>OX371224.1:374590036-375818188 GCA_947310385.1 Nephrotoma appendiculata | reverse complement strand
CATAAACGGTTTCGTCGCCAATTTCAGTTTAGGAAAAGGACACATAGCATTCGATAATGTATCGATAATATGATGTTATAACATGTCACCCCTGCGGGTGACATTTAGTAACATCACATTTTCGATACTTTGTCGAAATGTATGTCTCTTTTCCTAAACTAAAATTGGCGACTGCTTCATTGTTTAATTATTTCTTTTCTATTGCTATCACATTTGCATTTATATCTGGCCAATCAGTACCTATGTATACAATAATTCGTAAACTCTCAACATTCACGGGCCAAAGTTAACGATTAAATAAAGCCATCATCATTCTATACTTATTTAGTGTATTTACTCTAATGAACTCGTAAGATATTCCGTATTAATACATATTATTTATTCTACAGTGTTTTGTGATATTTTATATTGTTTAACTCTATTAAATTTTTAATTTCGCCAATAATTTAAATTCTCGAATGCTTTTATGATCCCCTGTTTTATTTGAAAATTAAGAAATAATAAATTAGTTTTATAAATAATGTATTTTTTAATTTTTATTTAATAATTATAAATACATGATGTCACTGTATTTAATTTATATAATTTAAGAATAAAAATATTTTTAATAATGAAATAAATATTACAAAATACCAATCGGTGCCAAATATTTAGAAATATATAATTTTAATTTGTAAATAATGTAATACAATTTAGAATTTTTTATGCACTTAAAAGAACACGACATTTTTATTATGTTAAATATTTTTTAAGAAATGATTCTAGTAATTTGTATAAAACCAAATGTACCAAGTATGCAATGGTTCATAACCGTATTGTGATCTCCAACAATTAAACAGAATTATTAATTTAAATGCGAAAATAATTATATCATAATTTTGTAGAATTAAATATTATTTAGTTTTGTATTTAATATTATTAAAAGTATAATAAGTATATTTTGGATTATGTTATAAACAAACTACAAAAAATACTGAAAACGCTGAAAACAATTAATTGTTGTTAAATTATTATTACACTATTATTTATTACTATTCTGTTATAACAATAAAAGTGATCATTGAAAAATTCAGAAGTTTTTAATTTTGTTTATTTAAACGCAAATCTATCTGTGTTCAAATCTAACCCGTCTTCTTCACAAGAAATAGCTAACATGTTCACCAAATTTTTTGGTGAGACATTCATAACTTCAATATAATACAGCAGCAGCTCCAGGTCGATTACAATTCCAACTATTGGAGAAAACAATAATAGCAACAATAAACCATTTGGAAGACAATCGTGGTCCAAACGGAATACCATAATTTATTCTAAATACCACGTTTCTTATGGTACCAATTTGTACTCAAACTTTAATTTTCATTGGACTAACCGGAGAACCATTTTTTATTTTTTTCTAAGGAAGTATTAATTGTCCAGTGGATTTAATGTCCTTGAAGGTCAATTAATATTTCAATTATTTTACAATTACAGTATACCACCTGCACATTGCAAGCTCCATGTCAACCTATAAAACTGACATGGTCGGCGCTGAATTCTGCACTTCAACAGAGGGTCTTAGTTGTGTTTATTAACATTACCGATCGTAATCGATGACGAAAATTCGCTTTGTATCCAGCCTCTGGTGAGATTCGAACCCAGTACCATTGAAGAACCTAACACTTGTTTAAAGCATGGAAAGTGAGTTTTTGTCTCTTTTTCTAAGAATTAATTTATTTTTAAGTCCTTTTTAGCTAATTTCTGATTTAAGAGTGTGCTGCAAAACTTGTTTGCTGCAATCATTAAGCTTTGGTTTATCTGGATCGTTAAACCGAATTAATCTTCTGATTATGTCATTCGGTTATTTTAAATCATCTCAATCGAAGAAACTTAGAGCACTTGTAACTCTCGAAGAAATTATAAATTGTTTTTCTTATTGCATCAAAATGCACAGCATGATATTACATCACGTGGAGGGAAGAGAGGATTAATAGCATAGAATCCCGACTAAATTTTTACGGCGCGAAAGAAACAAATTTACATAGCATTGTAGCGTAACCTACATAATTTTTTGTGGTTTTTTGTGGTTTTTTGTATATTGGTAACTATGATTCTGTTGTTACAGTTGTTCATCATTAATTTCTCTGGTTGAAATCTTATTTGTCCTAGATTGGTTACAATTTCAATACCGAATAATCCAACAGTTCTGGTTTAACGGATAACTGAAGTTTAGCGCATTAGCAAGGCTACGTCTTTGGGTAAGAAGAGTCGTATTCATATTCAAAAATCCAAACTTAATTGTAATACTGTTCTGTGTGAGTTCGCCCATAACGCTACCATCAACCTTACTAAAATGTTTGAATTTTTTGCTAAACAACATGTTTTCAACTACGAAATTTAATTTGTATTTAGTAGCTTTAGAAATGTTTCATAACCTAGTCGATGATGCAAAAGACTAAAAGAAAATTAAGTGTTTTTCAATTTAATTATTTAAATATACATATATTTTCATAATTTTTTTTTTAACATTTATATTTTTTTACAGTCTTCGAAATAGTTTACAACAATTTTTTATTTATTTTTAATATCTTAAACATAGAATTTAGAAACAAATCAATAAACGAATTATCTGATGGAATTTCGAATAATTTATGTAGATGTTAAAGTCCATCATTATGTCGTCTAAACAAATATAATTATTATACATTTTTGTTAAAAATAAAATAAGTTTAAGTAAACAAGTAAATTTAATTTTAAATAATAAATTGAACATACTAAAATATGAGTAACCGCGAGTAATTTGTATCTCAGAACACACACTGAAAATTAGTAACTCGCAGTTTCAAACAAAACATGCTTTAACTCGAAAATGCAAAAAGATAAAATCTAAAATAATAAAACAATAATAAAGGTGAGATAAGATTAGAATTTTATCAATATAGTCGTTGTTTAAAGAAAAATGTACCTAATGCAAATTAACAAAATGTATGCGATCATAAATATTACAAAATTGGCCACATTTACCTAACGATCTATGATTAAACCTGAAACGAAAAGGAAGCATTTCTTTTGAATAGGGGATGCAACTTTTAGTTTTATTAATCGTCATTTTTAATCAAAACCTTATCAAATATCAATAATAAAAATATAAATATAAAATACACGAATTGGTCAACATCGCATCGATTTTCTAACTTCTTAAAAGCTCTTCCCGTAAATACCACCGATGGTCTTGATAATCACGACGTCGATACAATGTCACAGCTGAGAGTATCACCAACACCACAAGTATGACTAGAGCGCCACATAAAATCAGCGCTAATGCGGGTTGAAGATTTGCCTCTTCGTAGGTCATCGACAACATCGATAGTTTACACTCACTTTGCCAATCGTCAGGCAAAACATCTCTGTACAATTTGAACATATCGCTTAATTTACACATTGTGCCACAATTTGGTATCGCCATTAAAATTGCCTCTGACGTATTTTTGTAGTAGATTTGTATGAAAGGTTCCTGATTAATCATGTGCAGCTCCAATAAAATTGTGGCTGTAAATGGTGGATTATGTTGCTCGAATAATTTGAGTGTGTTTAAAAAATTAGCAACTGTTGTGTCATGTCCACTATAAATCCACAACGTTTGAGTTGGCCTGGATTTCAATTCGGACTTTTTCTGGAAACGTGTTAAAATTTCTTTTAGCAAAGGACCAGATTTTAAACGTGCTAATTGTCGGGTGTAGGTATTAACAGCAAATGATCTCGCTGAGACCCATGACAGCTTATCTGGGTAAACGGATTTTGTCCATTCTGGAAGACTGAAAATAGAACGAAATTTATAAAATTAGTTTGGTAAATATTTTGTTTACATAAAAACACATTTTGCTCGTAGTTGTTCATTTACAACTTCTTTTATATCCAAAAATGGCAACCATTTTCAATATACCGTCTCGGAGTTTATTTATTATTTTGGTCTTCCATCAACTGATCTCAAAAGATAAACAGTTTGTACCAGCGAAAAAGAAATAAATAAAATTCTGTTGGGACTTTTCGATACTTTTTAAATACCTTCTGAGGAAATCTAAAGAACTAATCGTTAATATTTTTTCTGGTGGAATAAATTACAATTAAAAATTAATTACAATTGTAATTAATTTTTAATTAGTATGGCAAAATCATAACTCCCGTATTTCGAGTCGTTAATCGCGATTTGCAACAAATTTGTATCTGATATCTGGTGAACAAAATATGAATCATAGTTTGCTATGAAGCAAGGGGGATTAAAACTGTCATAACAATGGATTTGACAATATTCATCCCCTTGTAGACGTAGAAACCAACGCTATCTACATTCGATGAAAATCGCCAATAGTCAAAATGTGACAGGATCGGGGATATAAAAAGATTCTAAAAAATACATGAATATTTTTACAACAAGCAAATAAAATATCCATACGCGATAAAATGTTAAAATATAGAATTTTAATTTGCATGGTTTTTATAAAACAAAATTTAACTTTGTTTAATCAACTTTTTCTCTTGGGCACGTTTAAAAATTTGTTCAAACCGGACTTTGCACAAACTACTTGAACGTGTAGACCTCGACTATTACAGTCAACGAGTTTCAAGGGATAGACGTAGAAAAGAACGTTCTGGACGAAATTAGGATGAATTTGTAAGCCCACCGTGCATTTAGAGTAAGATACATTTGATATTAAGGATATCGTTTTCTTCTGCCCGGTAACACAATTGTGTGGGCACGCGAAACGTACCATGTCAAAAATTTATTTTTGTGTGTTTTTTGAACCAACTTACACATTTGTGCATTCCTTTCAAACTTATTTTCGTCCAAAAAAAAACTAATCACTATACACATAATTGTGTTGGTTGTACTTCAAATCAAGCGAAATTTTTTATCAAAAACGCCATTACATTCTATGGTTTTCTACTCACACATTTGTGTGGTACGGACTTAAATTGAGCCAATTTTTTTTTTTTTTTTTGGTTGAAAAAGGGAAAGAAGTTAGCGATTACATTTACTTCCGATTTCGTTTGGCAGTATGTACCTTAAAGCTTACACCGGTTTTATATGGCAACTATAGAGCGACTTATTTTCAATAACAAGATATTTCGAATCATACTACAAAGTACGAGGGCAAATCAAAAAGTCTTGCAATATCATATGAAAAAAAAGAGTGAGTGAGACAGCAATATTTTTATTTTTCGACATTATCTCCTTTAAGGTTTATACATTTTTCATATCGATCAATTAACTTGCCTAAACCCTCTAAAAAATAAGATTTCTTTTGCTCCATAAAATATTAATTTACAACAGACTGTACTTCATAGTCACTGGAAAATTTCCGGCCCCCTAGTATTTTTTTTCAAATTGGGAAACAGAAACTAGTCACTGGGTGCCAAGTCTAGATTGTACGGTGGATGCGTAATTTCCACGAAGCCGCAGTCCTTTAATGCAGCTTGAGCAATATTAACCTTGTGCACTGGTGCATTGTCGTGAAGAAGCAAGATTTTTTTCCTAACTTTCCTTGGCCGTTTTTCCCGGATCGCTTTTTTCAATTTTCGGAAAACCTCTGCGTAATATATGCCTGTGATTGTGGTTTTCGGTGGCATATAATAGATTATCAAAATTCCTTCAGCATCCCAAAAAATTGTTGCCAAAACCTTACCAGCAGACGGTTGAGTTTTGAATTTCTTTGGTGGTGGTTCACTACGTTTAATCCATTGCATCGATTCTTGTTTGGATTTCGGATCCCAGTGATGAAGCCATGTTTCATCGCCTGTTATTATGTTATCCAAGAAATTTTCTGGATCTTCTTTGTACATATCTAAAATCGCCTTTGAAGTTTGAACACGCATTTTTTTTTTGTTCTGCATTCAAGAAACGGGGAACCCATCGCGCACTTACTTTCGACATGTGAAGATGGTCATGTAATATAGTATATGTGGTACCGTATGAAAGGGAAAGTCTCCACGCTAACCCTGGAATAGAAATACGCCGGTCCTCCAATACAATAGATTCGGCCAAAATTACGTTTTCATAGCTAATAGCATCTGCTGGCCGACCCGAGGGGTTGTCGTCTACTAATGACTCCCGACCACTTCTGAATAATTTTACCCACCTTGTTACTGTGGCATATGATGGTGCAGATTCGCCGTAAACTTTTGATATATAGTTGAATATATAAATTGCATTTCGTCCATCTTTACAGAAAAATTTAATAATGGCGCGATATTCAATTTCATCCATTTTAAGAAAAATTCAAAACACGTGTTACTAAATTGACAAAAACAAACGAACTGTAAAATTTACATCGAAATGTTCTTCTAGAAGTTTCATCGCGACAAAAAATGGTTTTGAAAAATATATTGTTGTCTCACTCACTCTTTTTTTTCATATGATATTGCAAGACTTTTTGATATACCCTCGTATTTCGAAATAAATCAAGTTTATACTCATAGACCACGTAACTTTCTCGCATTACATGTACATGATATTTATTTGCCAACCCGGAGTTATTATCAGCAATATCGATCAGCATTAGGTAAATAAATATATAAAGATATACATCCAAGCCGTACTTTTCTTGCAGAATATAGAGGTGGCGTTAAAAATTGTGACAAACGGAAATTTTTCTTTTTAATGTTTGAAATCACAGTTCGATATATGCGACGAATAGAAACAAGGAATTAGCCCGTAAGCCAAATAAATAAGATAATGCTAATTATGTGTTTTAAAGTTATTTCTGAAACGGACCAAAATTTCGGGAAATAAACATCTAATTTTAGTTTTCATGGTAAGTGATCTGGCACATAAGACTTGTTTTCGTTTGGTTCCGTTCATTAAAAAATTTGCCTTATTTATTAGAAGCTAAAATATTTCAACAAATTGGGGTTTGTAAACACCATAAATGACGAGTGCTTTGCGTAGTGAAAGTATTAATTAAAAAATGTATTTAACGTCCGTTCCTTTAATGCCAACCATTAATACTTGGTCGCTTGGTCTTTACCTCCAATAAATATTATGCGATATTCCTGTTTCGTATTAAGTTATTAACGTATTCAGGCGGCCGTAAATAAAATAATAAAAAGAGAGTAAAAATATCAAGTGTTCATTTTTGTTCATTAAAAAGAAGGAGCTATATAATGAATAGTTACGAACTTTTCGCAGAATAAATTTATTAATTTGTTTTGTCTTTATATAAAAAGGAATAAATAATAATAAAAACAAAATATTATATTGAAATTCTCGAATAACAATTACAGAAGGTAAGTGTTTTGGTTTTGATTAAATAACTAACAACTAAAATTAAAATATTTATTTCAACTACTTACATATTTATCTATCTTCGCTATAATATGTCTAGGGTTTTCATTTTTTACTTTGCCTGTCATATTGTCAAAAGTTAAAAAATATGCCTTCGAGAAAGAGAAGTAACCTTTCTTATTACTGAAAATCTGATAAAATAATGAGAATATCTCGGTCGTCTGAAACAGGTATAATGTGATTCTCGGTTAGCTGCTAATCGAGAGCGCTCACGTGTCCACACTTGTCTCATTTTAGAGCTACCATGATCACATAAGGATAAAAGTGATTTTTTAACTATTATATACAGATTAAGTACGCCGAGCATGAACATTTCCGCGCGATGACAGAAATAAGTTCATATTGTCATGTTCGGAAATGGAAAGGGGAACCAAAAGGAATGTCTTGTGCATCAGGAAAGGTTCATTTGCCTTCAATTAAAAAACGACCAGAGCTACATGCACTGTTGAATGGATACCATTAAAAATAAAAGGATTTTTTAGCAATAAGAGTCTACAACAGCGCCTTTCAACTGACTTCGATTGGAGCAAAACAAGACTTTGAAGACTCATTCACGTGAACTTTTAAAATACTGGGACAAATCTACCACCATATCGGCTCTCTGTTACGCATCAATGTACCTAAATGTTTGCATGTTCATTTCATGGCCGATCACACTGAACACGGTAACGTTAGGAAAAAATTTTTAATTAAATTTAAAAAAAAAAAAAAATTCAACAAAGATCAATTTGTTTAGTAATAATAAATTTTTTTAGTTAGTTAGTTAGTTTAGTTAGATCACCAATTCAGTGTGTTTCCACACGTTAAAATAAAGGTAAAGCCAAAGCCACCGGTATAAATGTGTCAAAGCTTCACATTTATAGAACGCCTTGCCTTGCCTCAAAATTTCTGAATATACAACATTATATGTTTAGTGTAAACTTAAATTAAATCAAACGTTTAAGGCAAATTTATGATGGAAGTTCCAAAATAAACGGCTTTTTCAACCAACCTAAAACATAATGGCCTTTTGTACGTTGGTCGAATTTTCTTAGGTTGCTCTTTACGAAACCGCAATGAATCCTTCAAGCTTTTAAGAGAATATGAATAGATACATATTAGAATCATTCGAATGATCACCAAAAGCTTTTCGCCACTGTAACTTTCAATTTTTTGATACGGTCTCAATATTCAACTGTTATATGATACAATCTTTAAAAACTTTTTAAATTATTAAGTTTTGTTAATCTAAAGTAAAAGCACAGACAATATACCTCTATCAGACTCCAAAACCAATGGGAAATGCATGTTTAAATCAAATTCTCGATGTCGTTACAAATGGAAAAATATTTCTAGCGGCTGTTAGTAGAAATATTAGTTGATACTCAAACCCTATTTTGGTATACATTATGAGCGCAATACATATTTCTCGCTCAATATATTTTTCAATAAGCGCGCGACAAATAAAAAATTTTATATTTGTGTATACAGTAAAACAAACGGAAAAATAACAAATTCAACTTATTTTTTATTTTCGTTTGAAAGTATCTTTTCTCTTATTCTAATATATATGTATGATTTATATTTTAATAAAACAGAATGAAATGAAACTAAAACGCACGTATTATGTATATACATACTCGTATATACATATGTACTATTTAAAATAATGTTTATGCACGATCGATAATTTCTTGTTTAGATATATGGAATTTAAACACGTGGTGATCATGAAAAGGAAGAGGATCTATTTTAGATGTAAGTATGTAGCTACGATGATTGTTTTGGTGTGCTGCATGAAGTATAATTTAAAAAACGAATATTTGGAGTAGATGATGATAAGAAACATCAAAAATTTATGAACGAAAGGGAAAAATATTATAATTAAATGGTTTTTTAATGATCGCAGAAAACAATTACATATACATATGTATTACATATTTGTGTTTGGTTACATTATGTATATTTTATATGCCTATCTATACTGGTTTGTCCAAATTAAATACATTCATGACTAAATTTTCCCTAAGTGTACTATTAAGGATGTTGCATGATTTAAATTCAATAATTTTAAAATACCTAATAATTTTATAAATGATTTTATTTTTGAGAAAATGAAGAAAATCAGCTTACACCGGAAAGATGTCTTTGGGAAAATGTACTATGTATTTGGATTTGTCTCCAAAAAATTGGTCAAGCATACAAATTTTTGTTAACGTTTTCCCCTTATTCCATATTATCTGAAGCATGGTAGGACTTGGTTTGTTTCAACTAGCTTTTGCAAACATTTTAAGACGTCGAAAATAAAAGCTAGTTTTTGATTTTAACTAAATTTGCAAAAACATTAATATTTCGATTGCCGTTGTGGTATATACATATATAGAATTATGAGTATACACAATATCCGTGCAATTCCATTTTTAATCTGCTAACCCCAAATTAAAATCATCCTAAGGTTTTAAAATGACAATGTATAAATATGTATTTCGTTGTTCGTTGTTGTCAATTGATTTACAAGCTCACATTAAAAGTACACTGCAATTTTTCAGATACCAACCACCCCTTATCATGAAAACTACCCCAAATTTCTCTAGAATAAATGACCACTTCTTTGAAAATTTCAAAAATAGACTATTCAATATCGGATAATGGGTATCGCTTTATAATCCACATCAGAAATGCAATTCGATTGTTAAGTTGTAACTTTAAATCATGGACACAAATTTATTTAGCCACCCACTTTATTTATTAGGTGTATAACTTAATTTCTACAGATTTTTTCTTCGCGCTTAAAATTATATTTAAAATAGAAATATTTTCACGGTATTTTGTGATTTTTATAGGATCGTGAGTTACATTACCTCTCAGAATAGCAGAGTTTACAATGGTAACTGATAATCAGCATATTCGGCACTGCATTCTATACGAATTCCAATAAGGAACAAAGCTTCTAAAGCACGGGAATCAATTTGTAGTGTTCTTGGTGTCGACCTTGTGTCTTATGAATTTTTTAATTATTGGTACAAACATTTTAGAAGTGGTGATTTCGATCTTAGCGACAGCCTCGAAAGTTTGAAGATGTGCGAGCTAACCTGTAATCTACAACAGCAACAGGCATAACTCAGAAAAAACCTAATACCTAAATAAAATAATGCGTAATAATTGGATTCACATTAGTTTTCAATTCCTATAAAAATGATAAACATTTGATAGTTTAAATTCTCCTAAACTTCTGAAAATTTAAATGAATTGTAAGAAATATGTACTATGGACTTGAAGGATATAAAAATTAACTAAATAGAGTAAAATATTTTCTGGGCAGTTATTTTTCAATAATTATCTTCTCCTGTACTAAATATTAATTTATTGCATTAATATGCCCAGTACCAAGTGAATTTTCTAAAACTGGTTATGTAAATGTATTTAATTAATGTGTAGTAATCCATCACCATTAGTCATACATACTTTAATCGTATATAGTCCAATGAGTTGTCACAGATTTTAGTGAGGCCTCATTAAACCTAATATGAAACATGTCTTTGTTTTCGGTAAGACTTCAGTGGACTGAACTTGCTCGACATGTTTAAAGAGTTCGTAGTATAAATATTTTTTGTATATAAAATCAATAAGGACTTCTGCCTGATGACCTAAATCAAGGACAGGATCACGAACGCCGCACGGAAGTCCCAGAAAATATTCGAACCCAATTCAAACAAAATTAATTATAAACGGAACACGCAATCTAAATTTAATAAAATAAAAAACATTTCGCGCTAACATAAAAGGTGTTTTTTAGAGGTTCACAATTTAGAATTAAAATAGAACAAAGAAAAATATAGTGAATATCAGTGAAACTAGCTTTATTGAATAGATAATTTTATGCCATTAATGCTTTAATATGATTTCGGCCATGTGGCCACAGCGTCTGGCGCGTAGATGGCGCAATCTGGATGTTCAATTTTTATACACTTTTCGCAGCAATTCACAATTTTTCTTTTCGCCGAATGTTGTGTTCCAAGAGTACAATCGTCTCTGGTTTACCAGCGTTGACAAGTGACTTAACATATCCCCAAAGAAAATAATCTAATGGAGTTAGATCACACGATCTCGGTGACCAATTAACAGGACCATTACGTGAATTTTATCAAATATTCCGCACTGTGTGGCATGTGGCACCGTCTTGTTGGAGCCACATATCAGCAATATTTATGGCAGCCAATTGGGGCACAACAAAGTTAGAAATCATGTCCCTATACCGTTCACTGTAACATTCTGCCCTTCATCGTTTTTGAAGACATGTAGACCAATGAATCCGACAGCCCATAAAGCGCACCAAATAGTGATTGTCTATGGATGTAATGATGTTTCGGCAAAGGCTTGTGGATTACAATTACAATTTTTACAGAAATTATAATGTAAACATTTGTTTTTAGCTTACCAAAATATGGAGAATTAAAAAAGCAATGGTTGAAAGCAATTGGCTTCGGTGAACAAGATGTACTAAGTGCATGATTATTCCATGCCACAGACAAAAGAGAATCAGAGGAGTTTTTTAAGAAAATCAGCCATTCTCATCTTGTTCATTTACGAATCAACGTGTGGATTTGACGTCATTGAAAATTATCTTAATAATACATGCCCCCCAATATTAATCAAACCGTAATTTCATATCATACTGAAAAAACATGTTTGTTTGAAAATTTGTTTCCCAAGACGTTTATTCAACTTCTATAAATGATGCTAACGATATTATTGGGGCCAATTTAGAAGTTTCTTCTCAAGTTGAGGAAGATCCAATCTATGCGTTGAACTTATTAAATGATTTGGCAATCAAGTCGTTGCGTTTAAATAAAACTAATAAAGACCATGACCAGGATTATTTACCACCAATTGACCAGGATTATTTACCACGAAGTACCTGAACTGATGGTATTCGGAACTAATATAGATTTTATCATCGTGAATTGATAAAAAAATTTAATGACGATAATATATCCAATTTAAACAAAGGTCCTTTGAAATTGCAAACCATTACAAAAATCTCAAATAGTTCACCTCTTGGTGCTAGCAATCGTAGTGGTACTACTTCTTCTTATTTTGTTAATAAAAGTATAAAACCTTCTTACATATACAAAAAATTTAATAAAATAACGTTAAAGCGAGCAATGGCCTCATCACGTGCTGATCTTTCTACGAGTTCAAGAAGGACTTCTTTAAGGACTAAATACAACAAACACAAAATAATAAGAATCTACGACAAACAAGTATGAGATAAAGAAGAAAAAAATATTATTTTGGGCCACCTGATAGACGAACTTGAAGAAAAAATTTTTATTAGTTCTTGCCAGAAGGATAATTTTTTAAACCATTCTGACCCAAATACAATTTTTTGAGGTAAAATTAAAAATCAAAAGTTAGGCAGAAAATATTCAGAAGAAATACGGAAGTTTGCTTTAAATTTAAACTTTTATTATTCGAAGGCATAGGCCATATGTTCGAAACCAATTTAAAAACTGCTTGCCTCATTCTCATACACTTGCTTATTGGTATAAAGTAGTAAATGGACATCCAGGTTTTACTTCAGAATCTTTTCATACTTTAAAGTTGCTGGTCCGATCAAAAAAGGAAACAGATGAGGTTGTTATTAAAAATGTATGCTTGTCCATTCATTCAAAATGCGAGCATGATTTCCACACCAATAGAATACAGGTAACCCTCCAAGAACACGGCGTTCAAAGAACATGGTTTCGAAGAACACGGATACCCATTTCCTCAAATTCCACGGTTTCAAATAACTCGATTTTCGTTATTCTCTTTTATTTTGTGTTTTGTATATCATAACAAAAAATAAAACGTAACGTGTTTTTATTTTATTTTTTGTAGTATTGAACAACACGATTTCAAAGAACACGGAACGAATTAATCGTGTTCTTGGAGGGGTTCCAGTATCATGATACGCCTAGTTTGAAGGTAGCGACCCAAATGATAATACTTTAGCTACTCAAGTAATTGTGTTTATGTTTGTCAGTTGTACTGCTCAATGGAAAATTACTCTTGGATATTTCCCTATTAGTAGCTTAACATCTGTACAAAAGAAAAATATGATAGAGTTTCATTTGCATTTATTACACAATATTGGGGTTGTAACAACTGAAACAAGCATAAAATTATCTATCCAATAAAGCTAGTTTCACTGATATTCAAAATATTTTTCTTTGTTCTATTTTAATTCTAAATTGTGAACCTCTAAAAAACACATTTTATGTTAGCGCGAAATGTTTTTTATTTTATTAAATTTAGATTGCGTGTTCCGTTTATAATTAATTTTGTTTGAATTGGGTTCGAATATTTTCTGGGACTTCCGTGCGGCGTTCGTGATCCTGTCCTTGATTTAGGTCATCAGGCAGAAGTCCTTATTGATTTTATATACAAAAAATATTTATACTACGAACTCTTTAAACATGTCGAGCAAGTTCAGTCCACTGAAGTCTTACCGAAAACAAAGACATGTTTCATATAAGGTTTAATGAGGCCTCACTAAAATCTGTGACAACTCATTGGACTATATACGATTAAAGTATGTATGACTAATGGTGATGGATTACTACACATTAATTAAATACATTTACATAACCAGTTTTAGAAAATTCACTTGGTACTGGGCATATTAATGCAATAAATTAATATTTAGTACAGGAGAAGATAATTATTGAAAAATAACTGCCCAGAAAATATTTTACTCTATTTAGTTAATTTTTATATCCTTCAAGTCCATAGTACATATTTCTTACAATTCATTTAAATTTTCAGAAGTTTAGGAGAATTTAAACTATCAAATGTTTATCATTTTTATAGGAATTGAAAACTAATGTGAATCCAATTATTACGCATTATTTTATTTAGGTATTAGGTTTTTTCTGAGTTATGCCTGTTGCTGTTGTAGATTACAGGTTAGCTCGCACATCTTCAAACTATCGAGGAGGTCGCTAAGATCGAAATCACCACTTCTAAAATGTTTGTACCAATAATTACAAATTTCATAAGACACAAGGTCGGCACCAAGAACACTACAAATTGATTCCCGTGCTTTAGAAGCTTTTTTTCCTTATTGGAATTCGTATAGAATGCAGTGCCGAATGTGCTGTTTATCAGTTGCCATTGTAAACTCTGCTATTCTGAGAGGTAATGTAACTCACGATCCTATAAAAATCACAAAATACCGTGAAAATATTTCTATTTTAAATATAATTTTAAGCGCGAAGAAAAAATCTGTAGAAATTGTTATACACCTAATAAATAAAGTGGGTGGCTAAATAAATTTGTGTCCATGATTTAAAGTTACAACTTAACAATCGAATTGCATTTCTGATGTGGATTATAAAGCGATACCCATTATCCGATATTGAATAGTCTATTTTTGAAATTTTCAAAGAAGTGGTCATTTATTCTAGAGAAATTTGGGGTAGTTTTCATGATAAGGGGTGGTTGGTATCTGAAAAATTGCAGTGTACTTTTAATGTGAGCTTGTAAATCAATTGACAACAACGAACAACGAAATATTTAAATATTGTCATTTTAAAACCTTAAGATGATTTTAATTTGGGGTTAGCAGATTAAAAATGGAATTGCACGGATATTGTGTATACTCATAATTCTATATATGTATATACCACAACGGCAATCGAAATATTAATGTTTTTGCAAATTTAGTTAAAATCAAAAACTAGCTTTTATTTTCGACGTCTTAAAATGTTTGCAAAAGCTAGTTGAAACAAACCAAGTCCTACCATGCTTCAGATAATATGGAATAAGGGGAAAACGTTAACAAAAATTTGTATGCTTGACCAATTTTTTGGAGACAAATCCAAATACATAGTACATTTTCCCAAAGACATCTTTCCGGTGTAAGCTGATTTTCTTCATTTTCTCAAAAATAAAATCATTTATAAAATTATTAGGTATTTTAAAATTATTGAATTTAAATCATGCAACATCCTTAATAGTACACTTAGGGAAAATTTAGTCATGAATGTATTTAATTTGGACAAACCAGTATAGATAGGCATATAAAATATACATAATGTAACCAAACACAGATATGTAATACATATGTATATGTAATTGTTTTCTGCGATCATTAAAAAACCATTTAATTATAATATTTTTACTTTCGTTCATAAATGTTTGGTGTTTCTTATCATTTCCTCCAAATATTTGTTTTTTAAATTATATTTCATGCAGCACAATCATCGTAGCTACATACTTACATCTAAAATAGATCTTCTTCCTTTTCATGATCACCACGTATTCAAATTCTATATATTTAAACAAGAAATTATCGATCGTGCACAAACATTATTTTAAATAGTACATATGTATATACGAGTATATATATACATACTACGTGCGTTTTAGTTTCATTTCATTCTGTTTTATTAAAATATAAGAGAAAGGATACTTTCAAACGAAAATAAAAAATAAGTTGGAATTTGTTATTTTACCGTTTGTTTCTTTTTTACTATATACACAAATATAAAAATTTTTATTTGTCGCGCGCGTATTGAAAAAATATATTGAGCGAGAAATATGTATTGCGCTCATATGTAGACCAAAATAGGGTTTGAGTATTAACTAACATTTCTACTAACAGCCGCTAGAAATATTTTTCCATTTGTAACGACATCGAGAATTTGATTTAAACATAAATTTTCCATTGGTTTATAAGTCTTATTGTCCTTTGTCTATGGTAAAAGCTGGCACAACTGGAAAATTTCGCGCATTTAAGTTAGCTAAATTATAATACACAATAATTAATTAAAAGTGGCGATAACATAATCATAAAATAATCTATAGTTCTACGCTGAAGAAATATTCGTATGCATATGCTGCTTTTCATATAAGCAAATTTTCGCTGTATAAATGAACGAATAGATTTTTTATTACGAAGCAAAATAGAAACCCCCTCCCCCCCAATTTGTGTTTATCGAGATACGTCCTTTAAAATTAAATTACGTTCACTTCAGTGATTTTCATTTTTTCCTTTCTCATATTAGCCTGAGGGCTGTGTGTTTGTTTATTGAAAATGGTTAATAATTTCTGTCGAGTAGGTAGATTAAATGTAATGCGAAGCACATAAATGACTATAAATAGCACACAAAATTTTAAAATTAACGAGTAATCAAATATCAATTTTTGTGAATTGAATCGTGAAAAAAGCAAACAAAATAATCGCGTATACTGAATTCCACGAACAAAGTGATAGGAACGAATTTGTCGCACGCTCCTGATAATGATACTAAACATAAACCCAGTTTCCAGCCCACAAATTATTGTGTGTGCTTAAAAAAGATAACAATGAATTTTATAAAAGTGCGATACTCACGTTCTATTATTTAAATATTCGATATTCAAGCAACTGAATATATTTTGTACCGTTTCCAATGCATTCACTTGCATCCCAGTGTACTCGGTTAAATATTTATATAAACCGCTTAATTTTTTATTCAAATCTTGAAATTCTTCAGATTTCTTAAGTTTATTCAACGCATAATCGTATGATTCACATAACTTTTTACCAGCCAATATATAATCATCTTTTTCTGGTATTGTATGCACAGGTATTGGTTGCCATTCTATATTTTTGTCCCATATATCAGCACCGGTGGGTGGATAAAGTCCGGCTAAATTTGATTGTGCACTCATTAGCGTGCGATCAATGTCGGTCGATTGAATGTGCACATCTTCTTTGGAATACGTTTCGCGTACTAAAGTTTTGTATCGATTGCGTAGCCATTGTCCCAATTCGTAGTGTTGCTGTTTACCTTTCTAGAAATATTCAGAATACAAAACCGAAATTAGCAATTTCAACACAGAAATAATAGAAAAGAATTTTTTTTTTTTTTTCAAAAATCAGGAAAACTCTGTCATTATCAAATTCAATTAAAATTTATAATGTTATGATTAAACCTCATTTGGAATATTGTTCATCGATTTTATTTATGTCAAATCAAGAAATGCTAGATAGATTGCAAAAATTGCAAAATAAGGGCATGAGAATTATTTTAAGGGTAAACAGATATACTTCAATAAAGTGTATGTTAGATACACTAGAATGGTTAAATGTTAGGCAAAGGATTAAAGTAAATGTCTTAATAATAATCTTTAAAATGAAACATAATTTATATCCTGAATATCTGTGTGATAGATTAGTCTATAATAATGACATACATAACTATAATTTGAGAAACATGTCTAATTTTCGGTTACAATTGTTTAGGAATGAGAAAGCAAAAAATATGTTAATGTATAATGGTTTGAAATTATTCAATGAATTACCTGATAACGTAAGAAAAGAAGCAAATTTATATAGATTTAAACAAGCAGTTGTAAAATATGTCAAAGAAGAATAGTTCTTCTGTTTTTTGTAGGTAATGCTTATTTTTTTTAATTATGAAATAATATAAAATGTATAATTTTAAATAGTTAATTCTTAACTAACAAATAAATAATAAATAAAAAATAAATAAACAATAAATGGATCCTATAATGTTTTTAACTACATATGTAGCTATGTGCACTATAAATTTATAATGCTTATGTAAAACTAAAATATAAGCTTCAAAATATATTATTTACATATTATGTTTTTGAGCTATTATTTCAAATACTGAATCAACCATTTTCATTATTGGCTGGATTCTGCAATTAGTACAACCAGTTTTCAAACTTTCTTTTACACGCTAAACTATTATCGAAAATAGGATAACGGAAAATCATTTTCTTTAACGAAATTGCAAATCTCTCTTAATCTCTTCTATGAAGCGTTTGTACGTAAAATATTAATTTCTGGTATGTAAAAGGTATAACTTGATAGTAGTAAATCTTGCAAGACTTGAATTTGTGTCTCTAATTGCAGTATAGGCCCATCTATCCTGGTGGGGTTGAGATAAGGTGTTAATCAGAATGGATCAGTGTCCATCAGAATGGATCAGCATTCGTGTTTAATAGAATCCAACTGACCTGCAGATCAAGGAGTATCGATCTTTTTGGACGACTAGCAAGGAACAAAAGCAATATATTTGGACCACTTTTTTAGTTTTGACCAAAGTAATGAACGTTATATTTAATATACAAACCAAACCTGCGAATAAATAACAAAGCAGAAATTTCTAATTAAAGTTATTAAATTTCTTGCTATGTGACAAGGAGGGTTTTTCTTTTCAAAATTAAACAGAGAGTAATAAAACTAGGTTTTGCCCCCAAAAATATAAGAAAAAAACGTCATGATTTTATTGTTTTTCCAAAACTACAATACAACAGTAACCTATGCTAAGATTATTACATTGCATTAGAATTACATTTTCTTCGTTTGTGTAACAAGGACTATTCAAAGCTCAATTGTGGAAACAAATAAATATTAAACCATTTTTCTTCTGTTGAAATCGAACAAAATGTAACTGATTTTCGTTATGGCATAGAAATCGAAGGTCGATCTTTAACTAAACGAGATTATTTAACAACGTACATTTTTATGCCAGTCACTCGAGCATTTCAAATTAATGAACTTGACCCAGATTGAATTATTTAGACAGACAGAATTGAAATAATAACAAATACGCGACGCGTCATTAAAACTAATATAAGAATAAGCGCGACTAAGAAATAAATATGTTTGTGATAACATGAAGTTCATGAGTAAAAATCTAGGAAAGGTTATGATTATTTACTAATCACTCGAATATTCTCAATCAATTCGGAAAATCACTCCCTGAAAATCACCATGCTAATGTGTTATATTTGTATAGCCACATGGTGAGGTGGCACCTTTATTATGGATTTAAATTCCTGATTACCAACTACCACTGATATTACGAACATATCACATATTGGATATGTATCATGGTTACCCCAAAATATAAAAGTACATCAACCAATTTGTGGCAATTTTGAATACAAATAAAATAAAGAAAAAAAATACAAATTGATTTACGTGTACACTACACATACACCTGTAAATCTAGTTGTAAAATCATTAATAGTTTTGTAATCAATTTAATTTTAATCGAATTCTTTTCGTTTTCATGTTTTGATGCTACAAAATTATGTTCACATGGCAACTTATAAAAATAGTTTTGTGCTTTTTTACATTTGATTAACCAAATGTTGAATTCGTAATGTGATATATACTCGATAATGGGAGGCCGAACATTGGTTTCGTTTTGTAATTTTGGTCGGCGTTAAATCGAATAAGAATACGCTCAAGACAGATAAAATAAACTTTCTACTTTCGTTTTTTTCATTTATTTTTATACTTGCATTGAGCCCAAACACACAACACAACCATTGTTGGGATAGGTTTTGAAATTTTTAAGTGATTGTATTGTCAATTTTTATCTTTGTTTTCTGCCATTGTCAAGGGTTCCTCTTATGTAAACATAATATTGAATAATATGTTAACGCGATGCGTATGTATTAGTGTGCTAGGCAAGTTATTACGCCTTAAACCCATTGAAGGTGCGAATTTTTTTATATGTTCGTCTAATAAAAAATTACTTGCTTGTGTCAAATCAGCCGTTCTCTCCGTTATATATTTATTTAAAGGGATAGCGTTTGGTGATTTGCGACTGAATAATTTTTTACATATATTAACATTTTTCTTCGAATCCCATGCGATCACCCAAATTTGTATTCACTGCAATGGTTGCTTTACATCACCAAACTTATTATTCATAAGTGTTCCCTCTATGCTACTCGCTCCCGAATTTGTATGACCACTCGAGATTAGCCCAGGTGATTTGCTAAAATGTGTATGTAGTTCATTAAAATTTAAATTGATTACCTTATTTTGATAATATTAGGGCCATAGTTTTCATTTTATTTTAATCGTTAATTTTAATTTCATAATTCCAGAACGCTGAGACTAGAGTGAAAGCAAAGTAAGAGCGAACTTACATAACGGCAATAGCAATTGGGGGGCGAAGTCCGAGATTCATACCTCCTCGCGGTGCTCTTTGCGTAACGCTAAATGAATCAGGCGGTGTAGT
The DNA here is from genome assembly GCA_947310385.1 of Nephrotoma appendiculata. Taxonomy (NCBI): domain Eukaryota; kingdom Metazoa; phylum Arthropoda; class Insecta; order Diptera; family Tipulidae; genus Nephrotoma; species Nephrotoma appendiculata. The sequence goes on along the minus strand of OX371224.1, from coordinate 375,797,845 downwards.
GGAGACGAGCAGACTAAATCCTGTATATAGTCATGGACACTACATGTCAGGGCGGGTTATTGGCGCCTCAAAACCAATACCAAATCATCGTCTGTTCTCCAGGTTAGGTGCGGCTGAAGCGGGCGTCTGTCTTGTATCAAGCGGCTCGCTATATAAATGTGTTCAAGGTAGGACTGGATGCCTTAAGATTCTCACCAGTACGTGACCCACACACGTAACAAGCGGGTTGAGCGACAGGTCAACAACCTTCCCTCATAAAAACCATTTAAGTTATGAACCCTGAACAAAGGCCTAGGATTACCATATCGGATTCATTACAAACTCGACCTCGGAAATTGTACACGGACAACGCTTTAAAAATGGGAACATGGAACGTGCTTAGCCTCTTAAGACCTGGAGATCTCCAGAACCTTTCGAACCAAGCAAAAAGTTACACTTTAGACGTACTTGCACTACAAGAGCTTAGATGGTCTGGGAGTGGGATCCATGACACCACCAATGGTTACACTCTTCATTACAGCGGCCATCAGAATGGAGGAGAATTTGGAGTTGGCTTCCTCATCCATCGGCGCGTGAAGCACCATATCATCGATTTCCGCCCTATCAACATGCGGATATGTACGGTCAGACTTCGCACTAAGAAATTCAACATCACGATCGTTAATGAGCATGCACCCACCGAAGATAAATCTGATTACATCAAAGATCTCTTCTTTGTCGAGCTCGAGGAAGTCATCAACAACATACCGCACCACGACATTAAAATCATCGTGGGCGACTTTAATGCAAAAATCGGTAGAAGTGCAGAAAATACTTCACACATCGGTCCTAACAGCCTGCACCTAACTAGTAACAACAACGGCCAACGCGTCACCGACCTGGCAATAATGTACAACTTAGTTGTATCAAGTACGTTTTTCCCACATAAGAAAATCCACAAAGTAACGTGGAGATCGAATGATGGAAGAACGGAAAACCAAATCGATCACGTCATGGTGTCCAAGAGACACTCCACCAGCATATCTGACGTTAGATCTTACAGAGGTGCATATATAGACAGCGATCATGTGCTTGTCATATTTAAATATAAGTGCAAACTGTCATCAACCTTCAATAGACAAGCACAAAAAACCGTTCGATGGAATGTCGATGCTTTAAAAGACCAAGCGTCACTGCAGAGTTACCAATCAGCTGTCACTAACTATTTAGAGCGGCCCAGAAACAACAAAGGAGCTCCTCTTAATATCCAGGAGCAGTGGCACGCTATACAGTCAGCCATAACCACCGCGGCGCAAAACACTATTGGCAGAAGACCGCCGAGATCCCGCAATGATTGGTTCAATGATCAATGCCGCCTGGTCGTCGAAAATAAACGAAAGCTTCGTGAAAAATGGTTGGCTCGCAACACGAGAAGTACTCAAGCAGAATACCTACGCGCAAGGAAAGCCACGATTAAATACCTTCGACAAAAGAAACGCGATCATATGAGGTCATGCATGAAAACATCAGCTTCCAAGCGGAAGTAGCAAATTCAAGAGACTGTTTTGCTAATGCCAGGAATCTCACTAAAGACTTCCACCCAAGAAGTACAGCCATAAAAGACGGGAATGGAGAATTGAGAACAAACGTGGCTGATGTTCTCTCAGTATGGCAAACCTACTTTCAAAGTCTGCTAACCCGGAATGACGAAGTAACCCCCATTAGAGCAATAGCTCCGCCAGGTGAAAAGGTCTTTGTCGAATATCCCACAGTAGAGGAAGTAGACGCAGCTATTGGTCGATTGAAGAACGGCAAGGCACCCGGTCTCGATGGAATCCCCGCAGAATTAATTAAACTCGGAGGCGCTCTTCTTGCAACAAGTTTATACGATCTCGTCGTTTGTATTTGGGACGAAGAAGAGTTGCCGGAGAATTGGAAGACCGCACTCATATGTCCGGTGCATAAAAAAGGCGACCGTCTTAAATGTGAAAGCTTTCGTGGCATAGCTCTATTGAACACTGCTTACAAAGTGTTGGCTAATGTTGTACTTGCCAGGCTCATCCCTTTCGCCGAAAACATCATTGGCGACTATCAGTGTGGCTTTCGTACCAACCGATCGACCACTGACCAGTGTTTTACCATGAGGATGATCTTGGAAAAATGTTAGGAGTATAACATAACCATTCATCAACTATATATAGACTTCCGGCAGGCATATGACAGTATAAACCGCGACAACCTTTGGGCCGCGCTCATATGCCTAGGTATTCCAGAGAAACTCGTTTCTCTGTGTAAATTAACAACGTCGGGATCTGCATGTAGAATTGTAATTGAAGGAACTGTATCACACTCTTTTCAAATAGCATCTGGTGTTCGACAGGGAGATGCACTCGCGCCTGTGCTGTTCAATTTGGCGCTTGAGTACGTAGTGAGGAAAAGCAACATTGAAACTTCGCGCTGTATATTCAATAAATCAGGCCAAATTCTTGGATATGCAGGTGCTTCTTGGCCGAAGACCTAGCGACATCAAGGACAGTTTCATGCCGCTCAATCGCTGCGCAAGAAGACTTGGTTTGGAGGTGAACAAAACGAAATTCTTAACAACACCCAGGAACATCTCCATGGCAAATCTCGAAATTGGCGACCATAACTTTGATAGCGTCGAAAATTTTAAATACCTCGGGTCACTTATAACATCCTTGAATGATATGCAGGCAGAAATAAAAGCCCGAATCGCTGCCGGACAACGAGTTCTCTACGCCCGATCAAAATTATTGCGATCTAAACACCTATCGCAGTCGTGTAAGCTCGCACTTTATAAAGCACTTATAAGACCTGTGCTGACTTTCGGACGCGAGACCTGGACAATGACCTCTAACGACTGTAGATTATTAGCTACTTACAAAAGGAAGGTCATCCGTTCAATTTTTGGTCCTATTAAAGTGGCGAACAATGAATATCGGATTCGCATGAACCACGAAATAAAACAACTTCTCGGAGGTGGCGATATTATCGGCTTCATCAAATCTAATCGAGTGAGATGGCTCGGCCACGTTGCAAGTTCCCCACAACAACGAATGATTCAGAAAGTGTTCCATCAACAACCAGCCGGAGTACGCCGTAGAGGAAGACCCCGACTGCGCTGGCGTGACGACGTCGAACAAGACCTACTCGTATTAGGATGTCGAAATTGGAGGACGAGAGCGATGGTCCGAGACGGATGGAGGACCATAGTGCGGGCGGCAAAATCCCTTCATGGGATGTAAATGCTAGAGAGAGAGAAAATAGCAATTGAGAATTTTATGTCTGCTGGTTATCATTTGAATAAGTTACAGTACACTATCACTCCAAGTTATACCAGCTTGAACAACAAAGTCGCGGGAACAGGTATCTGTTGGACACCCACAGTTATTTATAACGGGTCAGGTTTACCATGAAAACCACTAAGTAGTGGTTGATGGGTTGGAATAAATACCACACTGATCGAGTACATTAGCTAGTAGTTTGTAAACATTTTTAACAGAGCAATATCAAGCATATCTATTTTGTTTTAAAATATTATACTCTTCTTTATTTTAATAAAATTTTAAAAATTTAGAATATGTTCAAAACATAAAAATGGGCTCTCCATAATTTATATTGTAGTTTCAACTGGACAGATCAAGAACGTGATCTTCAAACTATACGGCCACATATCTTGATCGTAGAGAAAACAGCGATGAGATTCATGTGAAAGTAATACCGCCATGCTTAATCAATTAGACTAATCATAGAGATAGTTTAATCAACTTATGAACTATTACTCGAATAGGGGATTCAGCAGACTTTGCAAGTAAGTTTGCCAAACTGAAAGAACATCAACCAGATTTGTTATGCCTATACTTGTTTCTCAATTGGAAGTCTCTAGTATAATTCATGGGCTTTCCAAGTTCTGCTTGAAAGCGTTTTATTGGAAATGTTTGGTCCTAACGGGAAGATATTCTTGTTAAGTGCGTTTTTAGTTTGAATTTTTGAATTATAGATGGAAAATGTGTAAGAATCATAGCAATCAGTTTCGAACGGATTTTACATTGGAATATTGTCTAAACATATATAGAACAATACCATGTAGTGGTACTACTAGCGAATTACTGCATAGCGTACGAAATTCGATTATTTCACATTTCTCATCTATATTCTATTTACACAACTAACTTTACGTATTTACGAATTTTTATATTTTACTTTGGTTTTTCGATTGTAATGGTGTTTGTGATTGTTCCGTATATTGGTCTATTTTCAACTCTCGAATTACTTAGTTTTTTTAGTGTTCAGAGATCTGGGTATCTGCTGTCGTTAGTAGATGGTACGGCGGTAGTTATAACAACTATATATAGGATAGTCACACTGCTTCTAAAACTCTGATCAGAAGTTAGATACATCAAATCAGTTCTAAAGTTATCTACTAAAAGTTGACATTTTGATCTAAAATTAATATTTAGAGAGAACTGCATTAGACACACTTTTGGAACAACAATGCATCAAAGAAAAGGGCACCGGAAAAATTATGTAATCTTATTACAAGTTCACTATTATCTTCAATAAATATTTCTGTCACAACTATTATACAAAGTGGAATTTATAGCGAGCATAAAATTTATAATTTGCTCGATGTTGACTTATGGTTAGATCTAATAAGAATTTTGGCCCAATTTCTGGAATTGAGACATACTAACAATAGAATTCAACAATTTTATGACTGAGTCTGATATCTGGTATGAGATTCGTTTATAAATTTTGGACAAAGCTCAATATTTTGATCGAGCGAAGCAGATTCTGGTAAATTTTAAATTATGTTTCGAGATTTAGGTATGGTACTGTTACAATATGAATATTGTTCCAAATTTTGGTGTTTGTTTGGAGTCTAAAACTAATACTGTACAAAATTCTTCTTTAGTTTTCTTTTAACAAAACGTAGTTAACAAAATTTTCGGTTTAATATTTTTGGAATCTCTTAGCCTGCGAAATTCTAAAAATTTGTTTGTCGGAAAAAAAAAATTTGAGTTTGAAAATTAAAATGAAAACTAACGATACCTATTCTGAAGGATAGTATTTTAAAATAAATAAATTTTTTTTTGAGTAATTGTGGTAAATGTGCCAGTATTGTTTTGGATTTCCAAACAAATATAGAAATAATAATAATATAAACTATAAGTGACTGAATGGTGTTATATTATAAATAGTTATAAATAATGAATATCGGGATTTTTTTTTTATCAGATATACATATAAGCATATATATACGTACATATTTGCATATATCTTTATATACTGCTATAAAAGAACCATATACCTTTATATAAATATTTAAAAAAAAAAATTGTGATTTTTTTTATTTGTGATAGTTGAAATGTAATTGTTTTAAATGAAAATGTGTAAAGATTATATATATATATATATATATATATATATATATATATATATATATATATATATATATATATATATATATAAGAGTAATCAACATATTTATAATGTAATAAAACCAATAATTAATAAAAAAAAATAATTGCATAAATATTAAATTATTAAAAACAAAAAAAAAAAAACAGAAATTTGCGTGTTCAATCATTTAATTTTGGTGGCCGTGTGTTTATGGCCGTGGGACTACAATGATGTTTTGCTGAGCAAGAGGAGGGATGTAAAAAAAAACTATTTCTCAACGTAGAGTGGTTTTATGTGGCAGTATATGGTTGGTAAAGGAATATTTGTACCACCTAAATTTTGATTGCGTGCAACTGATGTTATGGTTTTGGCTGAACAGGAGGAGGACTGTACAATCAATTCATAATTACAAGTAATATTTTTTTTTATTGTCAATTTTTTTTTTGTCTTAAAAATAATTTTTTTTTTAATTTTAATAATATTTAGTTAAATTTAAAAAAGGGAATTTGTAACACAATTTATTTTGTGTATTAAAATATAATATGTAGTGTATATTTTTGTTTTTGGATTTACTTATGCATATAATTAATATATAAGTTTTTTTTTGTTGTCTGATATAAATGTTCAAATAAATCTTTAAAATTATTTGTGTGGTTGTTGCAGAGTTATTGTGTTAGTTTCACAGGGTCAAAATTTTCTAAATTTTATTGTTAAATGCAAAACAACTCCACACCCTGATCCCTGAGCTACCGGAGTGGTAAACTAGTTGTAGCATGTAACAGTACATATAACTCGGTAGAGGATTCCTCCTCTCAGACCCAATCTCGATTGCTATAATGACTTCTGTTACTATTTTGAGCTAGTTACGCTTGAATGACTTCTTATCGAAATCGAATACCCCATAGTAATAAATGATTTAGAATTAACAGCACTGAAAATCTTATGAAAGGCACAATGTCATTAAAATGCAACACCAGTATACGGGGCCAATTCATTGGCTGTTTAATTGCATAGGGATTAAGAGTGGTCCCTTATTATTTAACGATATTAAAAGAGGTTTGGAATGGTTGATCATGAGCTGCGTCTGAGTGAATGTTCCTTCTTGGGGTTCAGAAGAATGGTTTTTCTGGGTTGTGCCCCGGCTAATAAAAGAGCGCAAACCAAGGAAATTATTTCACTGGAATCCTGTATGATTCCCTTGCTGTTCTTACTTAATATACGTTAATAGTATTTTTAGTCTTCCCTGAAATGTTGCGTTGCCTTTGCTGATGACACTAGCTTTCACATATTATAACACTATAATAGTGTTGCTGACTTAGTGTTAAACTCATTCATTCTAGACTAGCTTCCTTTGTTTAATACACCACCAGCCGTACACCGTCTTAACACATACCTCGAGCTTGATGTAACAAATAAATTTAATATAAATTTGGATATATTGCTGTAAGGAAGGACCGTAATCTAACGATCTGATCTTAAATCTTTCATATTTCATTACAGGATTTCTAGGTTGGTTTCAAAGGGGTTTATGACAAACAGAAGTTTGTCGAATCGATACATCCTTATTCAGACATGATCTTGTCCCATTCGTCGTGACTAAATGTTACTAAATACGGTATTGGTCTCCAACGCTTTTCATTGTGATAAATCCATATGTTAGATTGCAAACCATTACATAAGAATTACCTGCAATATCTAGGTCATAAGTCTCAATTCAGACCTTGCAAATAATAATAATTCAATCACAATGAACTACTAATTAATAAAAATTATTTCACTGACCCGGCACACATTTTACACCGATAAAAGACGGGAACACAGAACAAATAAGCGATAAGAAAACAAACTTTTCGTTGACCTTCACATTTATAACAACTATTATTAAAAACACAAGCTTACATTTGTTAATTGACCCCATCCAGTTGTCCAGAATTTTGGATCACCCCACGGGTCGTTCGGATAGGGATTTATTGGAGTACGATCCCCGTGTCTGAAAATCTAGGAAAATAAGTTAAATTAAATTTGCGTACTTCTCACAAGATATTTGTCTTTATGCTAATTTTTAAGAATACAAAAAGCTACGTACCACGTGAACAAAAGTTAATCCATCAGCCGCGACATTTTCACTCCGCTTATGTTTTCCATTTTTATTTGAACTACTATGAGCACCTTGAACCACATTCGAGCACAAAACAACAAGCAACAACAAAAATGGCATTTTCATTTTATCACAAATATTCATCATTAACTTGATTAAAAATACAGCACAAAACAAACACACGAATAAAACAAAACTGCACAGAAATAAAATTCACTTTCTTTATGAGTTGCTTAAAATTTTTTATATCGTTTGATTCATGGTTTCCGTCGTACACAAATATATAAATAAAAAACACAAACTACAGGTTTGTTAGGAGTTATAATACCACAACTTCACAACCAACATGAAAATAATAAACTAATTAATAAACAGCTGATGATTTTATATGAATTTTTTTTTGAAGTTTCAATTTCAACAAAACGACGAAACACGAAGTTACTGTAATCAATCGATTTTCCGGAATTTTGTTTATACAAAAAACTGTGTATTGTATTTGTGCACTATGCACACTAGGGAGGGATCCGGTAGTTTTGGCGAAATACATTTTATATTTATTTATACCTACAATTTTAAGTAGACAAATTTTATTCAAAATGTAAAATAACATGAAAACTTGTAAATTTACATAAAATTATTACCAATTATTTATTTATTTCAATTCAATCTAGTTATGTATTTGCTAAATTTCAAACTTTTGACAAAGACAAATTCGATGAAAACGTTTTTGGCGGAACAGCCTGGAATTTTAAATTTTGTAAATGGACTTTAATAGTGCCAGATGCAAATATCATGATCAAATATTACGATAGTGATTGAAATAAATATAGACAGAAATACAAGTAGTAAACATAAAACGAAGATAATTTAAATTTGTATTTTAAATATAATAATCATAATAAACAAAAAATAATCGCGTGATTTGTATTATTTCGTCCATGATACTTTTGGTATATCAAAATGTTCGGTCAAACTATCCAAATGCTGATTGAATTTCTCGACCCTTTGTTTATGAGTCATGGACGCCTTTTCCAAGATTCGTTTCTTTTGCTAAAATCAAGAAATACGTAAAATATATTATCAATCATTGTTAATTAACAAAAAAAGAAAAAACCGAACATACCATTTTCTCTTGCATGTCTTTGAACGTCTTCTCAGCCTTGGTGAGTGGCCGTCCCACGGGTACCTTTTTCACTTCTTGCGCAACATCTTCCAAATTATTTACGGTTTTTTCGATTTTCTCCTTTTCTTTATCCTTTTTTTTCTTTTTCTTCTTCTTAATATCACAGTTTTCCTTCAGCTTCAATTTACCCTTTGATACCTTCCCATATTCATCATCATCTGAAGCCATGTTTGTGATTATACAAATATTTACTATTTTTAGAGTAGATAATAAATTATTTGTTTAGCATGAACTTCAAGAGATTAAACAACAATATTTAATGTTTTTAATTATGTATGTAATATTTGTCAATTTTGGAGTAGCAAATTATCCAATCCACTTTGACGTTTTGATTAATAAACAATCAGAGATACAGTCGAGGAGATGATCTCACATTTGGAAAATCTTGAATTCGCTGTAATTTCGCTTTTTAATGAAGTTAGTTGATTATTGATTTACGAGTACTACTAATTAATTCTAATCAAACAATATTAGACGATGGAATCTAGTGAATACTGAATAAATAGAAAATTTGAATAGCAGTAAAATTCAACTAATTTCTCAACAAATTTAACACCGAGAATAATTTCTTATTTTATAACTTAAATCCTCGTCGCCAGGTGTCAGTATTCAATGCAAAAAAAATTCCTCCGTTCAACCCTGCTTAACAACGCCGACAGGAAATTTTTTGTCACAGGAATTTTATACATAAAGTGAATAAATGTCAAATCAAAACAAATGTAAAATAGAAAAAGTTGAGAATTATTTTTTGTATATTAAAAATTAATTAAAATAATAACAAAGTCATAAAAATTGTAATTTAAGACGAATTAATAACTATTTTAATTTAACGTGCGTGTATCTTCTTTTTATTTAATTTACAAAACGATCGTGTGCGGGGTAACGGGTCATACGCATCGCAATAAGATAACTCATCGTCGTCGCCTCACATTACATCTCATCATATATCGAAAAATGCCATTTTCCAAATTTTCTCTTTGATCTCGTTACATATAATGTAAATAATGAAAATGATTTATATGTAATTGATAAAATTAAGTTTACCGTGAGATTAAAATAAAATTATGGCAATTTCAAGTTGGATGATCCGGAATCGGAGTTCTAGATCGAAAGGTAAAGAGAGTGTTACAATTCTTCCTAAATTGTTCTCTAATCTTAACAACTGAATTTTCTTCGATAATTTAATTATATACAAATTTGGGTTAATTTAATTATTTGGGTTCTACTTAGGTCGTCCACCACCCGAAGATTGTTACAGGCTTGATGTGACGAAGAGTCCCAGTGAAAATGCATACGATATTTACCTAAGTCTAAGCTCTCGAATGACGAACGAAAACAAGCGACTAAGTTTATTAAATGGTTTAGTTAAGTTAATTGTACAAAGCAAAGAGATGCAGGTTGGATTCACAACAGAAGAGTTTTTCTATTGGTATTATTGCACATAACCTCACTCTTGTATTTTAAACGATGTATTTAATTTTTGCCTTTTAATTCTAGTATAAGCGCCAGTTTAACACACCAATTTACTCAAATCAGAGCTGCATCCTTGCGCACTTTGCGACACTTGATTCAGATACCGCGGGATATACAGATATTTAATGGGCTCCAGTTACCACATTTGTTATGTCGTAGTTTGGATATTTTGCTCAAGAATGAAGAGGAGCGTGTGCAATCGTTAAAATTGATACGTCGCATGTTGGCTATCTCTCCAGAAAATGTAAGTCCAGTGCTTGTAAGATGTTTAGTATCGCTCGGTGAAAGTGGCGTAGAAGATGGAGATCGAATGCTGAGGGCCTGTCTTGCAACGCTATGTGAGTTTGGAGTTTTAAATCCAACTTTAATGATTATGTGTGGAGGAGTCGGTGCTATTACACGAAATGTCTTGGAATGTCATAGTCCACGGATAGCGGAAAGTCTATGTGGTGTACTGTTACATTTATTGGAATGGCCACATACTCGAAATATTGCCGGCGTTCGATTAGACTGTCTGGCTGCGCCTTACTGTGATTTTACGTATCGCCTTGGAATTATGGATAAGCATAAAGATGCACGAGACCTACGATTCACATGTAGCCGTCTTGCTTTGTTGTCGGTACTCCGAAGTTGGGCTGGAATATTAGAATTTTGCAATCCTAACCATCCATCTGGATTGAAAGCCATCGTGGACGTGCTTTATTTAAACCAGCTTGAAGTGCGAAAAGCTATATTGGATTTATTGTATGAATTGCTCGGCCTACCACAACCGGTTTGGACTGACGAATATTCTGTCGCTCTATCTGTGGTTGATCCAGCAGATTTTCAAGATTCATGGCGCCTTACAGACGGATTTGTTGCTATGGAAGGGCGATTTGTACTCCCAACCTTAGCGAGCCGAGTGCCTAATGTGTGTGAAATTCATTTAGCGGTTCTTTTATATTGTTTTATTGAAACGGGACTGTTAAACGCACTAGTCGAGGTGATCATATCGAGCGATACATTTATTTCTGTCCGAGCAACGGTTCTGCTTGGAAAGTTACTCCAATTAATGCATTCATTGCTTCCTGCAGATATTTGCAGCAACAGCCCGGCCCTCCCAACACTAATTTCAAAAGCTACGGAAGGTAATCACCAAGCAAGAGCAGCTGTAGCCGCTCTACAAAGTTTTCATCAAATGTTGAGAAATCGCCCAGCTTCGTGCAGTCTGTTCCTGGACAATATAATCCAATCGGGACTAATTATAAATTCGAAAACATTTCGACGCGAATTAAATTCGCAAGATAATTTCTCAATGAAATTTGGGACATTAGAAAGGATAAGGCATGACTCGGTGGGCTCGGCGGGTGGAATAACACCGGAACCTAGAGAAGAGACGAGCCCAAGTAGTTTTCTGTCTGGTATTAAGCGGACAAGTTTTAAACGAACAAAAATTCTTCATATTTTTGATGCTTTCAAGGAGAGCGAAGGGATGCTTAAACTGTCCAACGTGCTAATCAACCAGGATGCATGGGATTGGGATATCATAATCGCAATTTTTAAATCGGACATTCTGAATAAGTTCGACGATAATCACATCAAATTTATTAAGCGCCTAGTGCATTTTTTTAAGCCAAGCAGTAATAGATTCTCCCATCAGGATTTAGGACATGGACGTCACATCCCGTCGACAGTGGTCGCTGGAGTTGAATTAATCGATTGGCTTTTACAGTCGACACAGGAACTTGAATCGCTCCGATTACTAACAGATTTATTCTCGGATATTAGTAATCAACTGTTAACTTTATCAACCGCCCGAAGTGCCCACGATTGTCTATTCAGTCCGCAACATATGGCAAACAATATGTGCCAGCAATATTTTTTATTTATCGGCCGCATGTGTAAAATCGAGAAGGGGATCAATATACTGAAGAACACGAATGTATTTAATCAGCTAGCCGATGTAATCGAGGGCACCACTCACGTGTGCTATATAAAGGTAGCGGTTTCCGGGTTAGATTACACATTGGATTCGTTTCCGCGTGAAATATTACGAAAGGCGTTAGTCAAATCGATACGACCTGGCCGATTATATGCCACACAATTTTTGCTGATACTGTTACGGGCAAAAATACCTTATTTTGAAATTTGGGGCCTACCCATGCTCGTAAATCAAATCAAAGATCAAGAAAAAAGCGTGGTTCTATCCGCGCTCGAGATACTGGATGAAGCATGTCACGATCGCTTATACCTCGATCATTTAACCACAATGTGGCCCGATTTAGATGTGGTGGGTGATGCAGGAAAATTAATTATGACTCGGTTCTATTCGATTCCCAAAGGGCTTATGCACGCAAGGGCAAATCTGAAGCACGAAATAGAACTGTGGAGGAATGAATACAATCGGCGATATGTGCTCCTACTTGAGGCGGATACTCATGCCAATATGACACTTCATTATAAAAACGAGGATGGTACATACAACCGAAGAAGCTGTTCATCACGACCAACTATGATTCCACCGAATATTCTACCTCATTTGTATGGACAGCTTGTGCAAACCACTCAGGGCATGGCCGAGCTACAGAAATACGGCAATCTACTTCAATTGATCGAGTATTTAAACGTAGGAAAAAGTCATGATGAGCATGAATGTCTCATATTGAAATCAGCTTTATGGGCGCTCGGCCACGTCTCTACCAGCCAAGAAGGAGTTGAATTTTTAAACGACCCAATGTCGAGAGTTTATGAGAAAATTATTTACTTGGCTAAACATTGTGATATTTATTCGATCCGATCGACTGCACTTACTGTACTCGGGCTTATCGGAAGTACGAATGCCGGTGCAAACATTTTGTATAAACTTGATTGGTTTTGTGTGAGACACGATCGCAATACATATTGGCCTGTTTGTGAACCCGAGGATTGGCTCTCAAAACATTTATCCCCGATGCGGCACCAACTGGGTGAAGTGCCACCATATAACTATACAGGAATTGAAGAAGAGTTCGGTTTCAGTGATGGTTCTAATTCATTTTATTTTGAGGAGCCAGGAGCCGATACTAGTCGTGATAGTGTTGGAAATGTAAGCAGCTCCTATGAGAAGAAAACTAATGGTGAAATTGGAAGTACGGGACGATCAAAAACTCTTCCCGAGAGTTCTATATCGCAAAAACGGCGACACACGGGTTCCTTATCTGAATCTAAAACCACGGATGGTTTAAGCTTATTAACCGCCGTACAATACACATCGGTCCGGACTCGAGTCAATTCGGGCACTGATTCAAATACATCGGGCGTGAGCAGTTGCGATTCAATATTTGGTAAAATATTTATTTCCGACTTGCAACAGACAACACTAAGTCCTATTCCAAGTTCCTCTAATTTACTAGAATTAAAAAAACCGAGTGAAGAACGCTTTCGGCGTATTTCACTTACCGGAGTTCCTTTACGTGAGAATATGCTAAGTCCACAAGATTTGCAGGGCTACGCTACATTAAGATCGTTACGTCGACATTGTCGACCCCAATTGTCCGAATCGGCTGCTGATGAGCTGGCTGAAATAATCGATAGTGATAATGTGACGGTACGCAATAAGAAGCATATTACTTCCGAACCGCAACGAAAACTAAAAGTAAGAAGCCTTGATCGACATGGTCGACTTTTATCGGCAGGATTATCTTCTAGGGTTGATGATTTTCAACTATCCAATACGAATGCTGCGCCGAATACGACCTCTCGTCTGCAGACGCTTAAAGTTGAAACCAAAGGACCGTGTTATACAGGTCTGTAAACCTTGGCATTATATTTTAGTGTACTAGGCTAATTAAATTTATTTTGTAGGGATTTGTCTTCCAAAGAATATTCTTGATTTATTTCCGCATCGCAACTTGAATATTTCATACATCTCTAGGTGTAATGCGGATTTGGATACTCTGGATTCGGGTAATTTATCCGTGTTCAAACAACAGCAATACTTTAATGATTCGATAATCGAGGGTGACGAGAGTTGCGTAAGTAGTTTATCTGACATATCGACAAATAGTAAAAAATCGAAATGGGCAGGTAAACATAACCGGATGTCGTGTCTATACTGTTGTCGTTCGAAAGTGAATCGCATGCATCCACGAACTGATAGTGATATAAATATACCGCGACGTAAATCAAATCATAGTTCATCAATTCAGTTATCAGATGTCTCGTTTAATTCGCCGGAGAGCGTTTTCAGTGAGGAAAGCATGCCTGATCGAATTACGGCGAATATTTTGCGTCATGTACAGCGTATGTCGAATCCGGTCTGGAGTAAACAATCTAAAATGTCACTACTCGAACTTAAACAGAAACATCCACAGTCATTTCAAGATATCTGTCTGTATTCGGAGGTGTGTAAATTACTCGGTCGCTGTACCTATCGATTAAACGCTCGTCGATTTTTACAAGAGCTGTTCCTCGATCTAGATTTTGATAGTTTTTTTAACGAAGCGAACGAAATTATAATCCGGAAAGAGACAATGAATACGGATAATCTATCTATCAATGATTTCGATAGCGACTGCAATAGTATTACGTCAGGATCATCGCAAACCCAAATCCCAATCGTGACTGAAACGAACGTAAACGATATATCGCAATCGATTCAAATAAATTTAAATATACTCAAATCACATATAAAATCACCGCCATTGGAAAGTGTGTATGAAGCGAGTGCCGAAAATTTAAGTGAATCGTTTGGTGCAGCAGGGAAAATTTTGAATTCACCGGCTGTGTTTGCCGTCGCCCCTAGTGTCGGTGGCACTAATAAAAAATCTAGTTGTAACCTAAATATTAATAGTAGTACTAGTAATAATAATTTAAATAATAGTAATCAAAAACAATTATACGATTATGATAGTGTATTGAATCGTAACGAGAATTATAAATATCGTCGGCCCCGTTTTCACACACTCGAATTTGATTTGAGCTGTACAAAAAATAAGTTTCCCATAACGGAACGACGTAAAAATTTTTCGCCTACCTTATCGACTGGTACTAGTAGTATATTTATGGCCGGTTTTACAAAAAGTTTATCATCTTCGGTTACAACGCCGACGGGCAGTTTGTATTGTGAGAAACGGTTGCAATTATCGAAATCCGAGGCTACTCTATCCAAGAGCAGTAATGGTGATGATAATAAAAATTAGGTGGACAAGTTTTTATTTTTTATTTTTTGGTGAATATTGTTTTTGTTGTATTCATGGTTTACCTATTATTTATTTATTCCCGATTTAACAAATATTTATATTATTTTAATACACGAAACATTTTTATTTATATTTACGAACCGTATTTACTATGTACACACGCGCCGACACACTCCAAGCAATAAAAATAATGTCGAAAGAGCATGAGTTTTGGGCTGGACCGTCAGGGGTGATTTCTCGATATTCGCAGGAAGCTTATTAAAATCACTTTTCTGAAAATTGAAATTTTGGAAGTAAATTTTTCTACAAATTAGTCACAAATCTGCATTATGTTTCGGTAAATTGTTGTTCAGTAGTTTTTGGTAAACTAATTGAATTCTGTCTGTTATAGTAATAATTATTGATTTCTAAAACCGTTTGAAAATATTTATAGAATGCACAAATTAATTCAACGAACGCATTAATACAATTACAAATTCGGTGAATTTTTCTACGAGATATTTTATGCGAATTGCGTTTCTGTGATTTTTTTTATTTATATGTCCGTTTTTGCTTCAGATTATTGTGATTTACTATCCACGTAATTCGTCGGTTTTAATTTTCGTAAATTATAGTCTTTCTGTGAAAATTTGGTTTCTGTTTGATGAGTTCGTATATTGTATACCTACAAGTTTATTGAAGTGCACTTTGCCTGAACAATTCTTCTGCCGTATCTCTGCTCAATAGAAAATTAAATTTTAGTGTTGCAAGTAGCCTAAAAACGTTTATATTATTTATTCATAACTACAATTAACTAACATAGTATGTACGTAATAAATTTACAAAAAGTAAAATTTCAACAGTATTGCTAGACGTAAATAAAACAATGGTCATTTACCTTAATCGAAAACCGAATTCTACACAGTATTTTTAGACTTACAGATTTTTGCCTATAATTACTAAACCGAAACACTAACTACTCGAAGGAACTTGCAGTACTTGATTAAATTACGATTGTGACTCTCTGGTTTCTATTACATTGCAGTGAATAATTAGCTTACGATTCATTCAGCTCCATAATTAATTTATTTACAATACAATACATTTAGCACTATAATTTTCCATCCAAATATATTTTATAATAATTGTTATTATATTTATATATTTTATACGTTTTACATTTGTTTTGATTTAATTTATAAATTTTTCAAACGAACGACAAATAACTAACTAACAATTTATTATTATGATTATTATTATTTAAAACAAGCATCCTAATAGTTTTACTGATTAATATTATTATTCACCAAAAAATATTATTAATTTAATAAATGATTGAAAATATAATTGGAGGATGATTATGACTCCATTTGATATAAATATTGATTTATGGTGGTCGCCGAATCGTTTTGCCTGTATTAAGAAATAAAAAATTTAAATATTTATTTTTTTAAAATAATAAATTTAAAAATGAAATGTTAAACATTTTTACTTTCCTTTTTTCAATATTTAAATTAAATTAAAAATTTAATTTAAATTTAAAAAACAATACCTTTTAAATATCTAATAATCAATATGTTGCTATTATTATATTTAAATAATATAAAACTAAAAATTATATAAATTATTTTATTACAAAATATATTATATAAATGTATATTTTTATTCTTATAAAAAATTATCTACAAAATTAATATATACTATATAATTATGTATATATTATATAGTAAGGAAATTTATTTGTTTATTGATAATATAAAATATTATATAAAATATTACTAAATGTTTATTTAAAGAAAATGAAAATCTAAAGATATATTCGATTGCAAAATTATTATAAATACATATTTATATTATTACTATTAAAAAAGAAAGGAAATGAATTGTTAAGACAAAAAAATTTGAATATTAAATTAAACAAAATTAATAATTAATTTAAATTATACCAAACTCATTTAAACGAAAGTAAACTTGAAAAAGATGAAAGAAAAATATTTAAAAAACAAAAAAAAAATACTAAAAAGCTTTTGTAAATAGTTAAATAAAAAGAAGAAGTATTGGAAAAATGTTAAATATTTGTTTCATTTTAATTACCCAATCAGGGTCATACTGGACGAAAATCTTGTTACTTTACACTTACCTATTGTGCATATCCATACTAGGGTAACTTGTATCCGGTAAATTTTTCGTTTCTTTCCCCTTTACCAATAAAAGCGGGTTTTCCTGCGCCGCAACTTTTTGATTTTATAGGTAAATGGTAAACAAATCAAGAGTCAAATTATGGCCCTATTCCATGGGAAAAATCTGCTGTCAGTAAAAAATAAAAGCGAGGAAAAATATAGATTTGACTGGTTATGTACGAAACAAAAAATGTTGTCAGTAAAATTTTACTGAGAAGCGTGAGTTCCACAGTGAAACAATTTTTTCAGTAAAATTAATACGAGATAAACATATAAATCCTTTACTTGTTAGAAAGAAACAAAAAAAAAGATGGGAAAGGTTCGGAACCGAACTCTATAAGCATTTTTGTTGCCTATAAAAATGTGAAGTGTGATTTGCGTAATTCAAAAAACATACCCATCCACACCCACCCACAATCTCCCACACCCACCTAACCCATTTACACTCAGCCCAACCAACCTCAATACACCGTAACTCAACCGACCCAAATCATTCGCAAACCACCACACCTAAAAATTACTACCACCGCCCACCCACTATCCAACCCCTAAAACTCATCTCACCCGCACTACCCTATACCACACTATACATATCAACATCACCTCCATCCTCTCTCCCACACACACACCACACAAACCCTCATCCATCAAATCCCAATTCCCACACCAAACCCAAAACACCTCATCCCATCCACCCCCTCCACCCCCCATTCTACTACTCCTACCACCCCATAACCACACCATCCACACAAACCCATATCCACACGAGATATATTTTTATTCCACATTCACATGCTCTATGAAATCAAAATAGTATAGAAAATAAAAAAAAAATTCTATCAATTTTAAGGAGGGGGGTTAACAAAACCCTACATATCTCCGAACACCCTGAACACAGAAATGTCCAAATCAATAGGGCACATTCCCATGAATTGCTTGAACTTTTAGTGAAAAAATTAAGTTGATATCTCTATCCGTTCTCAAGTTATCGTAGACACAGACGGACAGACGGCAAACCGAAACCATATAACATTTTTTTTAACAAAAATGCTTAAAAAAAAACAGTAAAATTTACTGGGGAGAATGTTGCCATGAAAAGTATGAAACTCAATACTTTTTATGGCAACATTTGTTTTCTTTGTCACTCTAACGTAATTTTAATATGTATACTCTCCTCTTTTCGGCTTCTTAGTATTTTTTACTGAAAAAAATTGTTTCACTGTGGAATACATGCAATATAGTTGTGATGATGTTAGTGTACTGCCATAATGTTGCTATAAAAAATGTAAACTGGAGTATTTTTTATGGCAGTATTGTTCACACATCTACAAAAAATGTATGTAGAGATAAAAAAAATTTCTCACACTCATACAAAATAAGTCATTCGCCATTTTTATAGTCAAATCTCGATTTGTTTTTTTTCGTGTTGAAATTTGTTAATGTAGTGGTTTTTTGTGGTACATATATAAAAATTAAAATTTTAAAACATAAAAAAAAAATCCAAATTTACGAAAATGTACAAATTAAAACTTTCTTTAAATTTTTTAGGTTATGGCAAAATGTAAAACCATAAAATTTTACTATAAAAATGTAATAAAAAATATTTCTGTTTTTTGCCAGTCTTATGGGATTTAATTTTTTTTTGCGTTTTAGTATAACGAATTTCATCAAAACCGGTTGAGAAATGGCTTAGCTCTGCAATTTCTTTATTTTTAAGTGCTTTCTAACGACCTTTTTCTAATTTTGTTTCTTTTATTCTTCCGGTCCACACGGGCTGTCAAATGAATTCTGCTTAACCACAAACGTAATATATACAGACGAATTATTGCGAAAGAAAGTTTGGTCGAATACTGTGGCTCCACTTTTCATATTACATTATTTTTTGTAATCTAATCGAGGAACCCCATAACCCTGCCATCTATATATACATAGCAGAAACAGCATAAGAAAAACGTATTTTTTTTCGCACCTAAACTACATACACATAGTAATAAAACTTTATGAATGAAGGAAACAATAACAAAACAAAACAACACGATGATCATAGTGTCGGCTTATTAAAAACGAGCTCTCTTATTCACGGTTTAGTTGTTTTGTGTGTATGTAGTATGGATATATAAAAAATAAAATATTTATAAAAAATAAAATATGCATGTATATCACACACACGGGTAGTGAAGCACGTGGAGCTTGGCCATGTGCGCTATACATGTACAGAGAAAAATAGATTTTAAATAAATTTCGTAAAATAGATACATAATTCTTTTTTCTATAATGTTGCTGCATGTAGTTTTTTGTTTCTATATATATTCGAGTATAGTTGTGTTGTATGTGGATATGTAGTTTAAATTTTTTAGGAATTACTCAGACATATTTTATGGCTTCCTGAAT
This sequence comes from Nephrotoma appendiculata, assembly GCA_947310385.1. Lineage (NCBI taxonomy): Eukaryota > Metazoa > Arthropoda > Insecta > Diptera > Tipulidae > Nephrotoma > Nephrotoma appendiculata. The sequence goes on along the minus strand of OX371224.1, from coordinate 375,777,979 downwards.
TGAAAAATGCCGAAATTAAAAAGGTAGACTTAAAAAATATATTTTTATATGAAAAAATGGGACCTTTTTTAAGTCATATTTATAACAAATTTTCTGACTTAACAAAGGTGTTTACAAAAACAAATTTAATTTAAAAATGACACAGGGAAGGCATATTTTAAGTCATTTTAAAAATACATTTTATAATTCATTTTCAAAATGACTGAAAATAGCCATATTTTATTTTACATTATAAACATAAAATTTACATTTGTTTTTGATACACAAATGCATGCGTTATAAGTGGACTTTTATGCCATTTATAAATACACATTTTATGCTTTTTATAAATACACTTCTTAAATCATTTTCAAAATGGCTTATGATATGCATTAATAAAGTATGGTTTTTTTTTATTTAATTTTCATTACAGATTTTAAGTCAATTTTAAAATGAAATAAATCGCTGGTTTTAAGTCCGGAAAAATACAATTTTTAAGTCAGCCTTTTTAATTCGGGAAGCTATATTTTATATAGTTTTCACTTTTCGTCCTTCGTTTCCCATTTTATATTTTTGCGAACCATAATTTACAGGAATATAATGTATTAAAATGTTAACTCGCACAATAACAATTATAAAGTATACGTTATATTATTTATCATAGATCATCGTTTTTTATTTTTAATACAATTTTCATTGAGAATTTTTCTTTTCCACGTAGGTACCTATATTTATTGATTGTTGATAATCAATAGAGTTAAATATGTGTGAAGACAAATGCGCTTTTATTATGTTTGTAAAAACGTGTAAAAATGAGCAATACATCATAGTGCCGAGATGCTTTAGTCGGTCTCGGTAATTATATTAATATTTACATATAAATTATAATCAAAAAATGTGTGTCAAACACATAGCGATCCTACGGCACGACACGATTCAATACTGATCTACTGCAAGGAAGGATAAAGGTTTAGTATAGGTTTAATCGAGATTAATGATGATATTGGTCTTCAATAATTGCTTCATTAAATCAGTACCTAAGAAAAAAAAATATATATTTTGGATGTAACTAGAAATTTCCTGAAATTGAATACTAAAATTAATACTTTTCTTATTAATCATAAAGAGCAACAACATATTCATATTTGAGGCTTGTAATTGACTCCAGCTTTAAATGGAATTTACATAAAGATAAATTAAAGAAATGCATTATACTATACATATATATTTCGCGATAAAAATAACGCGAAACAATTTACCCAAAAATTCGTTTTCGGCTAATTGTTTGATTGGTATTTGCCTTTTTATGCGAAGCTGTTTGCAAAATTGCCAAGAGTTATTTGCAAATGGTAGTAAGCAAAAGTTATTTGACAACATAGTAGGGATTTAGCCGCTTTATTTCTAAGGTACACAATCAATTAAATTTCGGATTAATGAGCAAATGATTAGTTCATTGGAACCAATCCAGATCCCAGGGCATCTGAAAGAGGCATATTGCTACTGGATGAGGAATACTAGCATGCCCGGAGGATGAATTTATTTCCTTCCATTTACTGACCAAAACAACGATTGTTTGACTTTGTTGGGATACATTGTAAAATTGTTTCTCTCTGCCATGCCAACCAAACATTGAAGTTATTCTAAGGCCGAAGGATTTTACACATTCACTTGAAAGCTAAATTTTTGTTTTATATTAATGCTGTGTGCAATCAACTACATTGACTTAACTAAATTCAAACTAGAAGTCCCTGAAATTTAAAGACAGATATCACTAAAATAAAATATTTATTCTGTGTAGTTTATTTGTTAATGTACTTGTACAGAAATTTTAAAATCATCCGGAGTACACCATAATAAAATTATGACAATTCTAATCTAATAATCAAAAAGTAACCACCTAAACTTAATTGCATCAGTCGCGTGCTGAACAATAGCAGAAGCTTCAATATTTGTTTAGTCAAGGCAAATGGCATAAGTTGTTCATTCTAACAACTTTTGAATTCATTAACCACCAACCAAGAATGTTTTCCACATATTAATGTAGTTTCAATTTTCTGAATAATAAATCTTTTTTTGCAGTATTCTACAACCAATGAAAAGATATACACCTAAATTAACGCCTACTTTCGCAATTTATTATATCGCAGATGAGAAGTAATTAGAATAGAAACGCCAGCTAAGGGGCCAATGTTCCAGATTTTCTAATGCCATTCCTGTGTTATTCACTTTCACTTGGCAACAAACGAAAAAAGTTTTTGTCCGGGTTGAATTAGTTAATACCAATCTTTACGATCATTGAGTTATATAGATTTTAATTTAGTTATTATTAATAAAATATTAATCATTCGATTATATTGTTATTCGAAATAGTAGATAAATAGCTAAGGATGATGATTTATTAATTTATATAGTTATAATAAATGTTGAAAACAATTATGTCGCTAGCAAAAGCTTGCTGTTTTACATTCTATTTCATTGAACTAATAACTCAGTTACTATTGACTATTTAGATATCTGAAACTGGGTCCATTTCAGAATAATTAACTTATATATAAAAGGGTGGGTGAATGGCCCGCCGTCCACTTGTTTTTGGTTTGGTCGCATACTCTAAAGAATTTCTGCATCATGAGCAATACATGTTTTTACACACAAACATAATAGAAGCGCATTTGGGCGCTTCACACGTACCTACGTGGAAAAGGAAAAATTCTTAATGAAAATTGTATTAAAAACGATGATCTATGGATAAATAATATAACGAAAACTTTAAATTCGTTTTAAGGAAAATTGTGCGAGTTAACATTTTAATACATTTATATTGGTGTAGGAGAAAAATTTCGTGGTCTTTTTCGGGGTAGATCGCTTTACATTCACATGTCCCAGTAAATATTGAACGTATCAGGCAACCTTGTATGCGTTTGAAAGGTGACATTTTAACTTGCACTTTGACATACAAAACATTAAAATCGGTGAAATGAATAAAAAGTTACATTTTAAACATATAGATAAATAATGAAAAAATTCGTTTACTTTTACAATTTTATTACGACGGCTCAGGCTTGCGAACAAATTGGGTATGGAGAAGGTGCTTTATCAAAATGAGCAGGGAAGAAATCTCGCTTTCAACCTGGAAATATGGATGTGAAAGATGCCCCTCGCTCTAGTCGACCAACCAGTGGAAAATTCGATGAAATCATGCAGAAAATTGAAGAAGACCAGCATATAAGCAGCCATGCCATTGGTAAAGAACTCAATATTGATCACAAAACAGGTTTAAATCATTTGAAATTGGCTGGATACAAAAAAAGCTTGACGTTTGGGTACCTCATGAATTAACAGTTAAAAATTTAATGAACCGGATTTCTATCTGCGAAACGCGAAAAAAATCGTGCATTATGAGGTGCTGCCACCTGCTGATGACATATCAGATATATCTGAAATTTTTTTTAATTTGGAAGTACCTTTGCAAGAAGCTTCAATGCGGTATATTGTGGGCTACGTAGCGTTTAAAATTTTGAGTAAAATTAAATGTTCCCGTTGCAAAAACATGTTTATCAAAACTGAGGAAATTTTAGAGGCTCCGACAGAATATTTGATTAGCAATAAAAATTATGACGATGAAAAAAAGAAAAATCTTAAAGCTCCAACTGATATTGATAGCTCCAAGGAATATTGTCCAACTTTGTATTGTTAACACCAGCAGGTGTTACAAAGATTTGTATGTCGAACAAAATCCATGCCATGAGCGTAACAAGGCAGCCTTAAACTTCATGATTTTAGTTTTAATCAGAAAACACTGTACCTGGTTAGCTGAAAAACACATACAAAAAAATTTAAAACCGTACGAAATCCTAATTGGCGAATACTATTGCCTTAGACAAGCAAATTAGATTTTTCATTTGAACTAAAAAATGAAAACAAAACAAATTCCAATGTCATCGTTGTATCTGTGATTTTTCGATAAACTGCGTATACGTATACGCAAAAAACAAAATATTTTTGATTGTATGCGGCTATTTACAGAAAATGAAATCGCAGTTCAAATTTTTACGTTTACATAGGATGAAATATCTGTTTTAGGTTGTCTCAGCTATTGCAAAACAAATAATTATATACAAATAATTATATAATGAAATGTACCGCACATGGGTTGTTATTTTATTTTTAAATTTTATTAAAATTTATTTTAATTTTAATAAAGGGTTATCCAATTCGAGGTTGATAAAGTAAACTTAAAAAAAACACACAAAATATTCGGAATGTATTGTAATTTTTATTTCATTTTACAGATTGATCCTTGCCATTTTTAGTTAAACAAGATATCATTCAAATGTCCTCCACGGGACTTCTTACAGGCCTTGATTCTTTTGAGGTAATTTTCAATGACTTTTCGGCACATTTCGGGCGGTATCTCGGCCATTACCTTACGAATATTAGTTTTCAATTCGTCAAGAGTTTGAGGATTGTTTGCGTAAACACGATCTTTCGCGTAGCCCTACAAAAAGAAATCCAAAGGCGTTAAATCACAGGATCTTGGAGGCCAATTGACATCAGCCAATCGCGAAATCAAACGTCCAGGAAATTTCTCTTGCAAAAGATCTCGATTTGCTCATGTTACGTGACTGGTTGCTCCATCCTGCTGGAACCACATACCGTCAAAATCATAATCTTCGATTTTCGTAAAAAAATAATCGGTTAACATGCGGCCATAGCGCTCAGAATTGACGGTAACGGTTCGTCCATGGTTGTTCTCAAAAAAATACGGCCCAATCACACCACCAGACCACAATGCGCACCAAACAGTGACTTTTTCCGGGTGTAATGGCTTCTCTACAATCAATTGTGGATTTTCTGAGCCCCAAATTCTACAGTTTTGCTTATTAACGTATCCACCAAGCGAAAAATGAGCTTCATCACTGAAGAAAATTTTGTTCGAAAAATCAGCATCGACGGCCTGTTTTTCCAACACCCAATTTGCGTATGTTCTTCGTTGTCCATGGTCAGCAGGCTTTAGCTCTTGTGTCAAATGGACTTTATACGGATGAAGATGCAAATCCAGATGCAAAATGCGCCATAATGAGCCATAAGATAGGTCTAAATGTTAAGCTCGACGAGGAATTGACAAATTTGGATCTTCTTCCACACTTTCAGCTACAGAAGCGATATTTTCAGCATTGCGAATGTTTTGATGATGCACAGACCTTACAATATCAGTAACAGATCCAGTTTGTTCAAATTTATTCACTGTATTCAATATGGTTTGCTTTGTAGGACGATTATGACGACCATAATCTGCTCGTAAAGCGCGAAATGTGGATACGACAGAATCACTATTTTTATAATAAGATTTAATAATTTTAACGCGTTGGTCGATTGTTAAATGCTCCATATTCTTAAATGGCAGAATGTCAACTAAATAAATGACAGCGTACTTGACGTTTATCTTTGACAGATGTCGGTATACAGATTTCTACTTTATCAACCTCGAATTGGATAACCCGTAAAACTTTATTATTGAAATTTTTATTTTATTTGTTTTATTGTTATTGAATTTGATTAAATAAATTAATTATAATTTAACTAGTAAAATTGCTGGTTTCTTTCTCTTTATCTAGTGGTATACCAAGTGAAATTTATTGTATATGGACGATTTATTGTATACGGAAACGTCGCCATACATATGTTTGATGTACATTTTCTTCTAGGGATTAAAAATTCAAATTTAATGTCAAATAACCTCACTCTCTTGAATAACCTCATCGCAATTCTTTTTCAATACCCTACCTGTTTAACCCTTTGCCTGACCACCATTAATATTAAAACTTACTAGGCGGACGTTCTGTGCATATCGTTCATAATTTTTCTCGTTATCAATTAGCATCAAATCAAAATATGTAGTTGAAATGTATGTATTAAGACTAAATACAAAATATACCAAAGCATATGTTGTTATTATTTCTGTACAAAATTTATAACTGTTTTTACAGTTAGTAAATATAGGTACATTAATTATTTTTATCAGTTAGTAATGTTCTCAGTCTCAAACAAAATTTTGTAATAAAAAATAAGGCAAAGTGTATCATCATCACATATGATGCGCAGGGCAGTCAAAGGGTTAACTCATAGTAACGGGTGATTTTTTAAGAGCTTGAGAACTTTTTTTTAAAAAAAACGCATAAAATTTGCAAAATCTCATCGGTTCTTTATTTGAAACGTTAGATTGGTCCATGACATTTACTTTTTGAAGATAATTTCATTTAAATGTTGACCGCGGCTGCGTCTTAGGTGGTCCATTCGGAAAGTCCAATTTTGGGCAACTTTTTCGAGCATTTCGGCCGGAATAGCCCGAATTTCTTCGGAAATGTTGTCTTCCAAAACTGGAATAGTTGCTGGCTTATTTCTGTAGACTTTAGACTTGACGTAGCCCCACAAAAAATAGTCTAAAGGCGTCAAATCGCATGATCTTGGTGGCCAACTTACCGGGCCATTTCTTGAGATGAATTGTTCTCCGAAGTTTTCCCTCAAAATGGCCATAGAATCGCGAGCTGTGTGGCATGTAGCGCCATCTTGTTGAAACCACATGTCAACTAAGTTCAGTTCTTCCATTTTTGGCAACAAAAAGTATGTTAGCATCGAACGATAGCGATCGCCATTCACCGTAACGTTGCGTCCAACAGCATCTTTGAAAAAATACGGTCCAATGATTCCACCAGCGTACAAACCACACCAAACAGTGCATTTTTCGGGATGCATGGGCAGTTCTTGAACGGCTTCTGGTTGCTCTTCACTCCAAATGCGGCAATTTTGCTTATTTACGTAGCCATTCAACCAGAAATGAGCCTCATCGCTGAACAAAATTTGTCGATAAAAAAGCGGATTTTCTGCCAACTTTTCTAGGGCCCATTCACTGAAAATTCGACGTTGTGGCAGATCGTTCGGCTTCAGTTCTTGCAGGAGCTGTATTTTATACGGTTTTACACCAAGATCTTTGCGTAAAATCTTCCATGTCGTCGAATAACACAAACCCAATTGCTGCGAACGGCGACGAATCGACATTTCACGGTCTTCAGCAACACTCTCAGAAACAGACGCAATATTCTCTTCTGTACGCACTGTACGCATTCGTGTGGTTGGTTTAATGTCCAATAAAGTAAACTGGGTGCGAAACTTGGTCACAATCGCATTAAATGTTTGCTCACTTGGTCGATTATGTAGACCATAAATCGGACGTAAATCGCGAAACACTTTTCGAACCGAACACTGATTTTTGTAATATAATTCAATTATTTGCAAGCGTTGCTCGTTAGTAAGTCTATTCATTATGAAATGTCAAAGCATACTGAGCATCTTTCTCTTTGACACCTTGTCTGAAATCCCGCGTGATCTGTCAAATACTAATGCATGAAAATCCTAACCACAAAAAAATCACCCTTTATAGTTAATTGATTATAATAATGGTTGCACAACAAATTCGATATTAAACAAAAAATTATTTAACATAACAATTAAAACTAATTTCAAGTAAAACAACGTGCATACCATGTGTCATTTTTTGTGTGTATGTGTGTCGAACTAACTGCCGATATTATTTTGTTCGATTCATGGTTTTTATTTTTCGTATACATATAGCTAATACTAATAGTAATTTTTTTATCAATAAATTTTCTTATTGATCCATGGTAGGTATGAAAATAAACAATATGAATGTAATTTAAAACAACCAATGAATGGAATAACGAAAATAAAAACAAATAAAAAATAATAATTTACAGTTTTCACTTATAAAATTGTTTTTCAGTTTTTTGTGTATCTGCATACGTAAAAATTGTGATGTTTTCGACTATGTTGATGGTAGTGCCATCTACTAGTAAGTAGATGTCAAATGAATATCAAAATAGCTAATGGGGTTCCTCGATGTAGTTTAAATTTTTCTCACCACACAATTGGCGCAATTATCAGTCAATTTGATAAAACCATGTCTTTATTCGCCAATAATTCGTCTGGATATATTGAGTTTGTGGCTTAACGCTTCAAAATAAGTCGTAATAGATTGTTTATTGCTAATTTAAAACCTTATTTAATATTTAAACACAAACATTTTTTTGTATTGTTTTATTCTGCTCTCTCAAGAATAAAATTTAAACTAAAATCTACATCTCAAAAATGGCCTTAAATTTTTTTTTATTTCATTTCTATTTCTGTTTAAGCTGCTTCACAGAAATTTTTTTGGTTAAAAATGAGTCGCAATTAAAACCGGTGACATAGGTAAACGGGGAATAAAACGAAGATGAAGCTGCTTCTTTGACAACCCGTGTGGATGGCTCATTGTTTTAGTAAGAGAATACATGTGGCACAGTAGTTTATGTATGGGTTATTTTTGTAAGGGTTTTGTTGTATCAATTACGTATAGATGATTTAAAGCGTTGCCACATACACATCTAATAACAGACGATTCGTGCGTAAATTTATTTTGCCTCGCCACATACCAAAACAAAATACAGACGATTTTTACAACAACAATTCTTTATATTTTGTTTTGAGCTGAATGTTTATACCGCCATTTCTATCCAAAGTGTATATATTTATATAAGTGTATATATTTATATTAATTAATATTTTGTTTTGGAATTTTTTGACATTTGTTGAAGTTCACAGACAACAGAGAAAAAAATCGTTTAAATTTTTTTGATGAGTTCGGAAATCGTTTTAGATTTTTGTGCGTTCGTTCACGTGTAAAATTATACCATTTAGAGAAAAAATCGTTTCTAGGAACGGATAAAATAGAAAATTGATAATTTTTCAATTAAAATTATTAAATAATTCCAAATTTATTATTTTAGCTACTAACTTGAGATATTTTACATATTATCTCATTGATTTGAGTCAAAAATATGCTCTAATTAATTCGTAAATGCGAAATCTGTTTTTAGATGTCGTCCGTAGAAATGTGTATGTGGCATCGCCTTTATGAATAGGCAAGGGTGGACAAATTACATATGCTCAGTAATTGAAATACTAATCACTAATTACTTTGATTCAGGTAATTGAAATATAAAATATATTAATTGTACATTATATTTTATTTGAGTAATGGAAATACAAAAAAAAAATTACAAGTTTCGTTGGTAGAAATGTAATTAAATTACAATTACAAATTAATTTCCAAAATTGAAAAATGTTGTTACTTTGTTATAACTTCTTGTCGTAATTCAGAACTCACTGGCCCAGCCAGGTGTCAGCCACGGCAGTATTACTGACTGAAAAGCGTAGAATTCGTGTTCCTTTTATAATCGAAATTAGCCCTTCCGCGTGGAGTGCCGTACAAGTGTACGTCATGACTTTATTTAAAATAAAAAATATCTGTGCTATGTGCTGTATGTACTTTATACAAATAGCATCTAAAATAATTCACGGTGTCTTGTTAAAGTTCGTATTTTGTAATGATATACACGTGTCCGACACTCTGCAGTAGATATGATTTAATGCATGACGTACACGGTATGCCATTCCACGCGGAAGGGTTACTGTGATATCTGAACAAACATGAGAAGACTTGAGCCGTGGAATCAAATGTTTGAATTTAAGCTTTAGATTCGGATTTAAAATTTGGATTTGAAATTTAGCGTGGTTTTAGATGACAACTACTACGGACATGGCTTCAGACTACATTTCGTTAAATAAATACCCCAATAAACCAACAACAAAGAATTCGTATCTAAAAGTGGTAAATTAGAAAACTTTATTGTACTTACATAATTTGTAATTTTTTATGGAATATAATTTTATGTAATGGAAATACCAAATACAATAATAGAAAAATATTGTAATTAAACTATCAAATACAACCTCAAAGAATTTAAAGTAATCAAAATACTAATTATAAATTACATTTGGGAAATATAAGTAATTTAACTACGTAATTGAATTACATATACATATTTATTAATGCCTACCCTTGTGAATAGTAACTAAAGGGTTATCCAATTCAAGCTTGATAAAGTAAACTTAAAAAAAACACACAAAATATTCGGAATGTATTGTAATTTTTATTTCATTTTACAGATTGATCCTTGCCATTTTTAGTTAAACAAGATATCATTCAAATGTCCTCCACGGGACTTCTTACAGGCCTTGATTCTTTTGAGGTAATTTTCAATGACTTTTCGGCACATTTCGGGCGGTATCTCGGCCATTACCTTACGAATATTAGTTTTCAATTCGTCAAGAGTTTGAGGATTGTTTGCGTAAACACGTTCTTTCGCGTAGCCCCACAAAAAGAAATCCAAAGGCGTTAAATCACAGGATCTTGGAGGCCAATTGACATCAGCCAATCGCGAAATCAAACGTCCAGGAAATTTCTCTTGCAAAAGATCTCGATTTGCTCGTGTTACGTGACTGGTTGCTCCATCCTGCTGGAACCACATATCGTCAAGATCATAATCTTCGATTTTCGTAAAAAAATAATCGGTTAACATGCGGCCATAGCGCTCAGAATTGACGGTAACGGTTCGTCCATGGTTGTTCTCAAAAAAATACGGCCCAATCACACCACCAGACCACAATGCGCACCAAACAGTGACTTTTTCCGGGTGTAATGGCTTCTCTACAATCAATTGTGGATTTTCTGAGCCCCAAATTCTACAGTTTTGCTTATTAACGTATCCACCAAGCGAAAAATGAGCTTCATCACTGTAGAAAATTTTGTTCGAAAAATCAGCATCGACGGCCTGTTTTTCCAACACCATGCTCCATATTCTTAAATGCTCCATATTCTTAAATGGCAGAATGTCAACTAAATAAATGACAGCGTACTTGACGTTTATCTTTGACAGATGTCGGTATACAGATTTCTACTTTATCAACCTCGAATTGGATAACCCTGTATTAAATGTGACATTTTCAGGTCACCAAGAATTTTAACATCTCGATCGTTAATGTACATGCACTCATCGACGATAAATCAGATGTCGTCAAAGATCTATTCTTTGTCGAGTTGGGGTTGGTCATTATCATTAATAACATCCCGCACCATGACATTAAAATTATCGTAGCGACTTTAATGCAAAAATCGGTAGGGGTGCAGAAAATACATCGCATATCTTCCTGGCAGCTTGTACCTCATCAGTAACAACAATGATCAACGCGTCACTGACCTGACAATAATGTACAATTTAGTTGTATCAAGTACGTTTTTTTCTCATAAGATAATTCAGAAAATAGCATCAAGACCGAATGATGGAAGAAAGGAAAACCAAATTGATCACGTCATCATGATCTCTAAGAGACATTCTACCAGCATATCTGCCGTTAGGCCTAGAAGTGCCGATATGGACTGTGTTCGTTTCGTTTATGCGAGCGCATATTTTCTTGAATTGAAGCTAGAATTTGTTATCTAGTCCGATATTTCTATCTTTAGATGAATTTTTAGTTAGATTTTACGCTAAAACCATTGTTATCGACGATTTCATTATGCACGAGTATGATGATCCACCTGTCTTCCGCAGAATATGGTAGTGGTTAGCGGTTGTGTGTTCAATTTGAGTACGCAGATCCGGTTGTTTATGGTTTGGAAATCCGTTATAAAGCATTTGGCTGATCAGAAAACTAACTCTTATAAACTCGTGCCTATCAAAGTTGTGATTGTGGCAAAGAGTTTAACAAATCCGTGGCAACCGTGCTTTATTTTGATCCGAATAAGTATCATCAGATATCATCTTAACCACGGGTGATTTTAATTTTCCTGATATTAGTTGGAGGCAAGAAGATGAAATGGATGAATTGTACCATTAAATGTGAGCTTAAATTCTGAGTGCATGTTTATCTATACCATTTTTGAAATAAATTCCAAATATGGGATAACAATTATACTGGGACAAAACTTGATTTTCACAAACAAACAAGTCGTATTGGCAGTTTAAAAATTACTGTCGCAATTCGTTAAAAGGCATTCTTACATTGGAATAATCGTTCAAAGCGATAAGAGTAAAGTTATTAATTAACAGAGCCAAACGCCCTAATTTAACTCTAGAAAGGCAGATGTAATCAACTTAAATCAGTATCTGGACCAAATAAACATGAACATGAACAAAGTTTATAAAACATTATTTAGGGGCACACTGCTCAGAAAATCCAATAATTATCCACTTTAGTATGCCGATACCATATTCTTCGGTTCTATTCACGAGGAACCATGAATATATAGTTCACAATGAATAAGCAATACTTCAAATGATATTTTGAGACCATATGATGACGCTCTAAAAAAGGCGGGAGTTGGCAAAATGCTCGTTTCTTAGCAATCTACTTGATCAAATTGATACACCATCTACATATACAATCGATTATAATTAAGGCACCAAATATAGGAAAGTACGATAGTGCTAGTAACTTCAAATAGACTAAGTAAAATAAATTACCACCCAATTAGCTTAAGTGGGAACAGCTTTAGACGTAGGTTAGAGCAATGTTATGATGCCCCAATAATTATTTTAATTTAATTAACATTAATTGTGGAGCTTATTATTTTTGATTATAACTTCCAAACATGCTCGACTGATAATCGACTGCTAATGCTAGCTAGTAATTGCTATTTAGCATTTTAGTATATTATGCGTCGACAATTAGAAGTTCCTTCCCAAAAGCCAATACATTTAACATTTTTTTTTTGCATGCACCTTCCAACGCAGTTTGGCATCTAGATTCATACCCAGGTATTTTGCTGAGTTAGCATGTGGTAATGGGACATTAGTTAGTACCACAGGCAATTGGCTCACTTTTCTGTTGGTGTAGTCAATAGCAACACGTACAGATTTTGTACCGTTCAACCTGATACGTCATCGGAGGTTCATATGTTAAATCGTACCCACTATCTTGTATTAATAGTTAGTGGAATATCGCCTGTGAATAGAAGGTATAGTACAGATACTCCCTTGCAGCATTCCAACTTTAATCCTTTCAATTTTTGAGTATCAAGCATACTCCTGTTTAATGCGAAAGTGTCTTTCTAAAATTTATGATTCACGAAGATGACAGAATTGTGGTGGTAAAAATTTCCTAAGTTTCTGCAATAAACCGTCATGCCAAACTTTGTCAAAAGCTTGAGCCACATCAAGCAAATAACTGTTGAGCATATCTTCTTTTCTTCAAGTGATTTTTCTATATGGTTTCCTTTATCCTAATAACTTGATCTATTGTGGAATGTCTACCTCGAAATCAATATTGGTGTATAGGGATAAGTTCTTTATTGAAAGTAAAAAATTTATAAAAACAATTTATAGTGATATCATAATCACTCCCGCAAATTTTCTTACCTTTGGTATATATTTGATTCTGAAGACTGCATTGATTAGGGTGGTAAATATTTTAATGCCGATTTTTGGAAGCACTTTAACTACTTTTCCTGTTATCAGGTCAAGGTGCTTTTATCGTATTATATTTTGTTTCCTTAATTACTTGCGAAAGATAGGTCTGCGGGTGATTTATTGATATTTTTTTTTTTTTTTTTTTTTATTTTTTTTTTTTTTTTTTATTTATACAATATTACAACTGATTCAGAGATCATCTAGTAATTTATCTTTCTTAAATTAAGTTCTCGGATTAAGATGAGTAACCTATTGGTTACTCATTTTATAATAATTTCTTCTAAAACAAACTGCCCAGCTCAAGCGGTTTGTGCCTTTGGAGTCTCCTCACTCCGCTAGTGGTGTCCAACATACGACGGATATCTGCATTTTCGTGTAGAGATAAGCGCTGTACGTGTTTCCTTGCATGGTTCTTTATTTCATCGGTAACGTATTCCATCTTCAAGTCTCTATGGATGTTGTCATTCCTAATGTACCATGGGGCGTTCACAATCCCTCGTATCACTTTATTTTGGAAGCATTGTATCATTTGTACATTGGTTTTCTTGGCACAACCCCAAAGTTGGATACCATAGGTCCATACTGGTTTTAGCATTTGCCTGTATAGAAGCAATTTGTTGTGTATTGAGAGCTCGGAATTTCTACCCATGAGCCAGTACATTTTTCTATATTTGATGTTTAACTCTTCTTTTTTCTTCTTGATGTGTTCTTTCCATCTTAGCTTAGCATCGAGGGTCATGCCAAGGTATTTAGCTGTATTTGCATATGGAATCTGGTTTGAGTTTAGAACCACGGGAATACAGTTTACATTTTGATTTGTAAAGTTGACGTGTACTGATTTGGCTTCATTTAATGAGATACGCCATTTTTTAGTCCAGTTGCTCACCGTGTTAACTGCACTTTGAAGTTTGCTTGTTGCTTCCGAAATATCTTTTCCAACGGCTAGAATAGCTGTATCGTCTGCAAATGTTGCTACTGTGGTACCTTCAATATTCGGTAAGTCTCTCGTATAAAGAATAAACAGAATAGGTCCAAGTACGCTACCTTGTGGTATACCTGCTGATATTCTTTTTATTTCAGAGTACTCATTTTCAAATTTAACTCTAAAGTGTCGATCAGCTATGTACGATTTCAGAATTTGATAAAATTGCTTAGGCAGGTCTCGATGCAGTTTAAATTCAAGCCCTTGGTGCCAAACTTTGTCGAAAGCTTGAGCTACATCTAAGAAAATACTGGAGCATATTTACTTATTCTCGAGTGCATCCTCAATGACATCCGTTATTCTGTGAACTTGTTCAACTGTAGAGTGATTTTCTCTAAACCCAAATTGGTGTGGTGGAATTAGGCATCTCTCTTCTATTATAGGTTTGAGTCTTTTCAGCAACAGTTTTTCAAATATTTTTGATATGACGGGAAGTAGTGATATCGGTCTATATGATTTTTTATCGTTTCCTGGTTTACCTGGTTTAGGAATCATTATTACTTCGGCCACCTTCCATTGTCGTGGAACATATTTCAGTCTGAAAGCTGCATTAATTATTTGATTTAATTTACGCAAACCTTTCTCGGGAATGGCTTTCATAATTTGCCCAGTTATTAAATCATAACCTGGAGCTTTTCTGATACTTAAATTACTATTGATTTCAGTTTTAAGCTCCAATAAAGTCACATGCCTTATGTCAAGATCATCTGCTTTGTTTACGACTGTTGTATTTTCATTTGCTGTTTGTCTCGGCAACGGTTGAAAAGTCTCTTCTAAATAAGCAGCAAATAGAGAAACTTTCTGCTTGTCACTTTTAGCCCATGATCCGTCATCGCATTTGATAGGCGGCACATGCATTTTGGATCTTTTTAGTCCCTTCGTTGCTTTCCAAAGCGAGTAATCGTCATCCTTTAATTCAGAAAGACCTCGTAGTCGTTAGTTATGCTTTCGTTCTTTATTTCCTTTATTAGTTGTTTTAATTTGTTGCACAAAAAATTTAAAATAGTTTTGTGTTGCGGTGCACGAGAGTGCTGCCAGATTTTGCGAGCTTTCCGTTTCTCTTTGAGTAGCTCTCTGACTTCAAGAGGATAGTTATGTTTCATTATAGCGTTGGTATGAGAAATCGGTGTACTTTCCCAAGCCGCTTGCTGGATATTGTTATTAAATATTTCTAGTTCATCTTCCAGCTGCACCTTCGTTCTAATTGGTTCGCCGAGATTTGTTCGATCTTCTACTAATTTCTTGAATAGATCCCAATTGGTTTTATTGTTTGTTAACTTGGGTGAATTATCTTTTTTTATTATCATTGTACTCAGCGTCATGATCACAGGTGAGTGGTCAGATGATAGTTCTTCACTATTTTCAATGCATGTATAGTCCTCTAAAACTCCTTTTGTTACAAAGAAGTCAAGAAGATCTGGAATTTTATGTATGTCAGCAGGCCAATATGTTGGTTTATCGCCAGAGAAGAATTCACAGTTGTTCTCGCGAGCTGCATAAAATAACTCTTTCCCTTTAGAGGTTGTAAGTCTAGATCCCCAATAGGTATTCTTTGCATTAAAATCACCGCCTATGATAAAATTTGATCCTAGTGATTTAAAAAGTCGACTGTAGTCTTCTTTTTTTAATTGATGGCGTGGGGGACAGTAAATAGAGGAGATACTGAGTTCCCTATTATTTAGTGATTGAACTATTATGGTTTTAACCTGCATAATTTCTTCCTCAATGCCGGGCACTTCATAATGTCTAATATTATTTTTAACAATTACGGTAGACCCGCCTCTAGCGTTTCCTCCTGGATGAATAGCATGATAGCATTGATAGTCACGTATTTTAATAAATGAAGTTTCTGTTAAATGAGTTTCCGAGACAAGACATACGAGTATATCTATTTTTTCTAAGTTTAGAAAAGTTTCTAGTTCTGGAACATGCTGTGGTAATCCATTCGCGTTCCAAATAACAATTCTAAGTGATCTATTCATTTGATTAGTATAGCATTGATGTAAGCTCATTCGTAGCTTCTTGTCTATCCAGCCGCTTATATATAGCTTCTAGACCACGTTCTTGTTTTGCTAGCCGTGCATTTATCGTTTCTATACTTCGAAATATCCTTTCTAGTGGATTTTCTTCAATAGTATTCTGTTGCGTTATCTGAGAGTAGGATCTCCTCTCTGGCCCTATTGGCTCTGGTTGCGTCGGCGCTCTAGTTGTAGTTGGAATCCTTTCTCTTCTAACATTACTGTTTTGAGTCGATTGGCGTGTTTTATTTCTTAACCTTTGCAGTTGTACCGCTACTTCGCATCCTCTATAGTTGGCTGGGTGTTGTCCTTTACAGTTTATACACCTTGCAGGTTCGGATCGACAAAGAGAACAGTCTTTCGCGTTGTGTCTGCCGGCACATTTTACGCACCTAACATCTCTCCCGCAATATTTTTGGGTGTGGTTATAACCTTGGCATTTCTTGCATTGAGGTATTAATCTCGTGTTCTTTTTCAGTGGTTCTATTTTAACCCTCATATTAAGTATTGCTTTGATATTAAATATATTTTCAATTTTTTCGCTTTTGTTGAATGTGAGCATGAATAGCGGGAGCCCTCTTTTAACGATCTTGGTTCCTTGACTATTTTCAACTTTCTCTCGTTTAAGGATATTTACTGCGTCTTCAATTTGCAGTTCTTTCATTTTGAGATCTTCTATTATATCCTCCTTCTTGCAGGTGGGATGTAGACCTCTGGCCATAACCTTGATGTTTCGGTTATTTTTGTCTTCATATGTATACCACTCTTTACCTTCTTCAGTGAGCTTTGTGGCTAAAGCTCTGTATGCATCGGGATCTCTTGTGTTTATCTTCCAAACATTATTGTTTAGTGCAACTACTCTATAGTCGTTTGTGGACACTGATTTCATTAGAGCTTGGATATTCGAAAACTCAGTAATGCCTATCACATTAATTGGCGGTGGTGCTTTGGTCTTCATTGCAACCTTGCGTTGTTCTTGTCGCTGGTGATGTTGGGGTACAGGCACTGGTTTGACAGTTTCATTAACTTTTGCTTGCGAGAGCTCCTCAACTACTGGCGAGAATTCTGCTCTTCGTTTTTTCATTGGTCTTTTCTTTTGTTTGTATATCCAATCAGTTTCTCTTGCAAGTTCCTCCTCATCTGTGTGGAACTCAGCGTCAGTACGGGTAAGTGTACTGGTTTCGTTATAACAAGTAAGAGGAGTTTCCACAACCTCTGTCAGATTGGGCTTCTTTAGCTCCTCGTTTTCTTTCTTTAACTTAGCGATTTCATTGCTAAGTTGCGATGTGACTTTTTCTATTTCACTCAGTCTTCTGCGTAGTTCAGCATTTTCGATTTCCTGCTGAGTTGCGAACTCTATTTGTCTAGGTGGTGACCTACCTAATTTTGAACTTCGATCGAATGGGAATAGCAATGGTTGGCTCACCCCAGAATCCTTTGAGCCGGCCTCGTTAGAGGGTGGATTAGCCAACTGAGCAGTTGGTGTACCACCTGGGGTAAAAATTCCTTTTTGTTGAAAACTCATTGCATTATAATGACTGGTTATTGAAGCAGCTACCAATCTAACCAGTGAAATTGGCAGTGGGTCAGTGGAGAGAACATCATTTGCTAGGTTCTCGGTGTTCGGTTATCCCGCCGTTACTCGGTCGCCAGAGCCTCGTTGGTTAATTAGCAGGGAGCACCACGTGCAGGTGAGGTTGACATTTGGGCTGGTGTATTGACCTTCTTGACCGATGCCCCTTACCCCCCTTATTGATATTAAGTTTTTTTTTATTTCTTGTATTTGTTCACTCGTCTGTACTTCATTAGGCTGAAATATACATCCGCGGTTAGTGGGTTAACAGTTAGTGAATAATTTTTGTCTTTATATGCTGATGGTGCGGTTACTTGCGTTGTTTTTGTTTCATATTTTTGCGTAATGGTAAATGTTGTTTTTAACTATATAAGCACTTCCTCTTCGTGCAGGAGGGTTATCTGCGGGTGAATTGTGTGATATACTTGATATCCTGTAAATTTTTTATGTGATTGTTTTGTGAAGTGTGTTTTGGATATGATACAAATACCAATTTTTTGGATGTCCTAGGAGCATTTACAATTCATTGGGATTTCATGTGAATTTGCTTTTTATTTCGCATCTTCTGAAGTTTTAGCAACTATATAGCCTCTGTAGCTTGTGGAATATGGTTCTCTGAGTTTTTTACAAGATAGCATGTTGGATTTTTATTGCTTTACTTATGAGTGTGTCCGTATAACTGGCATCTTTTAATATTGTGGAATCAACCTTGATTTTCTTAAGGCTTGAATCTCCATTTTCATATTTAAATATATATCTAATAATGTTTTTTATGTCTTTATCTTTATTGAATGTTAGCATAAAAAAGGGAGAGGAGTTTTTCTGTTCTCTTCCCAATTTAAGTAACTTCTTTAATTTTTCAGAAGTAAGCCTTCTTTTATTCCTATAGCTTTTTAAGAGAAAGACTAAGTTTTCTGCGTACGTCTGGAACATTTACTTTCAGGTCTCCACTATTCAGTAATGTTGGTTGGGCTGTGTTTCTTAATTGTTGATCCGATCGAACATCCGTTCATGTTTCGTTAAACAACACAGCGGCACTTACTAGATTTCAAACAAAAATTTGGATCAAAATTTCCCTTTGAATATCAATAATAAATTCAATAGGTGTTGAAACACGGCAATTGTTCTGACAGTTTTCAACTTAATGGCCTTTTCAATGAGTTTTGTCAGATTCATGAGATTCCTCTTTTTTGGCTGTGTCCAGGAGACACAATTGGTGCCATGGTGTAATCCATAGTTAAGTTTCCGTGGCTTATATCACAATATTTGTACATAATTTTTTATTTTTAATAAATAAAATTTAATATTATATAAAAAAAATATATCTCGAAGTACATACTTTCAATTAATGTGATATTAATTTCTTTAATGCCTGAAGTACCGGTTTCGAGTATTCGCTCTTTGCCAACTTTACTTAAATATAATGAACATAAATAAAATTAAAAATTATGTATCGAACATTTTTTTTTTTGGGATTCCCGCTCGAATGTTATGTGATTAACACCATACGTATAATTTCATCATATAATTTGTTGGAACGCGTATTCAATCTATCCATGATACGACTTTTCTTCAATTTGTGTATAATTTTTAGGTTGTTTATTTGTTGAGTTTGTGCTTTTTTCTCGGTTATTTCTCTGCAACATCTATAGCTGACTTTCCTATTCAAATTTGGTCCGAGTCCAACGCATATATTCTTTCTGATTGTTTACCGGTTCAGAAACATTGATATTTGGTTTCTGGTGAGGATTTTCTACCTCTTGAATCCTTGCTTCTAATTGCTTAACACTCTATATAAGAATATAATTGTCTTACTCAGGAAACATTCTTATTCTGTGAGTCTGTGACCAGAATATCCTCCTTGATAAACAATGGTTTTTCATAAACTCTGACGAGCGGTTAATTCTCTTTTGTTCAATTCATTTTATTTTTAAGATACTCGGTATAATCCCAGTTCACACTCTCTCTGTCCCTCTCTCTCTCTCTCTCTCTCTCTCTCTCTCTCTCTCTCTCTCTCTCTCTCTCTCTTCTCTGGTAAGAACTGCAAAATCCCAATGTAATTAATTTGAGTTGATCCTTTTTTTCAGTTTTGTGGTATGACAGATTTACGTATGTGATGTTATATGTTTAGATCATAATTGAGAATAGCGGTTGCTCTAGGCTAGAGGTTGTAACTGAAAGTAAAGTTTCAGGTATGACTTTGGGAATTTTATAGAAATACGTTGTGTATTAAATTAAATTGTTTAGTTGGGAAAATTTGTTGTAACTGACAGTCAGAATCAGTTATTCTGTAAAGAAATGCGAGATTATTAAATAATATTATATATTTCAAGTAATAATTTCTGTGTTGTGAATTAACTTAACATTCATTGATGTTGATGACAGTCATATTTAATTCAATCTTAACCTATAGCAACAAGCATTTTATTAACACTTCTTCGATGAATGTACATTAAATATGTATGTATAATTTACATCCCTCATACGTAATATTATTAAGCAAATATGGATATGACTTATAAGTTTCAAATGCCGCACACATACCAAGATTAGCGTGCGGGCATATCATTTAACAACTTTGATTGTAAAATTCGAAATCGTATGCACAGATCCAGTTATTATCAGTTATATATTACTTGCTAATGAAATAATGGATTAATATTTCAAAAAAATGACCAATAATCTCCTGACTCACAACATAATTAGATTATTAGAAGATAAACTGTTATAGCATTTTAAAAAGTGTTAACTAACTGTATATATAGATATTTTGTGGCAATTTCCAAACCTATAAATGAGTCTATATATCTGTATATAATTCGGTTGTAGAAAAAATAAAACAATTAGAGATCATGTTATAATAAATCTTTAAGGAGAGGTTGACCCAATCCAATAACAGTGCGCAAGAATATAATTCACTTTCCATTAAACCATCATTAAATATCTCATAAAACATTTATAATAAATAAAAACTTAAATAAATAAAATCTTATTCCAAACAATACAACAATAAGATGTAAGAAGATATATTAAATTTTTTATTATCATTATTCATTTACAAACTCTTATGTTGCACAATAACAACAACAATGGTAGAAGCCCATAAACATTTTCAATGAAATGGCTTTCTTTTTTACTCTTTCATCTTGGCGAATGTAAAACGGAATGAATTACCCAAACATTTATTGCTCTTTCATCTTTGTAAATTTGTCCCCGCCTATTTACTTACACACTATAAAATTGCGTTGTTTTATTTTTTGTAAGCATATTTGATTGGATAATATATGCATTTAACAGTGTATCCATGTTTTGTAGTGGATCCATTCCACTTTTTAATCAATCTATTTTTGTGGCACAGATTGGGATGAAGTTTTAAGGAGTGAATTACTATATTTTTGTAATGTACTGAATTACACATTTTTTCTAAATTTTATATGTTACTGAATGAAACTGTTGATGAAACAATAACGGCGTCGGCATCGTTAACTTGATCTCGTTAAATTAAAATTCAAGTTGTAACAATTTTTCGTTTTACTTTTTGTCTATAGCGTATATGTATTTGCTTTTACTATAAGAAATGTATATAATGTAGACAATTCGTGATTGTACCATCGACAAAGTATATAACCGCCAAGATAGGTAAGTCAACATAATAAACAAATTTAGACAGAAGTCGATCTACAATCTTCCGATGCGTAATCAGATGTTATAATATTTCTTTCGGCTTAAATGGTGTATATATTTCATGTTACAACTGTATTCTGGAAGAGACAAATTTGCTATATATGTTTAATGATTATACTTATGAGTTTATTTGGTTCTTAATTCCGCAATGCACACTTTATGATGTATCGAACGGATACTTTACTATTAATTTCGAGTTACGCCATCATATTCGTTGTTATTTTATTTAATTAATTGTAGAAATAAATTGGTTCAAGCATCGTTAGTAGAAGTATGATCACTTGCCTGAGTTAAAATAAGATCTTCATTGAAAAAAGTCACAACAGAGAAAGAGTAACTTATATTGCTTTGTGGACAACCTTTGGTTACTTTGACGGAAACTGCGACACCATCCAATTCAAACTCGACATTGCCTCAAAATACGAAAGTGGTTACAAAAATACCAAAGAGGATTTCCTTGTTTTTTTAACGATCTCTCGATCATGACAACAAGTTAATGCAGCCGTTTCACATGACTTACTGATCCTGTTAGCAAACTGCACAATACCACTTAACAATAAGTGGTTCCATATGGTAAAGCTATCAATAATACATTCTATACCATACTGAAACTTTTACTTAATTGCGGCCTTTTGGACAATGCTAAGTTAGATGCACGATTGAAGAATTATACTTGATATTCAGAACCGAATATTTCCATTGATTTCAAATAATAATACACATATTAATCACTATCAGGAACCATGATCATGGAAAATAGCTAGTAGGTATAATCTGGATATTAAATTTTTATTTGTATCAATAAAATTCCAAGGCCATTCTAACGTTGCGTATCTTAAACGGGCTATAGCGCTTTTCCCAATCTCTTTTAACCCTTCAAAATTAATCCTTGCTTACTTATTCCTCAGTCTGCTGTGTTTAGGGTAGTAAATGTGTATCCATTTTAAGTTATCCATTTCCACATAAATATTATAGGTTATAATTTTCAAAGTTTCTCTATTTTATATTTGTGGTTTGAAATGGTCTGAAAATCAAATTTTAACCGTTACCTACCAACGGTTCCCCAGCAACCCGCTAAACATCCCGCTTCATTAAAAGCCGTTTTAAGTATGAGTCCAGTATTTTTTTTTTTTTTTTTTTTTTTTTTGGATTTAATTAACTTTATTTACAATAAAATAATATTACAATAAAATTATAATGTCAATTCCCCAATGGATTTACTGTCCTTTAAAGGGAAATTAACATTATAATAAACATATTTCTCATGTCAGATACATATATGCATTTCCAAGTTATACAATTTACAAAATGTAATTATTTACCAATTCTCTATAATAGATCTTTAATTGTTTCTTGAATTGATGAATATTCATTACGGTTTTCAATGACTCAGGCAATCTGTTGTAAATTTGGGGACCGGAAAATCGGATTGATCTGCGTCCAAATTCGTTTGTAATAGATCCGCATGATATGTTATTAGCAAATCTGGTTCCATATTTATGATTACTATTACCTGAGACAACTTAAAACAGATATTTCATCCTATGTAAACGTAAAAATTTAAACTGCGATTTCATTTTCTGTAAATAGCCGCATACAATCAAAAATATTTTGTTTTTTGCGTATACGTATACGCAGTTTATCGAAAAATCACAGATACAACGATGACATTGGAATTATCAGAAGTTTGTTTTGATTTAATTTTTTAGTTCAAATGAAAAATCTAATTTGCTTGTCTAAGCTATTACTAAATTCTAAATTTGATAAGGTAAAAGAGACATTTAATGTCCTGTACATATACAATGAAACTTGGTAATCATACAGCGCACCCAACGGCAAATTTCCTTTGGATTCAATTTCATATAAATACAATGATGATACTCGAAAAGGGAGCTTCAAGAAAGCTTTCACACTTTTGTTTTGCATGATTTGAAGAGGTTTTAACCTGCTCCGACTTGCCGTTCCGTAAACAACAATTCCATAAAGAATTCTGGGATGAATAAATGCAAAGTACATCAGTCTCAATACATAACTAGGCACAAAATACGAGAGTTTCCTTACCAATCCTACTAAAGGAGCCATTTTAGTACAAACGGATTTAATGTGTTCACCCCAAGACATGTGCGTATCAAAAGTCACTCCTAAGTAGTTACTTGAAATATTCAACTCTATCAACTACAACGTTATTTATATTAAGATATGGCAAATCAATTGGAGTTTTTTGTGGTGAATGAAAGATCATAAATTTTGTTTTATTTAAATTCAATGAGATTACATTCGATTTGAAGTATTCCAGTAAGATGATCATATCATGCTCCATGCTATTCTGTATTGTAGAAGGGACTTTAGTTTCATAAAATATTGCAGTATCGTCTGCAAAAATTTGAATTTTGCCAATCAAGGGCAAATTCGAGATGTCATTGATAAATAACAGGAACAGTAATGGTCCCAACACACTGCCTTGAGGAACCCCACATTTAACAGTTAAAATATTACTGCTAATTCCATTAATCATAACATATTGCTGGCGATAAGTTAAGTAACTATTAATCAATTTATAGGCTACACCACGAAATCCATAACCATATAGTTTATCGAGAAGCAGCTTGTGATCAATAGTATCAAAAGCTTTTTTTAGATCTAGAAAGAGGGCTGCAACATACTCCTTTCGATCCAAAGCATTGTAAATCATGTTAGTCATTTCAACAAGAGCCACATCAGTGCCCGCACCTTCTCTAAACCCATACTGATATGCGTAGAAAAAGTTCGATTCATTTAAGAAACTCCTGAATCGCGAATTTATAACTTTTTCAATAATTTTATCAAATACAGATAGAGTACAAATAGGTCTATAGTTAGAAATTAGATTTTTCTCACCAGTTTTGAAAACTGGGACAACTTTGACAATTTTTAATTGATTAGGATATTCACCGGTTTGAAAAATTGTATTTATTAACTTCGCAATAATTTCAGTGAAGAAGGCTACATTACGCTTCAGAACCTGATTACGAATATTATCTGGTCCACTACCTTTACCATTATCCAGAGAACAAATAATATTACAAATCTCCGCAGGAGTAGTGGGCGATAGAAATATAGAGTCAGGATTCGAACGCAATGTATTAAATTTATTAATATCTCTATCACTTCCAATTGCTTCTCCCAGCGAATTATACCTATACGTACAAAGTAATCGTTAAATATATCAACTATATCAGATGTATTACTATATTTATCATCATTAACGACAATAGTTTGAATATCGGAGTTATAATTATTTCTATTTAAAAACTGGTTGATATTTTTCCATAAGTGTGTTTGGTTCACATTACTAAACATAATTTCATAAAACTGTTTCTTCGCATAATATTTCTCCGATGATATCTTTTTATTTAAATTATACAATTGTTCACGAATTACCATGTTATTGGAGTCTAATTTGTGTTTCTTTAATAATCTATTGCGTTTCCCAATGAGTTTCCACAAATTGTAAGTCATCCAGGGACAAGAGTTGCTCTTCAATTTAGCAACAACACTTTTAATTACTGTAAATTTTTCAACTAACTGATTATATTTCTCAATAATCAGTTTAAAAGTTGTATCAGGATCATTAGTATCAAAATGCGTGCTTTCGAGAAAATCAACAAAACATGAGTCAACTTTATCAAAGTTAATAACTCTTTTTTGCAGTTTTCGTCGGAAGAATTTCCCTTTGAAGTTAACCGACGTAAAGACAAAATTATGATCACTAATATTAGAGAAAATGGTGGAATTTTGAACTGTGCCAATATTAACAAAACTAGATACAACATGATCAAGAATATTGTTACTAATTGATCTTGTAGCAAACGTGTTAGTAACAATCATTCCTGAGCTCATCAGAATATTTTTATAGTCATAAACTAAATTCGATTTTTTATTTACAGGTATATTTATGTCTCCAATAATAATAGTATCAGTTTTGCCCACATTAAAGCCATCCAAAAATTCTAAAAATAAGTTTACATCTGAATTTGGTGGTCTATAAACAGCTAATAATTTGGTCGATGTGTAATCAGTAAGCTCAATACATATAAAATGAAAGGGAAACTGATTATCATCGCACATAACAATATTAAAATTCAGATTATTTTTAACAAATATAGCTAAACCACCACCTATGCGATCATCCCGACAAGAGAAAACACTCCGAAAATTATTTAGTTGGAATGAAATGGCGTTGTGACTATGAACCCAAGTTTCACCAAGCACCAAGATATCAATGTTTTCATTCAGATTTTCACTAAATAAAATAACATCATCAAACGTATTCATATTATTCATACCGCGTACATTATATTGCAGAATGTTTAATTTTTTTGAAGTGGAATCAATTGTTGTTTTGCTCAATGCGTAATCATCAACGTTCAAGAAACAACTAAATATTTACACAATTTTTTTCTAGTGTCTTACTGAATTTGCTCATAAAGTTAATTTAACGGTTTTAACAGTTAATATGACGTTAAAACAGAGCAAGGTCCAACCGACAAACAACCGATATGCTATGGCCATTGTAAATTGACATATTTTGACTTCAATCTAAATTGTATTAGAAGCGAGGATAACACACACAATTCATCTATAGATGTATAACATGGGCGTATAAATTTCCTTTGAGGAAAGCTTTCAATAATTCAATTTTCTATTCCGATAAGGTTTCTTTGACCTCTTAAAATTAAAATTGTATATAATCCCTCAAGTTATGAACCATACAAAGGGGATTAATTTATCGGATATAAAAACGACCTCGACAAATATATACATGTTCAACGCTATAAAAATTGGAACATGGAACGTGCTAAGCCTCTTAAAACCATAGAGATCTCCAAAAATTTTCGAGCCACAAGAGCTTAATAGATGGTTTGGGATATCGGTGGACTAAAACATAAAAACCCCATGCACTGCAGTTACCAATCAGCTGTCACTGTATAGATGTTAAACGAAACGACTGGGATAACGAAAACAAGGAGCCTCAACCACACCTCTAGGAGCTGTGGCAAGCTATCTAGACAGCCATAACAGCCGCAGCGGAAAATACAATTATAAGAAGAACACCAAGATCACGTAATGATTGAGTCAACGATCAGTGCCGCCCACTCATCGAATATAAACGAAAGCTACGTGAAAAATGGATGGCTCGTAACACTAGCAGCTCTCAAACAGAATATCTCTGCGCCATAAAAGTCTCTGCGCCACACAAATGGATGGAAATCTTGCTAAAGACTTTCATCCAAGATACATAACCACCAAAAACACGAATATAAGAGCTGAGAACAAACGTGGCTGATGTTCTCTAAGTATGGCAAACCTATTTCCAAAATCTACTAAATCGGACTAATAAAGTACCCCTATCCAATTTCTACACTAGGCGAGGAAGTATTTGTCCCGTATCCCACATTAGAGTGTTATATATATTATATGTATATCTTGCCTTTATACTTCAGAAATAGGTTATAACATATACCATATAGTATGTGTCATTTATCAATTGCACAACACGGGTTTATAATAGGGAAATCTACTAAAGGATGCAATAGCTTTTGGATCGTTTTTGAACTAGCGTTTATTTCGCCGCTCATAGCTCTAATGTCATTTGACAAGCGTGATTGAAATTCAGTATTATATTCACAATTGACCATCCATTGCATTTTCACTTCGCTGAATGAGTCAATTTTCAGTTGGAAGAAGATGCACATTTTTACCAAAAAATCATTTTTTCCGAAGAAGCACATTTTCACTGATTGAAGATTAAGACTTGCCTGATATTTGGTTAAAACAGGACGGCACCACTGTCCACACAGCCAACGGTACAATAGACGTTTTGCATCCTATATTCAAAAACGAACTAAATAGTTACCCTAGTATATAATACTAGTTTAGTTGCATTCACCAGTAAAGTGGTCAATAAAATTGGGACGCATCATCAACTAGACGTAGTTGATTGAAGATTCAATTGGTCATCAAAAGGCGCTTGAAAGTTCTTGTACATTCGGATTCTCAGTTAAATCCGTTGAGTGGTTCAATTCATATTTAACAGACCGCGTACAACATATGATAATTGAATTTAAGAAATCCAAAGTAATCAAAGTTACCTCGGGAGTACTCCAAGGATCCCACATTTTAATCTGGCATATCAACAAATTCAAGATCGCGACAAAAAGAAATCGCGTTATCAATTCTTATACAACATCAACAACATCGAAATGCAGAGAGTTTATGAAACAAAAGATTGGGGGTCATGTCCATTTCAAATATGATGTTCAACAGGCACATTGACAATACTATTAGTAAAGCCAAATCAATGGTTGACTTTGTTAAACGATGAACGGATGACTTTTCGATTTATCTACAATACTTACACTATATATTTCGCGTATGTTAGATTCTTAGTTTCATATATAATATGCGCGGTAACTGTCTGAAGCAGAAACATTACAGAAAAAGTTTATCTTGTTTTTTTATTAAGAAACCCGATTGAGAGTATGACAATAATATTACCCATTTTCATGAGAATGTGGCGCGGCTCCTTGTTAATAACACTAGATGCCAGATTTACAACGTATGCACTCTTGAAAATAGAAATTCTGTTATGGATGCTGCTTTATAGGAAATATACTACTTAGCATTATAAATTCCCCAAACATCACTGAAAATCTTTCACTTCATGTTCCGAGAAGGAGATTACGTAAACACCGCCTGTGGGACCTTGAAAACCATTCCACTAACTATGGAGATAACAACCCAACGAATAGATTGGTTAAAACTTTTAAAATTGCTGATAAAATATTGTGAAAATTCTAAATGATAAATTTCCCCCAAATTCTCCATGTAGACTGAGTCTGACGTTTAGGTATTAGAAAAATAACGGGATATATTGGTTACCTGTGAGCGTTTTTGGTGTATTAGCCATAATCTGAAACTTAATTATTTGGCCGCAATAAAAAAGTCTTAGTTAGCGAATTCTGAACGATAATGTTCCTTAATTTTCTATTTAGATTGTTAAATGTCCAATCCAAAATTCGAATCGAACCTTGAATATTTAATCGTCTCAGTCCAAAAATATCTTAAAAACTAAATTTTATAATGATTGGTTATCAAATGGCCAACTTTAGTCTAGCGAACAGATCATAGAATTTATCCAAAACCCACTTCAGAATCCCTATCCAAAACTACTAACTAAGTTTCAACATTTGAGTGTCTTTACTTCGGAGGTCAATCAATTTGTCAATCTAAGAACACTTTTAAGAGTTTTCAGATTTAATATGAACAAAAAAATTTCCGTTGGTTTTCAAAATAATAACAGAAATTCTCTTTTGTGCTAGTGCTATCCCTTGTAGGGAGTAGCATAATCTGTTATTTTTCCCTGACAAAATTCCGCTGACTTGTTCAGAAAGTAAAATTGTCAAGTATAAGGGAACTGGGTCATTTCTTAGGCGGTTAATAGTCGCTGAAAATAGAATCCAATATTTTCAATAAAACATACCCATATTCGAGACTGGGTTGAATGGCTGTTTGCGAAAATGTCGAATGATAAAATTGAAATAAAAAAAAATATTTCAAAACATCGATTTTGTTTTCGCGCCTAAATTATCGAATTTCGACAGTTGTGATATTTTAAAACCGAAATATAAATTTATCTCAGAGTTGTATACTTCTTTTGGTTCAATTTCTCATCTCTCAAAAGCGGGTTGATCACTCAAGAATGAACAAGAAAGACTAAAGCTTCAGTGCTAAATCAGAATATGAAAATCAGTTTTAATAGTCGCAAAACTTTAAATCAGTCACACATTGGAGGAAACGGTTGGTGAGAAGAGCAATACAAACGAGATTATATACAGTAAAAATTATGATCCTTTGTCTATCGAGACAGCTTACAATAACAAGAGATGCATGGGAATAGTTTAAAAGCAGCGGTTTATTTTACGAATTCTATTTCTATTTAAATTTAATTACTTTAAGTTTATTTAAAAAACAACCATCTCATTTGTAAGAAAATATTATAAAATTTTGAACTACAGGGAAACTTCTCTAAGTGACTACTGAAAGGATTCACAAATTTTGATCACTTTTCGTTTTATTTTAAAAGGAAAATATAACGACGAATTTCAATATGTGTGTAACATTGAAGGAGTTTTGGTCATATTATAAAAGCAAAATTTGGTCAATATAAAGTTAGCCCTTTCATCAATGTTATATGGAATATTCTAGTTTTGTGGCGCTAACCTATTGCGCGTTTGACTACCAATCAGAAAATTTGCAGCGTCGACTCCCGATAAAATCGGTAAAATTAATATTTTTCGCTGCATAAGCGTAAATTTAAAACCCCTACATCATAAACGATCCAGTTCATGTAATCTGATATTCCTGATGATTATCGCATTAATCCACTTAAAAATATTTTAAATTTATTTGTGCAACCCTTGACTGGAAACATGCGACCAATGTTTTTTTCTAAAATGGAAAAATAATATCATAGTTCGGAATACTTTTTGATATCGTGTTCAATGAGGGGTTAAAATGTAAAATGTAATAAAATATCTGTTTAACATACTAAATATAACCAGCGATAAGAAAGAAAACTCGCTACAAGGTATTAATTTCATTTAGTCCTTTTCGTATTTGTGAGTTATTAATAGAAACTGTGAGGTGCGATTTTCATGGCAACTCAAAAGTGTTCATGAACAATTTTTTATTATGAAAATACAATTAGAAAAAATTAGATACGGTTCATTTTCAAATAAAAATCTTAATGGATTTTAATTTACCAAAACACCAAAAGGAAGAAATTCCACGGTTCATAATTGATTTTTATTCACAAAATGCGATGGTGCGGTGATGATGGTGGGAAATTTAGCATACGGCATTGTATGGAAATATGGATATTTACATTTATATTTTCAAATTTCCTCACACCGTCTCCTTAAATATATAAAGATGATTTATTGTAATTGCTTGCACACAGTTCTCGCTTGAACCTGTAAATAGCATTTTAATTATGCGAATTGCTTTTACTGCAAAACAATATGATCGCTTTACATTAACGCTTTATTCAGATCAATTTAAATACTTGAGTCATAGGCGCGCCAATGGCACTTAGCACATTTACTAAACAATGTGTTTAAGCAAACACACTTTTAGCAAATATCATTGAATTATGAATTGGAAATTTACTTTAGTTACGCACACGGTATATATGCGTATATATGCATGTACCACACAATAGCGTCTCGTCAGGTCGTCAATTCTCAGCCATACCTCATATTCAATCGTATATGTTTGAAATAAATTTTAATAGGCACTTAAAACTTTAAAAATAATGAAATGTCTATTGTCATGGTACTTATGCGATATTTACCTGTTCAATTATCTGGATATTATATCCAATCTACCATAATAAGTCATAAGATGGAATTACTTAATTCTGTTTCTTTTCTACACACACACACACACACACACACACACACACACACACACACATTTCAATATAAGATGGTTTTACAAAACGATGATGATACAAAACGATAAAAATCGTATAATCGTAATAAGAAAATGGGCGGTTACAATAAATTTGATTAGTGTTTATTAAAATGTTTTGTGCCATGGAAAATGTAGATCTCGTTAAATGTACGCAAACAATTTTTTACTTGAGTACGTGACTTGAGCGATTTCCGGTATTTTATATTTGATGTTTTGCTGCTCAAAGTATTAAAAACTGGGAAGGGACAATTGAATTCCAAAACTATTTCTCTGTCAGTCTACCATCCACCATTGTTTGAATTGGTTTGTCGTTGGGAATAAAAGAAACACTTAAATGTGGCTTAACATTTATTTACAAGTAAGAAAGGCTCTCAGTAAATATAGGCGAATGAAATTCGCCATTTAAAAGTATTGAGCTCCATTAGTTTTTGATAAAATAAGAGAAGTAGAAATTTATTAAAAACATCATAATTTAATACACCCTGGAAGATGGAATAATGACCCGACTTCTATTGTTACAATTTCGTTCAAACTGATGACATCTAGATTGGTGGTCAGGTTAAGCAGGCGATAAACAGAAGACTAGACTCTTATGCTGGATCTGCTGCAACTACATCAAGTGCTCCCGCAGACCTCCTTGTGATGGCCAGCGGTAACTGTGAAAAATAAATTGTTACGAAATCGCATATACACACGGAAAATATTTGGAATTTCAATAACGAATTCGGAACGGGAACGAAATGTGAGGACTAAGTTTTATAAGTCGGAACCCGGAATGTACTCAGCCTGAATTGCACTGAGAATCTCCATCACCTCTTCGTACAAGCATTGTAATGTATATATATAAGCTCGAATTGTTACCGTTAAACGGAACTAGACTAATCTGCATAATATCGTTGATTATAATCGCCTTGAATACACACACAAAGCAACAAAGCTAGCAACGAATTTGCGGTTGGTTTTCTAATAAACAGCCGCTATCGTTAGATCGTGACCGATTTCATACTTGTCAATAATCTGATCTATTTACTCAGGTTTCGCTGGTGCCACTTCACTATTTCGTTCGTAAACGTTTATGCTCCTATACTAAGGATAAGCCCGAACAAACAAAAGAAGCTATCGACGATTATCCCTTGCTCGACGAGCAAAATGTCTTAGCACGATGTTAAAACCTTTTGAGTGACTAATGTCCAAATTAGCAGTGCTAACGAAAAACTTCTTATAGAACCATTGGCCCGGAATCCTTACATCATATTTCAAACAGTAACATAATTTAGTTGTCGCCAGAACATAGTTTTCGTGGACGCATTCATAAAGTTATGTATAAGCCCATCAGGAATGCTTAAAAACCAGGGGGTCTATTATGAAATTTTCGACGCGCGTATTTTTTTCGACAACGTCGACAGTCGACAACGTCGAAAATCGCTATTATGAATTTTTTTTTGACGATGTCGAAAAATGAAATTAATTATTTTTTATGTCAAAAATTTAAATTAATCATTTTTATTAAATTTAAATTAATTAATTAATTTTTATTAATTAATTTTTATTAATTAATTAATTTTTATTAATTAAAATTTTATAAGTTTAAAATATTAATTTATTTTTACTAATAAAGTTTTTTTATTTCTCAACACTTAACACATTTTTTTATTTAATCGATACCTCAAGAGCTGTCGTAAAATAGTCGACGTTATCTAACAAAAAACGCGTCGAATATTTCATAATACAAAAATTCGACAACGTCGAAGAAAACGCGGTCGAAAATATTTCATAATACCAAATTTTCGACAACGTCGAAAAAAATACGCGCGTCGAAAATTTCATAATAGACCCCCAGCATAATCATCAACAAGTGGATTTACGTTACCATAGGAAAATGATTAATTGGATATCGAAGATTCGTTGAAGATACTATATTTCGAGAAAAAGATCGTGTAGGTCACCGAAATGCTTCCCTTAATACAAGACAAACATATTACACGATTATTGTACTGCAAGCAGATACAAAAAACGTAAATACTAATTTATCGAGAGATAAATAATGCGCAACATAAAAGAGAAAGTAACAAATTACTGAGGAAATCTCAGAAAAGTGAAAGACGGCTTTGATTTGATAAAGATCAGTAAGATCGGTTAAATTGCAATAACCAAATAAGGTTTTGGTTGGGGCGGCAAAATTATCGTTATACAGTGAGCACATCTTGGGCGAATGTATACCAGTGTGGATTTCAAACAAAAAAATCAACAACCAATCAGACCTTCCCCTGACGATTATTTTGGAAAAATGTTATGAAAAATACATCCCTATTCATAGTCTGATTGAAGACGTTGTCAATAATGACATTGAAATTATGTATCAGAAAAATTTTTGTGTTACTTTTCTAGTACAAATGAAAAATCTCCTTCGATTGTCTGTGCTTGTTTTCAGCCATGAGAAAAACACATTTTCGGTGTAAATCATGTGCTTGGGGTACTGCAGCTTTGAAGATCCTTTGAATATCGAATTTACACTATATTATTGATGTCGAGTTTATTCACAAGAATGGATTGGATCAAGAAAACCAACTCCCGAAAGCTGATATAAATATACTGGTTGATCAGCTGGGGCAGTTTGAGCTGGATAGTATTTTGTTTGCAACAAGGGTCCACTCTTCCTCTTTTGGTTCATAATTCATAAACTCATACTTACCGACCAAATTACGGAAGCTGATGTATAGATGACATTGATGGTTTTATCTCCCAATGAATGTAACGAAGCCATAAGGATTATAGTATCTTCCAGAAAGTTAAGACATTAAAAATTAAGACATCATTGCGAAAGTTTCTTTGTTCAAGAGCAATAAGGTTCAAGACTTCAGGAACCATTAGGAGATCTTTATTAGTCGCGTGTTTTGGATCAATTGACCGATTTTTGTTCGGTGTATCTTCTAGAGTTTTTGAGGCTTCCATGCTACAATTACGTATCTGAGCCACCAACCATTAAAAATTTTAACAAAAACCAAAATTGGATAACTAACTGTACCAAATTAAACCGTTCATTTGCGCAGGTATTTTAATTTTGTAAACAACTCAATTGATAAACACAAGCACGATTGATTGGCAATGTGATGGCTTTTATTCAGAACACAGCATTCGTCAACTCCGGGGATTGCAAAGTATAACAAATTTTACTATCGATTTATTGGTGTCCATGTGAAATGCACTTAAACAAAGTGCACTAAATAAAGGTCAGTAAATATTAGGGTAAAATAAGAAATCAAGCATATGTATAAATTTGGATAAATCTGAAACTCTTGGCGCACACGTTGTTAATATGCTAAACCCTTTAAACCGATAAAATGTTATAGCCAAAAATAACAAAAGAGTTATTGATACGTTATTACTGGGTTGTATTTCGTTCGCCGCACTAGCTCTCGCTTCCGAAACTCAGCACACGTCTTATGAGTGCTTTATAAAGCGCGAGCTTGCACGACTGCGATAAATGTTTATATCGCAATAATTTTGATTGGGTGTAGAAAACTCGTTGACCGGTAGCGATTCGGGCTTTTATTTCTGCCTCCTCCTTTCTTTTAATTTCGAGATTTGCCATATAGATGTTCCGGGTGTTGATAAACTTTTGGTTTTGCTACTGTTCACCTCCAAACCAAGTCTTTGTGCGCAGCGATCGAGCATGAATCTGTCCTTGATATTGTTAGGTCTTCGGCCTAGAAGCACGATATTATCTGCAGATCCAAGGATTTGGTCTGATTTATTAAATATACAGCGCGAAGTATCGATAATTGAACAGCACAGGCGCGAGTGCATCTTCATGTCGAACACCAGATGTTATTTCAAAGGTGTCTGACACAGTTTGCTTATACATGTACTAATTAATAAAAATTATAGCGTAGGTCCGTACCATTTATTAGATATGAGCGGCGTAATCATTTTTGTAGAATTTCTGGTCTGCGAATAGGTAGCAGTCGCTCGGAGTCTGATCTGGAGAAAATACAATGGAGTATGAAGTAATTCGAATTTTATGTCGTGCTTTTTGCAATCGTAGCCAACGAATTTTGACAGGGTGCATTGGCTTGGTGAAAGAGCACTTTTACTTCTTCCTTCAAACGCACCAATAACTTGAAGAAATATTCCTTGTTGATGGTTTTTCCTCTCTAAAAATAGTCCACGAATAAAATACACCAACTGCAACATTTGTGTTTTGGTCACTTCGGACGGCTTTCACCAGCTGTGGTCCATTCAGCTAACTGAAAATTTGATTCCGGAGTGTATAGTGGGGGATCCATGTTTATTACGGTAAAATAACAATGGTTTGTGGGTCCATTATGAGCAAGTGCCGCATCCGGCTCTCTCATGGACAACTGTTCATATGTAAAATATATCTTCTAGAATACACTATATATCTTTATGGTGTCAACTATTTCACGCAACTTCACTTTACTATCTTCCAACAACGATTTTGTGTACTTTTTTATATTTTCTGGACTAATTGCCCAATTCGGGCGACATGGTGTTGTGGAAATGCATGGAGGTGTTACTTCACACATTCTACATTTAGCCTCGCATATATGATCATTTTTATGATTAAACAAATCTAAACATAGCTCACACTGATTTCGTTTTTCAAAAAATGTTCGAACGTTTCTTAAAGCTACAAAATGGTTTGTGTCTCCAAAATAAAAAATATTTATGAACCACCTCATGACCACCTCTACTATTTCCGACAAATAGCTTATCTTTAAAATTTTCTTTATTTTTAAAGACAACAATATTATAAGAGGGCAAAACTTTTTGATATTGTGTCAATTGAACCACAGACAATATACCTCTATCAGACTCCAAAACCAATGGGAAATGCATGTTTAAATCAAATTCTCGATGTCGTTACAAATGGAAAAATATTTCTAGCGGCTGTTAGTAGAAATATTAGTTGATACTCAAACCCTATTTTGGTCTACATTAGCGCAGTACATATTTCTCGCTCAATATATTTTTCAATAAGCGCGCGACAAATAAAAAATTTGTATATACAGTAAAACAAACGGAAAAATAACAAATTCAACTTATTTTTTATTTTCGTTTGAAAGTATCTTTTCCCTTATTCTAATATATATGTATGATTTATATTTTAATAAAACAGAATGAAATGAAACTAAAACGCACGTATTATGTATATACATACTCGTATATACATATGTACTATTTAAAATAATGTTTATGCACGCAGCACGATCGATAGTTTCTTGTTTAGATATATGGAATTTAAACACGTGGTGATCATGAAAAGGAAGAGGATCTATTTTAGATGTAAGTATTTAGCTACGATGATTGTTTTGGTGTGCTGCATGAAGTCAGAGATAAGGAGAATAAGGAGATAAATTATTGTGAATAATTGCATGAATTTACAAAATTCACTGATAAAAGCGACAATCATGTGTGAGAAAAATTAGAAGTAAAACTGGTAACCCATTACCATACATGCCATCTATTAGAAAATAGATAATTTTTTTTTTATATATTATCCAGCTACCCAAAATTTTTCAGCTATTCGTATTTTATTTTCTTATTTTTTTTCTAATAGTTTGTTACGTATGCAATTTGATTCCATAATGTTAAGTACATATTGGTTTTGTTGTTCTTTTTCTTTATTACCGTACAATTGTTTTTTTTATTGTTTTACGATAATATATGGAAATGTAACAAAATGATGAGTAATATATGTATGTATATACTAATAGTTTTGTTGTTTTTATTACGTTTTGATATTATATAGGAAAGAAAAAATGTATGTGTGAGGACGTAGACTTATGTTTTTTTGTTGCTTTCATATTTTTAGGAATAGTGTCGATCGCGCTTATTATGTGCCGTTTGTGTGTACGTAAGAATGTACATACGCGAAAATGTATTTTGATATTATATCGTTTACGTTGTCATAGCCATTTAATTTGTATTTACTTCATAATGATGATTTGATTATGGGATTTTGGAATTAATTCGCGATATTTGAGATGGATGAGGTTGTGAATATCACAACAAGTTACGAGTAATCGAGTCTAGCCCTCTTGCATATAAAGTTTATGAAATAAAATACAGTTTGAAAGTTGTAAATTTTATTTATTGATGTACTATTTTCCTTTCAATACTATTCTCCGGTTTGGATTGCGGACATTTTGGTAGTTAGATCTAATTAATTTTTTAGAAAACAAAAAACAACCAAATCATATTCTAACAGCCTAACACAGAAAAATATAAAAAAATTACACGACAGCAAACGAAATATAGCGAAAATTGGGAAAATTTACCTTTGTTAGGTTGAGAGACAGAGTAAAAACTACATGTTTCTGAGATTCGGGCACCACATAGTTATAATAAATTTTATACGAATACTCAGTGCCATACTGCCATTGCCATTCCAATATATGGAGTATGCATGCATGCCGGCCTATAAAACGTAAACACATAAAAACACGCTGATACAACTGCGATGGAAGTTCATTGTAGATGGTTTGTTTTTTACTTTATTTATTCTATCTCGTAAATTTTCCGAGAATAGGGAGTTGATACTAAAGTTAAAAGTAAGTGACGATTTTTTTAAAAATAAATATTTTTAAGAATAATATTCTCTGGTAATTTTTGTAATGAAAAAATCAATCTCAATTTACATGAAACTTTTTCCTCAGGCAGGCCAGAAGAAAACGATCTATAGAAAAATGCTACGTAAAATTTTCTTAATTCCCTGTTACCAGGGAATTGCCAGAACAGAGCCACTAAGCGTGATATTTGCTTCTTTTTAATTTTGATAAACTGTTTCAAGCCTTAAATTTAAGATGTCTTTAATTTAACGATCGTTGTATAACATTTAGAGCAAAGTTTGTGTGTATGTATGAAGAGAACGGCAAAGGTAAGATTTGGATTGCAATTAGGGACAGTCCAGCAATACAAAAAATACAGAGTAATTTGATAGTTCGGAACGCACCGGCTACTCTAAGAGCAAATGTCCGATGTACTTTAGCCATTTAGCGATCGTTCAATTGCAATGTGTCGGCCTTCTCAGGTAAATAGGCAAGAGCTTCTCAGAGTAAAATTGATTTGGTTACACCCACCAATAGTAGTCGCCGGCATTATTACTTCCCGCCTATATTTATCATTCTTTGCTCGCGTTTATTACTTGCATATGTGACGTGTTCTTCGTCGTATTATTTTTCAGGGAGATCTCTTACTCTTTTCACTTGCATCTAAAGTATATCGATGATAATCTTTTAAGCAAAAATATTAGGTGATAAGCAGATAGGGTATCGGGTGGTTTCATCAGTTTCGGAATTAGTATTAAGTTTTTTAATTAACCGGATATTTGAGAAAACTGACTACTGAAGGCATTAACTATACACGTCAACGAAAATTAATATTCTAGCATGGACTACCACTTTAAAGACAATTTTAATTCATAAATCGGACGCAGTGGTTTGTTGTTCTTAATTATGCAAGTAGACATAAGTAGTTCTTGTACAGTATTTGGTGCAGTCACTTCCAAAATAGGTTCCAGTTTGACGTTCTTCTGTTGTGGACATAAAGTTATAAAAAGTCTATACTTGCTTTCACAATGGGTTTAGGAGCTCTCCTTGTTTCCCGCTTTCCCCTAAAGCTGTGTTGCTAACAATAAGAAAAGGGCTTTTAAGCCAAGAGATGTTACCGGTGGTACTCGTACATAACAACTAAAGATATAAATGCAGCCCACTTTAGCTCTTACAAAGTAAGCCATGGGGTCCGTCTGACTTCTCTTGAAAAGCCCATTTCCCGAAACGTCAGAATGCAGCTCTGTTTGTAGTATCCTTCATCTACTCTCAGGTATCATACAAGTTTTGATATTGTTTTCTTATCTTACTGCATATTGTTATCTTACTGCATTCTAAATGATTCTTATCCTTGGCATTCTGTCCCCAGTGATTAAAACCATGTAAATCTAAAGCATGCTGAAGAGCAATTTTATATTAGTTTGATGGATTTAATTAAGTGACCGTACCTTAGATATTTGAAGTATCTATGAGCGGTTTTCTCTTGTTCGACAGATTTTTTGTTTTAGAACAATTACCACTTTTTACTTTTGTCTGCCAAAAAATAAAAATAAAATTAAACAGAAATTATACGTGAATTGTTCCCGAGAACCTAAGAACCAGAATGTGTCACAGAAATACAATTTATTTTTTCCGTTCAGATTTTATCAATTTAAAATACTAATTAAGTAATTAATAAATTGTCCTTGAATCTACGAATGTTCACGTTAATAAAATTCATCTAGTTTATTCAGACCGTGCAGTCCATTTATTTCAGCTAGGACATCAGCAATTGTGTTCATCAATAATCGTACAATCTGTTCAGTACATAATACACCACCCACTCCATATTCCATACAGTCTACTCACTCCAATTCATTCTAATTTAGTTCACCCAGACTATTTACACTTCTTCCATTTCATTTATACTTTTAAGTTCATTCAGTTTAGCATTTCATGCATACAGTAAATGCAGTAACATAGGGAAATCAAACTAAATTTAAATTTGTTAAGTATAAACGCGACTTTCTTCTAGTTCCTATCAAACATCAGATTCAATAAAAATAATTATCTGAAGCTGTTTAATGAAATAATATTTTTATATTCTTGCTTTCTAAATACCCAACTATAGTTATAAATAGGGCCATATTATGATATTTTATAAATGACGGAGTTTTTTGGTATCAAAACAAATCGATCCTATCTAGATACATATCTATATATATAAAACAAAGTCGGGTTAGTTACACCATTT
Organism: Nephrotoma appendiculata; assembly: GCA_947310385.1. Classification (NCBI taxonomy): domain Eukaryota; kingdom Metazoa; phylum Arthropoda; class Insecta; order Diptera; family Tipulidae; genus Nephrotoma; species Nephrotoma appendiculata. Next base: position 375,738,061 of record OX371224.1, on the reverse strand, counting down.
ATAACTGAAGAACGGTTGGACCGATTTTTATGATCTTTGTTTTGTTGGATTTGTCTTTGTTCCGAATAGCATAATAACTATTAAAACATCGGAAAAATTCACCAAAAAAATGTATCAAGAAAATTCATTTTCTCATACATTTAGTATGGAATGGCTTTTATGATGATATCTAGAGAATGGATTCACTGATTTCGATGATTTTTTTATTTTCAACCAAAAATATTTTGTTTTTTTTAAAAATGACAGATACAATGATGACATTGGAATTATCAGAAATATATTTTGTTTTCATTTTTTAGCTCGAACGAAAAATTTAATTTGATTGTCTGTGGTTAAACGATCCATCTACCGAAGATTTCTCTAAACAATTGCTGACTATCGGTAATGGCCGTGTTCCGGTCGACGAATCGAACGGATTGATTTCGTTTCCTCAGAACTTTTGCAATTTTGTCACATCGAAGGATGAGCTCATCAACAAAGTGTTCCCGAACATCATTACTAACCACAAAAATCACAATTGGGTGAGTGAACGAGTAATTCTTGCGGCAAAGAACAAAGATGTGGATCACTTAAATTTCACAATTCAAAATCTAATCGTCGGTCCACTTCATTCCTTCAAATCTATCGAGTGTGTGGTGACAAACAAAGACGAAGCAACCAACTATCCAACTGAATTTTTAACCTCATTGGATCTGGCTGGTTTGCCTCCGCACAATTTACAACTGAAACTTGGTGCGGTAATCATCATGCTATGAAACCTGAATCAACCAAAACTATGTAACGGAACGCGTTTGGTTTTGAGAAAACTCAAGAAAAATTCAAAGGTGAGGAAGTTCCCATTCCGAGAATTCCGATGATCCCAACCGACATGCCATTCGAGTTTAAACGATCAATCCTTGAGTGTTTATGGCCTGAATCTAGAAAATGAATGTTTATCTCACGGTCAATTGTACGTAGTATGTTCACGTGTCGGCAAACCATCCGCTTTGTTCGTTCTCGCAACTGACAATAAAACAAAAAATGACGTATATCACATAATGCTTTACTGAAGGGAATCGACCCTATTGCAACCCACCCGCAAATAGTTTAAAAGAAAGTAGTGGAACAAAGCTACGCGAATCATTTCGATTCAATTCAATAAAACGAAAGCCTTGCTGCCACGTGAATTACATTCATTTCAATGTAATTAAAATATATTTCATTTTGATTGAATTTATTTAATTTGGAGTATTCATTTTATCCGCCCCGGAGGTTTTGGGTTCGATTCCCGGTAGTGACAAGGAAAAAATTGCATGGCTGGTTTAGGATCAATGAATAAATCACTCATTATCTGAAATGAAAATATGATTATGAAACCTCATTTGATGCGGCCAAATCCCTGGGATATAGTATACCCATTATCCGATATTGAATAGTCTATTTTTGAAATTTTCAAAGAAGTGGTTATTTATTCTAGAGAAATTTGGGGTAGTTTTCATGATAAGGTGTGGTTGGTATCTGAAAAATTGCAGTGTACTTTTAATGTGAGCTTGTAAATCAATTGACAACAACGAACAACGAAATACATATTTATACATTGTCATTTTAAAACCTTAGGATGATTTTAATTTGGGGTTAGCAGATTAAAAATAGAATTGCACGGATATTGTGTATACTCATAATTCTATATATGTATACCACAACCGCAATCGAAATATTAATGTTTTTGCAAATTTAGTTAAAAAAAAACTAGCTTTTATTTTCGACGTCTTAAAATATTTGCAAAAGCTAGTTGAAACAAACCAAGTCCTACCATGCTTCAGATAATATGGAATAAGGGGAAAACGTTAACAAAAATTTGTATGCTTGACCAATTTTTTGAAGGCAAATCCAAACACATAGTACATTTTTCTAAAGAAACCTTTCCGGTGTAAGCTGATTTTATTCATTTTCTCAAAAATAAAATCATTTATAAAATTATTAGGTATTTTAAAATTATCGAATTTAAATCATGCATCATCCTTAATAGTATGCTTAGGGAAAATTTAGTCATGAATGTATTTAATTTGGACAAACCAGTATAGATAGGCATATAAAATATACATAATGTAACCAAACACAAATATGTAATATGTATATGTAATTGTTTTCTGCGATCATTAAAAAACCATTTAATTATAATATTTTTCCCTTTCGTCAAATATACTTTCGTTCATAAATTTTTGATGTTTCTTATCATCTTCTCCAAATATTCGTTTTTTAAATTATACTTCATGCAGCACACCAAAACAATCATCGTAGCTACATACTTACATCTAAAATAGATCCTCTTCCTTTTCATGATCACCACGTGTTTAAATTCCATATATCTAAACAAGAAATTATCGATTGTGCATAAACATTATTTTAAATAGTACATATGTATGTATATACGAGTATGTATATACATAATACGTGCGTTTTAGTTTCATTTCATTCTGTTTTATTAAAATATAAATCATACATATATATTAGAATAAGAGAACAGATACTTTCAAACGAAAATAAAAAATAAGTTGAATTTGTTATTTTTCCGTTTGTTTTACTGTATACACAAATATAAAATTTTTTATTTGTCGCGCGCTTATTGAAAAATATATTGAGCGAGAAATATGTATTGCGCTCATAATGTAGACCAAAATAGGGTTTGAGTATCAACTAATATTTCTACTAACAGCCGCTAGAAATATTTTTCCATTTGTAACGACATCGAGAATTTGATTTAAACATGCATTTCCCATTGGTTTTGGAGTCTGATAGAGGTATATTGTCTGTGGTTTAAGGTTGTATGGATTTTTTTTCTTCACACCCGTATAGGCATCATTGTCAACCATGCAGAAGATTAAATTTGTGGGTAGCTGACCCAAAACAATATTATCCAAATTTAATGAATTACCTTTTGAAGGCACTGTGTAAGACTTAACTTCACATCTTTTATAGTGGTATCTTGCATGTGAATGCTCAAGAATTTTATGGTGTGCCACTAGAATATTTGGATTTATGGTGCAGTGTCTGGCATACAGAGTAGCCTCTAATATTTTTATAGAAGTGTCATCTTTTGCATCATCGGTTAAAAGATAAAACTCGGGCTTATTAAGCATAAAGGTTAATCTTACGTCCACATTGTTTAATAACAATAATGGTTGATTTAGCATGTCGGCATGCACTCTTCCATATAATTCCACAACTGTACTATTTTTTAAAAGACCTGCTCTTTTGATGGAACCATCCAGCGCTGCTAAGGTGCCAAGATTTTTTGAATCTGTATAATATCCCGAAAGTTCAAATGAGTTCTACTGGCATCTTCACCAAAATTCAACAATGTTTCTATATACGCGCGATAGCTGTTGTTACCATCGGTAGAGTTTATATTTTTCCCGTTTAAATGTACATTCACTTGTCGAAACAGTGAATGTAACATATTATTAATTACACTAGGTTGTGTTGCATCAGCAGCTTTGTAAGCCGTTCCGTTACTTTTCAAAAGTTGTATTTTAACACATAAATTTACTGAAGATAAATCTATGTAGGTGTCACCACGTCCGTGACACACAAATTCAATAACGGTCTGGTTCTCCAAACTTGTTAAAGGTTTGTAGGCCAATTCTTCAGTTTTTAAAATATTTGTTTGTAAATTAGGCGGTTTAAAGAGGTCTAGTTCAGATTTCATACACTCAGTAAAAGACATATTTTCTAATTTTTTTTTTGCGTTTTATGTGAATATGTCCAAAATTCGTTGTTTTTTAATTTTTCGCTGAGCAGCGGGGGTTGAAGATCTCTTCCTCCGAGCTGCTAACGTTTGTGTCTGTGAATTTTTTAGTTTTGCTTTCTTATTTATTGGTTTTTTCTTGGTGATTTTATGTTTTTGTTTACCCCTACCTCCAGAGCCAACCATAGTATTAATTTTATCAACCGCGCTGTTTCTCAATTTATCAACCATCTGAACGGACCTATCTCGAAGTATTTCTTTAATCGGCTTTTGTGTATTTAAATTGCGCAACACATCAGTCCCCGTATCAATCAATGCATCTTTAACAAAATTTGCTCCTTTACTCAAAAGAGGATGAAGATATTTCCAGAAGCTTCCAAAAATCCCTCCCAACCCCCGGCCTCGCTGATATACTTTAGGTAGCTTAAGCACACTACCAAATTTGTCATCATCAGTTGAAATGCCACCACTACCACCTCGTTGTTGAGAATAATACCTTATGTAAGCACTTTGCATTGTCGATAACTATAGTTTACATTGTAACCGCGTCTCCCTTTATATACTCTTACGAAAATGAAGTACTACCATAGTACTAAACGAATCAGTTTCAAAATTAATCTGCTCACCATTTTCATCAGCTATTAGAATACTTATATCGGTAATCCGTGATTTTTCCAGCGGCAGATATTGAATGTTTACAATATCACAGTTTTGATAGTCAACATATTGTTTTTGATATTTAATCGGGTGCATAACCATCCCCCGAGCCATCACATTACCAAACATTTATGGTTGCACTACATCACAGTAAATACACATATAATTAGAGATACCGTACTCTTCTGACACTTCCACAGGAGGATCAGGTTGTATTAATTTTACCGCGTTCTTAATTAGTTTATAATCTGAGGCACTTAAACTATTTGGACTTTCAGCTAAACTAATTGATTTCTGTAAATCCGCAATAACGTTATTTATTTTCTCTTTTGCTATTTGATAGAAAAGCGCATCAAATAAATCTCTCATAGTATATTCATTATTAGTTGCTAAAATACATGGATGTGTTTCTACAAAGATGTGAAAATTGTTTCTCCCATACTTAGGCTTCGGTAAATTCATATTTTTTTATAACGATCAAAGAAAGTTTCCCCTTTGATCTCGTTCATTAAGACAGGAAACTCTCTTAATATGTCTGTTATTTCAATAACATTAGTTTCTTTTGTCTTTTCTTTGACCGGCACCGATCCAGGCCGAATTGCCTTATCCACGATTTCTTTATTTTTTTCCACAGCGATAAAAACAATTTTTGGTTCAGACTTTGGTTTTAGTTTTTTTTGTATTTTTGTGCAACAAAATTTTACAACGCCTACAGACCATTCACTGTAATAGTTTTTGAAATCTAAAATTATTGGAAGTTTAGTTGTAAATTTTGATAATGTATTTTGATGATAAACATCAAGCGATGTATTGCTCGTTAGAGTTATAAAGAACGATTTTTGACTGCTCAACATTCTTTAGCCTAGTTTTCCTTACTAATGAACAACATTAGAAATAACCTAGCTATTTATAGTTCTTCCAAGCTATATTCTTTCCTGAAACATTCTGCGACTTCATTGGAGTACTTGTGCTAGACGGTTTTTTTTGGTTTTTTTCTTTTGATGTAAGAAATCTAAGGTAGTCTGACTATCAGGGTGACGACCACGCTTTAGTGTTGCTCGTGTTATCATTTGCTTTTCGACAGGTACAGTAACCATATCACCATTGCTTAACTCAAATATTCTGTAATCATTTGGAGCTAGGGACAATCTTTCTTTTGATATTTTAGTCGAAGGAGGTTGGCCTTCTAATACCTTACTTCTTACAATATCATCCACATCAACCTCTAACATCTCATCTTCCCCCGTTGTACCTTCCCCTTCATCATCGAGACTAGAAAATCGGTTAGAAGAACTGAACACTTCTTCAATAGATGGTATTTCCTCAATCGATTTCATTAAATTAGCTTGAGAGCCAATACTGCGCTGCTCGGGCGGAAGTGTTTGCATTTTTTTATGTTTATAGTTTATAAACCCTGTTTGTGTACCCTCATCTCTTAATAAAGGGTTTTGAATCTTCGGTTTAGCAAGTGACTTAGGAAAGCCATTTTCATGCTGTATTTTTGGCTTTGTATTTAAATATTTAGTCAGATTTTGACGATAAAAATGCCATTTGCTGACGACGTCTAATTTGTTATTATATAAAATTTTCTTCATTTCCCGGTCTAGACCCGATAGTTTTTTATCCTCCAATACGATTTTTTCCAGCGTTCAAATGTATCCGGTGGTATAACAATCATACGTTGTAAACTCATTTTGCAGACTGTTCAATTAATTTGCCTACAATACCCGATAATACCGCAGATAAAACGATGTGTAGGAATCCTCCTTTTTGAATTAAAATTTTACGCTTGGAGGATAAACTAGTTTTTGGTTTTGCCAACTGCCTCAGTACGTTTTTATATTCCCGTAAACGTTTTATACTCTCTTTTGAAATTTTAGCATTACCGTTTAATACATTTAAACAAACTTCACTCAGTGTTTTTATTAGCTCTCCACTACCATTTATTAAAATATTCTTACGTATGCAAGGCTTACAACTTTTTAAGACATGTAATATATGTTTGTGCGCCTTCAAACGTTTCATGCTGATCTAAATGTTTTAATAAATTTGACGGCACATAACAAGTTTCAAATGATGTATTAAATATATCTGAACGAAAACGAAATAAATCGCTGCATGTCTGTGTTAAATCCATAAACAAGTAACTATAAGGCTGTGATGTGACCTCCTTAAAAACTCTTACAAACTCTTTTGCATTGTCTGGAAATATTTGCCTTGCAAGAGGATAAATTAGAGATTTATCTCGAGGGTTATTGAATGCTATTAAATATTTACAGTTTAGCGAAATGTCACGGCAGAATTTACCCTGATGAAATATATTTTATGAGTTATTAATATTACAGATATCTGCCTGTGATGAGAACCTTTGGTAAACAATTCGCAAATATTCTTATTATACGCATCAGTCATCAGATCATCCAGCACAATCAAAACATTGTCTAAATTGTTAAAGTTAGACGGTACGGTTTCCATTACTTCAACATCATTACAATTAAAATGCTTTAACGGGACTCCATTTTTTTCGGCATTACACCATAAAATCCTATTAATGCCTCGAATCAACGGTAAGAGTTTTAACACTAACGATGTTTTACCACATCCTGATGGACCGACAATCATCATAGTGAAAGGTACTTCAAGACTTATCATTTTATATAACACTCCTACATACCCTGCCCTCTATTTATAGCCTCGCATGTATCCTGCAAAAATTATTCAATCATCTTAAATAATGACTGTCTAAAATTGATTACAACAAACCACGAACAAGTTTTAATTTATCACGCGTATATTAGGTGGAAAAAACACATATAAAAATCCATGCGCGAGTAAGTCGTACAAAAATGTAGTTTTTACAATTTTCTTATCGCATATTTTTGTTTCCTGCAAAATTATTCATTCATCTGAAATAATGACTGTCTAAAAATTAATAAGCGCGAACAAGTTATAATTTATCACATGTATATAATCAAAAAATAAAATCACACATAAACCACATATGTATATAAATTACTTGCGCGCGTAAATTTTTAAAACCACATATAAAAATCCCATACGAAAATACGTTGTACAAAAATATAGTTTTCAAAATTTTCTTATCGCATATTTTGCTTTCCATATAATTCATTCAAAATTTTTGTTATCATACTTATTCTTATCATGTTTTGCGGTATTAATCAATAGATTAATTTTTCATCGAATAGTTTATTATTTGGGTTAAAAATTAAACCCTTACGTGAATAAGTTGAAAACGCCCCCGCGTAAATAAGTTGACCCCTACCGGCTTCCAAGATTAACATCATCGATGTTTGTGCGGCCGCGTTTAGTCTCAGCAAACAAATAGTCGACTTTTGCTTTCGATGGAGTAGAGTCCCGATAACTCTTATTAAGCCGTTACTTTGTTTGAACGGTATTTTTATTTGAGTAAACAGCGCTGTAATCACAAAAATTTAAACCCCGAAATTTTTGCGATTTACAATTCGCTGTATCGCCGAAGTAAAAAAGCAGTTTTTAAAAAATCTTTCCGTGATCAATGATCGAGATAGTCGAGACATTATGAGGCAAGTCAATATTGTTATGTGTTTAAAATACGTGTACGTTTAAAATAGATGTCAGTTTGAGTTTCATAATTTTGACATGCGAAACTATTACTCGGCCTTGGAGTCTTTGAGCAGTTTTCTTAAGATGGAAAATGCAATAAGCCTCCATTTGAATTGCACACTGGATCTCCGATTTTGACCTTACATTAACTCTTGCTACCATCATGATATTTTTAGAGCGAAAAGTATATCAAATTAGCATTGACATCACCAACCTCATCCGTAGCTCGCATATTAAAACCGCCCTTGAAGTTAGATGTTGAGTCGTCCGGTTTTCATGTTTTTAAGAAGTTTGTCAGTCATAAAATGTATAGTCATTTACTTAAAACTTGCTATTTTGCATTGGTAAAATACTAAATTTAAATGTAGTTTAAACCTTTTATTAAATAGATACTACGAAAGTGTAAAAAATATAATAATTGTTCATAATAAATTGTGATGGGATTTTTGATGGTATCAAATATGTTATACCCACTGAAAGATGTGAAACGAAGAATTCAATGAACCTGTACCAGACTATAGCATCAGAAATATAAACTGATAACTTTCATAGCCTTACTGCTTTGAACTACCGGCATCTATGTTTACATATAGGTTTTTCAGATTAAATGAAATCTTTTGCAAGCTAAACGGTATCTATATTTGCAAATTAAGTGGAACATTTTACAATTAGAATGAAACATTTTACTATAAATTAAATGAAACAATTTGCAAATAAATTGAAACCCATAGTATTTTCCTTCCTGAAGAAAATATCTCCTGTTTTATTTTTATCACGTATTCATTGAAACATGTATTCCTTATGCATAGTAAAATTCAAGAATTTCATTTTGTCATTTGTTTCATGTTCATCAGTCACAATTAAAAGTTATTAAAATGAGTTCATCTGAATCTAATAGTTCATCAGGTAATGTAACATTATACATAATGTAAATATCAATAACAATCCACTTTTAAGAACCTAAACCAAGAAACAACCTACGAACCGTAAATTACCAAAAGATATCTCTTGAAAAAAATCTTCTAATAAAACTGGTTGAAGAAGGGGAGACAGTCCAAATGCGGCAAATATCGCCGTACTAAATATTAACTCTGCTATGTCGTCATAGACAAAATGAGTGCGAATTTTTATTAAAAAAGAAAAGAGGAAATCGACCGACGAAACTAACCGCAGAAGTACTAAACAGATAGTTGAAATTAACCATGGTTTTACGTTGGCTATTATCCAACAAAATCTTGCAGAACAAAACTTACGACTGAGCCTCTCAAGCATTCAAAATTGCCTATAAGGAAACTTCGAACTACATTAAAATTGGCTAGTGTCTGGAAATGGAGTCTATATGAATTCGCCAAGAATTATAGCCTTGTGGAAAGAATATGCCACTCAGTTTTCAAGTAGTTAACCATAATTTTTTTTTAAAAATAAAGTTTAATAAGAATTGAAAAATTTCAGCATGGGCAGGTATGCGAGGTCTAAAAAAAGTACATCGGTTCGTGTCATTCTCTTTTCATGTAAGAGGTAGAAAAGTAACGCTTATAGCGGGTTTAACTGATCAGTGGCCCTATTCTGACTTTCCCTGGGAATGGGGAATTGGGAAAAATATTTTCATAGCATTTTTGTCTAAATTGTATTTTTCTGGCCTACTGACGGAACATGATTGGTGTTAATATTTTCAAAACAATGTTAAATGGGAAAATATTTTTCCCTACAAAAATTTTGTGGTACAAAAGTTTCCCAAATCACTTTGTTTTGATAATTTTTGCACTAAACTTATTCTTTCAGTAGACCAGAAAAGTATAATTTTAACAAAAATGCTGTGAAAATATTTTTCCCAATTCCCTATTCCCAGGGAAAGCCAGAAGAGAGCCGCAGGGTATTTATTATCCATCATAAAATAATGTCAAATTTGACATGCAATGGAAGTAGGTTTTGTGGTTTTCTCTCAGAATTAGTTTCAAAATTGGATGGTATCAATTATTATTTTATAATGGATAATTCCCAGATTCATAAAACGTCAGAAATAAAGAAGCTGATTAAAACATCCCAAAACCACATCCAGCTTCTTCCGCCTTACTCCCGAACCTAACCTAACCTACTCTTCGAAATTAAGTCCAAAGCACGGGTTTTGTTAGTTTCTATAATATACCAAAATCTTGTCGATGTGATTACACAGAGCGTAAATTCTGTTACAGCCACATACTGCTCCAACTTTGTCTTGGATATGATGATGACACTCCCGTCAGCAGCAGCAGGGGAACCGCTGACTTCGAAGTTAAAACTATAGTTAAAATGGTTAGAATGGATCTCGTATGGAAATATGGAATGGGGAACACGTTCAATTATTGTCTAATTTAAATAAAATTGCTTTACTTTAATTTAGAGATACATTTTATGGGTTTCAATTTGTTTGCAAATTGTTCAAATTCAAATTTAGTAAAAAGTTTCATTCTAATTGTAAAATGTTTCAGTTAATTTGCAAAATGTTTCGTTTAATTTGCAAAAGGTTGCACTTAATTTGCAAAAGGTTTCATTAAATCTGAAAAACCTATATCTAAAACTAATTTAAAAACGATACAGTTCTGTGTAACAGATGTTAAAGTCTCACGAAATGAGGATGGGTGGCATCGGTATATAAAACTCATAAAATAATATATTATCTGTTTTATCTGCAACAACAATACCCGTAACATGATTGATAAATCATAATAAGATTTGTTCGTTTTATGAGAGAAGTGGTTCGAGGTGAAATATAACGCTATACTTATACTTTTAAAAGTGTTATTTATATAGACAATAATATATACAAGTGATGTATTTTTTTATGGTAGTTTGATGGTTGCGTGATTTCAAAATTAGGCAATTTTATAATATTTTTATTTATTTTCGCACCCCCTTAAATTCCAGTAACCCATAATATAAAACCTAATTCAATAGGATGTTACATGAAAAATGATCTAATGACCAGATTAAATGGTTTTCACACATAAAAGAAATTAATTTTATTTTTTTTGTTTCTTCTGTTAAGGTACACAGAGCTACCCAACAAATATTTGTGAAATTTGGTGGTTAGATAAAGAGCTGTGTTTGCCTACGGCCATTAATTAATAAGTAGATTTATTTATGCACATAAATTTTAAACTCTTTTATGATTACTTAGTCAAAATATCATATTTACCTATGTTTACCAAACAATAAAACCCACTTGTTGAAATTTCATAACTAACAAATTTGTACAGAATTTCTCACGTCTTAATATAAACAAAATAAATTTTTGAATATTATTACGTTTATATAAAAGACATGCTCTTCAGAACAATCTTCAAGAGAAATAGTATTCCTTGGAAAACAGGACGAATAAATATTAAAATATTAAACACTTTATGTTTGTAAAATGGCGCCGAAGACGTGCGTCCAAATTTAACAAAATAATTAACATTTCCTTTTTACGACGAGAATACTTTGACCAACCATTTAAAATGTATAGTGCGTGTATCCATGTTTGCATTTTAAAAAAATAATTTAGCAAGTTCCATAAAATTTTAACATGCTCATTAAAATAAAATATATTTAAAATGTCACGTTAATTACAATATTGTGCGGTATAACCAAACATCAAATTACTTCATTCAACGAACAAATAATGAGCTAATATTTTGGCAAATAGGAGGCACCTCGAACCGAAATGTCTATATGTAGATACGCTGAGAATACAAAACGGTGCACACTCGCGTATATAAGAAAACTATCACTTGCGGTTGGAAGTCGTTTCGAAAATTATCTATGAAGGACACATGTAATACTGAATTACGTAAGACTCTAAATATCATCTTACTAAAGTCTTAATTCTATAAATCAATAATAGTTTATGCATAATTACAAATTATAAGCAAAAATGTATATAAGTAGCAATTTAAATATTCTTCCTGGGCGCGCCTGATTATACTTTTTATGTAAGTTCAAAGTATTTTGAATATTTTTGTAGTTTGGACACTGCAGTCTAACGGGATGATCGAATTTATAAAATTTAAAGAATTAAAAGTTTTATTAGTTCGAAACCGGAAGTTTTCCAACGATTTGGTAACCTCGATGACTTAATTATAGTTATTGTTTAGTTCCTGAAAAACAAAGCTTTATTAAAAATCGAAAACAACACTACCGAAAGTATACTCATCTTAAAACCCGCAATATCCAGCACAGTTTTTCATCTGTTTCACAGTTGACGAAGGAACTGGAATCAAATCCCCATCTGAAAAAGATAAATCAATTAAATGTTTAACAATTTAACTATATATATAATTAAATAATCTTTAATTACCTTTTGTATAACACAAAATTATTATTATTTTCATTGAACTGTCACTTGTAAATATTGTTCAGTGAACATTATCCATAATTAGTACATTTATTCCATGTTCTATTAGTAATTAGTACTTCTACTTTAATTTTATAGCATGTTTAATATTTTGTAATTCTACCTTAGTTTTATCCCTTTCGAGTTCAAGAAAAAAAAAAATTTTGGTTCAATTTCAGTTCAATATACACAATTGTGTATGTCAATAACGATAGGTTGTAATGTCTTCCGTATTTTAACGGATCTTAGTTAAATCGGAATTCTTTTTGGAAACAGCATAATAATTTGTTAACAAATTAATTATATAACATATAATTTATTTGTTCTTGTTAACATATTAATTATTTTATCATTATTATAGTTACTATTATTTTTCGGACGAAAACAAAATTAAGTGGTTTACACAAATGTGTACACTGGTCTTCAATTACCACCTAATTCTATGTTTGACATCTTCGTTTGTTGTAATCGAAATTGACATACACAATTGTGTATGCGGGTCAGGAAAGGGTTATAGAACATTAAGTCTACATTTATTTTTATATCGTTTCAACTATAATTGAATTTAAAATGATGTAATCAGGCAATCTTTTTCATTCCTTAACTTGTAACAACTAACAAGTAAAAATTTAGTTCACTTCGTAATCCCTTAGAGTGTATATTAAAATAAAACATTCATAAATAATATTTCTTTAAACCATTTTGTGAATTTTATTTAATATATAAAACGGGGAACTGGAAAACCATTCACGCCTACCTACTACTAACTACAATACAACTCGGGATAAAAGTACAGCATTAAATTTCCTCAGGAATTTAATAAATCTAGCTGTACCCCGACAACACTGGTCCTTCGAGCCGGATCGAGGCATCCGCATTATTCAGATCAACGCTATAGGAATCAACCAACGTGCTGCAGTTAATTTACATTAACCACCCGCATCACATCCAGTGAAATCTAGAAGTTACAAATCAGCAAAATGTACGGCCATTTTGATGAAAAGGAACCACCTCGTGTTTAAGATAAGTATCCTTTTTTCTTCTTCAATTTGTATATTCCATTTGAAATTCATATTCAATAAAATCGAAGTATTCGTTCAAATAGAAACATTTTTCTTACTTTTATTCTATTTTCAACTCTCAATAATTTGACCGTAGTACGAATTTCTGCTATTCGTTCTTAAAAACTATCGTATTAAAGAAACAGTGATCCTTAAAAATCGAACGGTACGTTCAAATAAAGTGTGGTGAAATTACATATCTAGTGATAATACTCTTAGTGAACCATTTTGTGAACTAAATAAAATTCAATATGTCCGAGGTACTTATCGCTGGTCTTAAAAAGCAACGTAGCATTAATAAGTGTAAGTTAACAAACCTCGTGAAATATGCTCGGCAAGATCATAAACTGACCGATTTAGGCGAACTAACCACGCGGTTACGTCGGGTTGAAAAACTCATGGAGGAGTTTACAGATATTGAGACGCGTATCTTCACAACCGATCCTACCGAAGAAAGTGACCTTGCTTATGAAGAAAATTATTATACCGCTATCACGACGCTAAATAATGTAATTCGATCCAAAAGTCTCCACCAAGGGGTGATAAGTTTGGATAATACACACAACGAATCCCAAACCGGCGAACACTCTCAAGTTAAATTGCCAAAAATTCATATACCTCCGTTTACTGGGGATTACTCAGAATGGCAATCGTTCTACGATATGTACAGTACAATTATTCACGAGTCAACGAGCTTGAGCCCTGTCCAAAAATTTCAATATTTGAAAGGGCTTCTTAGAGGGGAAGCTGCAATACTTCTACGACACATATCTGTTACCGAGGGGAACTACATGGGTGCACTTAATAAACTGAAAGAGCGATACGCCAGAAAGAAATACATCATCAGCACGTTTATCCGAACTTTTATTGAGCAGCCTGCAGCTTATCATCCCACTGTTGCTAACATCAAACGAATAATGGACACTTCTGATGAAGTGATTCGTGGATTGCAAGCCCTTGGAGATGTGGGGGAAACTCGAGATCCCTGGCTAATCCACATTCTACTCCAAAAATTGGATGATAAATCAAAAACAATGTGGGCCGAGCACTCGGCAGATATAGTTAACCCAGAATTCACTGAATTTCTTAAATTTTTAGGTCGTCGTATTGACACTTTAGAAACGCTTAGTTCAACCACCAAGCAGACCAATTCGAAGGCACAAATAAAGGGTCATGTCGCGTCAGAAAGTACATTGAGTGAAATTGAAGGCCATGCGGCAGTCCGATCTTTCAGCTATAAATGTGCAATGTGCCAAGACACAAGTCATTCAATTTTCCAATGCAGCCAGTTCCAAGCATTGAACTCAAGTGAACGGAAAGAGTTTGCCAAATCAACGAATCGGTGCTTCAATTGTTTGAGTAGTAGCCATCCGATTTTCAGATGCACCTCAAGACGTCGTTGCCAGAAATGCGGTAAAAAGCATAACACCCTGCTGCATTCAGAGGAAACTCCAGGTACTTCAGCATCAGAAATCCAAACCAAATCGATAAAGGAGATCACAACTCTACATGTTCACGACACAAGCATGAACGCGATACTTCCAACAGCAATAGTATCCGCGGTTGATTATTCCGGCCGAACTATGTTGTGCAGGGCTTTGTTAGATTCCGGGTCGCAAGCCAGTTTTATCACAGAGGCTTTCGCGCAACGCTTACGCTTACAAAAACGAAACGCACGTATCTCAATAAGTGGTTTGGGACAGTCCAGTTCGGGAACTTCCAAAGGTATTGTGACAATAACGCTTAAACCAACTCTCTTTCCAGAATTTTCTGTAGAAGCACTCGTTATGTCCAGAATTACTAGCAAGCTGCCTCCTCGAAATATAAACATCGATATTACAGCCTATAACGGTATCAAATTAGCTGATCCTAAATTCAACAAATCCAAAGCCATAGGTCTGCTTATCGGCGCTGACCACTTCTTCGATGTTGTTCAAGATGGGAAAATTAAACCAAATCCAAATGGGCCAGTTCTTCAAAATACGGTGTTCGGCTGGGTTATTTCAGGGTCCCCTGGACAGTTCGCAGTACCAGAAGTAACATCGATGATGAGTCTACCGAGTAAAGATAATGATATAGTTAACGTGGATCGAACTCTTCGTAAATTTTGGGAATTGGAATCCCTCCATTATCAAGAGAATATTCTGTCGCCCGAGGAATTATTCTGTGAACGTCACTTTGTCGAGAATTTAGAACGAAATTCCCAAGGTCGCTACGTCGTTAAACTTCCATTCAAGGAACCGCCAAGTAAACTGGGAGAATCATTACCAGCAGCGATACAAAGACTGAGAGGTGTGGAGCGTCGTTTCATTCGTGATCCATTATTTTCGAAACTCTATCAAGATTTCATGTCCGAATATCAGAGCCTAAACCACATGGTAGAAATCACTCCACCAAAATCATCAGAAAATCAGTTCTTCTTGCCTCATCATGGTGTATTGAAACCATCCAGTAGCACGAGCAAATTGAGAGTTGTGTTCGATGGGTCTGCCAAGTCTAGCACGGGTTTTTCCTTGAATGATTGTTTAGCTGTTGGGCCAACCGTGCAATCAACATTATACGCTATTATTCTTAGGTTCAGAGAATACAAGTACGCATTTTCTTCGGACATAGAAAAAATGTACCGTCAAGTTGACATATCTCCAGAGGATTCAAAATTTCAGCAAATTTTGTGGCGGTGCAATCCTTCCGAGCCCCTTCGCTATTTTCGCCTGAAGACAATCACTTATGGTTTAGCTTCGTCATCATTTCTAGCCACCCGTGTCATCAATCAAATATCACAGGAAAATAAAAATTCCGAACCACACGCTTCCGGAGTAATAGCTAGAAATATCTATGTGGATGATCTTATGGCAGGAGCCGACAATGAAGATGAGGCTCTGCAACTAAAAGAAAAGGTTACTGATATATTACAAGGCTACGGATTTCACCTTAGGAAGTGGAAATCCAACAACCAAAAAATATTAAGCACAACTCCTCAAGAACTACAGGAATTAAACCACAAAGAAATTCATGATCATAGTGAAACATCAGCAGAAT
Source organism: Nephrotoma appendiculata (assembly GCA_947310385.1). Taxonomy (NCBI): domain Eukaryota; kingdom Metazoa; phylum Arthropoda; class Insecta; order Diptera; family Tipulidae; genus Nephrotoma; species Nephrotoma appendiculata. The sequence continues at coordinate 375,721,623 of OX371224.1, read as the reverse complement.
CTATAAAGGTTTTGGGAATCGAGTGGAATCCGAAAACAGACAGTTTCATTTTCACGTCACGGTTACCAGCTTCCAAAAACTTCACCAAAAGAACAGTTCTGTCTGAAGCGAGCAGATTGTTTGATCCACTAGGTTGGTTGGCTCCAATTATTATTACTTTTAAAATCTTCTTACAGCTTCTCTGGGGCGACAATCTTCAATGGGACGATCCGCTACCACACGATAGACAAATTATGTGGGAGAAAATAAGAAACAATCTGCAGGCCATAAACTTAATTTCTATTCCAAGATTTATTAACACTGTTCGAGGGTCTATTACAGATATACACGGATTTTGTGATGCCAGTCAATCTGCCTACGCGGCAGTAATTTACTTCAAAACAATCACGTCCGATGGTCAAATTTCCATTCAACTTGTTTCCGCTAAGACCAAGGTAGCACCTATCAAGCAGCAAACGCTACCACGACTCGAATTATGCGCAGCAGTACTGTTAACAAAGCTAATCGAAATTGTCAAAAGCGAATCAAACGTAATTATAAACGAAACATTTGCCTGGACTGACTCCCAGATTGTTCTCGACTGGCTAGCGGATCATCCAAGACGTTGGAGTACTTTTGTTGGTAATCGAACGGCGGAAATTCTTACCAGCCTATCAAGAAAACATTGGCTGCATGTTCCTTCGGCCGACAACCCTGCCGATTGTGCCTCTAGAGGCTTGTCACCTACTGAACTGAAATCTCATCTCTTGTGGTGGAATGGACCAAATTGGTTGTTGCAATCGTCTAATTCTTGGCCTCTACAGAAAAGCGACTATGGCCATCAAGAAAAAAGTCAAAAAGGATTACCACATTCACTATTATTTGCGCTCAGTCAACTGACTGGTTTGATGACCAAATCTCCAAATACTCGTCATTTTACAAACTGCAAAGAGTCTTATGTTATGTATTGCGATATATTAACAACTCAACGAAACCCAAAGTCGCGAGAATTGATGGAATCCATTTAAGACGAGAAGAACTTTTCAAAGCTGTGCATATACTTTGCAAATATGAACAACGTCGATTCTACAAAGATGACATAAAGGCATTGCAATCAACAGGACAAATCAATAAATCAAGTCCACTTAAATCCTTGGATCCGTTCATTGACGACTCGGGACTACTTCGAGTGGGAGGGAGACTCCATAATAGCTTGGCATCATATTCAACTAAGCATCCGGCAATCATTTCCCCAAAGTCAAGAATCGCGTTTCTAATCCTTCGTGATATGCATTTAGAACATAAGCATGCAGGTCCCACTCTTCTTTTATCAATATCACGACAACAATATTGGATACCAGGAGGTAAAATGAAAGCCAAAGAAGTTATACGAAAATGCGTTACATGTATAAAATTCAAAGCTGATTGTCAACAGCAACTGATGGGTAGTCTGCCTAAGTCACGCGTGCAATTTATTCGACCTTTCCTCAAAACAGGTGTAGACTACGCAGGACCCATTTCGATCCACTTAACTAACCACTGGGCGCGGTCAAAAAAGTTACAAAGCATACATAGCTCTCTTTATATGCCTTAGTATAAAAGCAGTTCATCTGGAACTAGTCACTGATTTGTCAAGCGAGGCATTTCTAGGAGCTCTAAAAAGGTTTACAGCGCGACGTGGAGTTTGTTGTGAGTTGCTGAGTGACAATGGTACTAATTTTATTGGGTCCAACACTAAATTGCAGAAAGAATTCAACAAACTAATTCAATCTTCTAATACCATGTCTAATTATCTTTCTAGCAATCGAATCACCTGGAAATTCATACCACCTAGTTCTCCGCACTTTGGTGGACTATGGGAGGCAGCAATAAAAGCAGCTAAGTTCCACATTAAAAGAGTCATTGGGAAGAATATATTAACCCTGGAGGAAATGAATACCTTGTTAGCCGAAGTAGAAGCCATCCTAAATTCGAGGCCGCTATGCGCAATTAACGACACAGAAATAGATGCGCTTACACCAGCGCATTTCCTCATTGGCCACCCATACACTACAATTCCAGAATGCGATATAACCCATCTGAAACCATCACATTTAAATAGATGGCAGCTTGTCCAACAACTCAGTCAGCATTTCTGGAAGAGATGGCACAACGAATATCTCACGTCACTTCAACAGCGAACTAGATGGCGAACCAGAAAAAGCTCAATCCAAATGAATGACATTGTGCTGATCAAAGACACCAATTTACCCGTAAACCAGTGGCCCCTTGCACGAGTCATAGAACTTCATCCCGGCTCTGACGGTCTCGTCAGAGTAGTTACCCTCAAAACCCAAAACACCAACATCAAGCGCCCGATACATAAATTATGCGTTCTCCCAGCCTCCGAGGATAATCCAGCAGGACAATAAAAGACATCAACTTCAACATTTATTCCATAAACTACATAGTTATATACCACCAGCCATATCACCCGCATAAACGTATAATTATATCTCATCGACGATCCCTGCCGCATCAATCCATATCCATACGAGCACATATGTCATCTTCCATATCATACGAGTACATCATCATCAATTACCACCATTCACTTCGATTACACGTAACTCATCATAGTTCCTGAAACGAATCCATGAACACAGAAGAATCACCCAACACAATATCCACATTTGAACTTGCCAGTTCAACGGGGGGAGTATGTTTAGTTCCTGAAAAACAAAGCTTTATTAAAAATCGAAAACAACACTACCGAAAGTATACTCATCTTAAAACCCGCAATATCCAGCACAGTTTTTCATCTGTTTCACAGTTGACGAAGGAACTGGAATCAAATCCCCATCTGAAAAAGATAAATCAATTAAATGTTTAACAATTTAACTATATATATAATTAAATAATCTTTAATTACCTTTTGTATAACACAAAATTATTATTATTTTCATTGAACTGTCACTTGTAAATATTGTTCAGTGAACATTATCCATAATTAGTACATTTATTCCATGTTCTATTAGTAATTAGTACTTCTACTTTAATTTTATAGCATGTTTAATATTTTGTAATTCTACCTTAGTTTTATAGAACATTAAGTCTACATTTATTTTTATATCGTTTCAACTATAATTGAATTTAAAATGATGTAATCAGGCAATCTTTTTCATTCCTTAACTTGTAACAACTAACAAGTAAAAATTTAGTTCACTTCGTAATCCCTTAGAGTGTATATTAAAATAAAACATTCATAAATAATATTTCTTTAAACCATTTTGTGAATTTTATTTAATATATAAAACGGGGAACTTGAAAACCATTCACGCCTACCTACTACTAACTACAATACAACTCGGGATAAAAGTACAGCATTAAATTTCCTCAGGAATTTAATAAATCTAGCTGTACCCCGACAACAGTTATAATCCTTTAAATTGTAAATTAAAAAGAAATAGTTGTATTGACTATTTTACAGCTCACTAAAGATTATATGTATATCTTTGGCGGAATAAAAATTTTTTTTGGTTCACACAAACACACATATTTGATGGTTGACGGTTAAAAGCTGAATTTTTGATAATTAATTATATTTGGATATACGTTAATTCTATAATATTCGAAAAATTGTTCGATATTATCTACATTTAATTGCCAATTGCTTATTTTCCGCTCAAACATATGTTCGCCTTCCGGTTTAAGCATTTTTAAACTTTTTGGCAACTTGTGAAAAATACGACCATTATACACACATCCAAAGTATAAATGGAACACATGGTTAACGGTAAATTCAGTTATGTGTTGTATTATTATAATGAAAGAAAAAGACAAATTTACGAATTTTGCTCAATTCATTCAATCTATTGACACAAACCTATTGTAAAATGTACTATTTACATTAAAAAGGAGCTGTCTGATGTACTTGCTTCAGTAAATCTGAGCGCGCGACTTCGACAATCGGTAACGCACCGTCAGTTCGACAATGTTCAAAATGTACTGGATTTCTCGACATAAAATCTCAACAGCGTGATCACGCTGCTTGGTACTCAAACGGTTAATTAGTACAGTTATTTTTGTTCGCTAATAAGTGGTGTTACCTCCTCTTGCATTTATGACAGATTGGCATTTTCTGAGCATGGAGCTATTCAACGCATCAAAGCTATCTTGTGAAATTGGTCTCCAGTGAACTTGAACATAAAACAAAATATGCATAGGACTTATGTAGACTTTCCGAGGTTATTCTATTTTACTATTTCCAATCTATATCAGCCTAACATTAACAATGAACTATAAAATAACTATGCCAATAACTATAAGATTCGAATATATTTATATATATATATATATATATATATATATATATATATATATATATATATATATATATATATATATATATATATAAAAGTAATCTTTTTTTTTAGACGGTTTAGGCAAGTTAATTGATCGATGTGACAAATGTATAAACCTTAAAGGAGATTATGTCGAAAAATAAAAATATTGCTGTCTCACTCACTCTTTTTTTTCATATGATATTGTAAGACTTTTTGATTTGCCCTCGTATATAATAATGTTTGTACTATATACTCTTGTTCATAAGTATAGTTCCGATGACAAATGACTTATTCATAATGATGAATGATGACTTATTCATAAGTATAGTTCCGATCACTTCACTCTCTATGGTGCGGTTCTCTGCCAACTCCATTTGTAAAACAACTTTTGTTAATTTTGCTAACCGCAAATTTATTGACATTAGTTTGTGTTATTAATCCATGTTCATCGTAGATTTAATTCTTTATTTCTTTTCTTCAATTGTGGCGTAACGAATAATATTATGACCTCTGAACATAGGTGAACTTCCTATAGCAAAAATAATGTATCTCTATATACAAATCAAGGCAATATAACGATAATTTTAGATTTATTTCAGGAAATGCGACCATACACACTCGTGTTGATTATAAGACGTAACTGCTAAACGGAGTTCTAAAAGTTCCAATATTCAAAAATTTCTCCTTTTTATTTCCCGTTTCCGGAGGACTACTGAAAAGTTCTCCCTATATCAGGGTCAATTTTGCATTTTGAAATCCAAAATACACACCCGGGTGTATCGTGCTGACATAAAGATTAATTATAAACTAGATTAGTTTCATAAAACAGTATCTCGAGCCGATTAATAAAATGACAAATATTTACGAAATGCAACCTTCACCATATTCACAACAAATTTTACACACCAACATAATCTCCACATCACATGCAAAGTAAAAAGTTTTCAGTTGAGATTTACGCATTACAAACATCTTTTAATAGCTACTAAAACCTCTTATTGTTTATTTATTTACCACACAGGGAAAACATTTTTTTTTTATGTTCGCATTACCTCCGCAATTTATCACCAAGTCATGAGATAAAAAACCAAGCAATTTACTACGAATTTTTTTTATTATCCAATTTGAAAATATACATTTCTTTATGGTTGCGATGGACACGGTATCTACTTTAATACGCAACGAATAGAAAATGGGCGTAACCAATAACGTATAACATTTTTTTATTTCATCTTTCTACTGTGCAACTGAAGAAGATACAAAATCATCATCATCATACAAATATCACACTCGTTAAGATTTTTTACTAACAATAAATTTTTTGAGAAATAGTTTCAATTTATCTATCATCGAAGGCACGTACGTTTTTGTGTATTGGACCGTTAAGCGCTTATTGTGAATGAATTTTAATAGTAGAGTGATTTCTGCAAGTGATCTGTGTACCGTTGCAACCCACGTAAAATGAACGGAAATTTATCCGATCATCATAATAATTCGTCATGCTCGTCCTATGACGAAATGGTCATAAATAATAATAGAAATAGTGGCAATCATAGTCGTAGAACAAATTCAAGTGATTATAGTAAAAATAGTGATGATAATAATAAATCGCAGATGTTAGTGAAAAATTTGTCAACAAACCAAAAGAAAAATTTTAGCATTGACACGATATTGGGATTAGATCATAATAATACAAGTGGTAGTAATAATAGTAAAAATAGTGATAAAATAAATGATAATAGTGATACTCATCAAAATAGTAATAACGATAGTAGTGATGGTGACGATAATGATACGGACCCGGATGATGATGACGATGAGGAAATTATCATTAATGACGATTTTGTCCAGACAAAATTAAATTATGAATATCTTATGAAAAGATCAGCGCCGATTAATAATGGTAATTGACACAATTATTTACGTTTTTAGTTTAAGAAATTGTTAGTGAGATAAGATTCGACCGACGGTCGATATTAGAGATTAATAGAGTGGGCCGTCGGTTTGTCATAAGTTAGTATTTAACCGCACTGTTGAAAACAATTTCTCTTTTATATTTGTGCAATCGAAGTGTTTTTAAGCTTCGTTCGATACTAAATTTAAATTTTTCGGATCTAATGCTTTGGATAATGATTTGTATTTGGTTTTAAATAGTACCGGTCAGTATTAAATAAAAAGGAAATAATTAATTCTTTCTTATAGTAAACAAGAAGGTATATGATACTAAGTTGGCTGAAATAATTGTTCTTGGGTTATTTGGCAAGTTTATTTTTATTTTGGCTTTGACATGTCGTTCCTTTTCTGGTCAATAATTTCTTATAGCATCAAATATAAGATCACGTTGTTTGAAGTTAAAAATGTATAGAAAGCCCAAAGCGCTTCGTTCCATTTTCGTTTCATTAAATAGATTAGTTTATTTTTATGTGTCAGAAATTAAGGTATACGTGCCTAATCACAATTTCGACGCATGTCACTAACATATGTGTCCTATTCACAATAATAAACGAATAAAAGGATTAAGAGACCTAACATCGCCATGATGTTGCCGAAGATTACAAGTTTTATACAATTATTGTATGAACTTAAGGATAAAATATCTCCATTTGTTAGGCCAGGAATCAAACAAACCTAAAATGCGAATAGGTTTTCGGTGAAGGTACCGCAACCAGGAACTGATAAAATTATGCTAGAATTGCTAATGAGAAATATGTTTCTGCCTTGGTTCGAATGGAGCCATTTGAATGTTGTGTTTCACCATTTCAGCGAATGGCAGTACAGTTTCTCAACAATGTAGATTTTAACACTCCTTCTTCTAGTATCACTTTTATTTTGAACTAAGATAATAAATTTTCAAAAATAAATCGACAAAATTTGATAATTTGACGATGATCAAAAATGTGGCACTAAATCTGCGTGGTTTGGTAATATTTTTGCAATTACTGGTACTTGATCATTCATAAATTATGTGAATCCTTGCTCGGCAGCAAAGATCAGATGGGGTAAATATACTAGAGCCTCTGACAAGCAAGCAAATGTAAACTCGCAAAGAATTTTATTATTGCGTATGTTTGTAATTATATAGGTTCGAAATAATATAGAACATTCCTCTTTTGAAGAAAAGATTTACTGTCTAAAAAATTTAGTAGAGATCGGAACAAGTAATAATTTGAAGGTGCCAGATCTGGATAATATCGTGGGTGTGGCAGTACATCCCATCCAAGCTGCAGTAGGTCTCGCATTATCTTGGTGAAACACTATATCTTTCCTATTGATCAATTCTGGCCTATTGTTGAGTGAATTATTCAATTTATGAACACTATACTTGAGAATTTATCGTGGTATTGCCCGGTAGAAGCTTAGAAACGATTGCGTTGAAATCCCACCAAACATACAACATCACCTTTTTTATGTAATCGTCTTTCGAAGTACTTTGCGCCATCTTCTTTACTCCATGATGGGACAATGACTCCTCTTGCGTTTAACATTGTTTTAGGGACAATACGGACAAACATTTTATGTCGCACAATTTTTGTCCGTGAATCCAAAGTGACAAAAATAGAAATGAAAATAAAAAAAATTTAAGGGCATTTTTGAGATGTAGATTTTTGTTTAAATTTTATTTTCGAGAGAACAGAATAAAAACAAAAAATTAGGTGTTTTCATTTAATATAAAGGTTTAAATTAACAATAAAAAATCTATTACGACTTAGTTTGAAACCAGAAAATAAAATCTCATGTAGGCCAATGTAATATTTTTTATCTTTAAACTTTTTTTATCTTCATGACGAGTATACTCGACATTATGCGAAAAATTTTCGTTTTGCTTTGACGAGTATACTCGACATAAACAGTTAAAAGGTTAATATGGCACCAAACACAAACTATTAGGCAGAATCAAACAAATTTTTGCAAAAATAAGCCCTGCTATATAGCAGCTGTCAACATATATAATAACAATGCGGCTTAAGTTTGAAGTTGGCTATGAAACATTACATTTTAGTTGGGAAAAACGAAATTACTTTCCGAACCACTCAATACATCAGAAATTTTTTTAAGGATGAATAATTTCATTCCATCGTCATATAAGAAAACAAAAACTTGTAAATATAAATAGTTTAATGGAAAATGCCAGTCAACAGTTTCATCAAAATGGCGGCCTAGTTAAACTACATCAGTTGCCCTTCAGGTGAAAATCTTGGTAGCTTTCGAATAACCAGAAATAAAACAAACGCCACAATAATTACGGCCAAACTAGAATATGACCAGAAGGCTTTTGACAACAAGAGAAGAAGTTTGGACTCTGATTCATTTTCAATACGGATTTCCGAAACACCCCTCGTTCGGTGAACTCATGACTTGCAAGGTGCACTGTAGGCAGCGATGAATATTAAATAAGTAAACTTGATTCGCTGAATTTACATGCCTATCCTAGAATGGATAGCAAATGATTTCAGCTTATTTTGAATGGATTTACTTTCAGTTCACATGAGGTATAAGTGAAGGTGTGTCACAAGGATCGTCCTTGTCCCCTACGCTGGTCTTGATTTTCATCAATGTCATATTGACTTCAACAACTTGCAACATTCATTTATTTGCTGGCAAAATAATGCTGGCGGTTTCCACTGAGTTTATTAACCAACGAGAAAGCAATGTCTGTAGAAAGCTCACGAGAAGCTGAAACGTCTATTCTCTCAAACATACAATCAATAGTAGAATATGGAGGATCTAACAAAGTCGAATTTAACCCTAGCAAATTCCAATTTTGTATTTTCTCCCAGAAAGTAGACCAACATTATCTTGTACCTGCAAATATAGGGCTCCAAATTGACAGGCCATCTTTACTGAAGATGTTGGGTTTGTAAATTTCCACTTTTACTTCACTCCAGTGGAGGTCTTATGATTTTATAAGGATTACGTTAAACTTATTTCGGAATTTAGCTCTTTTGTTTGTTATGGGACTCCTAAACCCATTTAGAATGTCGATAGAATTCAGAATAGATTATTCGTATGATGAACGATGAATCCATTATATCTTCCCTCAAGATTTTAGTTAGAGCACCGACACGTAATGTTGATGTTCTAACTGCCACAAATATTATTAAGGTAGATGATCCTCCGAAATTAATTGTCTAATTAATAGGCCAATACTCGTTTTAGTTCTAGGAAATATAAGTTTGCTTTAGAACCCCATTGTATAATAGAACCCAAAATTTTAAATCCTCGTTTTTTACCAGAGTAACCTCGAGGTAGAACCAGTTAGACGACACCGTATTTCCCGAGATCTTTAATTTACACCACTTCAGGAAACAAACCAATCGGTTGCTGAAGAATTGGGAGTTGCTGTAGAAAAGGATTCATAAAACATTTTTTTAATTTATTAAATTTATTGTAATATAATATTTCTTTGTCAAGGTGTTTTGTAGTTTTTCCTGACCATAAAAGATTGGTAAATGTATTTTATACGCGTCTTTCTATTTTCATGTTCATTTCCCGTTTGTCAAAATACTTAAAATTCAATGTATAAGTGGAATCTGAGAAAATAAATTGAAACCTTTTCAAACGTGAGACATGTGACAAATATTGTAAACTACAATTTAGGAAGCAATATGTTTGTATTAAAAAATAGGGGGGTCATTTAGGCGGCTAGGGCGGGAGGATTTCGAATACATAACACTTCATTTCTAAAGCGAACAATTTATCGGACTGTTGGTAAAACTGTCTAGTATATAATCAAAAAAAAAAATACAAAGATTACCACAAAACTCAAAGTACAAGTAGTATCTCTCAATTAATGGGAAAAGTGTAAGTAGGAAGTTTAATTCCGAATAACCAATCCACCTGGGCATCCTTACCGAATTTTGTTGAAATAATCATTTTTTTTATTTAAACTCATCACTTCCGACAACATTTAAAAATGATCTGAACTAATTTTGTTTGAACATTAATTTTCATTTTATTCGCCTTTTCGTAAACGCCATATATTTTTCAAACTATGTATTTGCAAGGAACGAGAGCTTTTTGGTTTTTGGAAGCACCACTTCCAGGGGACCGATTTCGACCAAAAATCACCATCACACAGACCATCTGCCAATTTGTGGAGACTATATCATCCTGATCAATCAATCCATCTGGACTGTACAGAGGCATAATTTTTTCTGAAAAACAGTTTTAGGTCAAAAAGCGGCATCTCCGCTTAAATTTTGGAAAATTGATCTGTAGCGGTATTTTTGCAAGTTTAATTAAGAACCTCGTAGTTCCTAGTCTTTTTTCTCGTAAATGATTTACTTTTCAAAATATTTTCAAAAATCAAGAACCTATTATGGGAGCTTCAACTACCGCTCGATCGATTTCAGCCAAAAATCACTGGGATCCGTAAATTTACGGAAAAAATTAAATATGAAGTTTCACCTCGATCAGTGAATTATCTGAGAAATTGGAGAGAGATGGAAAGATTTTTAACTTCGAAATCTTGAGGTCAACTTCTTCCATGATTATACTATTCTTTATTTTGTTAAATTCCAAGATGTTTGGTTTTGGTTCATCATTTAAAGTGGCTAATTCCGTTGGAATCTAAATTGCTAAACTATAGATCCCAAGGAAATAAGCCACTTTATATGCTGAATCCAATATGTTAGAATTTAACATATTAAATTACGGAATACGAAAAAAATTGACATATTTCTACCTGACATTTAGTCAATACTTAAACAAAAATACATTTTAATATCAGATTACCATCAAACGATTTTTACATCAGCAACAATAAAACTAACCAACAAAATCACAGTGAATGTTCAAAACTACTTCTAGCTGCCTCTACAGTATGGTATCTCGTACTGAGGTTCAGTGCTTCCCCTCCGCTATTACGCTTCAAGATTGACTGGAGCGAGTAGTTTCTCGGATTGAGAACTGGCGCATTTGACGGTCAAACATCGTTTCCCCAAAACCCGGGGGGACAATAATAGGTTGGGTCGATTGAGCATTACTGAAACGAGAATCGGTTTGCCATCCAGAAATGCTGCTAGGTTGACTGTTCTCACGACCATCCCGGAGGTCAGAAGGTGACAAGTGACATTTATCATGGCTGACTCGTATTCTAACTTTCAAATAATTAAAATTAAAATGTATCTGCGGTGCAGAAACTATAGATGCCATGAAAGGATGGGTGGTCGGGAAGTTGTTTGAGTATAACAAGTAATGATGATCATAAATGTTATCCTTCAGATTGATGCTTGTCAAATGGCGGAACTTAATGAAATTATTATAAGACTGAATATGCCATTTACAGTTTAGTGTTAAGTAGAGATTAAATCAAATTAATTGGTATTCATCCAGTATCGGATTTAAAATGGATATTTGAATTCCTCTATACGAAGTAGAGTTAAATTCTGCAAAGCAAAAGACGAGAGTTGCATTGGCTTACAAAATTAAAGATTTTTAAATTCATTGTAATACGCGTTTGAAGTTCAAAAGCACAAATAATTCATATTAACAATAACAAAATTAATAATTTCATATTAGTCATATTAACTTTGAAAATCCTGCAGTTTAATCTAAGATTAGAAAGTTCATAGAAGAGAATATTTAAGTATAGTTCAGTTTAGACGTTTAGGCCTAGGGCCATATATAGGCTTGACGTTTACGACTGTACACTGATTTGATTACAGAATAAAATACCGTAGCAAATAATTAAGGTTATTCGCATGAGGTTTACCTGTGATAGAAGATTGAATCAAAATAAGCTGCACTGTTCAAACTGACCACCATTATAGGGCATAATTTCAATGATATTATATAAAAACGCAGTGCTGATCATCTTTTTACCTTCGCAACACATTACTTTTCCGCGAAATATGTAATTTTCCACTAATCATACTGACTAACATGATGATGACATATTATAGCAAAAACTGACTATTGCTATTAACATGTTGGCGAAAATTAGTTTGATTAGAGCCATTACCGAATTTTAGTTTTTTTGAATAATAGTAGGTAATAAGTTAGATTTCTATTCAAACTAATATAAAAATTGCGTTTTACTAAAAACTTATTTTTCTGCAAATATAATTTCAGCTGCAAATAAATCATCCCCACTATCGACACTACAACCACCACAATTGCCTCACAATATACTTGAAATATTAGGATCGCGCGCATCAAATTTAATCGAGCGCACAACAACCAATTCTGTAAATCCATTAGACTATCCACATACACCGACCGCTTTACAATTGGCGTCAACCAATAATCTGCTGTATTCGAATTGGATTGGATTGCACGCGAAAACGGCCAACGGACAACCAAACTATCTTCTGGGACTTCAAGGTAAAGTGACATATTCGCCAAAAATGATTAAAGGCTCTCTATTTGTAATCTGACCAATCATTTAAATATAATAGATATTTTAAAATAAATAATTGAGTTATATAAATAAATAAATAAATACGTATTATGGAGAAACGATAGCTTTAAACAAATATTGATTCAAAAATTAACTAAACTAAACAAAGAGTTTTTAGGGAGTTGGATTCAGAATAAATTTAACGAGAATTTTCGTATTTATCCTAAAAATCTAAGTAAATTTTGATTCCAAATCTTTAAGTACAGAAACAAAATATCTTCGGTTTATTTAGAAAGTAACACTTTTTTTAACATTTTCCCAAAAATGTTACCTTTGTTGTAATTATAAACTGTGTAGCGTTTGGAAAAAGACGCTTGCATGTTGACAAACAAACATAACTCTTATAGTGTTTAGTTTGCATATTAGTTTCTACATTAATTAACATTCTAATGTCAAAGTTTTTTATTTTATTTTTATAGAATCTCTGCCCTATCCTTCTTCAGTTATTTGTGTTTATTTAATTATTGTTAAACAAAATTTCCTACTTCTAAAAATATTTAAAGTTTTGTTTTGTTTTATTAACTAATTTAACTAATTAATTTGTTTATTAACGTACATTAATTATTATTAAATATTCAAATTTATGAATTAATGGACGCGTACTTGTGACAATCCATTATGTATATACGTAAGATGGGCGTGTTGCTATACGTTTTTGGAAAGATACATTTACTGTTGGTTTTGCAAACATACATAAACGTATGTTAATATCTTAAATCAACTTTATCATCTTAAACTCGAGATTTACATAAAATTGTTAGTAATTGTCAACCTTAAGGTCTAAATAAATGATTATGCGAAAAACTAAATATGCAAATTTCAAATCTCTAATAAATAAAAGATTAGAGATTTCGATTCCGACTTTCCTATAGGAAAAACTCATCCGATGCAAAAAGACGCTTATTTTGTTCTGTTAAACGGTTGACAGCTCTCTCGATGCAATTTTTTCTTGTTATAGCAGAGTTTTTTTAAGAGGGTGTGAAGAATCATTAACTAAAGATGAAAAATCAATCATATGACTGTCGTATTAATTAGAAATTTTAAGAAATACCGTTAAATTGTAACGTAATATTATCATTAACTATATTTTTTGAAAAAGTCAATTATGCCACTTTCAAAATAATCGTCTCATTAGTGTATTCTATAATAAAGAAATATAGAGCGTTGCCAAAATCTTATTCTGTTCGTCGGTCTTACTAAAAAGTGTTTAAATTCCTGCTCCCTAGAAAAAACCTAGAAACAAAAAGCAAATATTTTATTATATGTCTCTCTTGTGCCGTCCTTTGTTTCGGCACGGATTTTTCAATTCAAAAAAAAAATATGAAGATGTACCTTTGAAACCTCGGAAAACATTCATTTATTTTCCGTAGTGCTTGCTTCTATAACACAAGCAAAAGTCATAATCAATAATCATTAATCAATCGCCATTTTTCAACTTAGGCCATTTTGAGTTTTTGTGATTTTTTATCACTCAAGTGTATGTCATGCATCTTGTCTATCTCTCATGTTGAACATTAATAGGTTATATGAAACAAAATTAGGTAACAGTCGTTTTTATGCAGCCGTGCACAAGTGTTTATTCAGATTTCAAAGTCTAGATTGTGAAACACCTACCAATAGTACCTACCGTAATCAAATATTCATTGAGTGTGGCTATCGAGTTCGAAATCAAGTAGTGGGAGTAATAATGATATCAAGTGGTATGATTTGCGATGCCTCCACAATTTTCAAACAAACCATTATCTGCAATTGAGTCAATGGTTTCCTGCCAGTGATTATGATGATACCATCAAATAGGCAACAAGATACCAGAGGAAAAGAGGTGAATATCCTTTTCGAGCAGACACAGTAATCGCTACGCTATTTAAGTTAGTGATTATTCTCCTGTACGCCCAATGCTCAAGAGTACTCCTATAGAGAAAAGTTTCTGTTGTCCATCGATTCTTCAATTTGCACTACAACTTCTTAAAATTGGTCATTTAAAAAGCCCGCTAAAAGGGATAGTAAAAATTGTTGTCGCTAAGTTGGTACAATTGTCCTTTATTTTGACATGAAGTTTGACCGCGATTTGCCATTTAGTTTGTTTATAGTGCTCTATTTTGTCAGTTCATTTCAAGCGTATTTCCCCGAATTTTATATTGCAAATAGAATTACTTGTGTGAATTAAAGTTAAAGGTTACATCTACTAGAGAGCAAGTCTTGGTTTTAGTACAACATGGTGGCCCGCCCATGTACAACTAAAACAAACAATTGAATAAAAAATAGTACAATACTGTTTCTTACACAATTAAGTAGGTACAACAAATAAAAATTGTTAAAAGAAAACATTGGTTCGGTATGATAATTTGACAAAGAAACCGCAACCACCAATTAATTATCAATTCGCTTAAGATCAAACGTTCGAAATATTCATATTCATTATAAACATTTATTGTAAATATTCGAAAACTGTAACATATTTTCGCAGACATCTAGGCATTCGATTAATACACATTATTGATCTAATGTGGTCGCTCATATAACAAAACGTGATGTAAAAAATTATACATTTTAAAAATTGTCAAGCCGAAAAGTTACTTTATAAAACTGAAGTACATACAAACGTGCATTGTTTACTTTAACGGTTACTTATTTCCACAAGTTGTTAGATACGTAAAGATCACAACTATTTGTAACGCGTTTTTTTTCTATACTGCATGTAATAATATGTAAATTACAGTTTCTCGCTTTTAATATTTAATATTTATAAAGACATTAAATTAGAGTAGAATTTGTTAAAACTCTGAAACAACATCGGTTTTAAATGATGACCATCAAGATGAACTGCGGTGACGAAGAAGAAGAATTTATTAAGATGTGTGTAAGTATCTTTAACAGATTTAATTATTCATAAAACGTTTTGTTTATTTAAAAATTTAACACCTTGGAATGAACTATTATTGAAATGCTTTATTATATACTTTTATATGGTAAATGAAGAGATACATATAGTATGAGAGACGACAATAATCATCAATATTTTTTGATAAATGTTAACATTTAAATATCAATTTACATAGTTTTTTTGAATAATAATCGTACACAAGATTGTTAATGAGAAATGTGTACAGTTGATATTTGTTTGGTGTGTCCACGTCATTTTTTATACGCAGATTTATTTTCGGCATTCTTTGCGGATTGCAGCTGTACCTAAGGCAATTTTCGCAATTCAAACTGTATTTCGTCATTTTCAGAGGGCCGGTATTTAAAACATATTTTCTGTATTATATGAAATGATATGGCGGAATTGTTGTCAAAATGTTCATAAATTAATTAAATGAATAGTGTTGGCATTTATAATAGAAACGCAATAAATATTAAAGGCGTGGCTTAAGTGCTAGTATGCACATTTTGATAGTTTCTATTCAGCCGTTCCACACGGGATGTCAAATGAAGCAGCTTCATTTTCGTTTCTTTCCCGTTGTCCTATGATATTGGTTTTAATTGTGACTCATTTTTCAACAAAAAGATTTTCTGTGAAGCAGGTTCAGCACAAATAGAAATGAAATAATTTTTTTTGAGATATGTAGATTTTAGTTTCAAGTTTATTTCGAGAGAGCAGAATAAAACAATACAAAATTTTTTTATGTTTGAATATGAAATAAGGTTTTAAATTACCAATAAAAAATCTATTACAACTTATTTTGAAGCACGAAGCAGTACTTCATTTAACATCCCATGTGGAACGGCTCATTAACGATACTTATTGAAATATTGCACGGTTTACGCTACTGCGGTAGCTGCATGGCACATTATGTGAACAAATATATCTATAAATATACATTAAACTATACATATTCGCGCAAAAACTGTATCCGCCAATGCAAATTTTTTTAAATACAAATTTTGTTTTAAATGAATGCTGACTGCTGACAATATATGCCGCGATAGTCTTCGAACCTGGTATGTGCAGATCCATCTCTACGTGGTCCATCCATCAAATAGGTGATCCTCCATGAAGCCCCATTTTCGTTGGTGTCAATTCCAGAGCTTGCTTACGATCCATATAAAATTTGAACTGATCCGGATTAATGGGTGTCATGAAACACGGCAAGTAATATATATGTATATATGTGGTAAAAGTGATGATTTTGGTTTTAATGTTTCTCAACAGACCCCATCTCGACCAGGTACTTTGTTGTTTTTCATTTTCATTATCACGTTGTGCACTTCGTCATTCGACGGAGCAGGTGGTGGAGTCATCTCAACCTTGATATCGAACTGGTGAAACACTGTTCGCTAAGTAGTGAGTGATGCTTGGCTGTTTAGAAGTTGTAAAAAATAATTTCGCCATATTTCTGTTTTAGTATCCATCTGTATCTGATCTAATGTTCACATTTCCGATGTTCAGCACTTGTTGTTCGTGCGGTTCTCGTGCCATGTAATCTTAGTGAGATCACCTTGTATTTTGAGATAGATTGAGACAACAAGAATATGGTAAATTTGGTTGACCGCTACCACATCGTTTGATTTCCATGTGACTTTATGGATACATTTATGTGAGAAATGAGATCCGTTCAGAACGGCATAATTTAAAAAGGCATTTTTCAAAACGGCATATTTAAAAACTGCATAAGTTACAAAACAGAATTTTTCAAAACTGCATATATCAAAACGGCATAATAGTTAAAACGACATTTTTCAAAACAGCATTTTTTCAAACGACATATTTCAAAACTGCATTTTTCAGAACGACATTTTTTAAAATTGCATATTTCAAAACGGCATTTTTCAAAATTGCATATTTTAAAACCGCACAATATGCAATTTTGAAAAATGCCGTTTTAATAAATGCCTTTTTGTGAAATGTCATTTTGAAAAATACTATTTTGAAAAATGCAGTTTTGTACCTATGTCGTTTTGTACCTTATGCAGTTTTGAAATATGCAGTTTTTTTAAATACCGTTTTAAAATATGCCATATCGACCGGGACCCGTGGGAAATGTATGTGTTTGCAACCACCAAATAGTATAGCATGACTTTAGCTTAGTGGTTAGTATTTCATTGTTCTTATAAACAGACTGTGCGGAGTCCGAACTGATGGTGCCACGATATACCCTGTCAGTGCTTCCAATTTGAACATTGAAATTGCCTAATATTACTTTGAAAAATATTTATGGAGAAAAGCCGATAACTATGGCTTGAGATATATATAAGACAATGCACAATGTAACACATAACACATTAAAAACGCACAATCGTAACTTTTTCTCACCACCAGAAATCGAACCCGGGACCCTTGAATCACATATCAAGCGCTCTATTTACTATGTTATCGAGGGCGACATGGTATTTTGCTAACATTTGACGTCGTGATATGGTATTTTGCTCAAGACGCTTTCCAGATGTTCGTAAGAAGCATCCTTGGTTTGATCAGATTTATTCATTGATAATTGGCTCCTTCACTTGGAGCAAGAACGTTTAAATCTGCAATATATTTTTCTTGGAAAAAACAATTCTCTTTTGTATTGGATGAATTTAATTCAATTTACATTTTTTTTTTAATTTTACCTTCCTAACTTCATTGTATTCTGTCGAAAAAAATTCTAAATAGGGCCGTGTTGATTTATTGGCTGGTGCTACACGAGATTTTAATTTCTGGTTTCCAACTAAGTCGTAATAGATTTTTTATTGTTAATTTAAACCTTTATATTAAATGAAAACACCTAATTTTTTGTATTATTTTATTTTGTTCTCTCGAAAATAAAATTTAAACAAAAATCTACATCTCAAAAATACTTTTAAATTTTTTTATTTTCATTTTTATTTTTATCATTTCGGATTCACGGACAAAAATTGTGCGACATAAAATTTTTGTCCGTGAATCCGAAATGACAAAAATAGAAATGAAAATAAAAAAATTCAAGGGCATTTTTGAGATGTAGATTTTTGTTTAAATTTTATTTTCGAGAGAACAGAATAAAATAATACAAAACATTAGGTGTTTTCATTTAATATAAAGGTTTAAATTAACAATAAAAAATCTATTACGACTTAGTTTGAAACCAGAAATTAAAATCTCGTGTAGCACCAGCCATTCGCTTTCTCTTTTACCCTCAGAATTTGTAACGCTTGATAGCTGCCTACATTCATTCAGCCGTTCCACACGATATGTCAAATGAAATCGACTTTACGCCTCAAAATAAGTCATAATAGATTTTTTATTGCTAATTTAAAGCCTTATTTTATATTTAAACATCAAATTTTTTGTATTGTTTTATTCGGCGCTCTCGAAAATAAAATTTAAACAAAAATCTACATCTCAAAAATGAACTTAAAATTTTTGTATTTCATTTCTATTTTTGTTGAAGCTGTTTCAACAAAATCTTCAACATTTCATTAAGGGGCTCAATGAGCGAGTTTATGTTTGTTTTTGTTAATTTGATTAAAATATTAATCATTGATAATTATTAATATTTATTATAAAATTCTCGATATTTTATTATGATAGTGTGTTAGATAGGTTCGTAGAAATAATGTTACACTTATTATCATTTGGTTCTGGTTACTTTTATAATTTTATTAATATTTATTATTTTCGTATTTTAACTTTTGTATACGTATTTCTCGAGGCAATTGATTTTCATTTTATAATATTGTATTGTATTTTTATATATTGTATGTATACGACGTTATTTGATGGCCTGAGTATAGCTTAAATATTATTTGCTTAGTTTTATAGATTATTATTATTAATCATTTGCACTATTTATAAAAGTATTAGAGCACCTCAGAATTTATGCGCTTATATTAATTTTAATTTTGTGGTAATGATTTTAGTTTATGTTTTCACAAGGCCGTAATTTTGATTTCAGAATGGTGTCAAAACTTTAACTTTAGTAATATGTAGTGGTTTTTACAAATTATATGTTACCCAAATTAATCAGGGATCCATTTTCATACACAACTCTCATTTAAAATCCGGCACTTTTAGTACAGTTCATCTGATGTACGTAATCGATATCACTATACTCGTACAAAATTAATAAATTGTTTTTCACAGTTTTCGTCGCATTCGATTTTTGACCCGTAAGGCACTTATTTAAATATGTAGTATAAAACTTTATACATTATTTTTTAATTTTACATACGAGTTAATATAAACAAATTTCACTTATAACTAAAATTGCGAATTTATAATTTCACTATTGAACCAATCAACTTTACTTCACAAAAATAATTTATGATCAGTCTCGCATAGATCATAATATGTACCTCACAATTTAAATTAAAACGATTGTCCCGTATTTAAAAAATTTTCCAATTTTATACCCACAAATGTTCATTACAACGGAATCCCCCACCAAAATTAATTTTGATTGATTGATTGATTAGACTGTACGGCCAAGACTAAGCAAGGATCCCGGATACGCCGGGCCAACCGTACACCCCTTTTACATATAACAAGATGGAGGGATAGGAAAGGTTGTTAGGTATGATAGACTTGACCCGGTTACAGACACCTAAGTAGTCAATAGTTAGTAAAGCACAAGACGGCACAATTATTTTTGTTCTTCGGGATATAAATAATCAGCAATCAACATCCTAAAAAGTAATTGATTAATTAGTAAATGTCCTGAAATAAAATTTCATTATTATGAGTGATGAAATTTTATTTAATACCATTTCCTTATATCAATTTACAATAACGCGACGCCAGGCCCTCCACACACCTTTATTATAGCATTTAAAAAAAATTGATAATCAATAATGTTGGCATCTTAATGGTATGAGTAAGTTTCCTGAAATAAATGCGGTCTTACTTTGGTACAAGCTAATTCTATTCTGGTATAGAATTAATTTGTGCTCAAAGTAACAACCAAAGAAGTTTTTTTAAATTTATTTTTATTAGTTGGCAACAATTACATTTTGAATTTGAAAACAACATAAAAACGCAACTAAATATATTCAATTAAATAGTAATGTGCTAGAACATTATTGAATATTATTACAAATCATAACTAAATTTCTGTCTTGTTAAGAAAAATTCGATGTCAAAATAACAAAAATCACTTTTATATTTTTATTGAAAACATTTAAAAATAAAAGTATTCAATAAAACTGCCCTGGTGGTGAACATTAAAACTACAGCTGGAATATAATAATTCTATACCAGCTGAAAAGTTGGTTTAAAACTATTCCAATTTGGAATTACATATATGGGATTGTTGTTGTAAATTTCTCAAAGTATAAGACCGCAAAAATGTCATTATTATGCGTTAGAAAATCATTATTTTGTACGATATATTTAAATTATTCTTAAATAGAATAAATGTAATAGAATGTAATGATTATTATAACTAAATTAATTATAATTTGACTGTCGTAAAACAAATAAAATAAAATAAATCATATCCAAATATTGTAGTATCAAACGGATGGATCCCCTCTTTAACGGATAACCTTACAATCCCTAATAAACCAATATGTTTATTAATAAAAAAAAATGAAACAAAGACATCTGGTTTCAAAAATAGCTAATCTGGAATCTATAAAGTAATATATCAATAATGAATATGTATAATTAACCCATTACAATTTATTCCCAATCAGAATTAAATAAAACTATTAAGCTAATCAGGAATCTGTAAGATGACAGAATTAGTAATAAGTAGCTATTAGAAAATAATCTAATTAAAGAAGTGCCATTGATCCCAAAAATACAAAAAACATCTATGTATCAATATTTGTCTGATTATAAATTTTATTGTATAGCCACCAAGCCAAAAAATAAGTCAACCCATAAAGTTTCCCTCCACCGACCGGAATCCCCCACCAAAATTAATATAGAAATATAGCAGTCTTTCCAGTACGCAAACTCGAGGTAAGCAAAATTTAGTCCGTTAAGATGAACATGTATGAACACGATAATAATGGCAAACCTCTTACCCTTGTAACGATTTTCATCAATCATTACAAATCGTAGGGATGACTCACACCCGAGAGATGTCTCACTATGCCGGGGAAAAGATTCTATCTGTATAAAATAATTAACAGCATTAAGTACGGATATCTTTAAACTTTTTCCAGAATTTCCACAATGGGCTTTAAAATACGCGCTTTCAAAAACTTGGCAGCTAATTTAACTGAGTATTTATTTGATGCATTGCTTAACGGGAAGTTTCGAACGTAAACTGTGTGGTCGACGTTTAGTTTACGTGCACGGTTTCGGAGATTATATTTGTGAACACTTCTCTGATAAAAAGCCTTTAGATGGGCTAAAACTTATTGTTAATTAAGCTTTGCCTTTGCATACCATAAGACAAACTTACAAACTTGGTTAGGTTTGACTGAACCAGATTGCTGTCAAGAGGCGAAGTTATATAGTGGGCATCCGCAATAACCGTAGTCATAATCATACATTTACCGCTTTGCTAGAAAGGATGAAAAGTTTTGTCCCCAGATGGCTGTCTTGCCACCGATAAAGCATACAACGGATGTATACATTCTTTAAGATGGAATATTACCAACAGTAGAAATTAAACTGAAAACCCCATGCCCTAAATTGTACATATCATAATTTTATAGGAGATGTTGTCAAATATTTTGCTAAATAAACCGAGACAATATGTATCAGAAGCTGATATGTTTTTAGCACGTAGCTTCTCAACATTTTCTATTGAAACGAGAAAAGATAGTGATCAAATAATTTACAAAACAAAGGAATTATACTTAAAAGTGTTAGTTATGTTTGTCGGTTTGCCACGGTAACATTTGTTACAAGTAACTACCAACTGCGGCCAATCGTTCAATTCCAATCTCTACTAATAATTGCTATTGAATATGTTCCTTAGTGGCTCTATGGGTCCATCTATATGGCTATTGTGCCATTAAATTGTCGTCTATCAATTGATGTGATTTGAATAGCTTGAAAGCGAGCTGAAGTTATAGCTGTCAAATTATTTCTAATTAATTGTGCTTTATAGATATAAATTGTTCGCACTAACTTTTTGATTATTTCTTATGAATTAGAAGGATTTTGAAGTTCACTATCAGGGGCGTCACTATCGTCAGATCCAAAGTTACCTCGACCTTCTACCACTTAAAATAATCGATCGTGAACTTCCTATAAATTTATTGATTCCAAAAAACTGGATTATTCAAAATATAGTATGTGCGTCATGTGCGGGGTCCGGCTTAGGTCGGCGAGAGCAATTTACTTCGGTATTTATAAAGTTTTTCTGTTTTTTTTTGCGTTCTGGTCCTATTTATGTCATTGAATGAAACTGATTCAGATGGTTTAGAATAACGGATTTAATTTATTTTGAATTTGACGTCCTTTAAAGAGAACAATAATATTATGAAATTTTAATCAACAATTCATTTTTTTAATCATTACAGCTCCAAAGCCTCAAGGGAAACGATCACGTAAACCAGGTGTCGATCGAAAACCACGCCAAGCATATAGCGCCAAGCAGTTAGAACGTCTCGAGAATGAATTCAAGCACGACAAATACCTCAGCGTCAGTAAACGCATGGAACTGTCAAAATGTCTAAATTTAACTGAAGTACAAATTAAGACCTGGTTTCAGAATCGTCGCACCAAATGGAAGAAGCAATTGACATCACGATTAAAAATTGCACAGCGACAGGGGTTGTATGCAGGCCATTATTTAACAAATTTTGGAGGTCATTATCATCCTATCTTAACACCCTACTATACAAATCCCATTACTTGTGTGCTAACATCGGGTGTGGATGGAAAAAATACGCCAGAAGTTCTTACACCGCCCATACCGTCGACGTAGTCTTAGGTATATTAACTTTAGATTTGTAAGGCCATTAGATTTAGCTTATTTTAACACCTATACTTATTTAAATTATGCCCCTTAAAATAAATTTTTAATAAATAAAAATTGCATTTTCAAATTTTTATTGAGTCGGAGTTTAATTTGAAATTAAACTGGTTACTTCGAACTGAAAATTAAAAAACTCAATATTTCCGAATCTTTCAAAATAGAACAACAATTTCTCAAACTATTATACGACTAATAGACCGGTAGTGTTTGGAACACTTTGTTTTAATCATCCGAGGTTATGGGGATCTTTTAACATGACTCAGATATCTAATTTGATTGGATTCAATTATAGGTTCATAATCTCTTGATTCTTACAATTTCAATATTCGTCTAGCCCAATTTGATCTTATGAGTGTTAGCACACAAGTGCTAGACTGCAATAATCTTGATTGGCAGCAGAAATCTTGATATTCGATTATAGCTTTTATGCGTGTCGCATATCATTTGAAGTTGTTATTACTGACCCATTAAATTGCAAGTTAAACGAAATATTTGATTTGTTACTTGCTTTAAATATGATTCAGTAAAATTTTTGTTGGTTTGTGAGAATGTTGGTTAGCTAGCTTTCCAATTTATTGATGCCGAGTACCAGGAGCAAGAACCACGACCAAAATTGCAACCTCCTCGAACTGAGCTACCGATGTCTTAAATGCTCCTAAAATTATTACCGGTATCAAGTTCATCGTTCTCAAGTAAATCTAACCGTTGGGATGCTTCGTGATATGATTCGCACAATACATTATTTACAGTTCTCAAATGCTGAAACGATGTTGGACCACGAAAATTTAAAAAAAGCAAACGGAAATGCCCCGGGGGCAAAGTGGTCAGCATGTTTGCTCCACCGATCGGAGGTCCCGGATTCGATTCCCGGTGGTGATAAGGAAATTTCACGACTGGTTTAGGATCAATGAATTAATGACTCATTATCCGAAATGAAAATATGATTATGAAACCTCATTTGAGGCGGCCAAATCCCTTGATAGGATATAGTACCAGAGGGGGAGATAGAGAGACAGAGAGAAACGGAACTAATAACATTCTACATTATTTGAATGCACTGTGTATATTCTACCTAATGCATAGCTTGTAAAAACATTTGGATGTCGAAGTACTATTTGTCCTATTTTTGGACGTTCAATTTTTTTTCAGGAGGTGTTCCAAGTGTAGTAACGTGGAACTTCGGAATACAGTAATGTTTTAGCAAATTCATTATTCTTGACACAATGCAAAAAAGCAGTTAATGTTGTCTCTGGTGGCTGTGCTGCTCATGCGGCAACATTTTCTGAGGTAAAATTTACTCGTTGTCCATTTTCCAAATGAACGGCCAAATGTACTACTGTGGGATATCTCGCATGAAGTTGTAAAGTGAATATGCGCCATACTGCTTTATTGCTGCTGATGTATCTTGCGATTTGATATTGCTTAATTTCATCTAAATTATTTGCAGGTACTACTCTGAAAAAGACCATATCGCTTCCTTTATTTATATGATGTTATGTATTGGATTACCGACCTTCGACTGTAATAAATATCGGGCAATACTTCTCTGTCCTTTGTACAGATATATAAAATAAACATGGCAGCATTCTAAAATGGACTATATAATAAAGCACACCATGTAGAATATTATTAACAATAAAAGTATATAATAATTACTGTGTGGTTTCATTAAGTATATAATATGTGTGGTTTCATTAAGTATATAATAATTCGCGACGAGAAGGCGAAATTACGCGTGTGTCTAAATATATATACGCATATATAAAAGTGAATAAAATAATAAAAATTAATTACCGCATATTACAATATGGCGGATGAAAACCAAATCGATGTGGCGGCGTTGTTAAAGTTGCTACAAGACTTACAAAATGGCAATCGGGATACAAATATACAATTCGGTACATTTAATGAAAATGAGGAAACATTTTCAATTTACAAGCAGCGTTTGGAAAATTATTTACAAATGCGATCTGTTACAACAGAGGAACGCACAGTACAAATATTAATTAATTGCATCGGCACTAAGCATTATCAATTGCTTAGTAGTTTAACTGCGCCGGACTTACCAAATACAAAATCATATGAGGAGTTAACTGGAATGTTGGAGAATCATTTGTGCCCGAAACCAAATGAAATTACAGAGCAGTATAAATTTCTGCTTAGAACACAACACGAAGGTGAATCAGTGGCAACATACGTGTCAGAGTTGAAACGTTTAAGTGTTTTCTGCAATTTTACATGTACATCCTGCAATAAGAGTACAGCAGAAACTCATTTAAGATCTCAGTTTATACGGGGCATTAGTGACGCGAATACTCGCCAGCGTTTGCTAGAAGAAATTCAACCCAGTATGGATAGAATTGTGAAAACGGCATTAGCAATGGAAGCATCAAAAATTCAAAGTCAATCAATGCAGAAGGTACACCAAGTCAAGGAGAGCGCCGAGATATATCAGAATGAACGGTGGCCAAAACGAAATGAAAATAGGTCGAAGAGTTTTAACGATGGTGGCTCAGGCAAGGGCGACAGCAACAATAGACAATTAACTTGCTATAGATGTGGAAAACCAGGACACAAAGCGAATGATTGCAGAAGCAAGGATAAATTATACTGCAATCAGTGTAAATTAGCGGGTCATGCTTCAAATGTATGCATGAAGAAATACAAAAAAAGTTCCAGCACAAATTATACGAAGTCAATAAAAATCATTGATAATGATAATTGTCAAGAAATAAATGCACTGCAACTGATTACAGAGTCTGGTGAGAGGAGCAAATTCCTGATACGGGTTTCAATTGAAGGTAAACCATTTGAAATGGAATTTGACACGGGATCGGCCATATCGACAATCAGCGAGAAATTATTGCACAGTAAACTACCAAAGGTCAACATATGGCCAACTAATACGAAGTTAAAGGCATACAATGGTAGTATCTTCCCAGCGTTTGGGGGTAGCAAAGGTACCAGTTAGCCATGACGATAAATCTATAAGAGGAAATTTATATATTGTGGATGACAGATTCGATAGTATCCTTGGTCGGGAATGGATAAAAGCATTACAACTATTACCCCCATCGGATGTCAAAAGCATTACAACCGTGAACGTAGACGTCAACAAACTGGAGAAAGAAATCTTTGAAAGCAATGACGATTTATTCAAAAAAACAATTGGTACAATTCCACAGTTTAAAGGTCAATTGAAACTTCGTGAAGGGGTTTCTCCAATCTACATTAAACCAAGGCCAGTTCCGTACGCTATACGTCATTTGATTGAAGACGAAATTGAAAGACTGGAAAAATCTGGAACATTAGAAAAGGTCAAACATTCGGACTGGGGAACACCAGTTGTGCCAATAATTAAGTCGGAAAATCAGATCAGATTGTGTGCAGATTACAAAGTGACACTAAATAAGGTAATAATGGATGACAAATACCCAATTCCTAAAATCGAAGACATGATGCACAAGTTGGCCAATGGTAAATATTATTGCGTGTTCGATGTGCATAATGCCTATTTACACATGGCTATGAATGAAGAAAGTGCACTAATGCAAACAATAAGCACGCATAAAGGCCTTTACAAGGTTCATAAACTAATGTTCGGAGTAAAAACGGCACCCAATATCTGGCAACGCTTTATGGATGAAAAAAATAACAAATGATCTCAGTGTTTCTTTGACGACATTATTGTCGTCGGTCGTACATTGCCGGAGATGATGGAACGAGTACAGGCCCTATTACAAAAATTCCGCCGATATAATATGCATCTAAATTACGAAAAGTGTAAATTATTCAGAGAAGAAATTACATACTTGGACTATACAATAAGTGAGGCCGGCATACAGAAGAATTCGGATAAAACTAAAGCAATCACTGAAATTGCACAACCGAAGGACGTGTCGGAATTGCGTCAATTCATTGGGATGGTAACATATTATAATAATTTTATCCCCGATATGGCAACAAGGCTAAATCCGCTTTACAAATTATTACGAAATGATGTGGAATTCAGTTGGGATGAAGGGTGCCAACGAGCATTTGCTGACATTAAGACGGAATTACAAAGCGAATCAGTATTGATGCCGTATGAAGAAAAACTCCCGTTCATTTTGGCAACTGATGCTTCCCCTGTGGGAATTTCTGCAATATTATCACATAAAACACCAACTGGGGAACGACCAATTGCGTATGCGTCTCGAACGTTATCAAGAAGTGAGTCAAATTATAGCCAGCTTCACAAGGAAGCGACAGCTATTTATTGGGCGCTTCTAAAATTTTTCAATTATTGTTATGGACGCGAATTCACTTTGATTATGGATAATAAACCTTTAGCAATGATATTGAGCCCAGATAAAAGCCTACCGACATTGACATCACAACGACTACTAAGTTACGCGCAGTTCCTATCCGGTTTTAAATACAAAATTGTACACAGGGAGGCAAAAAACCACATGAATGTAGATTTTCTATCTCGCCATCCGGTGGTGGAAACCTATCAACCAAGCGACAAAGAAGAACTTACAGTGTATCAATTGTCGGAAGATATTCTACCAATAACGAGTGGAACAATTTCGAAGGCAATGAAAAGTGATAACATTCTATGTGATCTATACAACCGTCTACAGATTGGAAGTAATTTAGAAGGTACACCATTTAAGGGGCAAGAAGCTGAACTAACACTACAAAATGGATGCGTTTATATAAGGTATCCGGATCTTAATTCCAATCACACTACATAAACAAATCCTTAATGAGTTACATATGGCACATATTGGTATCGTCAAAATGAAAGCACTAGCACGGAGCTATTGTTATTGGACAGGCAATAGACTCCGATATTGAGGCAATGGTGAAGAGTTGTAGAGAATGCGCGAGAGTTTCAAAAGAACCATCAAAGGCGCCTATATACATACGTGGGAACTTCCAACTATGCCTTGGCAACGAATACATATTGATTTTGCGGGGCCATTTATGGAACATTATTTCATGGTGGTAGTGGATGCAAGAACAAGATGGTTAGAGGTGGTGCCCATGAAAAATATCACAAGCTTCCACACCATTAGATCATTACGCGAAATTTTTGCACGTTTTGGCTTGCCACCAATAGTGGTAACGGACAATGGTACTAATTTTACGTCTAAGGAATTCCAAGATTTCTTACGAAGCAACGGTATCACACATAAGCGAACGGCTCCAGCACACCCATCCACCAATGGACAGGCAGAAAGAAGTGTCCAAACATTAATATTGGCATTACGGGCCGCAATGAATGATCCAGGAGATCTTCATTTGAAACTACATCGATTCTTACTGCAATACAGGAAAATAATTAATTCAACAACAGGGAAAAGCCCAGCTGAACAAATGCTACGATTTAATTTACGATCGATCATCGATTTAATTAAGCCGACAGAGAGGGTAAATGATTATACGAATATCAACCCATCAAAGTGTACAAGACGGGAGCTGAGCATAGGCGATACAGTTCAAATCCGTTGGTACCAAAATAAAACGATCAAATGGAAATTTGGTAAGCCAATACAGAAAGAGGGTTTCTTACACTATCTGATTGAAGTCGAAGGAAAATTTCATCGCCGACATATTGACCAAATACGTGCAACGGGGGTTGAATGAAATACAGAAGGTTACTCGAATATATTAAAAAAGTATCCAAATACAGATGAACCGATGGTTACAACAGATGGCGTTTATTCTACGAAGAACAACGATGATGAAACTACTACAACCGGAATGGAAAGTAAAGAAATTACAAATGAATTAACTAATCGGCAATCAAGGGAGTCGCAACCGGTGGAAGTTGCTTCATCAACGTCAACCTCAGGGCAAGCAACGGGTAGTATACAAAAAGAGGTTGAAATTAAATCTGGGCATATACGAATGGATGAACCAGATAGTCTTATAGTCCGACGGTCAAGCCGAGTGTGTCGACCCCCTAATAGGATGGATTTATAATGGGTGAAATTCCTTTCGCCGGGAAGACTGTTATGTATTGGATTACCGACATTCGACTGTAATAAATATCGGGCAATACTTCTCTGTCCTTTATACAGATATATAAAATAAACATGGCAGCATTCTAAAATGGACTATATAATAAAGCACACCATGTAGAATATTATTAACAATAAAAGTATATAATAATTACTGTGTGGTTTCATTAAGTATATAATATGTGTGGTTTCATTAAGTATATAATAATTTACAAATGTATTTTATTGATTTGAATGAATTGCAATATTCAACATTTATATGAGCTTTGTATATTTTTGATAATAAAGGTGAATATGGTACTATCCAACGGTTATCAATTGCAACGTTAGCATTTAGTACTTGCACTGTTATTGATCTTCCATTGACTTCAAAGGATCGTCGGCGATACAATGGATATCCATCGTTGTCTGTAATCGTTTCAGGAATTAATTGTCTGGGATATATTTTAGAGCATTTACCATCGATCATACATGGCGTATTTATGTTTAATGCTTCACATGGACCATGTACCATATTTTGAGTAACAATTTGGAAAAGTTTTGGATCATTTGTTGAGTCGGGTAGTGCTGCAGATATAGTTTATGTAATTATTGTAATGTTTACTATTGTAATGGCAAATAAATTTTTGTCTTGCCATTAATTCCGGTTCAGTGGTTCTTAAGGTAATCTTCTATGGATGCTGCCACTTACGGTGAACTGATTTCAACTAAACCTTACAGACGCACTTCTCACTACCCATAGAACATATATTTAAATTTTTTATCAAAATCGGTGCAGTAGTTTTTGAGTTTATCGCTTACGAACAAACACCTTTCTTTTATATATATATATATATATATATATATATATATATATATATATATATATATATGTATAGAGATAGGTTGTGCTAGCTATAGAGAAGATATAATTGATAAACGAAACAGAAGTCAAATTAATTCTAGCAGAAAGAGATTTGTTGGACCAGATTTGTTATGAGAACGGCCATGTCATTGATTGATTTATCGAATTTTATTTTTTTTATAAAATAAGTATGACAAATACACACTATAAAAATAAAATAATATAAATTATAAATTTAAGTTTTTGTTTCTATCCAACATTCTTTTAAACTTCGAAAAACTTATTGAAAATTATGTAAAAGTGTAACGTTTGCATATCATTAAAAATGAGCTTTATGCGAACGAATATTTCGCTAAAAAGTCTAATTATCTTGCTTGCGATAGAAACAACCGAAACGTATCGTTTTTAAGCTGCAAAATCAATTCGCTTGTGAACTATATTATTGTATGAAGTTTATAGTCTTTATCCCTACCCGGATTTCAACGGATCTTAGTTAAATCGGATTTCTTTTTGAAAAAAGCATTATAATTTGATAACATATAAATTACATTCCATATTAATTATTTGTTCTTTTAAGTAGTATGCACAAATGTTTACACGGGACCAAAATTCGTACAAAAATTAATTTTTGACATGATGTTTTTTTCGTATACGCACAATTGTAATCGTGGGCCGGAAAAGGGTTATGATTCGTAAACGGTTCATCTTGTTTAGATTTAATACCCTAGAAACATGCTTTGTGTACAGAGTCATCTCTTGTAAAATTATAAAACTTTTCTATCAACTAACGCACAATAAAATTTGACCATGTTTATTTAGTTGTGTCAAATCATCAAACAGAAAATAATCACAAATTGTGAAGTTGCAAGTTGGTTTTACATTTTATCGTAAATCGCAAATTAAAACAAAATAATGAGTGCTGCTGTTGTCGATCCAATAAGGGATAAATCCCTTCAAGATTACCGTAAAAAACTATTGGAACACAAGGAAGTCGAATCTCGATTAAAAGAAAGTAAGTTGATGAAATATTTTAAGGTTATGTTTCCTTCTTTATGTATGAGAAAATAGCAGAATCATTCCGATTTTGCAAGCAAGTAAATGTAACAAATTGGTATTTTATATGTTCACTTTCAGTGCGAGAGCAATTAAAAGATCTAACTAAACAATTCGATAAATCAGAAAATGATTTAAAAGCGTTGCAAAGTGTTGGGCAAATTGTAGGGGAGGTACTAAAACAATTGACTGAGGATAAATGTAAGTACCTCCAATATGTCAGTGAAACGACAATTTATGTTTATCTATATTTTTACAGTTATAGTGAAGGCAACAAACGGGCCACGATATGTTGTTGGATGTCGACGTCAGTTAGACAAGACTAAATTGAAGGCTGGAACTAGGGTAGCTCTTGATATGACCACACTTACAATAATGCGGTATCTACCGCGTGAGGTTGATCCACTCGTTTATAATATGTCTCACGAAGACCCTGGTGATGTAACATATTCCGCTATTGGCGGCCTATCCGAACAAATTCGTGAGCTACGTGAGGTCATTGAACTTCCGTTAATGAATCCTGAACTCTTTTTGCGTGTTGGTATAACACCGCCAAAAGGTTGTTTACTATACGGACCACCCGGTACAGGTAAAACTTTACTGGCTCGTGCGGTAGCATCACAACTAGACGCAAATTTCTTAAAAGTGGTGTCCAGCGCTATCGTAGATAAATATATCGGTGAAAGTGCTCGTTTAATCCGTGAAATGTTTAACTACGCTCGTGATCATCAACCGTGTATTATTTTCATGGATGAAATAGATGCAATTGGTGGTCGACGTTTTTCCGAAGGTACATCAGCCGATCGTGAAATTCAACGAACTCTTATGGAATTGCTAAATCAAATGGATGGTTTTGATTCGTTGGGCCAGGTTAAAATGATTATGGCTACAAACCGTCCGGATACGCTAGATCCGGCATTATTACGTCCCGGGCGTTTAGATCGTAAAATCGAAATACCGCTTCCCAATGAACAGGCACGTTTGGAAATTTTAAAAATTCATGCCCAACCTATCGCCAAACATGGTGAAATTGATTATGAAGCCATTGTAAAATTGTCGGACAATTTCAACGGTGCCGACTTAAGAAATGTTTGTACAGAGGCGGGACTCTTTGCTATTCGAGCAGAACGGGAATACGTGATTCAGGAAGATTTTATGAAAGCGGTTAGAAAGATTTCGGATAACAAGAAGTTAGAAAGTAAATTGGATTATAAGCCAGTTTAGTACTATTAAATACACTTTTAAGATTATTTTTACTAACTGTATTCAAAACACTTATCAAATTAATAAAATTGAAAAAGCTGCGAAATTTTTTGTCTGTAGAAGACTTGTTTGTTATTTTTAGAATGCTTTTCATAATTATTTTTCTTTTTCTTTATCGTTTTAGTTTCCATTGATTCTTCCTTGTATTTTTAAATTTAGGTTTTGTGAGTTTTGATAATATCACACAACTTATACGGTCTTGTGGCGCAATGGATAACGCGTCTGACTACGGATCAGAAGATTCCAGGTTCGACTCCTGGCAAGATCGATTATTTTTCTTCGAATAAATTTGTTTCGTTACGTTCAGTATTTGGATGGAGGATAACAATGGGGCTAACTTTTGTTCGTCGGCGGGCAACATGAACCATGAACGCGGCACGATAACAACACATATGAGGAGGAGCACCAATTTTATTCCTTTGATTCACATATAAACAATCGAACGAATTGCAGTTTTTTGAAACAACAGAATAAAACTGTTGCTACTTTTCCAAATAAAATTTGAAAACCGTCTTAAAATTTTCGTGCGACGTTCATGATCTCGCCCCCAGAGTTCCAACGCAATCAATAAAATAATATTTAATTACATCACACTAAATAAACATTTATTTTATACAATAATTGGCTCGTCTTTCTTCACTTTATCTTTAAACAACGTAGAGTAGGTATTATCCGCCCGCATATTGGAATTAAGCACGAGAATTGAATCCAAACGATCTTCTCGGATATTGCCAGCATCCTGTAGCACACTAATATTAAGCCCATAAATATCACGCCAAAATATTAAATTATTTGTTGCGGGAATACACATGAATCGTTGAACGATTCGATACAAATACTTGTACGTATTTTTCCGATCGTTCCACCATTCCAGAACATTCATAAAAGTAGGGTCAATCGGTTCGTTCATATAGCAGGTGATCTCCTCACGCACCACATTTGATGGTTTGTCTTCTTTTTGTACGAAAAACCGAGCGAATCGATTTGAAACACGCGAAGATGACGTAGGAGTTGCCGGTTCAGGTGGTTTTTGGGTTGGCGTTTCAACATTCGTAATGCGTTCAATAAAATTAAATATATCTTCTTTTTCCTGCTCATGTAGGTTAGTGAGCGATTTACATAGTGGGAATAAAAATAGCGCGACTCTGTGCTCAATTCTTATATTGGGCCACCAAATTTCAATCATTGTGTTTTTTAGGACCGATTTAAATGTGCCCACAAGATTACTCGCATTTTCGGTTATATTACATAACTCAAATAACATTAAATACATTGGATACACATCATGAAGTGTCGGTAGATTAAACCGTCGCAATTGTATTGTGGCAATCTGAAATTCATCAAGCAGTTTCGAAATCTCGATCAGTTCATTCACGTTTATATCTTTGGCATGCTGAGATTTTGAATATTTCTTCCAACCTGCAATTACCGCTTTAAAAATATCAAGTGAAAACTGCCATTTCGAATTGTATTTTGGTTTTGTTGCCAAACAACATTGGCACTGGTAGATTAGGCGGTTGATCGGTTCAAACATGGCAATTGATTTATTTATAACCGCATCGATTATGTAATGAGTGCATACGAGTGTTGTACAAACTGGAAAGTTAGCGATTTTATTTTCGATTGCCACATTTGGATTGATTACAACATAAACATTTTCCGGGTTAGAGATGCTATATTCGGTGAATATTTCCGAAATTTTGTCATTTAAATTTTGAT
The DNA here is from genome assembly GCA_947310385.1 of Nephrotoma appendiculata. Lineage (NCBI taxonomy): Eukaryota > Metazoa > Arthropoda > Insecta > Diptera > Tipulidae > Nephrotoma > Nephrotoma appendiculata. The sequence goes on along the minus strand of OX371224.1, from coordinate 375,687,190 downwards.
CAGGCTCTAATGAACGAACCCCCAACAATCGTTCACCAAACGTATTCCCATCTATATAATGTATTTTCAGTGACATACAAATTTTTCCGGAATGAATTGTCCAGAAATCAGCAGTCACCGAAAATATTTTTATACTTTGTATATTTTCACGGGTTGATTCGATATACCTGTTGCGCAACATTATAACTTCATGCGTGACGACTTCATTCTGTGGTAATAAATATTCCACGTTAGCTAACGAACGATATTTTTTAACCGAGTCTACAATGCTCGCGATCAATTCAACGAATGCGTTGCGGTTTATTACATTAAACGGGATGCAGTTTTTAATACAGAATTTTATGACAGCCTCGCTAATATCTTCCTTGTCTTGTGGAATGGTGGGAATCCGTCGTTCATAGAAATCCAATAAGCATTTATGTCGCAACAAATTTGTGGTTGCAAGCGGATTATGTTTCGAAACTGTATGGCAAACGCGGCACACAATATATCCCTTTATTATTTTATTGTTATTATCAATAACGTTACCGAATACGGCCCACGCGCGACTTGTACCACGCTTCTTTGATAATTTATAAACTCCGGAGTCTAGGTTTTCGCGAATTTGTTTCACTTCTTCTTCAAATCGCTCTCGATCAATTTCACTCGCTTCATATTCATCTAAAGATTAGGTTTAAACATCGATTTAATATTACATATATAGTAGGTACATATTTTGAATAAGTAATCTAATAATAAAATAATTTACCAATTTTACTTTCATCACATCCATCTTTGTTCGACGATGATCGTAGTACTGGCGTAAGCTTGACCCGTTTATTACTATTGGTTGGATTACAAAGTGCCCGTATCAGAGCATTAGGAACGTATTCTTCATCGCTATCACTTTTGGCGTCATTCAACAGATCGTCCTCATCCTCACCCTTAACTAGTAAGTCGTAGCATTCAATACTGTTTGAGTCTATAATCTCTTCAATATCATGCTCTTGTTTGATAACCAACTGCGAAGACTGTGGTATAAGTTTAATGAATTTTTTCTCGGTTTTCTCGACCTGCTGCTTAAATTGGTAGGCGCTGACTAGTTTCTCGTCGCAATTTTTGCAGACACACGAGGGAGCTTCGTCACTGACTCGGATCTGAAATTGAAGAAAATTTTCATTATTAAAATGTTATGAGCAACGAGTACTGTAAATATCTAACGATCAATTGTCAAGCGATTTTAACTGGAAGGATTTATTGGACACTACTAGCTAACAAGGATATTAGTTGAAAGGAGCAACCACTCATAAATATGTTATAGGTTATGTTATATATATGTTATAGATTTTTAAAAAAAAATTAGGTACTTAATTTTAGGTAATGGCAAAAAAATCTCTTCTCGAAACCATCTTTGATTTATTAAATGGTTTGTTTTTTATTTGTATAATTAAACACATGGTCTCTTGTGCGCAGATGATGTCTTGCGCAAAGAATACAAACAAACATAAAGCATAGGATATCATAATCTTTACTATTATGATTTGCGTCCATCAATTACTTATTAGGGTATGTCTTATTGTATGGTTATGCCTATATGTATTATATTTTCCTTATCGATTTATTCTACGAAATAAAAAGTTATACATACATTAAAAGCAAAATGTATATTGAAAAATTTAATTATGTACACCAATTAATGATGATAATAAAAATAATATACAAGTATGACTTTCATGGAAAAAGAATAATTGAAATCATTCTAAAGCCAAATACAAAGTAAGCAATAAAGATAGAGAAAGGAATAACTTTGAAAGCATCGTAGTACATACTACAATTTACTACATAGCCTCCTTTTCCACAAAATGGTAATAAACACAAGCATTAGTAACGCGCATAATATGGAATGAATAAACCAAAGCAGAGGCAAAATAAAAGCGAACCTTTTTATAAACAATAATCGGTATCAGCACAAAATGATGTGAGCATATTCTGTGTAATTCTACCCGAATAAATGGGAGAATGTATGAGCGACGTAAGGTAAAGAACAACCAGTATCGCACAACGTTAAGTCCGCGAACGATTTCAAAGTTGTTTAATTTTTACACATCTTTTACAACTCTAAATATGTAATATAGACATATTTTTTATAAATTATAATGACAATCCCCAACAACAAATTAACCCTTCTTAATTAAATAAAAAATGTTAACACGTTTACTGCCATATGATCGTATGAGGTTTTAAAGTAAAATATAGTTTTTCGGCACTTGATTGAAATGAATATGTCTATACCATGGCACTTCAGTAAAGGTCATTTAGTTATTGATCTGCGTTTTTCTAATACATTTTTTTTGCTATGGTGGCAGCAAACGTGTTAAGGAAATAAAACAGCTAGTGCATATCAATACTACGATAACTTGAATCCGGTAACTTCTTCGTTTACCAATAAAATAAATAAATTATGTAGGCAAGTTACTCTAGTTTGCATATGCACTAAAATAAAAAAATGCGTACCTAGTCAAAATAAAAAGTAAAAGGAATCAAAAAATATATTGCTAGGCTTATAATAGATATCTATCGATTTTCTTAAGAGACACCGACAGTTAATATACATTATGTAGTTGAAAGTTAATGTGAACACCAGTAAATAATAACATAAACCCATTTCATATCTGCTTATCTAGATACGGGCGTGAACTTACTATGTACAGATCAAACACTTGTTTAAACATTTGTTATGAGTTTTTCAGATTTTACACCAAATTAAGTTTAACAGCTTACATGAATAATTTAAATTATTATTATTACTAACCACACAAAGCTAAATTCAAAATTTGCTAATGGCTAATCTTCCTTAATAAATATAATATGTAAACATAAACAACATATGCATTTTCCAATGTACCTTATACACGTGAACATTGCCCAACGCTGAACCATTGCAGAGAGAATAATAATAAAACACAATACAAATGAGAAAATACGTCACCGCTTGTATTCAATAAAATTTTGTTTCATTCTCCGCGACCGAATCAAATAAATCATTTTATAAACAAAATATATACGATACAATAAAAACAAATATAACAAACAAATGAAAATAAAAAAGTAACAATAATAATAATTTTTAATCTGCTACTTACACTCAAGTTTAACAAATTATTTAACATATCGATAATTGTTAACTTGTCCATTTTATTTTCATGTATTGAAACTACACCATTTTCACTTGAACATATTCGACACAAACTTAATGATATTTCATTCATTTTGTGTTTTTATTTGAATTTTACTTTAATTAGGTACACAGAGATTAAAATTCCTTTTAGTTTTTATTTTTGTAATTTATTGTAAAGTTTATTCGTGGATTTACTATTTGAATTATTATTTATTTTATTTGTAATCAACGCTATGTCGTATGTATTCTAAAATTATATTATTTTTTATTTTAATTTAAACCAAAGATACAAATAAACTATTGAGACGATAGAATAATCCAATCCAAATGCGCGAGAGATAATAAAATTTCTTCTGTTGTTTCGTTTTATTTTCTATGTGAGAAAACACCAAGTTTTATAACAATGCTAGAATAGAAGAGAGAATGAAACGAAAAAAAACGAACGACCAAGTACTCGTTTTTGAGTTATTAATTTTTGTAAGATTTTTGTTTTATTATTTGGTTTTATTTGTTTATTCATTTATTTGATTTTTATACATACATGTACACATTTACTGAATTATACAGTGACACGTTTGTTACTTGTTTGTTGTTTGGTTTGGTTTGAATTGCTTCTATTAAAATAATGCGTGAGATTAATTAGCCTGACGATTATTAATATAAAACTCTAAGTAATTATATTTTCCTTGCAAGGTGACTTTCAAGGCTGTACTCACACAAACAATCGATAATCCGACCACAATTAACTGGTTTTTTCGTGCAATTTGAACTTTCATGCTCATCTTAGATGGAACAAATTGTATAAAAATACCATGGTCTTCCTATGATGATAGTGAACCTCTGACCTGTTCTAAACACATTTTTCTACATAAGTACATACAAATTTAGTTCGATATCGCTAAGGAACTTGTTTAGGAATCCAAAACGTCTGGTTACAACTTTTAGAATCGATACCATATACATATGGACATGAAAGTTGTAAATGTGTACGACATAACTCATAACTCCAGTATCAAGTTCCGTAATCCATATGTTGTACGTTTGCTATTAAAAAGATTCATGCACGATTCAGCTGTCGTTATCACATTATTACGGTGATTGATTGTAGGTTCAAATGTCATTTTTGAAATTTTCTCTCCAGAAGCTGCCTGCACAAGAATCTAATGACAAACAGATACATTATACGGGTTTTTAAATGTATACGTAACGTAATAGAACAGTACTAACACACTTTGAGCGGGTAGCCAAATAGACCAAAATGATATGCGTAGCGGGCGAACTTTCTATGATACTATGGCTGAATGAATTGTTGATATCATCCGAACGGGGAAAGAAGTCTTCATCACTTTCACACTCGCTATCAAATTCAGCAATATCGGCATCACTTGAAATTTGCGATAAATTATCTACGTAAACTTCACTATTATTATCAGAAGCCATTATTATTATAATAAAAAAAAATTAAAAAAGAAATATTCAACCGTCAAAAGCCAACTAAATAATGAATTATTTTTAAAAACATATGTTTAACACCTTTTCTACCAAACTCAAATATTTATTTAAAAACAAATCCTTGAAAGATTCGAGTTTGCTTTGTATTTATATACATTTAAATGATGAGTGGTCTGCATAAAACAACTTGAAGGCGAAACACATTTATGGCTCCTTATATTTATTATGTAAACAAACGTTGAAAAGGTAAAACTGTTGAATCTAAACAAAACATAGAAGCTAACTCTTTCAGTTCCGTATGTAAACCGATGAGTAAAAATACATTGCTCCGCTTTTAAAGTAAGTGCATTCAAAAAAGTAAAAATACCCGACCCGCTTTTAAACAACAGTTCTCGATACAGGTATTTTTACCCGCCCCGCTTAAAGTGTGTTAAAATAAGATTAAATGACTACAGTGGACACTACTGTCTTCCCTTGTAAATTCCAATCCTGATATACATTATCCGTTACTATACTGCGAAATCCTCTTTCTAACGTAGACGATCTTTTTAATTTTCTTAGAAACATAGCCTATGATGAGAAAACTTAACTAGTTGGAGTGGTCAAAAAATACGATTTATAATACAATAACTTACCAGTTTTGAAACATGTTAATGATCATATAGCTAGATGCAGTTTCATCTCGTTCAGTTTCGTTGATGCTTTTATTGGGAGTATGGTTTGCAATAGCATCGTCTCTTCATAGAATAGTTTCGCTAACGAATGATTTAACTTTTTAGTATGGACTAGAGTCTCTAAAATCATTTTGTTTTGGAGATATCTGTGGTACTTACTGGGCATCACTTTGGCTATCGCTAGAAGCATAGCTATAAATGATTTCCATGCCACCAGATTATTCCCGATGTTGGAATATGTTAGAATTATTTATTAAAATAACCTAAATTCTACCACAATTTCGTTTTACTAGGTTTAGGTTTCAGTGGTTGACACAGGCCTTTTTTGGCCCCAAACCATTCACCTATTCACATACTCACACAACATTGCAAGCTTCATGTCAACCTGTACATTGATGGTGGGTGCTGAATTCTGCACTCCATCAGAGGGTCTTAGTTGTGTTTATTAACATCATCGATTGTAATCGATGATGAAAATTCGATTTGCATCTAGCCTCTTATGGGATTCGAACCCAGTACCTCCCGGTCCAAGTGCCGAAGCTTTAACCACTGCACCACTTGTCCTGTACCACCACAAGTATATGGTATAATTATTATCACACCTTATTAAATGCTTCTATATTCACTGTTACTGTGTATAAAATATAACTCTAGTTTTATTTACCCGACCAAATGGCACAGTGATTAAAGCGTTTGCAGCATGTAAAAGGGATAAAAAGGGGTGTCTGTGATGAAAATGTAAACACAACCTATGACCCCCTGTTGGAGGGCAGAACGCAAAGGCCGATCCATCTTATTTGGTTGTAGCGTGCGTATTCTACAGCTAAATTAGGTCTGCTAAACACAAAATAACACTTTTAGCACCGATTTACAATCACGACATTCCCATAGTTCAGCCAATTGAAACATTGATTGATTTTATATGTAACTAGCTGAATAGAGGCAATTCGTGGTCATGGATCTAGTAAGTGGCGCGCTCAACTACTTTTTCGGTTTTACTCATCTTGGTGTCTGCGCAATAGTGCCTTTATAAATGTATTTATGGATTTTCCTAAAAGTTACGTTAATTCCAAATATTTTATTTTTCTACAATAATAATAAAGTTATAATTATATTGAACCGTGAAGTGTAAGTAATAAGGTTGCATATATTAAATAAATTAAGTAGTCAGTAATAAGCATACAGTTTGTTTTCAGGTTTAATAATTAATATCTGTTTACTGAGTTATTTTAACGGCCAGTTTGCAGTGAATTTATTAAATACTAATGGTTTTAGAGAAATTATTAATAATTTAATATTAATTGTTAATATAATTCAATTTATTATTAATATAATTCAAATAACTATGAATTCAGGAAATTTTATTGTAAGTTATGGAGTTGTAGAGGATTAATAAATATTTATATTATTTAGGAAACCGGTAGGGTAGATTAATTAAGAATTAATTTCAGGAATCTTTAGATGTTATGAAGTAATATTTCTTTGAAATATTAATTGCTGGTTGTGTAGATTAGAATTGTGCTTTCATTATGTTATTAATTATTGGCTTCACCTAGGTATTTGGAACCGGTCTGATCTAATTAATCAATTTTGTTTAGATAGCTGAAAAGTATTAATGTAGAATTATATTACAGGAAATTTCCAGATGCACGTGAAATAATATTATTTTTTGTCAGGTTGCTGATTTAGTGAGGCAATTGTTGAAGATCAAAGCAATACCATCGTTATCCATTAAACCTATTAAGCCTTTATCCTTCCTAGTAGATTAGAAGTAGATTAGAATTGTGTTGTGCCGTACGATCGCTAGGTGTCTGCAACCGGATCGTTCCGTCCCCAAAAAAACAAAAAAAAAAAAACCTTTCCTATCCTTCCTATTGTTATGTGTAAACAGGCTGTAGGAATAGGCCCGGCGTTATCCGGGACTCTTGGCTAGCACTTGGTTCTACAGTCCAATCAATCAATCAATCAATCAATAATAATAAAGTTATAATTATATGAATTGCAAATTGCAAAGAACTACTAATATTGCCAGAACAGGGAAACATATGGCGAACAAAGGCTTAATGAAACAAAATCCGTTCTCGTAAACTTCACCAACAAAACGGCTCAGCATAACATTATTAACTAAAAATGACCGAAAGGTACAGTATCTGTGACAATAAATTTTATCCAGTGAAAATCAGCAAAGCTAACCATCAGGAGTTTTTGCAAAAATTTGTTAATACATTTTATTGTTGAAATCCCGGTTCAAAATGATTACAGGTAATGAGAATAGTACGTTGAGCAAGAAACTAACGGTCGGTTATATATGGAAGGCACGGTTATTGGAAATATCGTATTTTGAATTCCGGTCACATTTTGTATTTGAACTTACTTACTTACTTATATTGCAACAATTTAAACGTGGCTCCACTCAACACAACAATATTAACTAAAACTGACCGAAAGGTACAGAATCTGTGATAATAAATTTTATCTGGTAAAAAAATCTGCAAGGCTAACTAGGGATTTTCACCTTAAATATCGTAACGAAACGAATGGTGCTCGTGCTTTAATCAGCTGCAATACATAGGAAAATTAAAGTTTTGATTGAGTAGTGGTAAGCAGCTGATAGTACATCGCACACCAATGTTTTTTATTAATTATGTTGTATCAGCGCTTGGGATGTTTGAGGCCTCCTTTATTTAGTGAGTCTTTTACGAGCTGGGAACGCCCATACTACAAAAACTAAATATATTTCTATTAGAATACATCAAGGACCTGATGAAGGATGTACCTACGTCTGAAACCGGAAATTTTGTATCTTACTTTAAGAAAATTGACTATTTTTAATTGTTTTTTTTTATATAAAAACAGTTTTTCATCATCGCAAATAAATAATTTTTAAAATTAAGTTTCTTTAATCGTGAACTTGAAGTTTTTTTTATCAAATATAAGTGTTCTCACTTATTGAGTGTAACATCTTACAGATTCCGGTGTAGCTGTTTAATTTTTCTGATAAGAATGAAAATTATTTTATATTATTTTATTTAGGTATTGAAGATTTTAGAATTGCTTCAATTATTTATTATATTACCTTACAGATTCCCGATTAGCTGGTTTACTTATTAATCTTTATATTTATATAGAATACTAAAAATGAAATTGAAATTTTGGGTCATTCGATATAAAAATGAAATTGTTTTATTTCTATTTATGATTACTTGAAAATTATTTGTGCTGTATAGTGATAATAATAATTGCTTTATTAGGTGTCATTAACTGGGCCTAGTCCATCATTAATTTAGAACTCGCATTAGCAAGGTTGAAGTGAAACGAATCCAGCTCAATAATTAAAACAGATTTATCGTAATTTAGTGAATAGTTTTCAATGCATAAATTTAAATTATTAATTGGCGGTAATTTATAGACTCGCGAGCAACTATATCGACTCAAACCTCCGTATGTACAAAAAAGTGGGTGTCTGTATCACGTGTACGGTCATATGACGTGAATACGTACAATGTTTCGGGAAGGAAATGGAACACGCGATACATCGAGTGTAATTAAATTTTGGATGTAGATGACAGATATATGTTGCAGCGTCAAACTGTATCTACCGATTTGGTTATCATCAGTTTTTTGAATTGCCACCCTGTGAAAGCAAATTTAAAGACGTATTCACGTCAAACCCGTATTTTTTAAAATGACTTAACCGATTTTCGTAAAACAACATTTTTTGACAATCTATACAATTCTTTTCAAATTCAACACACGTAGCAAAATGCGATGTTTTTGAAAACGTTGGGCTCAGTATATCTCTACCACTTTCATTCGTTGCTTCCTCAAAATCATGAATACTACTCCAGACAAAGCAGCACAAGTTGTTGCTTTATTGCAACATCAGCTAAACGTGAGTCAATCTGCTGTCTCAAGAGTATCCAGAAGGTTTCAGGAAACTGTTACCTTCAATCGGAGACCACATACCAGCCGGTATCTGTGTTCATTTGAGAGGAACGATGGATTTATCGTCTTAACTTTACTGCGAAATCGCCATATCACGGTCGATGTGCATCAGGAGCTAGGACAAGTTCGAGATGGAACTGTTAGTCAACGGCCAACCTCAATACAAGACGGCGTGCCAGAGGCCCAAAATTGGCAGCACGCTACCGCAAAGAGGGACTCGAATTTGCTCGCAAACACACCAATGGAAGTATTGTGCAATGGAGGTCCGTTCTATTAAATGACCAGTGCAAAATATGTTTTCATTAGGTAGTGATAGGCGAGGGTGGGTCTACCAGCGTCCAGGAGAGCGATTTCCGTAGTGATGTTTTGCTGAAAGAGTCTCGTGTGGTGGTTCTTGCATAGTATGGGCTAGCATATCGCTTGAGGGAAAAACATATTTTGTTTACGTACCTGGAGAAGGTCGTAGAGGAGGTCTAACCACTGAAAGGTATATCGAGGACAGTCTCTTGGATCATGTAGTGTCCTATGCAGGATTTATAGAGGAAGATTTCATATTGATGCATGACAATACCCGGTGTCACACAGGTAGGATCAGTCGGCAGTTCATGGATGAGGTTGGACTCGAGAAGGTGAAATATATATCAGTTTATCGCATATCAGTTTATAGACGGTAACACTAAAAACTGTAACAAAGTGTCGGTAGTTGTTTTTTGTTTTTTTGAACCCTCGCCCGGCTCGTATACACAATTGTGTATGTCATTATTTCTTTAACTCGAAAGGGTTAAATATTTTTTGTGTATGATTTATGTGAGGTGATGCAATAACAAAAATGTTATGAAGTGCGCCAGACTAAAAACGAAAAAAATATATATACATATGTGCATTCAGTAGCGGAATTTTACCAAAGAGGTGCGTACAATAGTAACACAGTAATTAGCTAGTACCATATCCGGAAATTAAACATAACGATTGTATGGAAGAAAAACAATTCTATATACTTTTGTTTTAAAAAGTACCACACTGTAAAAAATTAGAAAAATTAAAACATTTTATACAAGTAATATATGAAATAAATATAATACGTTCAATTCTACCATCGTAAATTATTTTAATTCATTTAAACAAATACAAGTTGACACCCAACAACGTTGCAAATAAATCGAGTGCAAAGGGTTAAATATTAACCAATATTTTTTTCGTAATCATCAATTTTGTTTGCGTTTTCCTTCAAAATTCATGATAAAAAAGTACTGAACCAATTTTCATGAAAACAGTGTCATTTTAAAGTAAAAGAAAACAGGCGATTTAGTTTGCTAGCGAATGTATTAATATTCCAGATTATTAAATCAGTATTAGCTCTGTTCCACTTCAATTGTATCGACTAATGAGGTTTGTTTATTTGGGGATAGTTTTTTTCTTCCAAAATTTAGAAAGTTTTTGGGACGAGAATGATGAAGAAACCTATTTCTGAATTTGTTGTGAAGCCGTGTAATTTACGACTTGGCCTAGCAATCTATAGCATAATATAAGTGCTTCAACTTTGAACAAGAATAGAAAGAATTTAACATAGTTAAATATTACGTTAATGGCACACATAAAACGCTGAGATGGGAGCACGCGACTTTTATTACAGAGATACGCTGAAAATTTTCGCTTTATCCTATTCTCAATAACTCAACTATCACATACTAATAATTACTAACAAAATCCGTACCTGCAGCGTGGTAATGTACAACTAACAACTTTTTCCTAATCAATGACTTCGCGTGAGAATTTTTGAACTATGGTAACGATAATTCTTTTTATTTGCAAAATATACAAAAATTCTGTTTCAAAACTTACTGAGGATTTCAATAATTAATGTATGTTTTACTATTTAGGAATTTGTGTCTTTTTCTACGTTAAAATTAAAATGGAAAGGAAACATGAAGTTCTTCTGTCTTGACCCTATATAAAATATTAAAACAATCTTTCGTAAATGTTTTGATTATTCAAAATTCTTGGGCAATAATTAATGGTGATTAGTTTAGAGATAGCGTTATTAGTTTAAACACATCAAAATAGACGGCCGACACCTAATATCGATATTCGGTACCGTACTGTACCTTAAAACTATAATCTTCGTATACAAAAGGAATGGTAAAGATATGATGTGATGATTAACGGAAATGTCGAAACAATTCAGTTACATTGTTTGTTTAAAGTAAATGGCAAAAATATCAAATATATTCTATCTAATATACTGCGGCGCTGCGACAATCCAGAGAGCGAGAGAGTTAAATTAAAGGATGAGTTGACGATTCTTTAGCGATTCTTTATATTCTTTAAAACTGAAGGTTTATGTTATTTAAAAATTGGTTAAAGATTTACAAAAAATCTTTCTGCTTTATTTATAATAAATAACCATTTATTTCTTGTCAAACGTCCTTTTCTCTATCGTTGGTTTTGTGATACAATTTATTGATTTTTCTTTAAGAATATTATTAATTGATGAATGGTAATGTGAGAGAGTAAAATTAGAGGATAGAAAGGACGAAATAAAACTAATAAAAGCAAATGTTTTATAGTGTTGTGATTTGAAGTTGTTATGAAACTTGTTATAAGGATGTAGTTTATTTATTTTATTTATTTATTTTTATGCAATTTACAATTTTGCAAAACCGCACACCCCATTTTGAGCATCAAAGCTCATTCATAATAAGGGTGCAGTTTATAGTGTTCTCCAAAAGTTGTATGTTCATTTTACAGGGCTAATTATAAAATGGTTGTAACTCATAGTTAGATTTATTATCGTTTTCAAAAGTTTGCAGTTGCTCTGAATTGCACCAGAATCATGCACGATCGACATGCATGCATATAGCCATTGTATGATAACCAGCCAAGCAGCAAATACATCGAATTTGTGTCAATAGCTAAGTGGCCAAGAGAAATATAACCTTTCTTCAACTTCACGCAGCAACAACATTTTTCAAGTATTTATACATAGATATCTTTATTTTAACGACATTTTACATATGAAGCGCTACTTATAAATCTTCCGTTCGTTAAATACTTGTGTAGTGTTTCAGGAAGCTGCTTCAAAATATATCCTCCTAATAATCCACACCAGTTAGGGTACTTCAACATTCTACTGGGTGGGCACTGCTTCACTCCAGTAAAAAAGAAACACCATTATTTTTCGGAACGATTTCGGGGAGAGCTGCTAAAAGATCTGTACAAATTGTATGTTTATTCCATTTTGGGTATTGAAATACATAAAAGCTCTTAAAAAATATATTATAAAGAAAAACAAACGACTTGACAAACGATGTGATAACCAAGCGACGATGTAGCTTCTTTATCACATATACCGGTAGCATCATTGGGATGGGTTATTGTGCGTATCCATACTATGGTAACTTGAATCCTGTAACTTCCTCGTTTCTTTCTTCTTTATCTATAAAATAAATATATTTTATAGACAAAGCGGAGGGAAACGAAGAAGTTACCGGATACAAGTTACTCTAGTATGGATATGGTCATTAATAATGATAAATACAATTCCCAGCGAAAAATTACCGCTTCCAGATCGCATCAGAATCACCATATTTTATTGTTATTTATTACACAAGGCCCGTTGGGCTCAAAAATAACGGAATATATAAACAAAAAAATTAACTGAAATGGGGTCAGCAGATATAGAAATTCTTTAAAGAGAACTTACTAATTATGTAGTTAACTAGATCTAGATTTTCTTTAACAATTTTCGGCTTTTTTTTTTATAGACAAATATTATTTTCTATGACATTCACAATGTTTGAGACCTTTCGGGCCACCAAAAAAAGAGGTCATTTACTTACAATATCTCTACCATAAAGTAGAAAATAGTAGTTTGGTCGTTGCAACCTGATGAGTAGACCAATTTTTATCAGTACGAAACCAAACTGCCAAGAGGAAACTTGAGGAAGTTCACATTTTTGTAAAGGGTTGTGTGGCTTTGAACACACAAGTACCCTTGGGGTTAAAAATGGGGGGGTGAATGAATTTTCTACTTTATGGTAGAGATATTGTAAGTAAATGACCTCTTTTTTTGGTGGCCCGAAAGGTCTCAAACATTGTGAATGTCATAGAAAATAATATTTGTCTATAAAAAAAAAAGCCGAAAATTGTTAAAGTAATACAGACGAATTTAAAATTTCTTAATTTATATTAGTGTGGGCTTAATACACACATATAAAAATGAGAAGTTCCAAAAGTTTTCTGATTTAGTGGTATAATTCGCTAAATCGACGTGTTCTTGTTTCATACTATTGGTGTGAAGCAAGAGGTAAATTTTTGTAGTTTGGTCGTTGCAACCTGATGAGTAGACCAATTTTTATCAGTACGAAACCAAACTGCCAAGAGGAAACTTGAGGAAGTTCACATTTTTGTAAAGGGTTGTGTGGCTTTGAACACACAAGTACCCTTGGGGTTAAAAATGGGGGGGTGAATGAATTTTCTACTTTATGGTAGAGATATTGTAAGTAAATGACCTCTTTTTTTGGTGGCCCGAAAGGTCTCAAACATTGTGAATGTCATAGAAAATAATATTTGTCTATAAAAAAAAAAAAGCCGAAAATTGTTAAAGTAATACAGACGAATTTAAAATTTCTTAATCTAGATTTTCAGTACATTCGCGCCTCGGCGATGGGTTTACGTTTTCTATATCAGTTCTGTAATGCCGATGCGTGATCATTTATAAAGGCCCGTATCATTCTTAAAAAGCTTGAGAATTAACTTTCAAATTACATATAGTTTTATTGAGCAATTGAGCAATGTCCGAGATTCAACACCGGAAATTAATCCTTTCACTATGTGTTTCACGGAACTAGGATATTTCTTAACTGATTTGGATTGCATTTGGTATATATTGAATAAAAATAAGGACCGGAAATGTAGAAAACTGGTACGGTTCAATTCTTTTCTAATTTTAAAACTGGTTTTAATTAAAATAAACTAAAATATGCGTTTGTTGAAGGTAGATCGTAGTTCTGATTTCTGGTCAATTGGAAAAAAAACTACAGTTTAGTGTTAAGTTTTTACCTCGCCAATTTGAGATTGATTCAGGTTATAGAATTTTCTATCACCTTAATTTTTTATTAGGTTTTTAGTACAAAATGTTATCGGATTTTTTTGGAAAACACTCAAATTACAATAGTTTTATGTGTTGTTAAGTAAGCCCTCAAATTTAAACGTTTTAGTGACACCCCCAGTTTGTTATATTTCGTTATTCCCCACGAATCATTTTGATTGATATTGGAGTGCACGGCGAAGTCTAAGCAAGTATCCGGGATACGTCAGGCCCATCTTACAACCTTTTTCCACACAAAAAAAATCGAAGACTGGAAACGGAATATTAGATGTGGTAGACTTGACCCGGTTACAGAATCCTATACGTCAATAGTTAGTAATATATGTTAGTACAATGAATATATTTATATGTAAATGTTAGCACACGAGAACACAATTCATTAATTCATTTAAATTTGAAGAAACGCAGCTTCCTGTACCGTATTTATTAATTTTTAGGAGATGTATATTAATAAATTAGTGTAATATAAAAGGTACTCTTAACTGAGTTACCCGATCCAATTATCCTGAAACATTATAAATAAAAATATCAATATTAGAATTAGCCTACCTGACTCCCTATTCAGTCCTTCCAAAAAATCCAATAATTCATAAAAACGGTATGACTCCTCCCCATGCTATTTAAATTGCGATTCAACCAACCAAAACCTAAAAAATAATTCAACAAAAACCATCCATATACCAACAATCATAAAATACAGGAAATTTCAGCTCAATTCGCTGCTCGATCCTCCTAAAAATATTATAAATATTGTAAATAAAGGGAATCAATAATTGATAAAAACGTAAATTAAAACTGGAGTCACATTAAAGACCAATTTATGACTTAATAAATGAAAATCTAAGCAAATCATAATTGCGTCCGACTACCACCGGCAAAAGGACCATCCACAATAAACAATTATTTAGAAAACACCTAAACGATGCAATTGATGCTTGAGAGGATGGTGTAGTTATTATCACATTCTGTGTGTAGTTGTTATCTTCGAGATATCTCTCTCACACTCTTGTTTTGTTTAGCTACGAACAAAGCTCTTAACAGCTTCCCTTCCCTATCTTGAGTACACGGGAGCTGTTGATTTACATAAAGTCCGTTTCACTTTACAGCCAGCTCTGGTCGAGGAATCAGCAGTTTTGTTACCTTAAATGTACCAATGAGAAATACCTGGAGCCAAAAGAGAGGTGTTACCTTAACCTCAGCTCATATCTCTTTTATTCCAAGCCCACCACTCATGGAGGCTCATACCGAAGCAATATATGAGTGTGCTAAATACGCTAGAGTTAGTACGTTCGTTTATTTAATTTGAATTTAATATTTTTTCACACAGAAATTGCCTGATTGAAATAATTGCTTATTTTTATCAGTTTAGGCAGCAATGCGTTCCAGAAAATGATGTTACTTAAGTACCGCGTTGTCTTAAGTCCCGCAAACATCCTGTGGCGGGCCTTGAAGATTTTTGAGATGGAACGGGAGATGGACAGGGCATAGGCCCATGATATCTGACGGGACACCTTTTATTATGCTTGTTTCTGAAATATTCTTCAACGATATAGTTGCTATTGAATTGGTTGTGCAGCTCGTAGTGATAAACATGACGTGAGTGTTATTCCATTTCGTTACTGTATTGATTCCTTGAGAATGTTTGCGTTGCACTCTAGGGAGGTCTTATCTTCTTCATTCTATGGTTAAAGTTGCTTCCTGTCCTGCAACATTTCGGGGCTGACATTAGGTTGCTCAGGACGTTGTGTTTTACGAAAAAACTGTGTTGTTGATTTGCCCTTTTGTCTCACTATCCACTTTATAAGGTTGAATTTTGCAACACGTATCCTTCGTTTAAAGAGATGCGCTGGTTATACGAGTTCCTCGCGCTGCACCCTGGGTAACGCTAAAAATATAACCCCGTGAGTACGGGCGACTGAGTACGGGCGTAGCTACCAAGTGCGAGTTATACAAACATAAAAATTGCAGTTATTTTATTTTATTTGTACAGCGTCTTCCAAAAACAATTTTTTTTAATTTGAAATTAAATCACGTTTTGTTAAAAATATCTTTCTTTCTTGAAATTTAGTGTACACACTTGACCATTTATGGATGAAAAATATATCAGGCAAAAATCCACGACGAGCACGTTTGCACAAGTTGATCCTTTGGTCAAAATTCGACAACATTTCTACATAATTCGGGCTCTATGTCTCGAATAACACGTACGATTTGGTTTAGAGACCTTCATATAATTGTGAGTAATTCTCATTCTTGGTGGTCAATTAAAATCCCCCTTCGCAAAATCTAATTTTATGGGTATAAACCCGCATGTTCACGTATAACCCGCATTCGTTGTATAATGGTACTATTCCACGGGAAAAAATATTACCAGCAAAAATCTCAGCAAAACTAAAACGAGACAAAAATATAGATGGACTATTTGAGAGAAGGCGCATCCGATTATAGCATGCTGAGCATTTGCTGAGCAAATTGTTGTTGTGTTGCCATAAATTTTTCATAAAAAATATCAACTCAAGTATTTTTTATAGCAACCAAAAGGAAATACAATCTCTACTCATTTTTAATTTTATACAAATTTTTATAGTGTCAAGTTGTGAGAGGAGATTAGAAACTTTTGTGATTATTTTCTGGTTATAATTTTTGAAAACTAAAAGTTTTCTTGCGCTAAATAATAAATATAAATGGCTTTTTTAATAAAATGGAAAATTACCACAATAAAATTTATTAATTATGGCTGTTTAATTTCAGGGGCGAGATTACCCGAAACAACCGATAAACATAAACGGGTTGAAAAAAATTTCGAAACGTGTTTCATTAAAACAATTAAAAATAGTCCTACTGATTTTGTTTTTAGTTTGAGAGCAATGACTAGTGGGTTAGGCATTTTTTAAATTCGGTTTCTACCGGTACATTTCCGTTAAAAATGACTCAATTTAAAATTATACCAACTGTTCACATTGCTCGCCATCGTCTTTGTATTGAAACGTGGTTGTTTTTAACTAGGCCAAACTTATTCCTTTGCCTACAAACAAGTGTACTATCTAGTTATGACATTGCAATGACTAATTGGTTAGGTTTTTGAAGTTAATTTTTTAACAGATTGTACACGTTTCTGTTGCTGGCCATATGGTATATAATCGTCTTTGTATTTTAACTGGGTAGACTAAAATGATTCCTACGAATTCAAACAAACATTCCACTTCAACATATCACGTTACGCTGCGTATACAAAATATTAAAAACACAGGATTTACAGTTTCACATCTGTGAGAAATATTTTATTAAAAAATTATTATATTCTCATATAATTATTATATTATATAAACAATTATATTTATTAACAAATGGAATGTTAAAGTACTGTAGAGGTTCGTAGAGTATCGTGAAAAGGAAACGCAGGTTTCTAATGAAAAATACGAAAATTTCAATAACCACGCTTTCCTTATGCATTCTATCGGTCGTTTCGTGGTCAACGTGTCATAAACATTACCTATAATGATTTTGAACCGGAAAATCAACAAAACAATGTTTTCAATTTTTTGCGAAAAACGTTTAATTTGGTGCAATATGTCGTCACATTTGCCCAATGCAGGATCGAAACACAATGTGGTCGAATTTCAAAATACGAAACTTCCAACAACCACGCTTTCCTTATGCATTCTACCGGTTGTTTCGTGGTCAACGTATCATAAACATTACCTATAATGATTTTGAACCGGAAAATCAACAAAAAAATGTTTTCAATTTTTTGCGAAAATCCCTGATGGTAAGCCTTACATATATTGAACGGATAAAATTTATTGTCACAGATTCCGTATGATTCGTTTAGTTTCGATTATGGACGTAATTATGAGTAGATCAACGTTTAATTTGGTGCAAAATGTCGTCTCATTTGCCATAATTTACTTATTTTGAACGGATAAAATTTATTGTCACAGATTCCGTATGATTCGTGTAGTTTCGGTTATGGACGTAATTAAGAGTAGATCAACGTTTAATTTGGTGCAATATGTCGTCTTATTTACCTGCATTGCAGGATCGAAACACAATGTGGCCGAATTTCAAAATACGAAACTTTCAACAACCACGCTTTCCTTATGCATTCTACCGGTCGAATCGTGGTCAACGTGTCATAAACATTACCTAAAATGATTTTGAACCGGAAAATCAACAAAACAATGTTTTCAATTTTTTGCGAAAAACGTTTAATTTGGTGCAATATGTCGTCACATTTGCCCAATGCAGGATCGAAACACAATGTGGTCGAATTTCAAAATACGAAACTTCCAACAACCACGCTTTCCTTATGCATTCTACCGGTTGTTTCGTGGTCAACGTATCATAAACATTACCTATAATGATTTTGAACCGGAAAATCAACAAAAAAATGTTTTCAATTTTTTGCGAAAATCCCTGATGGTAAGCCTTACATATATTGAACGGATAAAATTTATTGTCACAGATTCCGTATGATTCGTTTAGTTTCGATTATGGACGTAATTATGAGTAGATCAACGTTTAATTTGGTGCAAAATGTCGTCTCATTTGCCATAATTTACTTATTTTGAACGGATAAAATTTATTGTCACAGATTCCGTATGATTCGTGTAGTTTCGGTTATGGACGTAATTAAGAGTAGATCAACGTTTAATTTGGTGCAATATGTCGTCTTATTTACCTGCATTGCAGGATCGAAACACAATGTGGCCGAATTTCAAAATACGAAACTTTCAACAACCACGCTTTTCTTATGCATTCTACCGGTTGTTTCGTGGTCAACGTGTCATATACATTACCTATAATGATTTTGAACCGGAAAATCAACAAAAAAATGTTTTCAATTTTTTGCAAAAATCCCTGATGGTTAGCCTTCAAAATACGAAACTTTCAACAAGCACGCTTTCCTTATGCGTTCTACCGGTTGTTTCGTGGTCAACGTGTCATAAACATTACCTATAATGATTTTGAACCGGAAAATCAACAAAAAAATGTTTTTAATTTTTTGCAAAAATCCCTGATGGTTAGCCTTACTTATTTTGAATGGATAAAATTTATTGTCACACATTCCGTATGATTCGTTTAGTTTCGGTTATGGACGTAATTATGACTAGATCAACGTTTAATTTGGTGCAATATGTCGTCTCATTTGCCTGCATTGCAGGATCGAAACACAATGTGGCCGAATTTCAAAATACGAAACTTTCAACAACCACGCTTTCCTTATGCATTCTACCGGTCGATTCGTGGTCAACGTACAACGTGTCATATACATTACCTAAAATGATTTTGAACCGGAAAATCAACAAAAAAAGTTTTCAATTTTTTGCGAAAATCCCTGATGGTTGTTGTTAGCCTTACTTATTTTGAATGGATAAAATTTATTGTCACAGATTCCGTATGATTCGTTTAGTTTCGGTTATGGACGTATTTATGAGTAGATCAACGTTTAATTTGGTGCAATATGTCGTCTCATTTGCCTGCATTGCAGGATCGAAACACAATGTGGCCGAATTTCAAAATACGAAACTTTCAACAACCACGCTTTCCTTATGCATTCTACCGGTCGAATCGTGGTCAACGTGTCATAAACATTACCTAAAATGATTTTGAACCGGAAAATCAACAAAAAAATGTTTTCAATTTTTTGCGAAAATCCCTGATGGTGAGCCTTACTTATTTTTTTTTTTTTTTTTATTTTTTTTATTTCATTACCAGCTTAATCATTATAAATAAAATACATTGTGTGTAAAACATTATTAAAACTAACAAGATTAAGAAGGTAAGATAAGAGGACCATTGGATCAAAATAGATCACTTGACTGGTCCCCTGATTCTAAGCCACAAAAAAATATTTGAATTCTATTTACAAAATGAAAATCAATTTAAAATCAAATTAATTTACAGTTAAAATTAAAATTAAGAGAAACAAAAATTGTATAATAAAATTATAACTACATCTTAATTATTACACATGAATATATTAAAACCTCTTAAACTACACCATTTAATTTTAACATATATAATTTTAAAACCAATAAAAACAAAAACAATAATATTTTAAACCAATAGTTCAAAAAGATGGTCAATATTTTTAGTTTGATGAAGCCATTCTTTAAGGTATATTGAAAAACTAGAGAAGTTGCCGCACTTACGAATATCCAACGGTAAATTGTTAAAGATGATTGGTGCAATGATATTAATAAAGTTTCTCCTTAGATCTAATCTAAACTTAGGAATATGTTTCAAGAAGGTATGATTTGATCTGAGATTATACCCTGCATGAGTCACAAAATTATTCCCACTTTTAACATAGAATATTCTAAGTACCTTGAAGACGAATATGTGACGTAGAGGAAGTATGCTGAGATTTTCAAATAATAGCCACGAAGGCGAAAAGGATGGTTTAAAGCACATTATTCTGATTAACTGCTTTTGTCGCACGTAGATAGGACGTAATGTAGCATTGCAAGCACTACCCCAACATGATAAACCATATTGCAGTATTGAGTCCGTTAATGCAAAGTAAATCGTCCTAAGTAAATATTGCGGACAAAATAGCCGTAAGACATACATTTTTCTGGAGACCAATGATAGTCTAGTTTTCAGCCCTTGTGTGTGCGCTTTCCAATTTAAATCTCGATCAATAATAATACCTAGATATCGAAATTCATCAACAGTGTTCACTAAGAAGCAGTCATTAGGAGGGCATTGCGTGTTATTGCTTCTGCTGCATTTGAAAGTATGATACGTTGTCTCAAGATACAACGATGAGGTATCCCTAAAATGTAATAATTTCGTTTTGTGACTCAAAACAAAATTATGTGCTTCCAACCAAATAGACAAACTTTTTAAATCATGATCTATGAGCATGATATTATCTTGATAACTTGGACTAGCATATGTAAACGAGAAATCGTCAGCAAAAGCAGTTGGAGACCCTCGAAATTGTTGTCGAAAGATACCGTTTACATACACTAAAAATAATGAAGGTCCTAAGACAGAACCCTGTGGGACTCCTACATTTATCGGTAACTCTTTACTAATTGTCCATTTACTCTAACCAATTGCGTTCGCCCATTCAAATACGAGGACAACCAATCCCGGGTTATCCCTCTGAATCCACAACAATATAGCTTTTTTAACAATGTGCTATGTTGAACTCTGTCAAAAGCCTTTGTTAAGTCTATAAATAGAGAAGATACCTTGGACCCTTTATCAATATGTTCAGTTACTTGTTCTAGGAAAGACACGATAGCTTGTTCAGTATTTTTATTTTTCCTAAAACCATATTGGTCGGGAGAGAAAAAGTCTCTTTTTTCTAGGAAGAAAACGATTCTACTTTTTATGGCTTTTTCAAATATTTTCGAGAAGACCGAAAGTAGAGAGATTGGTCTATAGTTGTTCATACTAGTTTTATCATTATTTTTAAAGATCGGAACAACTAAGGCTCGCTTAAACGATGGAGGAAAAATTCCAGATACCAAGCTTAAATTGAAAATAAAAGATAAGACATCAACTAAGAACCAGGACATTTTTTTAACAACATTATTTGAAATCCCATCCAAACCAGGAGTTGAATTATTTTTTAGCGAAAGAATTGTAAAATACACTTCTTCAGATGAAATTTCCGAAAAAACGCAACTATCTATAGATTGGTAATATTGACATATTAATCTATTTTTGTCATCATCCAAGAGGAGACTGGCAGCATTAGCATCACCAACACTAGTAAAGAACTCGTTAAATTCATTAGCAATCTGCACTGGACCAGATATTTTGCAGCCTCTTTGATTAACAATTTCTTTAATTTCAACTGAATCAGGCTTTCCGTTAATTATTTCATTGACTGTTTTCCAATTTTTACGAGCATCACTACCATTGTTGCTGAACTTTTGAGAATAAAAGCTTTTTTTGGCTATATCAATTTGTAGGTTAACAGAGTCACACAGCGTCAAGCTATATTGTTTCAATCTACGGTTGCTGGTATGTTTTTTTGCAAGGCGACAAATATCATTTCTTTTACGTATTAGTCTCAATAAATCATCAGACATCCATGGCTTTAGCTTCGTTGATCTATTGGCACACAACTTGATGGAAGTGCTTTTTTTAATGTGACCTTTAAAGATTTTAATAAAATTATCGTAGGCCTTAGAAGCATCTAGGCAAGAATAAACATCAGTCCATACTTCATACAATAGTAGTTCCTTTAGCTTATTGAAATCAATCTGTAAAACTTCAAAGGTTCGCCGAGAAGTAGATTTAATGTTAAAGGTTCCTGTTAATTTAATTTCAATTAAACAGTGATCTGAAATTTTTAGGTCTAATACACTGTAAGAAACTACCGGAAAATACCTTTGATCAAATCTATGGAGTACATTATCAATACAAGTAGCTGTGGTATTTGTAATTCGTGTTGGTTCAAGAATATTATCCAAACCATGTTCCGATAATAAAATTAGCAGCCTATCAAGCATTGCGTTCTGCTTGAGGAAGTCGATATTAAAATCACCCATGATAATTAAGTTAGAGTGGGATAGACCTTCCAAAAGCCCACTGAATTCATCAATAAAACTGGAGATATCTGTATATCCAAGACGATAAATACAAATAATACAAACTAATTTAGAATTTATAAAGAACGTCAGACCGACCGCGTTGAATGTTTGGAAAAGTAGTTAAATTGTTTGCAATTTAGACTGCTATGTGCATAAACAGCAACACCTCCCGAACGTTTATCGTACAGGCAAGAAGTGAATAGATCGTACCCATTTACACCATAATTCGCGACTTCATTGTCGTAAATCCAAATTTCAGACAAACCAATAATTTGAGGCTGTAGATTACCGGACCCAATGTATACAAGCAGCTTATCTAAATTTTTCCTTATACTACGTATGTTTTGGTAAACAAGATTAAAGTTCATTGAGCTGCCCATTGAAATTAATAATAATCAAATTAATGTAACCATTCATAATAAATAAAATTATTATTTTGAACGGATAAAATTTATTGTCACAGATTCCGTATGATTCGTTTAGTTTCGGTTATGGACGTAATTATGAGTAGATCAACAATGCAGGATCGAAACACAACGTGGCCGAATTTCAAAATACGAAACTTTCAACAACCACGCTTTCCATATGCATTCTACCGGTCGTTTCGTGGTCAACGTGTCATAAACATTACCTAAAACGATTTTGAACCGGAAAATCAACAAAAAAATGTTTTCAATTTTTTGCGAAAATCCCTGATGGTGAGCCTTACTTATTTTGAACGGATAAAATTTATTGTCACAGATTCCGTATGATTCGTTTAGTTTCGGTTATGGACGTAATTATGAGTAGATCAACGCTTAATTTGGTGCAATATGTCGTCTCATTTGCCTGCAATGCAGGATCGAAATACAATGTCGCCGAATTTCAAAATACGAAACTTTCAACAACCACGCTTTTCTTATGCATTCTACCGGTTGTTCCTTGGTCAACGTACAACGTGTTATATACATTACCTATAATGATTTTGAACCGGGAAATCAACAAAAAAATGTTTTAAATTTTTTTCGAAAATCCCTGATGGTTAGCCTTCAAAATACGAAACTTTCAACAACCACGCTTTCCTTATGCATTCTACCGGTCGTTTCGTGGTCAACGTGTCATAAACATTACCTATAATGATTTTGAACCGGAAAATCAACAAAAAAATGTTTTTAATTTCTTGCAAAAATCCCTGATGGTTAGCCTTACTTATTTTGAATGGATAAAATTTATTGTCACAGATTCCGTATGATTCGTTTAGTTTCGGTTATGGACGTAATTATGAGTAGATCAACGTTTAATTTGCTGCAATATGTCGTCTCATTTGCCTGCAATGCAGGATCGAAACACAATGTGGCCGAATTTCAAAATACGAAACTTTCAACAACCACGCTTTCCTTATGCATTCTACCGGTCGATTCGTGGTCAACGTACAACGTGTCATATACATTATCTAAAATGATTTTGAACCGGAAAATCAACAAAAAAGTTTTTAATTTTTTGCGAAAATCCGTGATGGTTAGCCTTACTTATTTTGAATGGATAAAATTTATTGTCACAGATTCCGTATGATTCGTTTAGTTTCGGTTATGGACGTAATTATGAGTAGATCAACGTTTAATTTGGTGCAATATGTCGTCTCATTTGCCTGCAATGCAGGATCGAAACACAATGTGGCCGAATTTCAAAATACGAAACTTTCAACAACCACGCTTTCCTTATGCATTCTACCGGTCGTTTCGTGGGCAACGTAAAACGAGTCATAAATCTATTACCTATAATGATTTTGAACCGGAAAATCAACAAAATATTGTTTTAAATTTTTTGCGAAAATCCCTGATGGTTAGCCTTCAAAATACGAAACTTTCAACAACCACGCTTTCCTTATGCATTCTACCGGTTGATTCGAGGTCAACGTGTCATAAACATTACCTATAATGATTTTGAACCGGAAAATCAATAAAAATTTTTTTTAAATTTTTTGCGAAAATCCATGATGCCTTACCTATTTTGAACGGACAAAATTTATTGTCACAGATTCCGAATGATTCGTTTAGTTTCGGTTATGGACGTATTTATGAGTAGATCAACGTTTAATTTGGTGCAATATGTCGTCTCATTTGCCTGCAATGCAGGATCGAAACACAATGTGGCCGAATTTCAAAAAATGAAGCTTCCAACAACCACGCTTTCTTTATGCATTCTACCGGTTGTTACGTGGTCAACGTGTCATAAACATTACCTATAATGATTTTGAACCGGAAAATCAACAAAAAAATGTTTTCAAGTTAGCCTTACTTATTTCGAATGGATAAACTTTATTGTCACAGATTCCGTATGATTCGTTTCGTTTCGGTTATGGACGTAATTATGAGTAGATCAACGTTTAATTTGGTGCAATATGTCGTCTCATTTGCCTGCAATGCATGATCGAAACACAATGTGGCCGAATTTCAAAATACGAAACTTTCAACAACCACGCTTTCCTTATGCATTCTACCGGTTGTTTCGTGATCAACGTACAACGTGTCATAAACATTGACTATAAAGATTTTGAACCGAGAAATCAACAAAAAATGTTTTCAATTTTTTGCGAAAATTCGTGATGCCTGAGATCCTTGAGCCTTACTTATTTTGAATGGATAAAATTTATTGTCACAGATTCCGTATGATTCGTTTAGTTTCGGTTATGAACGTAATTATGAGTAGATCAACGTTTAATTTGGTGCAAAATGTCGTCTCATTTGCCTGCAATGCATGATCGAAACACAATGTGGCCGAATTTCAAAATACGAAACTTTCAACAACTACGCTTTCCTTATGCATTCTACCGGTTGTTTCGTTTGCAACGTGTCATAAACATTACCTTTAATTATTTGGAACCGGGAAATCAACAAAAAAATGTTTTCACTTTTTTGCGAAAATCCTTGATGTTAGCTTTACTTATTTTGAACGGATAAAATTTATTGTCACAGATTCCGTATGATTCGTTTAGTTTCGGTTATGGACGTAATTATGAGTAGATCAACGTTTAATTTGGTGCAATATGTCGTCTTATTTACCTGCAATGCAGGATCGAAACACAATGTGGCCGAATTTCAAAATACGAAACTTTCAACAACCACGCTTTCCTTATGCATTCTACCGGTTGTTTCGTGGTCAACGTGTCATAAACATTATCTATAATGATTTTGAACCGGAAAATCAACAAAAAATGTTTTCAAGTTAGCCTTACTTATTTCGAATGGATAAAATTTATTGTCACAGATTCCGTATGATTCGTTTAGTTTCGGTTATGGACGTAATTATGAGTAGATCAACGTTTAATTTGGTGCAAAATGTCGTCTCATTTGCCTGCAATGCAGGATCGAAACACAATGTGGCCGAATTTCAAAATACGAAACTTTCAACAACCATGCTTTTCTTATGCATTCTACCGGTCAATTCGTGGTCAACGTACAACGTGTTATATACATTACCTATAATGATTTTGAACCGGGAAATCAACAAAAAAATGTTTTAAATTGTTTGCAAAAAACCCTGATGGTTAGCCTTCAAAATACGAAACTTTCAACAACCACGCTTTCCTTATGCATTCTACCGGTCGTTTCGTGGTCAACGTGTAATAAGCATTACCTATAATGATTTTGAACCGGAAAATCAACAAAAAAATGTATTCGTTTTTTTTTTGCAAAAATCCCTGATGGTGAGCCTTACTTATTTTGAATGGATAAAATTTATTGTCACAGATTCCGTATGATTCGTTTAGTTTCGGTTATGAACGTAATTATGAGTAGATCAACGTTTAATTTGGTGCAAAATGTCGTCTCATTTGCCTGCAATGCATGATCGAAACACAATGTGGCCGAATTTCAAAATACGAAACTTTCAACAACTACGCTTTCCTTATGCATTCTACCGGTTGTTTCGTTTGCAACGTGTCATAAACATTACCTTTAATTATTTGGAACCGGGAAATCAACAAAAAAATGTTTTCACTTTTTTGCGAAAATCCTTGATGTTAGCTTTACTTATTTTGAACGGATAAAATTTATTGTCACAGATTCCGTATGATTCGTTTAGTTTCGGTTATGGACGTAATTATGAGTAGATCAACGTTTAATTTGGTGCAATATGTCGTCTTATTTACCTGCAATGCAGGATCGAAACACAATGTGGCCGAATTTCAAAATACGAAACTTTCAACAACCACGCTTTCCTTATGCATTCTACCGGTTGTTTCGTGGTCAACGTGTCATAAACATTATCTATAATGATTTTGAACCGGAAAATCAACAAAAATGTTTTCAAGTTAGCCTTACTTATTTCGAATGGATAAAATTTATTGTCACAGATTCCGTATGATTCGTTTAGTTTCGGTTATGGACGTAATTATGAGTAGATCAACGTTTAATTTGGTGCAAAATGTCGTCTCATTTGCCTGCAATGCATGATCGAAACACAATGTGGCCGAATTTCAAAATACGAAACTTTCAACAACCACGCTTTCCTTATGCATTCTACCGGTCGAATCGTGGTCAACGTACAACGTCTCATATACATTAACTATAATGATTTTGAACCGGAAAATCAATAAAAAAATGTTTTCAATTTTTTGCGAAAATCCCTGATGGTTAGCCTTACTTATTTTGAACGGACAAAATTTTTTGTCTCAGATTCCGTATCATTCGTTTAATTTCGGTTATGAACGTAATTATGTGTAGATCAACGTTTAATTTGGTGCAATATGTCGTCTCATTTGCCTGCAATGCAGGATCGAAACACAATGTGGCCGAATTTCAAAATACGAAATTTTTAACAACCACGCTTTCCTTATGCATTCTACCTGTTGTTTCGTGGTCAACGTGTCATAAACATTACCTATAATGATTTTGAACCGGAAAATCAACAAAAAAATGTTTTCAATTTTTTGCAAAAATCCCTGATGGTTAGCCTTACTTATTTTGAATGGATAAAATTTATTGTAACAGGTTCCGTATGATTCGTTTAGTTTCGGTTATGGACGTAATTATGACTAGATCAACGTTTAATTTGGTGCAATATGTCGTCTCATTTGCCTGCAATGCAGGATCGAAACACAATGTGGCCGAATTTCAAAATACGAAACTTTCAACAACCACGCTTTCCATATGCATTCTACCGGTCGTTTCGTGGTCAACGTGTCATAAACATTACCTATAATGATTTTGAACCGGAAAATCAACAAAAAAATGTTTTCAATTTTTTGCAAAAATCCCTGATGGTTAGCCTTACTTATTTTGAATGGATAAAATTTATTGTAACAGGTTCCGTATGATTCGTTTAGTTTCGGTTATGGACGTAATTATGACTAGATCAACGTTTAATTTGGTGCAATATGTCGTCTCATTTGCCTGCAATGCAGGATCGAAACACAATATGGCCGAATTTCAAAATACGAAACTTTCAACAACCACGCTTTCCTTATGCATTCTACCGGTCGTTTCGTGATCAACGTACAACGTGTCATATACATTACCTATAATGATTTTGAACCGGAAAATCAACAAAAAAATGTTTTCAATTTTTTGCGAAAATCCCTGATGGTGAGCCTTACTTATTTTGAACGGATAAAATTTATTGTCACAGATTCCGTATGATTCGTTTAGTTTCGGTTATGGACGTAATTATGAGTAGATCAACAATGGAGGATCGAAACACAATGTGGCCGAATTTCAAAATACGAAACTTTCAACAACCACGCTTTCCTTATGCATTCTACCGGTCGTTTCGTGGTCAACGTGTCATAAACATTACCTAAAATGATTTTGAACCGGAAAATCAACAAAAAAATGTTTTCAATTTTTTGCGAAAATCCCTGATGGTGAGCCTTACTTATTTTGAACGGATAAAATTTATTGTCACAGATTCCGTATGATTCGTTTAGTTTCGGTTATGGACGTAATTATGAGTAGATCAACGCTTAATTTGGTGCAATATGTCGTATCATTTGCCTGCAATGCAAGATCGAAACACAATGTGGCCGAATTTCAAAATACGAAACTTTCAACAACCACGCTTTTCTTATGCATTCTACCGGTCAATTTGTGGTCAACGTACAACGTGTTATATACATTACCTATAATGATTTTGAACCGGGAAATCAACAAAAAAATGTTTTAAATTTTTTTCGAAAATCCCTGATGGTTAGCCTTACTTATTTTGAATGGATACAATTTATTGTCACAGATTCCGTATGATTCGTTTAGTTTCGGTTATGGACGTAATTATGAGAGTAGTTGTTTTGTGGGGGTTCTGGCATAAATCCCATCCCAAAAATATTTTTCCATAGTAATTGGATATTGAATACTGCTTTTACATTTCATCTTCATATAATATGAGAAATATAGTAATGTCTCGATAACTAAAAACTTCATTTCAACATATGATCATATGAATTTTATTGAAATTTATTAAGGTTTTTGATTCGCCTGTTCAACTGTAATGAAGAATTTTATTATATTTGAAATGGAATGTGTTAATCCTTTATATGCAAGAATATTGTTCCGATAGTAAATTAAATAAAACAAATTTTTTTTTTATCTTCACATCGTATCACTATATTTTATTTTTAAGTAATCGCGAATAAAGCCTCAACTAGTGCGGAATAAGAAAATAAAAAATACGAATTTTAACGAATTTTAACCAATTGTTTTTCTTTTTTTTTGACATTCGAACCAGTGAAAAATAATAATTTTAAGTTACAGCTGTTCGTTTACAAACAGCTGTTTTTTATTGTGAAATGTCTTTTAGAGAAATTTCATATTTGTTCGTTGTTACATATTTTTATATATTAATTTCGTATTTGAAAATGAACACATACACGAGATGCTTTTACATCACAATGAAAAAAGAAAATAAACTAAACAAAATTAAAATATTATAGTAGTAATATAGCGTTTACACTACGAAGTACGACTATAATATCATACCATTAACAAATTAATTTTTAACAAAATTCACTAAAACACCATTTTTACTTTATCACACATTATTAAAATTAATCAGAAAACATGAAAAAATATTAAAATAATTTTATTTAATAAATAAAATAGAAAACAAAAAAATGTACACAAAATAAATATGGCTTCCACTCCCCGCATCACAAATTTATCTTCTTTTGCTGTGTATAAAACACAACAACAAATCGTATTTTTAAGTATTTCTTATTTTCGAGCGAGAAATAGCGCGCACTATTATTTTAATAAGTGACAGCTAAAATTTTACGAAGGGGAAATTCAGCTTCTTACATGAACATTAAGTTTGACTGGGTAATAACCAAATATAGTAATAACATTGAAATGCCATTTATCGCATTGTTATTCTATTATTTTTTTCCTGACTGGTTCCGCTTTAAGAAAGATAAAACTAAACTTGATCTTGAAAACGTATCGCTGTATATATCGTAACAACAGCAAATCTGATGGATGCAAATGAGAATTGAAAGTTATAATATAATAAGAATATAGGTCAAATAATATTTTTTATCATATTTTTTTAATAATTGTTATTGTTATAATAATCGGGTTTCGAACATTTTTGTCACAATTATAAAAAATCATGTTTATTAACTTGTATGAACATTATTTCAGTTATGTTTTCGTTGCAATAGTGTGGGATAAGACAATCGATTAAGTAAAAATGGAAAAAACGATGGTAAGTTATGTCGCATAACAATGCATAGAAACTAATAATCATTTTGTATTTAGGATAGCATGCATAATTGCATAGTCAACAGTAACAACGATGAAACGATAAAAAAATTTCGCGTAAAATTAGATCTTATATTTGGTTACGAATCACATTAGTGCATTTCACTTTTAAGTCATTATTTTATTATTATATTTTGTTATGATAACTAGCGACAAATCATTAATGAAAATTACTACTTAATTTACTAAAAATTACGTTATTTATCGCATAACAATATATCAAAAATTTAGTTTGCATGCCAATTTTAGAGTTTAATAAACTTAATTATGAAAACTCATATAAATTTTAATAAACCAATCAGGAAGTATTCTTAATAGCATATTTCATGTTTAAACTGATCACAGTATCATCAAAGATATTAAATATTCTACAACAAAATAAATGACAACGACCTGCGCAAGTACATTATCGCTATACAGTACAAAACTGATAAATAAAACATAGTGCAAAGCTGAGAACTTTAACTTTATGCTAATTACACGCAACTTACAAATTTTTTGATATATTCAAAAGTTCAATGCAATAAAGTTACAGCATTTTTTTTTTTACATAACCGAAATGAAATTTAATATACATTTAAAATTATTTAAAAATGTGACGTAGTCAGTATTGGGCCTGACCACATTATAGAAGAAATTAAAGAACACTTTGATGACAGCGATAACAAAGCACAGGCTTTAATATTCAAAATTAATATATTTAAAAAAGAAAACAGCTGACAGAAATATTATTTTATTTTATTAGGCTAATGTCAATCATTCTTCAGTTAATTCGTAAATTGTGCTAAGTATTATAGTAGTATACAGCTTTACTCTAGATCAACGTCGATGTTTATAAAGTATGTTTAAAAAATTATAAAAGTAATTAAATGTTGTAAAAATAGCAATTTTTTTAAATTATGGAAATTTAATGAAAAGTGGCAAAAATGTATAAAATTTATAGTACCTTAGTTAAAACCATATAACAATATTGTTAATATAAAAAGTTGTGAAATTTATTAAAGTTATAAAATTAGTTATATATTGTTATTGTTATGAAAAGATATAAACTTTGAACAAAAAATATGTTAAAAGTTATAATAACATTAAAAGTTATAAAAGAAATATCTTAAAAGTTATAATAAGTTAAAAAAATTATCAAAAAGTTATAAAAAATAATAATAGATTTTAAAAATTATAAAAAATCTTATAAAAGTTTTTATAACTAACAAAAAACGTTATTAGTTTTTGTACATTGAGTTTGGATTTGTTTGTTTTTAAGTATTATATGAAACTATACTTGTTCCGACTCGGCAGATCTTTTATTCTATTGTCCGCTATTTTAAAAGTAAAATAACAAATTTAAAATTTATAAAATTTAAAAACCTACCTGTTAATAACGAAAGATGAACAATAAATTTGCTTGTTACCTGGCTATAAAAGATGGTAAGAAGAAGTTTCACATACATAACTAGATGGTATGATGAGCTCGAACTTATATTTTATAAAATATATTTCGAGACTTATACATTTAGTATTGGGCCTGACCACATTATCGAAGCAATTGAAGAACACTGTCATGACAGCGATAACAAAGCACACGCTTTAATATTAAAAATTATTATATTTTAAAAAGAAAACTGGGCTAATGTACTACTATGTCAATCATTGTTCAGTTAATTCGTAAATTGTGCTAAGTATTATTTAGTATACAGCTTTACTCTAGATCAATGTAACAAAAAAATGCTATCAAGTTTACGAAGTATGTTTAAAAAATAATAAAATTATAAAAGTAATTAAATGGTGTAAAAATTGCAATTATTTTTTAAATTATACAAATTTAATGAAAAGTTGCAAAAATGTATAAAACTTACAGTACATAAGTTAAAACAGTATAACAATTATATTATAAAATATAAAGACATTTAAAGATATAAAAAGTTATAAAATTTATTAAAAGTTATAAAAATTAGTTTTTAGGGTTATGAAAAGTTGTAAACTTTGAACAAAAAATATGATGTTGAAAGTTATAAAAAATACTCAAAAGTTATAGTAAGATATAAAAATTATTAAAAAGTTATAAAAAATAATAAATCTTAAAAATTATAAAAATGTTATTTAAAGATATAATAAGTAACAAAAAACTTTATTAAGTTTATAAAGTATTTCTAAAAAAAATATAAAAAGATAAAAATTGTACATTTTTTAAATACTACGAGTCTAAAATGTATAGTACCTAAGTTAAAAAGTAAAGTTTAAGAGTTATAAAGAGTTGTAAAATTTGTATAAAAAATATGATATTATAAGTTATAATAAAATGCTATTAGAAGTTATAATAAGTAACAAAAAATTAATAAAGAGGTAACAAAACCGTTATTAAATTAATAAAATATGTTTAAAAAATCAAAAAAGTAGTAAAATGGTACAAAAATTATAATTTTTTTAAAAACATATACAATATTTATGGAAAGTGACAATATTGAATAGTAAATTATATTAGGTAATTAAAAAAGAGTTATTAAATATAATAAAAAGTTAATACCATTGTTGTTGATAAAGATTGGTTGTTGCTATTTTTAATTATACGATCTATGTACTTATGTAGCG
The DNA here is from genome assembly GCA_947310385.1 of Nephrotoma appendiculata. Taxonomy (NCBI): domain Eukaryota; kingdom Metazoa; phylum Arthropoda; class Insecta; order Diptera; family Tipulidae; genus Nephrotoma; species Nephrotoma appendiculata. The sequence continues at coordinate 375,653,978 of OX371224.1, read as the reverse complement.
AGGAAAAAGTTACAGCATTTATTTTTTTATATAACCGAGAGCTATTAATCAAATTTGATATAAATTAAAAAGTATTTAAGATTTAATTGTTTAATGCTCGTTCTAGCATAATCCCAATCCCAAAATGTGACATAGTCTTTTGTGTGTCTTTGAAACTGCATGATATATAATATAAGGGACTTAGGCTGTTTTCGAAACGAATACTTATTTGTGGAACCTAACTTATTCAAATAAGTATGCTGGCGAGGTAACTTATTTTCTGTCTCTTTCTTGCAAGAAAATCTAATTTGGTTGTCATTTTTTGTTGATATTTACATGTGAATATTTATTTTTTTTAGATTTAGGATGATATTTATAGAAAATAAATGGATCTTTGTTGACAGCAAAATATATAACATGATTAAAATAAAAATGTACAGAGTCCGATTATATAATTTCGTATATAAATTATAAAAACGTTTTGTAAACAGCGAAAATGTAAACAGATGGTGCGCAGTTTTTGTATCTATGTTTGGCGACAATAATCACCGATAACACGTAAAATAATTATGTCTCTATTAATTAAGAACGCAACTAAACCCTTTTTTGATTGCCTTAGCATCTCAAATATGTTATAAAAAATATAAGGTGAACCAACTAAAATTCATATCAACATAAATACGATATTTAAAGAATATTTCGTTTTTATACTTCTTAATTGCTACTAAGCATTTTAGTTAGTACAAATATTATGAATATTTGTTATTTTATTAAATTGTATACGTTGAATTAATAAAAATAACAAATAAAATATTGGTTGAAGAATTTGCAATTGAAAATATTCAATGTTTTCGTGTTGCAGTCAAAATAAGTATGCAAACTCAATTCGAACGGGTTTTCTTACTTATTTAAGATAGCGGCAAATAAGTAAATAAATTTGAAATATCCGTTTCGAAAAGGGCCTTATTATTTTATAGTTGACTATAACCATAGAGTAAGTAATGTTATAAAGAGTAACGAAACAGAGGAAAAAATTTCATCAAAAATGCGTGGGTTATGAAATTTAAATGGTTTATACAATACACTTACACAATCGTGGCAATAAAAATTAAATAAATTGGAAATGTATTTCAACAAACCAATATATGTTGGGATGTGCATATTAGATCTAGTTAAAACTACATTATATTATATTCATTATGACTAATGGTGCCGAAGTTTGATAAAAATTTGTAATACTGAAACAGATAGTTTAGTTTACGAAGAGAGTCTGTTTTTTCCAGATGTATATGAACCCATCATAAAAGATTGTTATAAGTATCTTGATACAAGTGGTCCAATGAAGAATGAAAATTATGGAAAAATAAAGGGTGAGTTTATTGAATTAAGATCAAAAATGTATACTTTCAAAGTTGTTGACGCTAATGATACAAAAAATTAAAGGAGTAAAGAGACAAATTGTGAAATTTAGAATAACGTTTAAAGAATTCAAAGAATGTTTAATTAATGACTCATCATAAATTCGTTCAAGAAATCAAGCAGTAAGCTCTGTTAGACAATTGAAAACCGCACTTAATCCACACGATGATAAAATATATTTGATTTAAGATAGCTATGAAACACTACCTTTATAAAATAATGGAATATGATTATTGATTTCCGTGTAAATAGTTTTATATAAGAATGCTATTATAATAGCAAACAACTTTCTTACTTTTAACGGTTTCATTTTTAAGTTAAGTAAAGTAACAAATTAAAAATTTAAAACTAAATTTAAAACTTAAAAAATTAATTACAAAATGGTTAATGAAAATCAAAAAAATTTAATATAAATATAAATAAAAACTTTAAAATATTTTAACATTTTTAAAATTTTTAATAATTGAAAAAATTGAAATTTAAAATTAGCAATAAAAAATGTTATGAAATATATTAAAAGCGATCCAAATTGGCTATAAGAGCTATGAAAAGTTATAAAATTTGAATAAAAATATGATATTTAAATATTTAAAAATTGCGCATTTGAACACGCAATTACCTCGCATGTTTTAAAAAGTTTTGAAAAAGTTTTAGAGTTTTAAAAAGTTTAAAAAGTTTTAGAGTTTTAAAAAAGAGTTTTAAAAAGATTTAGAATAAATTAAAAAAGTTTTAAAGGTTTAAAAAAGTTTTAAAAACTTTTCAAAAGTTTTTAAAAGTTTTAAATAGTTTTAGAGTTTTAAAAAAAAGTTTTAAAAAGTTTTAAAAAAGTTATAAAAAATTTAAAAAAGTTTTAAAGGTTTGAAAAAGTGTTAAAAACTTTTTAAAAGTTTCAAAAAGTTTTAGAGTTTTAGAAAAGAGTTTTAAAAGTTTTAAAAAAATTTAAAAAAGTTTTAAAAGTTTTAAAAAAATTTAAAAAAGTTTTAAATTTTTTTAAAAAAGTTTAAAAAAGATTAAAAAAGTTTTAAAAAGTTTCAAATGTTTAAAAAAGTTTTAAAAACTTTTTAAAAGTTTTAAAAAAGTTTAAAAGTTTTAAAGTTTTTAAATGTTTAAAAATTTATTTATTTTTATAGCTTCATAAGTAAAATTTATGTAAACATCCATGATTTATATAGAAAATGCGGTAAAACGTACCCGCGCGTTTTCGAGTTTGATTTTTTTAGTTTGGGCGAAAAATACGTAGACACAACCGTCTATGACTTAAAAAATTAATCATGTTACATATGCTAATTACCTTATTTTTAATTGCATCATGAGAAATAATGACGTAAACGTTTATGACTGATAAAGAAAACGGCTATGTTTAATCGCATCGTAAGAAAAATTGACGTAATCGCGCGGTTACGCTTTAGAGTGAATATCGAATCCGCGCCCCGCGGATAACATCATAACATTTTTTATTGCTAATTTTAAATTTCAATTTTTTCAATTATTAAAAATTTTAAAAATGTTAAAATATTTTAAAGTTTTTATTTATATTTATATTAAATTTTTTTGATTTTCATTAACCATTTTGTAATTAATTTTTTAAGTTTTAAATTTAGTTTTAATTTTTTAATTTGTTACTTTACTTAACTTAAAAATGAAACCGTTAAAAGTAAGAAAGTTGTTTGCTATTATAATAGCATTCTTATATAAAACTATTTACACGGAAATCAATAATCATATTCCATTATTTTATAAAGGTAGTGTTTCATAGCTATCTTAAATCAAATATATTTTATCATCGTGTGGATTAAGTGCGGTTTTCAATTGTCTAACAGAGCTTACTGCTTGATTTCTTGAACAACTTTGAAAGTATACATTTTTGATCTTAATCCAATAAACTCACCCTTTATTTTTCCATAATTTTCATTCTTCATTGGACCACTTGTATCGAGATACTTATAACAATCTTTTATGATGGGTTCATATACATCTGGAAAAAACAGACTCTCTTCGTAAACTAAACTATCTGTTTCAGTATTACAAATTTTTATCAAACTTCGGCACCATTAGTCATAATGAATATAATATTATGTAGTTTTAACTAGATCTAATATGCACATCCCAACATATATTGGTTTGTTGAAATACATTTCCAATTTATTTAATTTTTATTGCCACGATTGTGTAAGTGTATTGTATAAACCATTTAAATTTCATAACCCACGCATTTTTGATGAAATTTTTTCCTCTGTTTCGTTACTCTTTATAACATTACTTACTCTATGGTTATAGTCAACTATAAAATAATAAGGCCCTTTTCGAAACGGATATTTCAAATTTATTTACTTATTTGCCGCTATCTTAAATAAGTAAGAAAACCCGTTCGAATTGAGTTTGCATACTTATTTTGACTGCAACACGAAAACATTGAATATTTTCAATTGCAAATTCTTCAACCAATATTTTATTTGTTATTTTTATTAATTCAACGTATACAATTTAATAAAATAACAAATATTCATAATATTTGTACTAACTAAAATGCTTAGTAGCAATTAAGAAGTATAAAAACGAAATATTCTTTAAATATCGTATTTATGTTGATATGAATTTTAGTTGGTTCACCTTATATTTTTTATAACATATTTGAGATGCTAAGGCAATCAAAAAAGGGTTTAGTTGCGTTCTTAATTAATAGAGACATAATTATTTTACGTGTTATCGGTGATTATTGTCGCCAAACATAGATACAAAAACTGCGCACCATCTGTTTACATTTTCGCTGTTTACAAAACGTTTTTATAATTTATATACGAAATTATATAATCGGACTCTGTACATTTTTATTTTAATCATGTTATATATTTTGCTGTCAACAAAGATCCATTTATTTTCTATAAATATCATCCTAAATCTAAAAAAAATAAATATTCACATGTAAATATCAACAAAAAATGACAACCAAATTAGATTTTCTTGCAAGAAAGAGACAGAAAATAAGTTGTTTAGGCCTAAGGCTGTTTTCGAAACGAATACTTATTTGTGGAACCTAACTTATTCAAATAAGTAAGCTGGCGAGGTGACTTATTTTCTGTCTCTTTCTTCCATAAAAATCTAATTTAGTTGTCATTTTTGTTGATATTTATGGATGTCAGTTGTTTTGTTTTAGAATTTAATTAATATTTCTAGGTACCAAATGGATGTTTCTGAATTAAAACTACATAAAATAATTAACTTAAAGATAAATCGAGCATCCGAATTATACAATAGAGTACAAAAAACCTTTTTGCACAAATCAGACACATAAAGGTAAATAACGTACAGTATCGTACATTACGGTGTATTTATATATGGATAACACGATTATTAGTACTGATGAGATATATAATAACCCTTTTCTATTAATTTGGTAATCAAGACTACGATCTTTCATTGCCAAAGAAAAATTTCTTTAATATAAAAAATACAGCAGAGTTCCATCTAAAAATCAAACACATTTAAACATTATATCGAGTTTTTATGTTTCTACATTGCCGAAAGACATTTTAATTGTTATAAATATATTCCTAAAATTATCAATAAGTTAATTAAATTAATAAATGTAACGAAAAAATTATACATCGAAGAATTTTGCGTAGAAAGCAATCTATGTTTCATGTCGCTGTCAAAATAAGTAAGCAAACTCATTTCGAACGGCTTTGCTTACTTATTTAAGATGGCGGCAAATAAGTAAATAAGTTTGAAATAAGTACTCGTTTCGAAAACAGCCTAAGTCCCTTATATTATATATCATGCAGTTTCAAAGACACACAAAAGACTATGTCACATTTTGGGATTGGGATTATGCTAGAACGAGCATTAAACAATTAAATCTTAAATACTTTTTAATTTATATCAAATTTGATTAATAGCTCTCGGTTATATAAAAAAATAAATGCTGTAACTTTTTCCTCGCTACATAAGTACATAGATCGTACAATTAAAAATAGCAACAACCAATCTTTATCAACAACAATGGTATTAACTTTTTATTATATTTAATAACTCTTTTTTAATTACCTAATATAATTTACTATTCAATATTGTCACTTTCCATAAATATTGTATATGTTTTTAAAAAAATTATAATTTTTGTACCATTTTACTACTTTTTTGATTTTTTAAACATATTTTATTAATTTAATAACGGTTTTGTTACCTCTTTATTAATTTTTTGTTACTTATTATAACTTCTAATAGCATTTTATTATAACTTATAATATCATATTTTTTATACAAATTTTACAACTCTTTATAACTCTTGTTACGACTGTGTGGTCTTAACAAGACATTTTTGTAAATTTGTTTCTATTCTCCACGTGGTTTCTTGCGTCCGGGTTTTTGTTGTCTGAACGTGATTTCTTGGTGGATGGATTCTTGTGTGTTTTCTTCTGTTATGTTGGCAACGGAACGAAAATGGTAGAGAGAGAGAGAACAATGCGCATTTATACTGTTTATGTTGGAGGTTGAACCTAGGTTCAACCTGGGTTGAACCTTCAACATAAACACCAAAGGTTAACTTGGAGTTAACTCGACTCAATCCAAAAAATTTCTTAGGTCGAGTTAACTCTGGTTAATATAAACGCCCAGAGTCGAGTCGAAAAACAACAACAAAAAATAATCAGTAAAGTAAAAAAATAAAAATGGCGATTTTTCATATTTTTCTTGTACGAGCACGTCTGTATCTAAATTCGGCAGCATATTCTTGTGATTTTTGCGATTTTTTATTTTTTGAAAGTTCGAAAGAAAATGTTAGAATGATTTTTTGAAAGAAAAAAATTTGAATGATTTTGTCAGTTATAACCTGGTTTCGACTCAACCTCAAGATAACTCTCCAATATAAACACTAGAAGTTAACTTCAAGGTTAACCTAAAGATAACTACAAGTTGACTCGACCTGGGTTCAACCTCCAACATAAACAGTATAATCGAGTGTGTGCAAAGTAAAACGTTTTAAAAAAATGTTTTTTTTCTTGTATGTCTCTCTTTTGTACCAACGAAAATTTGGTACAAAGGAGAGACAGAGAAGAGAGATGCATTTTCTTCTAAAACGTTTTACGAGCTGTGCGACGCTCGAATGTTTTTTTTGGTCTGGCATTCAATTTTTGGATTTTGAGTGAATTTTACCACACGGAGTATTGGTATTTTGTTGAGTGTTGACATTATTATTTTTCATAAATTGAGTGTTTGAAATATATTTAGAAAATACCTATATAATAAATAAAATTCCTTATGTATAATTTAAAATAAAACTAATTAATTTTTTTTTTTTGCAAAGTGTTAATTTATAAAATAAATTGAAAACATATAAAACATTGTAGTGAATAAAAAAAAAATATTTTGTTAAGTTTTATTATGTACTTCATCAAACGTCATAGATTTATCATTACGTATATTTCGCATATATAAATATATTATGTATATTTATTTATTATATTATAATAGAAAATAATAAAATAATTGTGTTAAATAAAAATAAATTACAAAATTTTGTTTAAAGAATGATTATTGTTATCTCATGACAAAATAATTATTTACATGAAAGTAGTTTGCCATTTTGTAGTAACCGCAGTGCAACGGGAAGGTGGATTTTTCGGGTTTGTGCGAGCCAACGCCCAACGTATTTTGGCGCCCAGGCGAGGCCAAAATAGTTATCGGCATCAAGCCGCAACGGTACGGGTTGCCAACCGGCCCCTCGTGTTTTCTGTTTTTGGTTATCGGGGAGAGGCCCCGCAATGATACGGTAGCCAACCGGCTATTGTTTATTTTCTTTGAAGTTTGTGGTATCGGGGAGAGGCCCCGCAACATTACGGTAGCCAACCGGCTATTGTATTTTTATCGGTGGTCTGCCGCAACGCAACGGCACCAAGGCCGCAACCCAATTTTTATCGGGGAGAGGCCCCGCAACAATAACGGTCGCGCAAGGCCGCAACCGGTTGTTTTAGTTAAGGTACAATTTTTTTATTTTTTAATTTTTTATTATTTTCTTAAAAATTTTTTTGTTAAATTTAAATTTTGGATTTTGTAATCGAGCGCCGCACAGCGGGTGCACGCTCGGTACGCATTGTTCTCTCTCTCTCTCGTTCTCTTATCCGGGTGCGGGTGGAAAGGGAAGCTGTTTTTCTTTGTTTTGTTGTTGTTTTTTTTATATAATAAAATGAATTATTAAATTTTTTTTTTCGGTTGTGTATGATGGGAGCGGAGACTCCCTCTGTGTCGGTTTAGTGTTTGCGGTCCATTGGTGCCCGCATCCAATTTCGTAACCGGGGCTTTGCCCTGTTTGAATTCGAATGGATGCGCGCACCAAGGCACCTCTCTCTCATTTATAATTTTGAGTTGTTCGTTCCTCAGGTTCCGGCCGACGAATTTCGGCGGAACATCCGGGTTTATTATTATTATTTGCGTTTTATTTTTATTTAAATTATCTGTATTAATCACGGTGTAAGCCAGGAGCCATGCATGCCTCAAACCCCACGACCCTTCGCACTTCTCCCTGAGAACGTAGCCGGCAAAATATCACCGTGGAGGCCTCTGCATGCGCTTAGTGAATATCTGCAGGTTGGCAGTAGCCAGCCTGTAACAGTGGCGCCCAAATTCGCGAATTTTAATTTTGATAATTTTTATTTTTTTATGATTTGTAGCTGCACTCCCTTTGGCGTGCGCGCCCAGTGTCGAAACCGGTGTTTCACACTGTTTGAATTCGCATGGACGCGCACACCAAAGCCAGTCTCCCGGTTGACATTCCTTATCTACGATCGCAACCAGCACGGGCTGTTTGATTGCGCGTAGCTGGGGGGTGTCATCCCCTATTCTTTGGACATCCGACTTCCGAGCTCTTTCCCATTTCCACTATGTTGTGTCTGATTGTGGTGGAGCTCGGATGTCATTTGTCTGGGGTTTAGCTTAGCTTCATTTTATCCTTACCCCGAAATTTCTCGACCGAAATTTGAGGAACAACAATTTTTATTATTATTATTTTTATATTTTTATTATTTAGCTGACATAGAGTGGGATTTCCACTCTCATCGTACCATCCGTATTTTCGTTTTGATTTAAATTTTTTTCTATGTTTATTTGATTTTTTGATAAATTGATATTTTTGATTTTGATTTTGGGTGGTATTGAAACCCTCGGGTATTTAATACTTCAATTTATTATATCTTGCTATTTGGTTGTATTTTGCTGTTTTGGTTCTGCCTGCATACCGCTGGGTGTGTTGGTAGGTTCGGTTCCTATTATTTTTATTCCTTTCTTTATTTTCTTATTTGATTTTTTCTTTGCAATCTTGCATTATTTAGTTGTATAATTTCCCTATCAGCTTACTATTGGGTGTGTTGGTAGTTTGATTTTCGTATAATTCTTATTATTTTGATTATTTTTTTTTTGTGTATTAAAATGATTTTAACGAGCCCCCCCAAAATAGGTTCTCATCGAACAGCGCCACTTTCGGGGGTATCTCGTCTACATCCGTCGTTAAACAAATTGTGGGAATACGGGCCCCACAACCCATTTTTAAGGTAACCATTCCTTTTATTATTATTCATCAAATATATTTCGTGCTTATATTTTTATTATCTAGTTATAGTGGGTGTGGAATATCTTTAGTTGTAATTTCCTTTAACTTGAAACCTTCCGTTTAAGTTAGAGTTATTTTGAATTCAAATTTTTGTATATTTAATAAACTTAATAAAGACTACGTCATTGTTTCTTCGCCAAATTAAATCGAGCAAGTTTATCCCTCTATCCTTCCATCATTAAAAATGTACTTAACATCAGTAGAGCAAGACGAGTTGGCGCTAGGCTTTATGGAGGAACCATCATTATCTGAGAGCGGACTGAAATATACAGGATCCCCATCGGACATCACCATCGACATGTTCCTGTTTCAGGTAGACACCATCGCTTCGTCTCGCGGATTGTCCGACCAAACATTATTATTCGAGCTACATACCATCCTGGAAGATATCGCCTTGCAGTGGTATTGGACATTCCGCAAACATAATCCGAACGCTACATGGACCGATCTACGAAGCGGTATCATCGAGCGTTTTAAAGACCGTCGTACCAATTACGAAATCCGACGAATGGTCGAGGCACGCAAACAACGACCCAACGAAAGTTTTACGGATTTCTACGACCAAGTGTGGAGTTTATCGTTACAATGTCGTACCCCATACTCGGACGAGGAACTCATCGAAATATTAATGGCGAACATGAAGCCAGAACTGCAGTACCATCTTACTGATCGTCTGTTTAGCAGCATTAACGAGCTGATTAAAAGCTGTTCTGCTTGGGAGGAGTCTTTCAGGCGGATCAAAGCTACGGCGGACCCTGCAATCCATCCACGACGCGTGATCAATGAGTCATCAGGCAGTCCGTATGATGATGCTGGAGCGTATGAATCGTATGAGAATTACCCCTTTACTGATGTACTACCTGATAACTCAGCATCCGCAATTCACACGGAGAGCAGGTTTCCATCGGCAGTGGCGAGACGTCTTGGCGGACAAGTCCCAGCAGACAGTTCGAGGTTAGTTTACAGACAACAACCCAGTTCTGCACGATGTAGACGAAGTGGCGATGAACGAATTCCTCAATCAAAGATGTCGGAAAACCTGAGCAGTAGTTCTTGGAGAGATACCCCGAAAACCACCACAACCGCAACCCAGACTAATGTTACCACGGACAAATCCACTCAAACCGATTCTGGAGGATGCAGCGAGCAATACGGACGCGGAAATCCGCTCCTATTCGAATCCGACGAAGAAGTAAGCTCGTCTGCCAGTAATGATTCCTTTCCCGATCCTTCTTCCCCATCCAATCCTTCCTCCCTTCCTGTCGCTCTTAAATTTTTCTATAATGCTCCATCATTGGCAAAGTTAGATCGTTTAAAGCGTTCCCAAAAATATTGGAACCGTCGCGTCGCAATGAGAAATGATGTGATTTCCTCCGTTCTATTCTCCGAGGGTAGTGACACTCGGCCTTACGCCCAGGTCTTTATAAATAAGATTCCTTTTAAGGGTCTTCTCGACAGCGGGGCGAGTGTCAGTGTTCTCGGGAGTGGATCGGAGAAACTTATGTCAAATCCATTTGTTGAATTCCATAACTTTCCTTCCACTATAACTACCGCGAGTGGCCAAGTCCAACGAGTCCTTGGTTATATAAGAGCTAACGTCGAATTTAACGGAGTCACTAAATTTATGAATTTTCACGTTGTCCCTTCCTTGGAACAACCGCTTTATTTGGGTATCGATTTTTGGAATCGTTTTGGAATTTCCCCAAAAATCTCCGCGTTGAATAATTCGGACGAATTAGGTGAAACTACCAACACACCCAAATTTCATATTTTAACATCTGATGATCGTCGTAAATTGGATCTTATCCGCGAATATTTCCCGAGCAGCGATATTTTAGGTTTGGGCCGCACATCCCTCATCACTCATATGATCGATGTCGGTTCCGCAAAACCAGTCAAACAACGTTTTTATTCCGTGTCCCCAGCTATCCAGAAACTCATGTATGCCGAGTTGGATAGGATGTTGTCTTTGGGGGTTATCGAGGAGTCACAAAGTTCCTGGTGTTAACCGGTCACGTTGGTGCGTAAGGCCAATGGGAAAGTTCGTCTGTGCTTGGATGCTAGAGAACTGAACAAGGCAACCGTCAAGGATGCGTATCCGCTGCCCATAATCAACGGATTGTTGGGTCGTTTGGGACACACCCGATTCATTTCGGCGATTGATTTGAAGGATGCCTTTTGGCAGATCCCACTTGACCCAGCATCCCACGATAAAACAGCGTTTACGGTTCCTGGACGGCCCTTGTATCAGTTCAAGGTGATGCCGTTTGGCTTATGCAACGCACCACAGACGCTTTGTCGCTTGATGCACCGCGTGATCCCGTATCAACTGCACGATAAGGTCTTTGTGTACCTCGATGACCTTCTGGTCACATCCTCCACTCTGGCTGAACATTTCGATTTGCTACAACAGGTTGCTGGATATCTGAAGGACGCTGGTTTAACTATTAATTTGACCAAAAGTAAGTTTGTGTTGAAAGAAGTAGACTATTTAGGTTATATTGTGGGTGATGGCTGCCTCCGTACAAACCCAGATAAATGTAAAGCTATTCTGGAGTACCCTATTCCGAAAACGACGAAACAGATTAGACATTTTCTGGGAATGTGCGGATGGTACCGTAGCTTCATTCCAAATTTCGCCTCCTTAGCTTCTTCTCTCACCGATCTTACTGGTAAAAACACTAAAGTATGTTGGTCTGCAGCTGCTGATTCTTCCTTTAACGCTCTCAAAACCGCCTTGTCAACTGCCCCAGTTTTAACGCATCCTGATTATACAAAACCCTTTTTTATTCAGTGTGATGCCAGTGCCGTTGGGGTCGGTAGTGTCTTATTTCAGGTGGACGCCGAGGGGGTGGAGCGGCCCATTGAGTTTTATTCCCATAAGCTCAATGCGGCGCAGCGAAACTACTCGGTGACCGAGCTGGAATGCTACGCTGCCGTTCTCAGCGTGCGAAAATTCCGTCCCTACGTGGAAGGTTATCCATTCGTCATTTATACCGACCATTCCAGTTTGCGCTGGTTAATGAGTCAAAAAGACCTCTCCGGACATTTGGCGAGATGGAGTCTTAAACTCCAAGCGCTGGATTTTCAGATTGGATACCGAAAAGGTTCAGTTAACGTTGTACCTGATGCGTTGTCTCGGGATTTTCCGGATGAATCCGCTCCTTGTGAGGATGATTCCGAAAGTAAGAGCACGCCTGATCCTGGTGTTCAATTTGGAGATCCAGCCTTGTCGAGTAAAAACATCGACCCTTCCGTGAATGCGTTAATACCTTCTTCAGTCCCAATTCTGCACGTTGATCAAAATTCGGTTGCGTTCCAAGATCCAGATTACGTCGATCAGATCGCGAAAATTCGTTCATTAAAAGATTGTTCGCACAACTATAAGATCCAGGATGATAAATTGTTGATATCCCCTTCGTTCGGTTTTAAATATACGGATACCGACCTTTCGAATTGGAAACTTGTTATTCCTAATTCACTAACTCAAACACTAATCGAACAGGCTCACATACCTCCCACTTCAGCACATTTAGGCGGCAGCAAAACTCTCGAACGCCTTCAGCGTCAATTTTACTGGCCTCAAATGGCAAAACAAGTTAAACAATACGTTGCTAGCTGCACTAAATGTAAAATGAACAAAGCTGTTAATTTCTCTACACAACCAGCCATGGGAGCTCAGGTTACGTCAATTCGCCCGTTTCAAAAACTATATGTCGATTTTTTGGGTCCGTATCCACGTTCAAAACTCGGGAATACTTGCATTGTTATCGTCTTGGATCATTACTCAAAATTTGTAGTTGTAAAAGCTTTGCGTGAAGCTTCCGCCTCTTTGCTATGTCGATTTTTGGAAAACGATGTATTTCTGTTGTTCTCGGTTCCCGAAATTATTACCTCCGATAATGGGAAGCAATTTACCTCGAACTTATTTAAAGATTTGTTGTCTAAATACGGTGTAACGCATATTCGTACGCCGGTGTATTCGCCCCAAAGCAACGCATCCGAGCGTGTCAATAGAACTTTAATTGCCAGCATTCGATCATATTTGAGCGATCACGACCATAATTTGTGGGACAAAAATTTGCAAGAAATTGCAGCCGCGTTACGAAATGCTGTACATGATTCGTTACATTACTCCCCTCATTATGTCGTGTTCGGTCAACATATGTCGATGCACGGTTCAGATTACTCACTGCGACGATTACTCGATGAACATGATCCCGGTGAAGTCCATGCATGGGCTAAGCCAGATCGAGTAAATCTGTTAAAAGATCGTATTATACATTATCTGCGTGTGGCATACGAGAAGGGAGCTCAGCATTACAACTTGCGTAGTACTAAGCGCTTTTTTCGAGTTGGACAATCCGTCTTTATACGATCTTTTGCGTTGAGTGATGCGACGAACAAATTCTCCGCGAAATTAGCCGGAAAATTCAAACCTGCGGTAATTTCTGGTAAAGTAGGTCAGGTGGCGTATACCGTCGAAGATTTGAATGGCAAATCCCTAGGCACTTATCATGTCAAAGACATCCGTGTTTAATCGTTTCTCTCTATCTTCATTTTCGTGTTGTTTGTTTTAGGCCCGGCTTATGAGACATCTCAGGGTGTGGGACGTTCCCACGTTTGTTACGACTGTGTGGTCTTAACAAGACATTTTTGTAAATTTGTTTCTATTCTCCACGTGGTTTCTTGCGTCCGGGTTTTTGTTGTCTGAACGTGATTTCTTGGTGGATGGATTCTTGTGTGTTTTCTTCTGTTATGTTGGCAACGGAACGAAAATGGTAGAGAGAGAGAGAGAACAATGCGCATCGAGTGTGTGCAAAGTAAAACGTTTAAAAAAAATGTTTTTTTTCTTGTATGTCTCTCTTTTGTACCAACGAAAATTTGGTACAAAGGAGAGACAGAGAAGAGAGATGCATTTTCTTCTAAAACGTTTTACGAGCTGTGCGACGCTCGAATGTTTTTTTTGGTCTGGCATTCAATTTTTGGATTTTGAGTGAATTTTACCACACGGAGTATTGGTATTTTGTTGAGTGTTGACATTATTATTTTTCATAAATTGAGTGTTTGAAATATATTTAGAAAATACCTATATAATAAATAAAATTCCTTATGTATAATTTAAAATAAAACTAATTAATTTTTTTTTTTGCAAAGTGTTAATTTATAAAATAAATTGAAAACATATAAAACATTGTAGTGAATAAAAAAAAAATATTTTGTTAAGTTTTATTATGTACTTCATCAAACGTCATAGATTTATCATTACGTATATTTCGCATATATAAATATATTATGTATATTTATTTATTATATTATAATAGAAAATAATAAAATAATTGTGTTAAATAAAAATAAATTACAAAATTTTGTTTGAAGAATGATTATTGTTATCTCATGACAAAATAATTATTTACATGAAAGTAGTTTGCCATTTTGTAGTAACCGCAGTGCAACGGGAAGGTGGATTTTTCGGGTTTGTGCGAGCCAACGCCCAACGTATTTTGGCGCCCAGGCGAGGCCAAAATAGTTATCGGCATCAAGCCGCAACGGTACGGGTGGCCAACCGGCCCCTCGTGTTTTCTGTTTTTGGTTATCGGGGAGAGGCCCCGCAATGATACGGTAGCCAACCGGCTATTGTTTATTTTCTTTGAAGTTTGTGGTATCGGGGAGAGGCCCCGCAACATTACGGTAGCCAACCGGCTATTGTATTTTTATCGGTGGTCTGCCGCAACGCAACGGCACCAAGGCCGCAACCCAATTTTTATCGGGGAGAGGCCCCGCAACATTACGGTAGCCAACCGGCTATTGTATTTTTATCGGTAGTCTGCCGCAACGCAACGGCACCAAGGCCGCAACCCAATTTTTATCGGGGAGAGGCCCCGCAACAATAACGGTCGCGCAAGGCCGCAACCGGTTGTTTTAGTTAAGGTACAATTTTTTTATTTTTTAATTTTTTATTATTTTCTTAAAATTTTTTTTGTTAAATTTAAATTTTGGATTTTGTAATCGAGCGCCGCACAGCGGGTGCACGCTCGGTACGCATTGTTCTCTCTCTCTCTCGTTCTCTTATCCAGGTGCGGGTGGAAAGGGAAGCTGTTTTTCTTTGTTTTGTTGTTGTTTTTTTTATATAATAAAATGAATTATTAAATTTTTTTTTTCGGTTGTGTATGATGGGAGCGGAGACTCCCTCTGTGTCGGTTTAGTGTTTGCGGTCCCTTGGTGCCCGCATCCAATTTCGTAACCGGGGCTTTGCCCTGTTTGAATTCGAATGGATGCGCGCACCAAGGCACCTCTCTCTCATTTATAATTTTGAGTTGTTCGTTCCTCAGGTTCCGGCCGACGAATTTCGGCGGAACATCCGGGTTTATTATTATTATTTGCGTTTTATTTTTATTTAAATTATCTGTATTAATCACGGTGTAAGCCAGGAGCCATGCATGCCTCAAACCCCACGACCCTTCGCACTTCTCCCTGAGAACGTAGCCGGCAAAATATCACCGTGGAGGCCTCTGCATGCGCTTAGTGAATATCTGCAGGTTGGCAGTAGCCAGCCTGTAACACTCTTAAACTTTACTTTTTAACTTAGGTACTACACATTTTAGACTCGTAGTTTTTAAAAAATGTACAATTTTTATCTTTTTATATTTTTTTAGAAATACTTTATAAACTTAATAAAGTTTTTTGTTACTTATTATATCTTTAAATAACATTTTTATAATTTTTAAGATTTATTATTTTTTATAACTTTTTAATAATTTTTATATCTTACTATAACTTTTTGAGTATTTTTTATAACTTTCAACATCATATTTTTTGTTCAAAGTTTACAACTTTTCATAACCCTAAAAACTAATTTTTATAACTTTTAATAAATTTTATAACTTTTTATATCTTTAAATGTCTTTATATTTTATAATATAATTGTTATACTGTTTTAACTTATGTACTGTAAGTTTTATACATTTTTGCAACTTTTCATTAAATTTGTATAATTTAAAAAATAATTGCAATTTTTACACCATTTAATTACTTTTATAATTTTATTATTTTTTAAACATACTTCGTAAACTTGATAGCATTTTTTTGTTACATTGATCTAGAGTAAAGCTGTATACTACTATAATACTTAGCACAATTTACGAATTAACTGAACAATGATTGACATAGTAGTACATTAGCCCAGTTTTCTTTTTTAAATATGATAATTTTTAATATTAAAGCGTGTGCTTTGTTATCGCTGTCATGAAAGTGTTCTTCAATTGCTTCGATAATGTGGTCAGGCCCAATACTAAATGTATAAGTCTCGAAATATATTTTATAAAATATAAGTTCGAGCTCATCATACCATCTAGTTATGTATGTGAAACTTCTTCTTACCATCTTTTATAGCCAGGTAACAAGCAAATTTATTGTTCATCTTTCGTTATTAACAGGTAGGTTTTTAAATTTTATAAAATTTAAATTTGTTATTTTACTTTTAAAATAGCGGACAACAGAATAAAAGATCTGCCGAGTCGGAACAAGTATAGTTTCATATAATACTTAAAAACAAACAAATCCAAACTCAATGTACAAAAACTAATAACGTTTTTTGTTAGTTATAATAACTTTTATAAGATTTTTTATAATTTTTAAAATCTATTATTATTTTTTATAACTTTTTGATAATTTTTTTAACTTATTATAACTTTTAAGATATTTCTTTTATAACTTTTAATGTTATTATAACTTTTAACATATTTTTTGTTCAAAGTTTATATCTTTTCATAACAATAACAATATATAACTAATTTTATAACTTTAATAAATTTCACAACTTTTTATATTAACAATATTGTTATATTGTTTTAACTAAGGTACTATAAATTTTATACATTTTTGCCACTTTTCATTAAATTTCCATAATTTTAAAAAAACTGCAATTTTTACAACATTTAATTACTTTTATAATTTTTTAAACATACTTTATAAACATCGACGTTGATCTAGAGTAAAGCTGTATACTACTATAATACTTAGCACAATTTACGAATTAACTGAAGAATGATTGACATTAGCCTAATAAAATAAAATAATATTTCTGTCAGCTGTTTTCTTTTTTAAATATATTAATTTTGAATATTAAAGCCTGTGCTTTGTTATCGCTGTCATCAAAGTGTTCTTTAATTTCTTCTATAATGTGGTCAGGCCCAATACTGACTACGTCACATTTTTAAATAATTTTAAATGTATATTAAATTTCATTTCGGTTATGTAAAAAAAAAAAAAATGCTGTAACTTTATTGCATTGAACTTTTGAATATATCAAAAAGTTTGTAAGTTACGTGTAATTAGCATAAAGTTAAAGTTCTCAGCTTTGCACTATGTTTTATTTATCAGTTTTGTACTGTATAGCGATAATGTACTTGCGCAGGTCGTTGTCATTTATTTTGTTGTAGAATATTTAATATCTTTGATGATACTGTGATCAGTTTAAACATGAAATATGCTATTAAGAATACTTCCTGATTGGTTTATTAAAATTTATATGAGTTTTCATAATTAAGTTTATTAAACTCTAAAATTGGCATGCAAACTAAATTTTTGATATATTGTTATGCGATAAATAACGTAATTTTTAGTAAATTAAGTAGTAATTTTCATTAATGATTTGTCGCTAGTTATCATAACAAAATATAATAATAAAATAATGACTTAAAAGTGAAATGCACTAATGTGATTCGTAACCAAATATAAGATCTAATTTTACGCGAAATTTTTTTATCGTTTCATCGTTGTTACTGTTGACTATGCAATTATGCATGCTATCCTAAATACAAAATGATTATTAGTTTCTATGCATTGTTATGCGACATAACTTACCATCGTTTTTTCCATTTTTACTTAATCGATTGTCTTATCCCACACTATTGCAACGAAAACATAACTGAAATAATGTTCATACAAGTTAATAAACATGATTTTTTATAATTGTGACAAAAATGTTCGAAACCCGATTATTATAACAATAACAATTATTAAAAAAATATGATAAAAAATATTATTTGACCTATATTCTTATTATATTATAACTTTCAATTCTCATTTGCATCCATCAGAGTTGCTGTTGTTACGATATATACAGCGATACGTTTTCAAGATCAAGTTTAGTTTTATCTTTCTTATTCGCGATTACTTAAAAATAAAATATAGTGATACGATGTGAAGATAAAAAAAAAATTTGTTTTATTTAATTTACTATCGGAACAATATTTAATTTTGGGGGGCAAAGTCCTAGATTCATACCTCCTCGCCGGTGCTCCCTGGGTAACGCTAAATGAATCAGGCGGTGTAGTGGAGACGAGCAGACTACATCCTGTTTATAGTCATGGACACTACATGTCAAGGCGGGCCATTGGCGCCTCAAAACCAATACCAAACCAGCGTCTGTTCTCCAGGTTAGGAGCGGCTGAAGCGGGCGTCTGTCTTGTATCAAGCGGCTCGCTATATAAATGTGTTTCAAGGTAGGACTGGATGCCTTAAGATTCTCACCAGTACGTGACCCACACACGTAATAAGCGGGTTGAGCGGCAGGCCAACAACCTTCTCTCATAAAAACATTTCCGTTATCAACCCTAAACAAAGGCCTCGGATTACCATATCGGATTCATCACAAACTCGACCTCGGAAATTGTACACGGACAACGCTTTAAAAATGGGAACATGGAACGTGCTTAGTCTCTTGAGACCTGGAGATCTCCGGAACCTTTCGAACCAAGCAAAGAGTTACACATTAGACGTACTTGCATTACAAGAGCTTAGATGGTCTGGGAGTGGGATCCATGACACCACCAATGGTTACACTCTTCACTACAGCGGCCATCAGAACGGAGGAGAATTGGGAGTTGGCTCCCTCATCCATCGGCGCGTGAAGCACCATATCATCGATTTCCGCCCTATCAATATGCGGATATGCACGGTCAGACTTCGCACTAAGAAATTTAACATCACGATCGTTAATGTGCATGCGCCCACCGAAGATAAATCAGATGACATCAAAGATCTCTTCTTTGTCGAGCTCGAGGAAGTCATCAACAACATACCGCACCACGACATTAAAATCATCGTGGGCGACTTTAATGCAAAAATCGGTAGGAGTGCAGAAAATACATCGCACATCGGTCCCAACAGCCTGCATCTAACTAGTAACAACAACGGCCAACGCGTCACCGACCTGGCAATAACGTACAACTTAGTTGTATCAAGTACGTTTTTCCCACATAAGAGAATCCACAAAGTAACGTGGAGATCGAATGATGGAAGAACTGAAAACCAAATCGATCACGTCATGGTGTCCAAGAGACACTCCACCAGCATATCTGACGTTAGATCCTACAGAGGTGCAGACATGGACAGCGATCACATGCTTGTCATATTTATGTATAAGTGCAAACTGTCATCTACGTTTAACGGACAAGCACAAAAGACCGTTCGATAGAATATCGATGCTCTAAAAGACCAAGCGTCACTGCAGAGTTACCAATCAGCTGTCACTAACTATTTAGACCGGCCCCATAACAATGAAGAAGCTCCTCCTAACATCCAGGAGCAGTGGCACGCTATACAGTCAGCCATAACAACCGCGGCGCAAAATACCATCGGAAGAAAACCTCCGAGGCCCCGCAACGATTGGTTCGATGATCAATGCCGAAGGGTCGTCGAAAATAAACGAACGCTGCGTGAAAAATGGTTGGCTCGCAACACCAGAAGCACTCTAGCAGAATATCTCCGCGCTAGGAAAGCCACGACTAAATTCCTTCGACAAAAGAAGCGCGAACATATGAGATTATGCATCGAAAACATCAGCTTCCCAGCGGAACTAGGAAACTCAAGGGACTGTTTTGCTAACGCCAGGAATCTCACTAAAGATTTCCACCCAAGAAGTACAGCCATCAAAGACGGGAATGGAGAGCTGAGAACAAACGTGGCTGATGTTCTCTCAATATGGCAAACCTACTTTCAAAATCTGCTAAATCGTGTAGCGCCCACGTAAGTCTATCGCTACAAGTTGAGGGTTAAGATAATTTAAAAGTATTGATTGTAATTATGCAATAGGGAAATTTTTTATTTTGTATGCGTGATGATGATGAAAAAAAAAAAAAAAAAAACCTGAAAAAAAGCTCGGGCGGGTGATGATGGATTACTTCTTGTTTGGTCTTGTGGTTGAATAGATTAACCATCCAGATTTGTTAAGATTATTAAATTTTCTTTTATTTTTGTTTTAATAAAGAAAAATCATTAACTAAAACAAATTGTGCGATAATTAAAATAAAGTAGTTACATTGAGTGTTGGAAAAAAATTAAAAAAAAAGGAAAACTTTGTCCTACAATCGAGTGCATTGATTATACATATACGTGTATATAAGTTAAATTTACTTTTAGTGATAATAATGTTATACCTATAATTGACTAGTATTATGCATATGGTTTTCCTTGTAAATATTGTTAAAACCGCAAATCGAATAATAAACTGTATTTTATTGTGATACCTCTATACTAAGAATATACAAGTGCTCACCTAATGGTATGGTATGAACGCTGATACAAACGTACGTACCAATAACAAAATAAGAACGTTAATAATAACTAATTAAATTATAATACACAAAGTAACCAGGAAATTATAATAATAATAATAATAATAATAATACTGACATAAATACTTAAAACAATAATCAAGTTTGTACAGGGGGTAATTGCATATATATTTTGCTACCCGCTTCGATACAGCGTCGTAACGTGTGTACATGTGCTCACAAAGAAAAATCTCGTGATGTTAAATACGGAATAATATAGTTGAGCAACTGTACTTAAATCATTACATGTACTGAATATCATCGGGTGTCCGGCCGTGTTAACCAAATAGGTTAGTTAAATTTTAGTAATAAGAATTTTTATTGTAAATTTAGTTTTAAGTTTTTTTTTGTAATCTCAAACTTATTTTCTTTTCTTTTGGTGGGGGTTATAATTAAATTTCATTAGTATGTATTTATATACCTATATAAATTATTTAATTTCAATTTTGTTTTTTTTCCTAATTATTAATGTAATGAATTAAAGTTAATACAAATCCAAATTTTTTTTATACAAATATATGTATAACCCTGATATGCCCGTAAAATTTTATTTAATTATTCTGTGGGTTTTTTTTTGTTCATTTGGAGTTTATATTTCGATCGGGTTCGCAAACTTCGTACGTTATGCTTTTTCAGGTTTTTTTTTGTGTGTAAAATAATGTAGAGAATCAATTCGGAGGAGGTGAGTAGTCGAATGGATTGATGGTGACAATGAATAAAATGTACTTGTAGTAATAATTCCCTTTAAATCGGTCTTTCAAGGCTTGGTTATGTTCCGATAAACCCCACGCCGACCCTGAGTTTTAGCTGGCTTATAACGACCGAATCGGAACCGCTAACCTAGCAATTTCTGTAACGGAACGGCAAACAACATGGTTGTCAGTTCGTTACAGTGGCGCCCAAACTTACGGTTTTTACTTTTAATCATCAAATTATTTTTTATTACTTAGTTGTGGAAATAACTAAGTAAGTATTATTTGTTTTATTTTTTTTCGTATTATTTTCATAACTGAGAATCAGTAACCATTGCATGTGTCATTTGATAGTAAATGTATTATTTCCGATATTTTAACGTGAGTGTAATGCTATCTTGCTTAGCAACCTTCAAATGACGTCATACAATGATAATTAATAAACACATTCACGCATTGTACTCTCTTATTTTAGATTTTGACCACAATGTTAGTTTCTGAATGTGGTTATTAAAACAAATAATAAAGCATCTTAAAGTGCAGTTGGGTCCAGGTTATGCTGTTTTGATAAACTTCTGTGTAATTTCATTTATGATGCTTCATTATTTACATTTCATTTTATATATTCCTTTTCTCTTTCGGTATTTTTGCAAGCTATTACATGTTCTCCGCCATCATCAAATTCATTCGATTACTCACTTCAACTGTCTTCTGTTTTAAATTGAGATCAATAAGTTGTTTATTATTTAATTTTACGTTTTTTTACGTACGGTATTTACTTAATTATTATTATATTCTTAAATTTAATTTTTGAAGGTTGAATTATAGTGGACTTGGATCCAACTTAACTCAATTATTAGATTTTTTTTTTTTATTTACAATCACCAATATTGCATAATTGATTTACGTTCTTATATTTTTTGTTTTGAGTTTTTATATTGATATTATCTAGAATTTTAGTGCTTCTCTGGTTCTATTTGGTACCACTCACCATACGTTATTAGTTACAATTGTACTTTTATTTTGTTTTTAGTTTGGGTACAATTTTTGTTTCATTTTAAGATAGGTTTGATTTATTTTGAATTCAATTAAATTTTATTTTTAATCACAATGGATGTCGAGTGCTTAGAGTTTGACGAATTTCAAATTGAATGTGACGTTCGCGATCTGAAAGGTAATCCGTTAGATGTATTAGGTCAATTGAAAGAGCGAATTTTGACTGAAAAAAAACATTCCGTCCTAGTCCCAGTCCGACCACATTCTAGTGCAAGTAAAAATCCTAAAAGGGAGATTGCATGTATTAAAACTAAAATCAAAGACTTCCGTACCCTTTTGCAAGATGCGCTTAATCTTGACAATAACGAGGGGGTTATGCAGCGCAGTCGTTTGCTCAGTCGGTTAATACATATTCAGAGCTGTTTAAATAGATTAAATTATTCCAAAACCGTGAGATCTGATGTCAAAGAACTGAAAGATAAAACAAATAAATTAATTGACATACTTGAACGTATTACTAATGAACAAATTCCGTTAGATGAGTCTAGGAACGCTCTAACCGATTTCTGTGTAGAAGATTTAGGAAGTGACCACACGTTATCTGACGATGAGAATGGCGCCCGGGTGAGATTTACGGATGACCTTGTTAAACCTGAAATAGGTAATCAGGAGCCAGAAGCGCCTCTCAATGTGCTAGCATTAGCTGAACTACCTACTCCGAATAATTCTCGGGCTTCAGTTCAAATCAAAGAAGATCTCGGAAATCGTAATCGCATTTCTCTGACATCAGAATCCACGCCAACGGAGGTGGAAACCTCCCGAAATGTCTCGACACTCTCTCGAACGGGTGAACGTGCGGCTAGTCCAACATTTATTCCACACATCGATAGGTCCTCTTCCACTAATCAGCATCGCCAAGCTACGAATAAGGGTATAGCACCAGTTAAATGGAATATAAGATTTGATGGTCTACCAACAGGAGAAAACATTAAACGTTTTTTATTCAAAGTTGAGAACCTAGCGGATCACAATTATATTCCTATGTATCAACTGGTTACCGACTTAAATTATTTATTAAAAGGTACTGCCGCCGATTATTATTGGACTCTGATTGAGAGAAATCCTGATATTACGTGGTCTCAGCTCAAATTTGCATTGCTTAAACGATTTCAAGACCGGCGTTCTGATGACGAAATTAGATGGTTGTTGGAAGCACGAAGGCAAAGGCCCCGCGAGTCCTTTAATGAATTTTACAGTGACATCTTAAAAATAGCTTTACAATGTGAAACACCCCTGAATGATAGGCAACTTATTAATATTATGCAACGCAACATGAGACCGGGTCTTCAGGATAAATTGGTTGACCACGAATTTACCCATATCGAAGATATGGTCCGTAAATGTGTTGCTTATGAAGACACGTGGGCGAGAACCGGGTTTGTTCCCGAAATGTTATGTGCAAACCGTAAATTCGTGTATGAGCTTGTTAACCATGACGTTAATCACGACGAGAATAATGTAATAAATCCCAATATCGTGCCGAATTATGGGAGTTATGAAAATGAACTATTCGAATTAAATCGGGGTATGCAGCGAAACCCAAGCTCTTCAAATGAACTAAATCGGGGTATGTATCGAAATCCAAGCTATTCAAACCAACTAAATTGGAGTACGCATAGAAATACAAGTTCTTCAAATCAATCCAGCAAACCAATTCAGTCGTCTGCTTATCAAAACCATGGTTCACATCGTCCGTACTGTTATGGATGTGGAGAACCTGGAATTATGAAATCAAACTGTGTGCGCTGTGGAAGTCAGGGGGGAAATGAATGGCGGGAGCAGAGGACTGGCAATGTTCTGCCTCCCAGAACGAGGGTTGCCACAAATTCCAATCGAGCTCCAGTGCAATCTGTAGAAGCAGCATCCAACACGGATCCAGAGCTTGCTCTCTTGGGAGTGAAGCGAAAAACATAGCATCGCCGTCGAATTTTTATCCAACAGTCCCTTATCCTGTCTCTTCTAGTACGAGCCGTCGACCGAGATTTTTTAAATATTGGGCCATTCGTCGTGACATTAGAAATTCAATCTCTGCTTCTTTAATTACGGACGATATAGATGGGAGGCCTTACGCAGATGTCCTTATTTTAACTAAACCGTATTGTGGTTTACTAGATAGCGGGGCAAATATATCAGTTTTAGGGAAAGGTTGTGAAGAATGCCTAACATGTCCTGATATTCATTTTCGGCACATGCTCTCTCGAGTTAAAACGGCCAACGGAACTAATGAACTTATAATAGGACATATCTCGGTTCCTATCACATTCGCAGGTCAAACTCATTCGATTAAATTGCATTTAGCGCCTAACTGAAGTCAAACGCTATACCTGGGAATGGATTTTTGGAACGCGTTTGGATTTAAAATTCATATTCCGAAATTAAACAAAATTGCATCATCTGTTAGTGAATTAAATTCAACCTGTAAATTAGACGAATGCCTTTTGCAACATGAACTAACGGCTCAACAACGTAATATTCTTCGTAATGTTATCACTCAATTTCCATCATTCGAAACATTGGGATTGGGCAAAACTGACTTTATTACTCACGTGATAGATGTAGGCCAGGCTAAACCGATTAAGCAACGGCACTATGCCATATCACCAGCTAAGGAAAAGGAACTTTACGATGAGTTGGATCGCATGCTTGCTCTTGGAGTGATAGAGGAGAGTTATAGCTCTTGGAGTAGTCCTGTCACTATGGTTCGGAAGGCAAATGGGAAGGCCCGATTGTGCATTGACGCTAGGAAATTGAACTCGGTCACAGTAAAAGATGCTTACCCTCTTCCTCTCATCGATGGGTTGCTCGGGCGTCTCGACAACACCAGGTTTATTACAAGCCTTGACTTGAAAGACGCCTTCTGGCAAATTCCATTAGATGAGGGGTCGAGGGATAAGACAGCTTTTGCTGTGCCCGGCAGACCGTTGTACCATTTCACCGTAATGCCTTTCGGGCTTTGTAATGCCCCACAAACAATGTGTCGTTTAATGCACCGCGTTATCCCAAATGAATTACAGCATCAGGTTTTTGTCTATCTAGACGACCTGTTAATTACATCCGAAACATTTGAGGAACACATTGTGTTATTAACTAAAGTGGCAGGATTATTAAAACGTGCGAACTTAACAATTAATATCCAAAAAAGGAAGTTCATGCTCCGCGAAATTAAATACTTGGGATATGTTGTTGGTGACGGAATCGTCAAAGCAGATCCGGATAAGGTTGCAGCAATTACGGGGTATCCAGCACCTAAAAATGTAAAACAGGTGCGGCGATTCTTAGGGATGGCCGGCTGGTACCGACGATTCATTAAAAATTTTTCAGAAATTGCAGCGGGACTAACCAACCTTCTGAAAAAAATCGAAAATTCCTTTGGGACCAAGCACCAGCGCAATCGTTTAGCAAACTTAAAGAAGCCTTGTCGACCTCACCTGTATTATGTAATGCAGACTACAGTCGGCATTTTTATATACAGTGCGATGCATCAACCACCGGTATTGGAGGAGTCTTATTTCAAAAAACGGATGAAGGCGACGAGCGTCCCATTGCATATATTTCAGCCAAGTTAAATCCTGCGCAACGACGATACTCTATCACCGAACTTGAGTGCTACGCTGCAGTGGTGTCAGTAAAAAAATTCCGCCAATACGTGGAGGGATTTCCCTTCACGATCATAACAGACCATGCGAGTCTCAAGTGGTTGATGGACCAACGCGATTTAACGGGGAGATTAGCTCGCTGGAGTTTGAAACTCCAAGCTTATAACTTTACCATAGAATATCGCAAAGGTAGTGAAAATATAGTGCCGGACGCCTTATCTAGACAGACTGCCGAAGAGTTGAAGCTGAATGATAATGATATGGTGAACGTTAATCTCAACATTAACTTGGACGATGCAGCTTTTAAAACTAATGAATATTTATCTCTGATCTATGCAGTTCTCGCTCAACCAAAGCTTCAGGAAACTTTTCGTGTATCCAATAATAAAATATATTTCAACGCCGTTAATACTCCTTATAAAGTCGAAACTGATATTCCAGAGTGGAAATTGTTTATACCATCTAAGCTTAGAAATAATTTAATTTTTCAAGCTCATTGCCCTCCGACCGCCGCTCACATGGGTTTCCATAAAACGTTAGATATACTACAAAGATATTATTACTGGCCCACCATGAGTAGAGATGTATCGGAGTGTCTTAAATCGTGCGTAACATGTAAGACTGTAAAAGCCCCAAATTATTCGACTCGTCCACGTATGGGGTTCTATAATCAAATCGATCGACCATGGCAAAAATTATATATCGATTTTCTAGGGCCTTATCCACGTTCTCTTTCTGGAAATTCCTTTCTTTTCATAATTCTCGATCAATATTCAAGATTCATTTTGTTGGAACCTATGCGGGACGCAAATTCAAAAAAGGTGGTTATGTGCCTCGAAAAAAATGTTCACTTATTCTCTGTACCAGAAATCATACTAAGTGATAATGGTAAACAGTTTGTGTCAAAAGCGTTCGAAGATTTTACAAAAAAACATGGCATTAAACATATCTTCACCCCGAAATATTCTCCACAAGCGAACGCTGCCGAACGGGTTAATCGTTCAATAATTGCGGCCATACGTGCGTATATCAAACAAGAACATCGAAATTGGGACACTCATATTCAATCGATTAGTTCTGCTTTACGAAACGTCCAGCATCAAAGTACTCAGTTTTCACCTCATTATTTGGTATTTGGGCAACATCACATTGGTCACGGATCCTACTACGAGCTCCTTAGAACTTTGAATGAAATATCAGGAAGGGGGGTTGCTATTTCAAAAAGTGACCGTTTATCGTTAGCCCAAGAAACAGTCCTTAAAAATCTTGAAGACTCTTACAATAGAAGTTCACATACGTATAACCTTCGCAGTTGCAATCGTAAATTTCAAATTGGTGAAACTGTGTACGCTCGAAACTTTGTACAAAGCGATAAGGCACAATAATTTAATGCCAAATTCGCACCAAAATTTATAGTAGCAAAAATTATCAAAGCTGTTGGTTCTGTAGCTTTTGAATTAGCTGATGAAACTGGGAAATCTATGGGAGTGTACCACATTAAGGACATTAAAACTTAATTCTAGAATAATATGCCCGGCTTGTTACTGAGACCTCTTGTCTAGGGTGTGGGACGTTCCCACGATTTGTAGCGCCCACGTAAGTCTATCGCTACAAGTTGAGGGTTAAGATAATTTAAAAGTATTGATTGTAATTATGCAATAGGGAAATTTTTTATTTTGTATGCGTGATGATGATGAAAAAAAAAAAAAAAAAAACCTGAAAAAAAGCTCGGGCGGGTGATGATGGATTACTTCTTGTTTGGTCTTGTGGTTGAATAGATTAACCATCCAGATTTGTTAAGATTATTAAATTTTCTTTTATTTTTGTTTTAATAAAGAAAAAACATTAACTAAAACAAATTGTGCGATAATTAAAATAAAGTAGTTACATTGAGTGTTGGAAAAAAATTTAAAAAAAAGGAAAACTTTGTCCTACAATCGAGTGCATTGATTATACATATACGTGTATATAAGTTAAATTTACTTTTAGTGATAATAATGTTATACCTATAATTGACTAGTATTATGCATATGGTTTTCCTTGTAAATATTGTTAAAACCGCAAATCGAATAATAAACTGTATTTTATTGTGATACCTCTATACTAAGAATATACAAGTGCTCACCTAATGGTATGGTATGAACGCTGATACAAACGTACGTGCCAATAACAAAATAAGAACGTTAATAATAACTAATTAAATTATAATACACAAAGTAACCAGGAAATTATAATAATAATAATAATAATAATAATACTGACATAAATACTTAAAACAATAATCAAGTTTGTACAGGGGGTAATTGCATATATATTTTGCTACCCGCTTCGATACAGCGTCGTAACGTGTGTACATGTGCTCACAAAGAAAAATCTCGTGATGTTAAATACGGAATAATATATATTTTACTTTGGTTTTTATCAATTGTAATGGTGTATTGTGATTGTTCCGTATATTGGTCTATTTCAGCACTCTCGAATTAATTACACAACCGTAGGAAATTCTTCCATTTGCGTCAATCTGTATGACAACGACCATGATAATCGACACCTACTTATACACAATCAACTTCCCAACCACCCCATACATTTTTCTTTCCTTTAACGCTGGATCGCGACCTGATGAGAAGACTGATTTTTTCAAATCATTAATCTCGTCTGTTCGAAACTGATTGTTGTGATTCTTACACATTAGCCATCTATAAGTCAAAAAAATTCAAAGGAATAATATAGTTGAGCAACTGTACTTAAATCATTACATGTACTGAATATCATCGGGTGTCCGGCCGTGTTAACCAAATAGGTTAGTTAAATTTTAGTAATAAGAATTTTTATTGTAAATTTAGTTTTAAGTTTTTTTTTTGTAATCTCAAACTTATTTTCTTTTCTTTTGGTGGGGGTTATAATTAAATTTCATTAGTATGTATTTATATACCTATATAAATTATTTAATTTCAATTTTGTTTTTTTTCCTAATTATTAATGTAATGAATTAAAGTTAATACAAATCCAATTTTTTTTTATACAAATATATGTATAACCCTGATATGCCCGTAAAATTTTATTTAATTATTCTGTGGGTTTTTTTTTGTTCATTTGGAGTTTATATTTCGATCGGGTTCGCAAACTTCGTACGTTATGCTTTTTCAGG
The DNA here is from genome assembly GCA_947310385.1 of Nephrotoma appendiculata. Classification (NCBI taxonomy): domain Eukaryota; kingdom Metazoa; phylum Arthropoda; class Insecta; order Diptera; family Tipulidae; genus Nephrotoma; species Nephrotoma appendiculata. The sequence goes on along the minus strand of OX371224.1, from coordinate 375,624,867 downwards.
TTTCTTTGTGTGTAAAATAATGTAGAGAATCAATTCGGAGGAGGTGAGTAGTCGAATGGATTGATGGTGACAATGAATAAAATGTACTTGTAGTAATAATTCCCTTTAAATCGGTCTTTCAAGGCTTGGTTATGTTCCGATAAACCCCACGCCGACCCTGAGTTTTAGCTGGCTTATAACGACCGAATCGGAACCGCTAACCTAGCAATTTCTGTAACGGAACGGCAAACAACATGGTTGTCAGTTCGTTACAATCGGAATGACGAAGTTACCCCCATTAGAGCAATAGCTCCGCCAGGTGAAGAGGTCTTTGTCGAATATCCCACAGTAGAGGAAGTAGACGCAGCTATTAGTCGATTGAAAAACGGCAAGGCACCCGGTCTCGATGGAATCCCCGCAGAACTAATTAAACTCGGAGGCGCTACTCTTGCAACAAGTTTATACGATCTCGTCGTTTGTATTTGGGACCAAGAAGAGTTGCCGGAGAATTGGAAGACCGCACTCATATGTCCGTTGCATAAAAAAGGCGACCGTCTTAAATGTGAAAACTTTCGTGGCATCGCTCTATTGAACACTGCTTACAAAGTGTTGGCTAATGTTGTACTTGCCAGACTCATCCCTTTCGCCGAAAACATCATTGGCGACTATCAGTGTGGTTTTCGTCCCAACCGATCAACCACTGACCAGTGTTTCACCATGAGGATGATCTTGGAAAAATGTTGGGAGTATAACATAACCATTCATCAACTATATATAGACTTCAGACAGGCGTATGACAGTATAAACCGCGACAACCTATGGGCCGCGCTCATATGCCTGGGAATCCCAGAGAAACTCGTTTCTCTGTGTAAATTAACAACATCCGGGTCTGTATGTAGAATCGTAATTGAAGGATCTGTGTCAGACCCCTTTGAAATAACATCTGGTGTTCGACAGGGCGATGCACTCGCGCCTTTGCTGTTCAATCTGGCGCTTGAGTACGTAGTGATGAAAAGCAACATCGAAACCTCGCGCTGTATATTTAATAAGTCAGGCCAAATTCTTGGATATGCAGATGATATCGTGCTTCTTGGCCGAAGACCTAGCGATATCAAAGACAGTTTCATACCGCTCGATCGCTGCGCAAGAAGACTTGGTTTGGAGGTGAACAGCAGTAAAACAAAATATTTAGTAACACCTAGGAACATCTCTACGGCAAATCTCGGAATTGGCGACCACAACTTTGATAGCGTCGAAAACTTTAAATACCTCGGGTCAGTTATAACATCGTCGAATGATATGCAGGCAGAAATAAAAGCCCGAATCGCTGCCGGACAACGAGTTTTCTACGCCAAATCAAAATTATTGCGATCGAAACATCTATCGCAGTCGTGCAAGCTCGCACTTTATAAAGCACTTATAAGACCTGTGCTGGCTTTCGGAAGCGAGAGCTGGACCATGACCACTAACGATTGTAGATTATTATCTACCTTCGAAAGGAAGGTTGTCCGTTCAATCTTTGGTCCAATTAAAGTTGCGAACAACGAATATCGGATTCGTATGAATCACGAAATAAAGCAACTCCTCGGAGGCAGCGATATTATCGGATTCATCAAATCCAATCGAGTGAGATGGCTCGGCCACGTTACAAGGTCTCCACAACAACGGATGATAAATAAAGTGTTCCACCAACAACCAGCCGGAGTACGTCGTAGAGGAAGACCCCGACTACGCTGGCGCGACGACATCGAACAAGATCTTCGAACATTAGGATGTCGAAACTGGAGGACGATAGCGGTGGATCGAGATGGATGGAGGGCCTTAGTGCAGGCGGCGAAATCCCTTCATGGGATGTGAAGGCCAGAGAGAGAGAGAGGAACAATATTCTTGCATATAAGATATAACACATCACTCAAATATATATGTAATAACATTTTTCATTACAGTTGAACAGACGAATGACAAATCTTAATAAATTTCAATAAAATTCATATGATCATATGTTGAAATGAAGATTTTAGTTATCGAAACATTACTATATTTCTCAAGTTATATGAATATGAAATGCAAAACCAGTATTCAATATTCAATTGTATTAGTCTTTATATATTTTGCGAATACAATAACAACAACAATCATTTACTATCATTTAAATTTAATATTTGTTACAGTTACTAAATTAAATATTGTAAATCGCACGTCGGACGTCGGACGTCGCACCCCGCGCCGCTTTTGAACACTTTTGTGTGAAATAATTTTAAAAGTAATAAATCAAATAGAAATTTAAAACCAAAAGTTTTCCAAAGTTGCTAAAATAATTAATTGTTATATATACATGTGTTTATTGTTACGATTTTCAAGATCAAGTTTATTTATGCATTTCTTATACGTAAGTAAAAAATAAAATCCAATTTTAATAATCTTTATTATTATGTATTCGTACACAATAATAATAATCACTTCTAATTTCAACTACAATTTTATTTAAAATTTGTTGTTGTTGTTACGATATGTAATTTTTTACGTTTTTCAAGATCAAGTTTACTATTATCTTTCTTATTCGCAGTTTCTAGTACCAATTTTAAAATTCAATGTTTTAATCTTTATCTATATGATATGCAATCGTATACCATAACAACAACAATTTAATATGAAATAACTTAATCCTTTCAATACTAAAAAAATAATTTTTTATTTAATTTACTATCGAAACAATATTCTTGCATATAAAGGGTTAACACATTCCATTTCAAATATAATAAAATTCTTCATTACAGTTGAACAGGCGAATCAAAAACCTTAATAAATTTCAATAAAATTCATATGATCATATGTTGAAATGAAGATTTTAGTTATCGAGACATTACTATATTTCTCATATTATATGAAGATGAAATGTAAAAGCAGTATTCAATATCCAATTACTATGGAAAAATATTTTTGGGATGGGATTTATGCCAGAACCCCCACAAAACAACTACTTGTGAGTAGATCAACGTTTAATTTGGTGCAATATGTCGTCTCATTTGCCTGCAATGCAGGATCGAAACACAATGTGGCCAAATTTCAAAATACGAAACTTGCAACAACCACGCTTTCCTTATGCATTCTACAACGTGTCATGTACAACGTGGCATATACATTAACTATAATGATTTTGAACCGGAAAATCAACAAAAAAATGTTTTCAATTTTTTGCGAAAATCCGTGATGCCTTACTTATATTGAACGGATAAAATTTATTGTCACAGATTCCGTATGATTCGTTTAGTTTCGGTTATGGACGTAATTATGAGTAGATCAACGTTTAATTTAGTGCAATATGTCGTCTCATTTGCCTGCAATGCAGGATCGAAACACAATGAAATGAAGCTTCCAACAACCACGCTTTCCTTATGCATTCTACCGGTTGTTTCGTGGTCAACGTGTCATAAACATTACCTATAATGATTTTGAACCGGAAAATCAACAAAAAAATGCTTTCAATTTTTTTGCGAAAATCCCTGATGGTTGTTAGCCTTACTTATTTTGAATGGATAAAATTTATTGTCACAGATTCCGTATGATTCGTTTAGTTTCGGTTATGGACGTAATTATGAGTAGATCAACGCTTAATTTGGTGCAATATGTCGTCTCATTTGCCTGCAATGCATGATCGAAATACAATGTGGCCGAATTTCAAAAAATGAAGCTTTCAACAACCACGCTTTCCTTATGCATTCTACCGGTTGTTACGTGGTCAACGTGTCATAAACATTACCTATAATGATTTTGAACCGGGAAATCAACAAAAAAATGTTTCCAATTTTTTGCGAAAATCCCTGATGGTTGTTAGCCTTAATTATGAGTAGATCAACGTTTAATTTGGTACAATATGTCTTCTCATTTGCCTGCAATGCGGGATCGAAACACAATGTGGCCGAATTTCAAAATACGAAACTTTCAACAACCACGCTTTCTTTATGCATTCTACCGGTTGATTCGTGGTCAACGTACAACGTGTCATATACATTACCTATAATGATTTTGAACCATGAAATCAACAAAAAAATGTTTTAAATTTTTTGCGAAAATCCCTGATGGTGTTAGCCTTACTTATTTTGAATGGATAAAATTTATTGTCACAGATTCCGTATGATTCGTTTAGTTTCGGTTATGGACGTAATTATGAGTAGATCAACGTTGAATTCTGTTAAATATGTCGACTAGTTTGCCTGCAATGCAGGATCGAAACTTAATGTGGCCAAATTTCAAAATACGAAACTTTCAACAACCACGCTTTCCTTATGCATTCTACCGGTTGTTTCGTGGTCAACGTGTCATAAACATTACCTATAATGATTTTGAACCGGAAAATTAACAAAAAAATGTTTTCAATTGTTTGCGAAAACCCCTGATGGTTAGCCTTCAAAATACGAAACTTTCAACAACCACGCTTTTCTTATGCATTCTACCGGTTGTTTCGTGGTCAACGTACAACGTGTCATATACATTACCTATAATGATTTTGAACCGGAAAATCAATACAAAAATGTTTTCAATTTTTTGCGAAAATCCCTGATGGTGTTAGCTTTACTTATTTTGAATGGATAAAATTTATTGTCACAGATTCCGTATGATTCGTTTAGTTTCGGTTATGGACGTAATTAAGAGTAGATCAACGTTGAATTCTGTTAAATATGTCGTCTAATTTGCCTGCAATGCAGGATCGAAACTTAATGTAGCTGGATTTCAAAATACGAAACTTTCAACAACCACGCTTTCCTTATGCATTCTACCGGTTGTTTCGTGGTCAACGTGTCATAAATATTACCTATAACGATTTTGAACCGGAAAATCAACAAAAAAATGTTTTCAATTGTTTGCGAAAACCCCTGATGGTTAGCCTTCAAAATACGAAACTTTCAACAACCACGCTTTTCTTATGCATTCTACCGGTTGTTTCGTGGTCAACGTGTCATAAACATTACCTTTAATGATTTTGAACCGGAAAATCAACAAAAAAATGTTTTCAATTTTTTGCGAAAATCCCTGATGGTTGTTGTTAGCCTTACTTATTTTGAACGGATAAAATTTATTGTCAAAGATTCCGTATGATTCGTTTAGTTTCGGTTATGGACGTAATTATGAGTAGATCAACGTTTAATTTGCTGCAATATGTCTTCTCATTTGCCTGCAATGCAGGATCGAAACACAATGTGGCCGAATTTCAAAATACGAAACTTTCAACAACCACGCTTTCCTTATGCATTCTACCGGTTGATTCGTGGTCAACGTACAACGTATCATATACATTACCTATAATGATTTTGAACCGGAAAATCAATACAAAAATGTTTTCAATTTTTTGCGAAAATCCCTGATGGTTGTTGTTAGCCTTACTTATTTTGAATGGATAAAATTTATTGTCACAGATTCCGTATGATTCGTTTAGTTTGGGTTATGGACGTAATTATGAGTAGATCAACGTTTAATTTGGTGCAATATGTCGTCTCATTTGCCTGCAATGCAGGATCGAAACACAATGTGGCCGAATTTCAAAATACGAATTTTTCAACAACCACGCTTTCCTTATGCATTCTACCGGTTGTTTCGTAGTCAACGTGTCATAAACATTACATATAATGATTTTGAACCGGAAAATCAACAAAAAAAATGTTTTCAATTTTTTTGCGAAAATCCCTGATGGTTAGCCTTACTTATTTTGAACGGATAACATTTATTGTCCCAGATCACAGAGCAGATCAACGTTTAGTTTGGTGCAATATGTCATCTCATTTGCCTGCAATACAGGATCGAAACACAATGTGTCCAAATTTCAAAATACGAAACTTTCAACAACCACGCTTTCCTTATGCATTCTACCGGTTGTTTCATGGTCAACGTACAACGTGTTATAAACATTACCTATAATGATTTTGAACCGGAAAATCAACAAAAAAAATGTTTTCATTTTTTTTGCGAAAATCTCTGATGGTTAGTTAGCCTTACTTATTTTGAATGGATAAAATTTATTGTCACAGATTCCGTATGATTCGTTTAGTTTCGGTCATGGACGTAATTATGAGTAGATCAACGTTTCATTTGGTGCAATATGTTGTCTCATTTACCTGCAATGCAGGATCGAAACACAATGTGGCCGAATTTCAAAATACGAAACTTTCAACAACCACGCTTTCCTTATGCATTCTACCGGTCGTTTCGTGGTCAACGTGTCATAAACATTACCTATAATGATTTTGAACCGGAAAATCAACAAAAAAAATGTTTTCAATTTTTTTGCGAAAATCCCTGATGGTCACAGTTTCCGTATGATTCGTTTAGTTTCGGTTATGGACGTAATTATGAGTAGATCAACGTTTAATTTGGTGCAATATGTCGTCTCATTTGCCTGCGATGCAGGATCAAAACACAATGTGGCCGAATTTCAAAATACGAAACTTTCAACAACCACGCTTTCCTTATGCATTCTACCGGTTGTTTCGTGGTCAACGTGTCATAAACATTACCTATAATGATTTTGAACCGGAAAATCAACAAAAAAAATGTTTTCGTTTTTTTTGCGAAAATCCCTGATGGTTAGTTAGCCTTTCTTATTTTGAACGGATAAAATTTATTGTCACAGATTCCGTATGATTCGTTTAATTTCGGTTATGGACGTAATTATGAGTAGATCAACGTTTAATTTGGTGCAATATGTCATCTCATTTGCCTGCAATGCAGGATCGAAACACGATGTGGCCGAATTCCAAAATACGAAACTTGCAACAACCACGCTTTCCTTATGCATTCTACCGGTTGTTTCGTGGTCAACGTACAACGTGTCATATACATTACCTATAATGATTTTGAACCGGAAAATCAACAAAAAAATGTTTTCAATTTTTTTGCGAAAATCCCTGATGGTCACAGTTTCCGTATGATTCGTTTAGTTTCGGTTATGGACGTAATTATGAGTAGATCAACGTTTAATTTGGTGCAATATGTCGTCTCATTTGCCTGCGATGCAGGATCAAAACACAATGTGGCCGAATTTCAAAATACGAAACTTTCAACAACCACGCTTTCCTTATGCATTCTACCGGTTGTTTCGTGGTCAACGTGTCATAAACATTACCTATAATGATTTTGAACCGGAAAATAAACAAAAAAATGTTTTCGTTTTTTTTGCGAAAATCCCTGATGGTTAGTTAGCCTTTCTTATTTTGAACGGATAAAATTTATTGTCACAGATTCCGTATGATTCGTTTAGTTTCGGTTATGGACGTAATTATGAGTTGATCAATGTTTAATTTGGTGCAATATGTCGTCTCATTTGCCTGCAATGCAGGATCGAAACACGATGTGGCCGAATTTCAAAATACGAAACTTTCAACAACCACGCTTTCCTTATGCATTCTACCGGTTGTTTCGTGGTCAACGTGTCATAAACATTACCTATAATGATTTTGAACCGGAAAATCAACAAAAAAAATGTTTTCAATTTTTTTGCGAAAAACCCTGATGGTCACAGATTCCGTATGATTCGTTTAGTTTCGGTTATGGACGTAATTATGAGTAGATCAACGTTTAATTTGGTGCAATATGTCGTCTCATTTGCCTGCAATGCAGGATCGAAACACAATGTGGCCGAATTTCAAAATACGAAACTTTCAACAACCACGCTTTCCTTATGCATTCTACCGGTTGTTTCATGGTGAACGTACAACGTGTTATAACATTACCTATAATGATTTTGAGCCGGAAAATCATTAAATATACGTTTTCAATTTTTTGCAAAAATCCCTGATGGTTAGCCTTTCTTATTTTGAACGGATAAAATTTATTGTCACAGATTCCGTATGATTCGTTTAGTTTCGGTTATGGACGTAATTATGAGTAGATCAACGTTTAATTTGGTGCAATATGTCGTCTCATTTGCCTGCAATGCAGGATCGAAACACAATGTGGCCGAATTTCAAAATACGAAACTTTCAACAACCACGATTTCCTTATGCATTCTACCGGTTGTTTCGTGGTCAACGTGTCATAAACATTACCTATAATGATTTTGAACCGGAAAATAAACAAAAAAATGTTTTCAATTTTTTGCGAAAATCCGTGATGAGCCTTACTTATTTGGAACGGATAAAATTTATTGTCACAGATTCCGTATGATTCGTTTAGTTTCGGTTATGGACGTAATTATGAGTAGATCAACGTTTAATTTGGTGCAATATGTCGTCTCATTTATCTGCAATGCAGGATCGAAACACAATGTGGCCGAATTTCAAAATACGAAACTTTCAACAACCACGCTTTCCTTATGCATTCTACCGGTTGTTTCGTGATCAACGTGTCATAAACATTACCTATAATGATTTTGAACCGGAAAATCAACAAAAAAATGTTTTCATTTTTTGCGAAAATCCCTGATGGTCACAGATTCCGTATGATTCGTTTAGTTTCGGTTATGGACGTAATTATGAGTAGATCAATGTTTAATTTGGTGCAATATGTCGTCTCATTTGCCTGCAATGCAGGATCGAAACACGATGTGGCCGAATTTCAAAATACGAAACTTTCAACAACCACGCTTTCCTTATGCATTCTACCGGTTGTTTCGTGATCAACGTGTCATAAACATTACCTATAATGATTTTGAACCGGAAAATCAACAAAAAAAATGTTTTCAATTTTTTTGCGAAAAACCCTGATGGTCACAGATTCCGTATGATTCGTTTAGTTTCGGTTATGGACGTAATTATGAGTAGATCAACGTTTAATTTGGTGCAATATGTCGTCTCATTTGCCTGCAATGCAGGATCGAAACACAATGTGGCTGAATTTCAAAATACGAAACTTTCAACAACCACGCTTTCCTTATGCATTCTACTGGTTGTTTCGTGGTCAACGTGTCATAAACATTACCTATAATGATTTTGAACCGGAAAATCAACAAAAAAAATGTTTTCAATTTTTTTGCGAAAAACCCTGATGGTCACAGATTCCGTATGATTCGTTTAGTTTCGGTTATGGACGTAATTATGAGTAGATCAACGTTTAATTTGGTGCAATATGTCGTCTCAATTGCCTGCAATGCAGGATCGAAACACAATGTGGCTGAATTTCAAAATACGAAACTTTCAACAACCACGCTTTCCTTATGCATTCTACCGGTTGTTTCGTGGTCAACGTGTCATAAACATTACCTATAATGATTTTGAACCGGAAAATCAACAAAAAAAATGTTTTCAATTTTTTTGCGAAAAACCCTGAGGGTCACAGATTCCGTATGATTCGTTTAGTTTCGGTTATGGACGTAATTATGAGCAGATCAACGTTTAATTTGGTGCAATATGTCGTCTCATTTGCCTGCAATACAGGATCGAAACACAATGTGGCCGAATTTCAAAATACGAAACTTGCAACAACCACGCTTTCCTTATGCATTCTACCGGTCGTTTCGTGGTCAACGTGTCATAAACATTACATATAATGATTTTGAACCGGAAAATCAACAAAAAAATGTATTCATTTTTTTTTGCGAAAATCCCTGATCGTTGTTAGCCTTACTATATTTTGAACGGATAAAATTTATTGTCACAGATTCCGTATGATTCGTTTAGTTTCGGTTATGGACGTAATTATGAGTAGATCAACGTTTAATTTGGTGCAATATGTCGTCTCATTTGCCTGCAATGGCAGTCGAAACACAATGTGGCCGAATTTCAAAATACGAAACTTTCAACAACCACGCTTTCCTTATGCATTCTACCGGTTGTTTCGTAGTCAACGTGTCATAAACATTACCTATAATGATTTTGAACCGAAAAATCAACAAAAAAATGTTTTCAATTTTTTGCGAAAATCCGTGATGTGCCTTACTTATTTTGAACGGATAAAATTTATTGTCACAGATTCCGTATGATTTGTTTAGTTTCGGTTATGGACGTAATTATGAGTAGATCAACGTTTAATTTGGTGCAATATGTCGTCTCATTTGCCTGCAATGGCAATCGAAACACAATGTGGCCGAATTGCAAAATACGAAACTTTCAACAACCACGCTTTCCTTATGCATTCTACTGGTCGTTTCGTGGTCAACGTGTCATAAACATTACCTATAATGATTTTGAACCGGAAAATCAACAAAAAAATGTATTCATTTTTTTTGCGAAAATCCCTGATGGTTAGCCTTACTTATTTTGAACGGATAAAATTTATTGACACAGATCATAGAGCAGATCAACGTTTAGTTTGGTGCAATATGTCGTCTCATTTGCCTGCAATGCAGGATCGAAACACAATGTGGCCGAATTTCAAAATACGAAACTTTCAACAACCACGATTTCCTTATGCATTCTACCGGTCGTTTCGTGGTCAACGTGTCATAAACATTACCTTTAATGATTTTGAACCGGAAAATCAACAAAAAAATGTTTTCAATTTTTTGCGAAAATCCCTGATGGTTGTTAGCCTTACTTATTTTGAACGGATAAAATTTATTGTCACAGATTTCGTATGATTCGTTTAGTTTGGGTTATGGACGTAATTATGAGTAGATCAACGTTTAATTTGGTGCAATATGTCGTCTCATTTGCCTGCAATGCAGGATCGAAACACAATGTGGCCGAATTTCAAAATACGAAACTTTCAACAACCACGATTTCCTTATGCATTCTACCGGTTGTTTCGTGGTCAACGTGTCATAAACATTACCTATAATGATTTTGAACCGGAAAATCAACAGAAAAAATGTTTTCAATTTTTTTGCGAAAAACCCTGATGGTCGTGTCATAAACATTACCTATAATGATTTTGAACCGGAAAATCAACAGAAAAAATGTTTTCAATTTTTTTGCGAAAAACCCTGATGGTCACAGATTCCGTATGATTCGTTTAGTTTCGGTTATGGACGTAATTATGAGCAGATCAACGTTTAATTTGGTGCAATATGTCGTCTCATTTGCCTGCAATACAGGATCGAAACACAATGTGGCCGAATTTCAAAATACGAAACTTTCAAAAACCACGCTTTCCTTATGCATTCTACCGGTCGTTTCGTGGTCAACGTGTCATAAACATTACAAATAATGATTTTGAACCGAAAATCAACAAAAAAATGTATTCGTTTTTTTTTTGCGAAAATCCCTGATGGTTGTTAGCCTTACTATATTTTGAACGGATAAAATTTATTGTCACAGATTCCGTATGATTCGTTTAGTTTCGGTTATGGACGTACTTATGAGTAGATCAACGTTTAATTTGGTGCAATATGTCGTCTCATTTGCCTGCAATGCAGGATCGAAACACAATGTGGCCGAATTTCAAAATACGAAACTTTCAACAACCACGATTTCCTTATGCATTCTACCGGTTGTTTCGTGGTCAACGTGTCATAAACATTACCTATAATGATTTTGAACCGGAAAATCAACAAAAAAATGTTTTCAATTTTTTGCGAAAATCCGTGATGAGCCTTACTTATTTTGAACGGATAAAATTTATTGTCACAGATTCCGTATGATTCGTTTAGTTTCGGTTATGGACGTAATTATGAGTAGATCAACGTTTAATTTGGTGCAATATGTCGTCTCATTTACCTGCAATGCAGGATCGAAACACAATGTGGCCGAATTTCAAAATACGAAACTTTCAACAACCACGCTTTCCTTATGCATTCTACCGGTCGTTTCGTGATCAACGTGTCATAAACATTACCTATAATGATTTTGAGCCGGAAAATCAACAAAAAAAAATGTTTTCAATTTTTTTGCGAAAATTCCTGATGGTCACAGATTCCGTATGATTCGTTTAGTTTCGGTTATGGACGTAATTATGAGTAGATCAAAGTTTAATTTGGTGCAATATGTCGTCTCATTTGCCTGCAATGCAGGATCGAAACACAATGTGGCCAAATTTCAAAATACGAAACTTTCAACAACCACGCTTTCCTTATGCATTCTACCGGTTGTTTCGTGGTCAACGTGTCATAAACATTACCTATAATGATTTTGAACCGGAAAATCAACAAAAAAAATGTTTTCAATTTTTTTGCGAAAATCCCTGATGGTCACAGATTCCGTATGATTCGTTTAGTTTCGGTTATGGACGTAATTATGAGTAGATCAATGTTTAATTTGGTGCAATATGTCGTCTCATTTGCCTGCAATGCAGGGTCGAAACACGATGTGGCCGAATTTCAAAATACGAAACTTTCAACAACCACGCTTTTCTTATGCATTCTACCGGTTGTTTCGTGGTCAACGTGTCATAAACATTACCTATAATGATTTTGAACCGGAAAATCAATAAAAAAAAAATTGTTTTCAATTTTTTTGCGAAAAACCCTGATGGTCACAGATTCCGTATGATTCGTTTAGTTTCGGTTATGGACGTAATTATGAGTAGATCAACGTTTAATTTGGTGCAATATGTCGTCTCATTTGCCTGCAATGCAGGATCGAAACACAATGTGGCTGAATTTCAAAATACGAAACTTTCAACAATCACGCTTTCCTTATGCATTCTACCGGTTGTTTCGTGGTCAACGTGTCATAAACATTACCTATAATGATTTTGAACCGGAAAATCAACAAAAAAATGTTTTCAATTTTTTTGCGAAAAACCCTGATGGTCACAGATTCCGTATGATTCGTTTAGTTTCGGTTATGGACGTAATTATGAGTAGATCAACGTTTAATTTGGTGCAATATGTCGTCTCATTTGCCTGCAATACAGGATCGAAACACAATGTGGCCGAATTTCAAAATACGAAACTTGCAACAACCACGCTTTCCTTATGCATTCTACCGGTCGTTTCGTGGTCAACGTGTCATAAACATTACATATAATGATTTTGAACCGAAAATCAACAAAAAAATGTATTCGTTTTTTTTTGCGAAAATCCCTGATGGTTGTTAGCCTTACTTATTTTGAACGGATAAAATTTATTGTCACAGATTCCGTATGATTCGTTTAGTTTCGGTTATGGACGTAATTATGAGTAGATAAACGTTTAATTTGGTGCAATTTGTCGTCTCATTTGCCTGCAATGCAGGATCGAAACACAATGTGGCCGAATTTCAAAATACGAAACTTTCAACAACCACGCTTTCCTTGTGCATTCTACCGGTCGTTTCATGGTCAACGTGTCATAAACATTACCTATAATGATTTTGAACCGGAAAATCAACAAAAAAAATGTTTTCAATTTTTTTGCGAAAATCCCTGATGGCCACAGATTCCGTATGATTCGTTTAGTTTCGGTTATGGACGTAATTATGAGTAGATCAACGTTTAATTTGGTGCATTATGTCGTCTCATTTGCCTGCAATGCTGGATCGAAACACAATGTAGCCAAATTGCAAAATACGAAACTTTCAACAACCACGCTTTCCTTATGCATTCTACCGGTTGTTTCGTGGTCAACGTGTCATAAACATTACCTATAATGATTTTGAACCGGAAAATCAACAAAAAAATGTATTCATTTTTTTTGCGAAAATCCCTGATGGTCACAGATTCCGTATGATTCGTTTCGTTTCGGTTATGGACGTAATTATGAGTAGATCAACGTTTAATTTGGTGCAATATGTCGTCTCATTTGCCTGCAATGCAGGATCGAAACACAATGTAGCCAAATTTCAAAATACGAAACTTTCAACAACCACGCTTTCCTTATGCATTCTACCGGTTGTTTTGTGGTCAACGTGTCATAAACAGTACCTATAATGATTTTGAACCGGAAAATCAACAAAAAAAATGTTTTCATTTCTTGCGAAAATCCCTGATGGTTAGCCTAACACTATTTTGAACGGATAAAATTTATTGTCACAGATTCCGTATGATTCGTTTAGTTTCGGTTATGGACGTAATTATGAGTAGATCAACGTTTAAGTTGGTGCAATATGTTGTCTCATTTCCCTGCAATGCAGGATCGAAACACAATGTGGCCGAATTTCAAAATACGAAACTTTCAACAACCACGCTTTCCTTATGCATTCTACCGGTTGTTTCGTGATCAACGTGTCATAAACATTACCTATAATGATTTTGAACCGGAAAATCAACAAAAAAAATGTTTTCAATTTTTTTGCGAAAATTCCTGATGGTCACAGATTCCGTATGATTCGTTTCGTTTCGGTTATGGACGTAATTATGAGTAGATCAACGTTTAATTTGGTGCAATATGTCGTCTCATTTGCCTGCAATGCAGGATCGAAACACAATGTGGCCGAATTTCAAAATACGAAACTTTCAACAACCACGATTTCCTTATGCATTCTACCGGTCGTTTCGTGGTCAACGTGTCATAAACATTACCTATAATGATTTTGAACCGGAAAATCAACAAAAAAAATGTTTTCAATTTTTTTGCGAAAAACCCTGATGGTCACAGATTCCGTATGCAATTTTTTGCGAAAATCCGTGATGAGCCTTACTTATTTTGAACGGATAAAATTTATTGTCACAGATTCCGTATGATTCGTTTTAGTTTCGGTTATGGACGTAATTATGAGTAGATCAACGTTTAAGTTGGTGCAATATGTTGTCTCATTTCCCTGCAATGCAGGATCGAAACACAATGTGGCCAAATTTCAAAATACGAAACTTTCAACAACCACGCTTTCCTTATGCATTCTACCGGTTGTTTTGTGGTCAACGTGTCATAAACAGTACCTATAATGATTTTGAACCGGAAAATCAACAAAAAAAATGTTTTCATTTTTTGCGAAAATCCCTGATGGCTAGCCTAACTATATTTTGAACGGATAAAATTTATTGTCACAGATTCCGTATGATTCGTTTAGTTTCGGTTATGGACGTAATTATGAGTAGATCAACGTTTAATTTGGTGCAATATGTCGTCTCATTTGCCTGCAATGCAGGATCGAAACACAATGTGGCCGAATTTCAAAATACGAAACTTTCAACAACCACGATTTCCTTATGCATTCTACCGGTCGTTTCGTGGTCAACGTGTCATAAACATTACCTATAATGATTTTGAACCGGAAAATCAACAAAAAAAATGTTTTCAATTTTTTTGCGAAAAACCCTGATGGTCACAGATTCCGTATGCAATTTTTTGCGAAAATCCGTGATGAGCCTTACTTATTTTGAACGGATAAAATTTATTGTCACAGATTCCGTATGATTCGTTTAGTTTCGGTTATGGACGTAATTATGAGTAGATCAACGTTTAATTTGGTGCAATATGTCGTCTCATTTGCCTGCAATGGCAATCGAAACACAATGTGGCCGAATTGCAAAATACGAAACTTTCAACAACCACGCTTTCCTTATGCATTCTACCGGTCGTTTCGTGGTCAACGTGTCATAAACATTACCTATAATGATTTTGAACCGGAAAATCAACAAAAAAATGTATTCATTTTTTTTGCGAAAATCCCTGATGGTTAGCCTTACTTATTTTGAACGGATAAAATTTATTGTCACAGATCACAGAGCAGATCAACGTTTAGTTTGGTGCAATATGTCGTCTCATTTGCCTGCAATACAGGATCGAAACACAATGTGGCCGAATTTCAAAATACGAAACTTTCAACAACCACGATTTCCTTATGCATTCTACCGGTCGTTTCGTGGTCAACGTGTCATAAACAGTACCTATAATGATTTTGAACCGGAAAATCAACAAAAAAATGTATTCATTTTTTTTTGCGAAAATCCCTGATGGTTGTTAGCCTTACTTATTTTGAACGGATAAAATTTATTGTCACAGATTCCGTATGATTCGTTTAGTTTCGGTTATAGACGTAATTATGAGTAGATAAACGTTTAATTTGGTGCAATATGTCGTCTCATTTGCCTGCAATGCAGGATCGAAACACAATGTGGCCGAATTTCAAAATACGAAACTTTCAACAACCACGCTTTCCTTATGTATTCTACCGGTCGTTTCATGGTCAACGTGTCATAAACATTACCTATAATGATTTTGAACTGGAAAATCAACAAAAAAATGTTTTCAATTTTTTTGCGAAAATCCCTGATGGTTACTATATTTTGAACGGATAAAATTTATTGTCACAGATTTCGTATGATTCGTTTAGTTTCGGTTATGGACGTAATTATGAGTAGATCAACGTTTAATTTGGTGCAATATGTCGTCTCATTTGCCTGCAATGCAGGATCGAAACACAATGTGGCCAAATTTCAAAACACGAAACTTTCAATAACCACCACGCTTTCCTTATGCATTCTACGGGTAGTTTGAAATGATGTAGTTCAACGTGTAATTTAGATTGGTATCAATTAAATAACTATTGAAAACTGCAAAGTAAACAAATGCAATAAAACCTTTTATTATTCTAATTAGTTTTTAACTTTCTAAACTCCTTATGACTAATAAACAGAGATTCTTTAATCCTCTTTGGAATTTCAGTAAATATACAAGTACCCACAAATACCAATGCCGTTCCTAGCCAATGATACACTGTAAACGGATTACTAAAGTACAATATTGAAAATATTAGTGAAGCGAATTTCCGTAGCGTGATAACAAGCGTTACCGTAAGTGATGTACATTCGGTGGTCAGAACATACACGGAGCCGATACAAATATATTGTGTTACCACATTAGCTAATAGGTATAACCATAATATTGGTATCTGTATATTTAGAAATGGTATTACAGTTGGGGTTGAATTAGTTGAGATGGCCATATGTTCAGAAATATTTCGGTACAGCATTAAAAATCCAGGTAATGGTAGTAAATGTGTGTAGTAAAGCGCTTCTTTAGGATGTTTTCCGTATCGTTTGTATAAAACTTCTTGGTATATACCCATGCGTGCTGAAATAAATAAGGCTATGGTTAAAAGTACAATTCCCAATGTCCACCAGTAGAATACTAAGGCCGGATCTTGTGGCTTAACGTTTTCCAAATCAGGATTACTGGTATCTTTCTAGAATTAAATAGGTGCATAACTAATAGAGCCTAATGAAGTTTGTATCTCCTTACCACTTCAGTTCCTGAAACAATTGTACACACTACAATCCCAGTGGAAATCATGAACACTGATAAATATTTGGAAAAATCATATTGTTTGTTCAGTATCACAATTCCCATTATCATGTTGGCGATTAGTGATCCCGCTCGGAATATCATGTGCAATGGCATTGGAATGTTGAAATCAAAAGCATAATTATTGCATACACTTACAACATAGAACATAGCAACAAGAAGAAAATAATCATTAAGACCAATGCTTGGCCTTTTTGTACCAAACTTCGCCGTAAATATAAAACCTTGCAAAGAGATAAATACGAATTGAAGGAATGTAATTAAGTTACCGGATCCTGGATCTGCCCTGTAATTTGAGTATAATTATATTTTTTTTTAAATTAATTTTATAGTAACTCAACATACATACTTTATCAGCATCTCAAGAAAGATCACATTGGAACAACATCCTATAAAGACTCCAACGATCGCCATTGCTGCTTTCAAATTCATTTTGTTCAGTCAATTATTTATGGATAATCCGATTTTATCATTTAAATGTAATTTCCACGATTATATTTTCATTGAAATTTGAAATAACTTTACGCCAAGACAAACTATGTTCATCAATTCAATTCACAAATGAAAATAACTGAAACCAAAATGACATTTGGGACCGCAAATTAATATGTAATTAATAATTCATTCCCTCTTGCGGTAAAAAATACAACCATGGTTGGGTTAGACCATCGAGCAATAAATATATAAGAGAAATCAAGTAGTGCAAAATTTATAAGTCAATTTTTCCGAGGTTAATCTCATTTTATAGTTTTAATATATGTATTCATATATACAATTTTTTTTTCTTTCTATATTTAATCCATATATACGTCTCTTATAAACATATCGGCATAGTTATTTTATAGTTTATTGTTAGGCTTATACAGGTTGCCAAAAGTAAAATAGATTAACCTCGGAATCTCTACATGAGTCCTCTTATGTAAATTTTGCTTTATGGTTAGACATATATTAGTTGCACTAAAATTAGTTACACCATAAATAAAAGAGAGATAGATAGCTTATGTAGAAGAAATCTCTTCATTGACACCAGCACGCGTGTTTATTTTTTGAACCCGAATAAAGAGCGCCTTGAGTTTTTGTTGTTGTTCACGTACAATTGAAGATCGGTGCATTTGTTTTTATTTTATTCGTCACATGTGTCGATGGTGTGACGAAACGAAATGGAGAAATATATATTTTTGTTTTTTGTTTAGTAAAAATATAGAAAGGGGAAGTGAGGGACGAACAAATATGTATATAAAAAAAATATTTTTGCCTGAGATCAGAAAATAATTTTTTTATGTATGTGATATAATAAACTTTTATTTAGTACACACACATTCAAATATATTACGAAACGAAATATCTTCTTTTGTTAGTTGTTTAGCAGAAATATAGAAAGGAGAATTGAAGGACAAACAAATATGTATATAAAAAAAAAATTATTTTTGCTTTTTAGAGATCAGAAAATAATTTTTTAGTTTGTCCTATGAATGTATGTGATATAATATATGTACATTTAGTACGTACACACATTCAAATATTTTTTTTTTTGAAAATGAAGTAAAAGTAGAATGCATACATAATGTATTTGTTGTTTGTACAAAATTAGTTTTCCCTTTTGTTAGTCCCTTTAAATATTATGAACAGCTAAAACGAAATGTTAAATTGCTATTTTGTTTATTTTACCTAGATATTGATCGTGTACAAAATATTTTAATGATAAAATATAGATGATTATTAATATAACATACAAATTATAATATGTAATATACATTAATAATATTAAAAATGCAGGTAGCCCATTTTTTAACGATTTAAATATAAACTGGAATACCGCAAAATTAAATAAATTTTAAATTTTTAATATTTCTTTAGTGGTTGAACAGATGATTGGATTATGTAACCAAAATTTCATAAATTTCGCCCTTAAATTATTGCTCATTACGAGTACTTTGTTAAATGAATGATTTCAATTTGGTTGGTTTAGGTCGGATTATTTCACTTATTCTGGAATATGGGAATTGTTTACTAATTTTAATTCGAATTGAAAATTCTAATTGGCACGAAATAGAATCTATGATTTTTGTTTTAAGTTGTGGAATAAATTCAAACCAAAGGGAACTGGCCATTTCATATAACCAAATTTAATAAATGATTATATTTAGATTATTTAACGATTGTTATTTAACTTCCTAGAATATGGTCAAACAATTAAATGCAAATTAATTGAATGATTTTTTATAAATTCGAGCAATTAAAAGAAACGGGATTAAAATGAGATTTTATTATTTTCCAGTAAAATTCCATAATACGGGTAATGTATTTAGTGTCATGTTCCTGACCTTTATACTTTGCAAAGCAAACTTTTGTTGAAATTTTTTGTAAACATTACGCATGAACCCTTGCGTCTGCGTTGCTAATCTTATTGATACAAAGTGCATTGATGTCGGAAAAAAAGGGGAGAGAAAAAAGGAGAGGTGAAAATGTTTTGGCCAACACCAGACTTTGTTTCACCACGAATGTATACATAGATCTTAGATATAACGCACCAGATTTCTAAAGCGGAAAAACTTACCGGACTTTTGGTTAAACTGTCTTGATAATGAAAAATCATTATTCCTGCTTAAATTTCAGACAACGAACAAGATCAACCCTTGTTGAAAATTTTATCTTTAAATTTATTTGAATTTTTTAATTCCTTGTTGTTTTGTGTAAATGCAAAATTCTTCAACATCGTTGCAAAATTGAAAAGGCTACAAATTCCAGTACATAAATTTCCACCAAATTTCGCAATAATCTCTTAATTAACAAAGAATTTAAGTATGAAGTTTCATTCCGAATAGTCCATCCGACTGGACTGTAGAGAGATGCCGAATTTTGGTGAAATAAAGTTTTTTTTATCAAAACTCGTCATTTTCCGGTAATATATATTTAAAATATGAACTGAACTATTTTTGTTTGAAATTAAATTTAAACTCATTTTGTTTCGTAAAAGTTATATATTTACTTCTCAAAATGCTTGGAAAAAAGGAAAAAACTCAGAAGAAAACTGTTACTTCCGATTTTGGCCAAACATCACTGGGACCTCTCAAATTATGGTAAAAGCTTAAGCATGAAGTTTTATTCCAACCAAGCCGCTATGCCATGCTCTAGAGGGACCGATTTTTTTGTTAAAAATAGTTTTTTTTTGACCAATACCGTCATTTGGGGTGAATATTCTGTGGTTTACAACCGTCTTTCTTTTACCACAAATCTATCCATAGATCTCGAATTCACCGCACTTCATTTCTAAAACGGAAAATTAATGTTACCTGTCTTTTGATAAAACTGTTTTGCATAATCAAACATCACAAATCCTATTTAAAACTCAGAAAAGCAACAAGGTCAAATGTCCGCTGCGGCTTTGCTTGGTGGCACGTATTCAGGAGGTTCAATTGTCGATGACTTTGTCGCATAAATCAGACTGAATTTGAAGGATGGTTCGTTATGTTGATTTTGAGGGCATCAATTGTTTGCGGTTTATTCGCAAAGACTTTAAGATAGCTCCAAAAGAAGAAATCTCAAGGCATTAAATTATACGAAACCTGTGTCCAGTTAACATCACTGCCGCGCAAGATAACCATGCTCATATCGTTGGTATCCATATCATCCAGTTTAGGCTACAAGAACTCGATCTGTAGCACTTGCCGTTGACGGTTATGACAATACCAGTTTCGGAAGAAACACGGATCGGTGATTCCGCCAGATCAAAATCCACACCAAACAGTGACTTTTTCGGGGTTCATTTGGTGATGGTTTATCTCGTGTGGATTGGTAGTTGGTACCGCCAAAATCCACCAATTTTGCTTGTTCACATACATATCCATTCATTCAAATGTGTGTCTCGTCGATAAAGATGAGTTTTTGGCGAAATTTGGGTCAACTTCCAATTACTCCAGGGCGCTTATTCTTGAAATCTACCGATATTTTCGCTTGCGAATTATAATTTGTATTAAAATTCTTTATATTATTCGAACTTTTCGCCGGCTACTTTAATCGTTTTTTTTCAAATTTGCTTGCAAGTTTTCTTTTATTTATTTTACGACTAAACAAAAATCGGTGAATATTTCCGACTGGGTATAACCAGTCGGAAATATCCACCGACTTTTGTTTAGTAATGAAATAAATAAAAGAAAACTTGCAAGCAGATTTGAAAAAATGATTAAAGTAACCGGCGAAAAGTTCGAATAGTATAAAGAATATTAATACAAATTATAATTCGCATGCAGAAATATCGGTGGATTGCAAGAATACGCGCCCAGAGCCCAATCAGCGAACACTTGTCTATATAGTCATTTACCTTAAATTCCTGCGACAACTGGATTTTATACGGGCGCGAAAGTTCTTGTGAACGACGAGAAATTAACGGTCTCGGGTTTGCCGTACACTCTCGCACAGCAGCCTTCTTTTAGCAGACCTTTGAAATCTCGAGCAACCCTATTGAAGACCCTTTACTTTCCAAATTATTTGGAAAAAATAGAAAAACACTTCCATGGAAGCTGTCACTTCTGATGGACCGATTTCAGCCGAACGTCACTATCCCAATTTCTGGTAGAAGCTTAAGTATGAAGTTTCATTCCAATTAATCCGTTAGGCTGTACAGGGAATTTGTATTCAAAACAATTTTTGTCAAAAATCATCATTTCCGCTTAAATTTTGGAAAACTGGTATGGGCCGATATTATTGCAAAACTAATTTATAATATTTTATGAAAAAGCTTCTATGGAGGCTGCCACTTCAGTAGGACCGATTTCGGTCAAAAATCATATAGTTCTCTGAAATTATAACAAAAGATTATGTATGAAGTTTCATCCCGATCAGTCAATCCGTCTTGTCATTCTGGGCTGGGATGTTGTACCATCACTATTTTCGACTTTCGTCTTTTTTTATGTCTCATTTTTTACGAGTAAAATGGCAGCCTATTTCACTTCCAAAACTACACATTTTCTAATGTGTTCTCAGCTTGCTCGAGTAAAACATCACCCTATTTCTTTTCTTCGATATCTAACACTACTAGATTAATCGACTCTATTTATTACCAAATATTTTTTTCGTGATACATTCATCGAAATGTAGAAAAGAGAGAAAGCTCACAATAATATCAAGAAGTTGAAATCGCGATATAAAACACATAATTGTTTACGCGAAATAGAATGATAATTGATTCCTGAAAATTGAGACACACAAAAGTCGAAAGTCGAAAATAGTGATGGTACAACATCCCAGCCGTGGGCTGTAAAGAAGCTTGTCTGTTAGTCTGCATGGAACAGCATATGCACATATACACAGGGGTCACAACAGTTTTGTGTCAAAAATCGTAATTTCTGCTTAAAGATCGAAAAGCTGATCTGTACCGGTATTGTTGCAAAATTAATTTAGAATCTTTTAATGGTCGTTTTTCTAATAAATGGTATACTTTTTAAAATATTTTCACAAGCTCCTATGGAGCTGCTATTTCACTGGAATCTCCTAAATTATGGAAAAGCTTAAGTATGAAGTTCCATCCCGACCAATCAATCAGTCTAGGCTGTACAAAAGACTAATTTTTTGTTGAAAAACAGTTTTTTGCCAAAATTATCATTTCCATGAAAACTGATTTTTACCGATATTATTGCAGATTTAACTTAGAATCGTTCACTTCATAATCGTTTTTCTCATTAATAGTACAATTTTCAAAATATTTGCAAAAAACGGGACGCTCCTATGCCACTTTCGGACTTTCGGCTAGAAACTACTGGGATCTTTCCCTCACCGGACAAATGGTGCAGTGGTTAAAGCTTCGGCACTTGGACCGGGAGGTACTGGGTTCGAATCCCATCAGAGGCTAGATGCAAATCGAATTTTCATGATCGATTACAATCGGCAACGGTTAATAAACACAAATAAGACTCCTGATGGAGTGCAGAATTCAGCACCAACCCACCGTCCACGTCAATATACAGGTTGGCATGGAGATGGCAATGTACAGATGGTATACTATTGTTGTATGAGTAGGTGGATAGGTGAATGGGTTAATGATGTGGCGTGAATGCGTGGTATAACAATGGGCCAAAATTGGCCTAAGTGTAAACAAAATATATTTTTGTGCTCTAACCATGTCAATTTTTGTGCCATCAAAACGCAATTTGCGGAAAGCGCTTTTTTGTTTTTATTTGAAGATAATTGCAGCTGATGAACATCGATTGCTGTGTGAAGCATATGGGGAACATGCTCCATCAATAAAAAGATGTGTGTACTGGTTCCGACAAAATCGGAAGGGTTTTTTTCACCGAATCGTGACCATCAACTTCAACCGCCAAACAGAATATTCATGGCAAGAAGCTAATGCTGGTGCATCTGGTGAGATCAGTTCGGAGTGATATACTATGAGCTACTCCAGCCTAACGAAACCATAACTGGATATAACATTATCAACAACAATTAATGCAATTAAGCCGATCATTGAAGCTCAAACATCCACAATATGCCAAAAGACATGAATACCGTGGTCTTTCAGCACGTCAATGCTCGGCCACATGTTACAAGAAATGTTTTACCCACTCGCCGTGTTCACCAGACATTGCTCCTTCCGACTACCACTTGTTCCGGTCGATAATTCATGGCAAAGCAACACTTCACTTTTTACGATGAAGCCATAAATTGGGTCGATTCTTGGATCGCTTCAAAACTTGAGGAATTTTTTCGACACGAAGTCCGTATGCTGCCTGAAAGATGGGAAAAAGTCGATGGACAATACTTTGAATAAAATAATTTGTGTCAATTTCTCTCAATAACGATTCGAATTTATAAAAAAACTCGAGACTTATTTGTACCCTCAATACTAAAACGACTGTACTTAGATCATAATATTAGCACGGTCATGGTTTACGGGTTTTTCAGTATATTGTGTATCGTGTTGTTAGTCTTTGGGAAGCTTATTTATATTTGCAGGAATTGTCTAATGCCCGTTTACACAGAAAAATGACTAATGGCCTGGGCTGGAATGTTCTAACATCACCTTGTTTCGATAATTTATCGAAGTTTATTTTTCGTTTCTATATATAAAATTTATCTCTGTTTCAATTTTTATATGATTTACCAGCCTGCTAGATTGCAATATTGTGATGTTGTTACTGTGTTTCTATCACCAAATAATTTTTTTTCGATTGTAGAACGAAAAAAAGTGAAATAGATATTGTTTAAATATATTCTAGTAGGCTGTGATAGCAATAAAGAAGAAAAATTTATAATTGAAACAGAAATCAAATTAATTCTAGCTGAAAGAGACGTAGACTTCGATAAAATATCGCAAAATGTGATGTTAGAACATCCCAGCACTGTTTAGTTGTGTGCCAGTTAAATGTTTCATATGAAATCTGTTTCCACAATCAGAAAAAAAATCAACGCAAACTTGATTAATATACATATGTATTTTATTTCATGGAAATATTTAATTAGTTAAATATTTTTTTAGTTAAAATTTATTCAATCAAAATACTCGTAAACTATTTAAATTTTAATACGCAAGCTAAATATTTCCACGGAATAAAACATGTTTAATCAAATTTACGTTGGCCGTTAGTCATTTTTCTGTACGACCGGCCATAAGTCAAATAAATGTATTTAGATTTCATCCGAACGTAAGATATTTTGTTATGGGTCTCACGGACAAATTAACAAATCAGAAAAAATCCATCAACAAAAATAAATTTGATCTGAAGTATATTCGAATTTGATAGAAATCGGTTTAGAAATGCCTAGTTTCAATGCCACGACTTCAAAAAAATTTAATTTTAGAATCAAATTTCCGCAATTCATAATAAATTTAGCAAAATTTTCCTATTTAGCAAAATTTTTAAAGCAGTGTGGCCTGTAGTATTCTAGGTGCACTGGTTTTACTGTTGGTAATTTGGTATATTAAAAATATATTAAAGCAAAATAAAAAATGCCTTTCTGTTTCATAACTTTTTCCTTCAAGCCTTATATAAAAATACATGAGTAAAATGAAACAACACGGTACCAATTACCATTACCATGTCACAATATTATTATACACATACATATATAAATTGAAGAGGAGAGTTTGTTTACTTTATGTTATTTTGTAGTTGTTGTATTTGACGATCTTAAATTTAGTTCCAAAAAGTAATCTACTGGGTGTGTCGCTAGCCTCGCTTTGGAATAAATACATCATTCTTATTAGATAATCTATTTCTTAGTGATTTGTGGTTACACTAACTGCACTAAAGAGTTCACAATTAAATAAATTGTTCAAAATTTCTCGTTTTTACTACTCATTCGTGTAGACGGGAATAAATTTTGATTTTTTATTGATTTCAACATAAAATATATAATTTGAATAGTAAGTATATTAGATAATACATATTAGAAAGTCTTTCGATAAAAAGGATTATTCAAGCGGCCGCAACCACTTTGTTGTGGGTGTTTTTCTGCGATGTGTTGATCTTATCACCCAAGCTCAATGCCATGCCTTGACTCTTGGCTCTAATGCGTATATGACCAATTACAGGTGCATCAGGCCGATCAATCGGCTTCTCAATACTCAAATTTGCTAATGCATCTTCCCCAAATATTGATTTCGCGTACATGTTTGCCGCCATAAAACCACATTGCCCCGAGAGAGCTTTCTCTGGCGTAAGACATTTCAAATTTGTTGACTTCAACAAATGCCTTAAATATTCATGTAAATCTGTAATTGTAGTATTCACTGAAACCTTATTTTCCCATTCAAAGTCCTGCCACATCTGGCGGAACTCGGCATCGTTACAGGAGGCCGGAATTATGTAGTCCATAATATCGATATGAATTGTATTCAAGACAACTACATTTGTAGTTATCGAGGTATCGTACACGATATTCCCGAATATTATACCGTTCTCAGTCGATGAAACTTTTACGTTCGCCTTAATGTTACAAAAATCGTGCGGCGCTAGTACAACGGGGTGTGGTCGCTCGACCAATTTCAAATCGCCAAGTGTTGCTAATTCCAGTGTACAATTCTGAAGGGTATCGCTGGTCTGGTTTACAATTAGCACATCGAGCACGATATCATACTGATTGACATGAACGTAGGCCTCCGCGTACACCGGATCCGAAAATCCAGTTAGTTGCGTAACTTTATTGAGTTTATTATTTGGATTTCCACTCTCAGATAGATTTGTAGGTTTTGTACCGGCTAACGCTTGATTTAAACTCAAATCAAATACATTTTCCCCAAGCTTATCATTCCGGCCGTTCGATAAAGTTGAAAACATAATTGGATCGTCTGGTTGCACTTTAGCAGCTTTCTTTTGTTTCTCTTTAATGGCAAGATTTTCTTCTTCATGGTGAGCAGCCAGCATATTGGCAAGGGCATCACGACATGAATTTTTAAATACTTCAACAATTTCTGGCGTCCGCAAACTCAAAGTTTTCAAACACAAAAATATACGATCAGAATCGTCGTTAGTAATTTTCTTGGTGGGAAATCTGGATTTTCCTAAATGTAATACGGAGCTCATTATAAGCATAGCTTGCGTGCAGAGACGATTCGAGCATGTCAAATTCGGCTCGACATCGACATATTTTAGAACCAATTTAGTTATGGTGGCGGCTAGTGCAGTTCCTATAAAGAAATCGCCATCCATTAAATATTGGCGAAGCGGTGGCCACTTCTCTTTTTTCGATATTGGTTGAACACTGAATGCACTCTGAGTCGCGTATGTTCCATCCGAGGTTACACGTGTACTACTATCAGTTTGTATAATTGGATTTGATTCGAGGTTTCCAGAATTATCTCCAGCCAATCGTCTTTGTTCTGATTCAACAATTGGAATTTCACCAAGAGTCTGATTTATCACCTCAAATATCTGGATAATATCTCTATTTTTGAAGCAATATTCACCGAGAATCCATAAGGCCGCCCGATGAGTTTTAACCGACTTAATTACCGGAAATGCTTCAATTAGTTTTTCGATAATTAAATCCCGCAGTGAATGGAACTTTTGAACAGCCTCTCGTATAAAGACTAAAACATCGGCAGCCGCCAGCTCGTTAGTGTCAGATAAAAATTCGATTAATACCGGTATAACGGTGACCGCAACATCTGGGAATTTAATACAGCTTGTGTGTAGTGTACGTACTAGAAGTTGACGATACTTCCCTGTATCCTCATGCTCCACATTATGTGTCTTGGATACTTCTTTCTTCAACACGAGTACCATTTCCTCAATATTACGGGATGATACCAAATCTAGCGCTAAATTGAGAGTTTTACGACGAACTTCAATATCGGTAGCCGATAAAACTCGCAAAATGTCCATAACAAGATCCTGCAAAACACGTTCCATAATCTCGTTTTCCTTCATTTGAATAAGGCGATCAAGAACAATGAGTTTGACATTATTATCGCTCTCTTTTATTACAAGTTCAATATAGCTCGAGGCGGCAGCTTTAATTGCGGTGGGTGCAGTAGATAAAGTAATTAGGGTTCCAGCCGCCTCGTATCTCACTGCATTTGATGATGAATTTAGTAAATTATAGATACAGCGTATAAAACGTGATCTCTCGGCAGGATTGGCATGACATACCTTATAAATCAACTCGACAATAACCAGCTGTAGTATATCACCAAAATTATTGACCTGATCCAAACACGATGCTAGATAATTTAAAGCCCGTTCCTGATCCGCATGCAACAGCATTAAGAATGCATTACGTTTACAAGACATGTCTTGTTGAGAATCTAAGAAGTTTGCAATTAGTTCTGGTCCGTCGGGAACTAACCATTCAAAATTCTTATAAATCGAAAATATGGCGAGCACAGCATTCCGCCGCACGTAAGAGTGGCGATGTTCTAGGCACGCCCGAATCGAAGGTAACAACGGCTCCAACAATTCAGGTTCCTTTAGTTTACATAGGAATCGTAAGGTCGAGCCGCGCAAAAACTCATTAGGGTGTTGTAAATCCTTGCGGTAGGCATCACACACCAAAATCATTTCATGTAACAGTTTCCCGTCTGGCGAGGTTTTCGGTACAATCTCCCAATATATGAGTAAAAGCTTCTTGATTGTATGATTCTGAATAGGCATCACAAACCTTATTATAGTCATTAGGAGCCCCGAAAGCCGTTCCCCATTCAATAAAAGCTGGATAACTTTTTTAAGTGTATTAATTTTCACGTTCAGTTCTCCTTTTTCTATAAAAATAAGGAAATCAACATCAGACTACTCAACCTCAACATGATGTGTATATACATATGTATATGGTGACTTACCCAAATCGGCTTTCAGTTGCATCTCATTGAATGGTTCTGAATCGTTACAATTTATGATTGTGTAACATGATGTGTCCGAAAGAGCCATAATTATATAGTTTTATAGCCCTGCTGTAGTTAAATTAAACCGTAAATCGTTTTGAACTAATGTGTAGTATGATGCAACACTAACACATCACTCAATTACATATATAAAGTAGAAATTAAATAATTATAATATTTTTTAGATATTTATTTAATAATTATTTTTCAGATTTAAATCTTGAAACTACCAAATCAACAACTTTGACGTATTAGCAATGGTCGCTTTTTGACATATCAAGATTGAAAATATTATACAAGGATTCACTTAAAAGTCGTGTTTTTCTCAATTGAGACTATGTACAGGGAAAGTATAGAAAACGCTACCAGTGGAAAAAAATGAAGCTTGCTTCAGATACACCCGAGATACTTTTTCCATTTTTAATCAATAAACAAAACTGACAAAGGACCTGTCCGAATACTGTAATAATTTAATTTTCTGTAATAATTTTGACATTACTGAAATAATTTTCTCTTCCATAATTTGTTATAGTTCGATTGCTGTCCGAATTCTGAAATATTTTTGACATTATTAAAAAATTGTAATAAACGTTATTGCATACAGAAAATAGGATAACTGAAACTTATTTTGGTTCCAATATTTCAATAATTCAGAATTTAGTTGAACAAACCATAATTTGTTACATTCATAACTTAAGAAAATATAATTTCGTTATTCGGCGCATTTCCAACAACAACAATGAAATAATACAAAAATTATTTCAGTTAGATCAAAAATTATTACACATAGCTGTTGTAATAATTTGGTTGCATTCAGAATCCTGTCTAAATTATTACAGTGGAAATATTTATTACAGTATTCGGACAGGTCCAAAAAAAATTAAAAACCATAGATTTTTCTTTGTCCAAAATCAATATTTTTGTGTCTTTGATATTTTATAAGATGGAATTTAGTATGGAATTAAATCAATTTTTTCCACGCAGTTTTCGATTTAAAATGAAATTTTACACTGATGTGATATTCCATGCCGAATTGTGTCGAAGGGCCGAATGTGTCGAATGGCCGAATGTCGAATATCAAAGGGGCGAATGTGTTGAAGGGCAGAATGTATCAAAGGGCCGAATGTGTCAAAGGGCCGAATGGGTCGAAGGGCCGAATTTTTTTCTGTTTTTTAGAAATATAATTTTTTAAATTTGTTGTTTTATGGAATATTTTGTAATTTTTTTTATTAAACATAAATGAATTATACTTTATGTTTTCAATAGTAATGGTGTTTGTGATTGTTCCGTATATTCACCGTTACTATTGAAAACCGAAAATACAATATAAAATTCGTAAACACGAAAAGTTGGTTGCAAGAATAGAATATAGATGATAAATGTAAAAAGAATCGAATTTCGTACGCTACGCAGTAATTCGCTAGTAATACAACTACATGGTATTGCTCTATATACTATATATAGACAATATTCCAATGTAAATAATACAACTTCAGTCGTCGCGACCTGATGGGAAGGCTGATTTTTTCAAATCAGTAATCTCATCCGTTCGATACTGTTGTTTCTTACACATTTTTCATCTATAAATCAGCATTTAAATAAATGAATTTCTTATAAATTTATGTATTTGACTATTTTTCATCTTTGAATATTCATGAAATTCCACATAGCCATCCAGCGATACATTTTGGTGAAGGGTAATTTTGTCATACGCCACCAGATATTCGGCACTGTGTGTCAGCCTTCTGATAAAAAGGTATATGGTACAAAAAATAAAAAAAAATACATATTTCTAAAACCAAACAAAAAATACTAAAAATCGGCTCTTCGGCCCTTTGACCTATTCGGCCCTTCGACATATTCGGTCCTTTGACATTCGGCCTTATGACACATTCGGCCCTTCGACATTCGGCCCTTTGATATCATATCGCAAAGTCAAGTCGATTGATTATCAACACGACAACCACAATAAAGATCGATTTATATTATCCGTTCTTTTCAGTTCCTTCACGTATCGTGTCAAACAAAAAAAACATTGTTAGGTTACATTTATTTTTCATATGAGTGTTTATACTATCCGTTCCGTACTTGTAGGAACTAAACGGAACGGGTACAGCCGTTCCGGGCCGTTTTATTAATTTTGGAGGTTTAATTATTGGATTTGGGTAACTTTCGAAAGTTATTTCCACATCCGAATTAGTAATCGTATTTTCTGATTCCATAATTTTCACTGTTGTACACTAAATCACAATAAGAGTTTGTTTACTTTCAATCCTCTACCTCCGAATAGGATGCCCGAGTTATAAAAAAATTATTTTTTATATGACACTAATATTTCGGATTCTTATTTTTCGTCATTTTTATTTCAGCGCAATATTCGATTTTATTGTTTTATGATTTTGTTATTATTTATTTGCAGTTTTCGATTTAAAATGAAATTTTACACTGATGTGATATTCCATGCCGAATTGTGTCGAAGGGCCGAATGTGTCGAATGGCCGAATGTCGAATATCAAAGGGGCGAATGTGTTGAAGGGCAGAATGTATCAAAGGGCCGAATGTGTCAAAGGGCCGAATGGGTCGAAGGGCCGAATTTTTTTCTGTTTTTTAGAAATATAATTTTTTAAATTTGTTGTTTTATGGAATATTTTGTAATTTTTTTTATTAAACATAAATGAATTATACTTTATGTTTTCAATAGTAATGGTGTTTGTGATTGTTCCGTATATTCACCGTTACTATTGAAAACCGAAAATACAATATAAAATTCGTAAACACGAAAAGTTGGTTGCAAGAATAGAATATAGATGATAAATGTAAAAAGAATCGAATTTCGTACGCTACGCAGTAATTCGCTAGTAATACAACTACATGGTATTGCTCTATATACTATATATAGACAATATTCCAATGTAAATAATACAACTTCAGTCGTCGCGACCTGATGGGAAGGCTGATTTTTTCAAATCAGTAATCTCATCCGTTCGATACTGTTGTTTCTTACACATTTTTCATCTATAAATCAGCATTTAAATAAATGAATTTCTTATAAATTTATGTATTTGACTATTTTTCATCTTTGAATATTCATGAAATTCCACATAGCCATCCAGCGATACATTTTGGTGAAGGGTAATTTTGTCATACGCCACCAGATATTCGGCACTGTGTGTCAGCCTTCTGATAAAAAGGTATATGGTACAAAAAATAAAAAAAAATACATATTTCTAAAACCAAACAAAAAATACTAAAAATCGGCTCTTCGGCCCTTTGACCTATTCGGCCCTTCGACATATTCGGTCCTTTGACATTCGGCCTTATGACACATTCGGCCCTTCGACATTCGGCCCTTTGATATCATATCGCAAAGTCAAGTCGATTGATTATCAACACGACAACCACAATAAAGATCGATTTATATTATCCGTTCTTTTCAGTTCCTTCACGTATCGTGTCAAACAAAAAAAACATTGTTAGGTTACATTTATTTTTCATATGAGTGTTTATACTATCCGTTCCGTACTTGTAGGAACTAAACGGAACGGGTACAGCCGTTCCGGGCCGTTTTATTAATTTTGGAGGTTTAATTATTGGATTTGGGTAACTTTCGAAAGTTATTTCCACATCCGAATTAGTAATCGTATTTTCTGATTCCATAATTTTCACTGTTGTACACTAAATCACAATAAGAGTTTGTTTACTTTCAATCCTCTACCTCCGAATAGGATGCCCGAGTTATAAAAAAATTATTTTTTATATGACACTAATATTTCGGATTCTTATTTTTCGTCATTTTTATTTCAGCGCAATATTCGATTTTATTGTTTTATGATTTTGTTATTATTTATTTGTTCTCGATGTTCGTCGTTGAACGATCAAAAAAACGAGACTATCTAAACTTTTCCTGAGGTCAGGTTAAGTGTACCTGATTGGTAGAACTTATCAACTGTGAACTGCTGATATTTGAGCTGGTATTACAAATCAGTCTAGCCTTAAGTATGGATTACATTTACAAGAGAAGTTTACAAAATGATTAGTATGTACATACATACAATGGTAGACTTGTAACTTGTAATCTAAGCTAACGGTTAAAACTAATGACATTTAGGCGTAATACAAATCACAAAATGGCGGTTGATAAATTACATCGTTACGTTGCTCAAAGTAGTACACGTGTACGTACATGGAATAATTACAAAACAAAATTTTTATAATTTTTTTTATTAATTTTCTTTTTTAATAAAATTTCATACAAAAATTTTGTTACAAAAAATCTTATAACTAAACCAAAAAAAGGTATATTCTTTTTTGTATATGTGTATAAATTAACCGGTTTTATTAGACGTATTGCAAAAGGAAAAGAAATTCAATTTTTTATATTTTTTGCTCAATATTATAAATTCAATTATTTTTATATTTTTTAATTTATTTTTGTAAATTTTTATATTTGTACTGTGTTTTATTATTTAATTAATATAATAATATATAATATATTTTTTTGTTTATTAATTTATATTAATAATTTTATAATATTTTAGGTTGAGAACAAAAAAGTTTGAATGTGTGTACTTATAAATAATTTAAAATTCTAGTTAAAATTGAAATATGTATTTATATAATAAACTAACACTAAGTAGTTATTTTTTTATTTTATTATTACTTTTTTAGGTTTTATGTATTTTAATTTAAAATTACTGACATACAAATAATTAGC
This sequence comes from Nephrotoma appendiculata, assembly GCA_947310385.1. NCBI lineage: Eukaryota > Metazoa > Arthropoda > Insecta > Diptera > Tipulidae > Nephrotoma > Nephrotoma appendiculata. Next base: position 375,591,825 of record OX371224.1, on the reverse strand, counting down.
TATATATCTCAAAAAACTAAGTAGGTAGATTATAAATTTTTAAAATAAGTAAATAGTCCTGGAATTTGTTTTTTTTTTTTAATTATGTATTTATTTATTTTATATTATGTAATATTAATATTAATGTAAGAGACAAAACCAACATCCGAAAAATACTGAACTGGCAAGGTTTTTAATTTTTGTTATATTTTGAGCCGAGATTTTTACTTGTAGGATTCTAAACCCCCATTTATCGTGACACACATAAATTTGTTTCATACGAAATTTACAATAAAAAAGTTTTTTAAAATAGGGATCTATATCTAATTTTTAAAAATAAAATAAAAAATATGTTAATAAAATTGACTTGGGTATTAAAATAGACAATATTTGTAAATGCTGAGAAATTTCAAATTACAAGTATTTTTAATAATTAATACAGGCAGGCGACCTAAACCCTCGCCTATCTAAAGTATCTAAATTTAATCATAAATTGCAACACCCCAAGGGATATTATCTTCATAAAATACGATTTCTGCTAGATAAAATTCAATCCAAGGCAAAACACATTCACGTCGAATTCAATTTCATCTAAACGTATTTAAAGAAAATCGCCACATATAGTCACAAATATCGTCTATCCACTAATTTTTTGTAATTTTATATTTCATGATTTGCCATAAAAATCGAATAAAATTATAAAAAAATATTTATAAACTCGAAAATGAGTTCAATAATTAATGCAAATAAAATTAAAAAAAAAAATAATAATAATTAAATTATATCCAACTTCGCCTGTGTGATTGAGAGATGAGCTTTTCCTCTTAAAATTAAAATGTTTTCAATAAATTTGTCACTGGAAAACTAGATTTTCAATTTTCAATATTTTTTGTTTCATGTTAATTTCAAAATTATTTATTTTTATATACAATCGAAAATAGTGCAGGAAAATTGCACTTTTAACATGTCCAAAATTCATGTCTTTTGTATTTAATTTATTAGAAAAAATTAAGTTAATTTACAATTCCATTAGAACATTTTACACAACTCAAGAAAAATAAAGAATTTATTGATAAATCATAATTTAATGAAAATAAATTATAATTACATATTTTTGTACACAAATTTATTTTGTATTTTAAAAAAGCGTTATTTTCAATACTATTTGCCATACTACTACGTAAGTTGTAAGTTAAAAATATTTGAACGAAAACAGAAAAAAAATTAATTTCACAACTTTTAATTTTTCATACTAGACGTCCTAGTATTAATTATTCATGCTATTCGATTCACCATAGGCATTTTCCTTCGATTCTGATGATTTTGTGTTGTTGTGTGTAAACTAATCGTAGCCGGTGTTAACGTATAATTTACATCCAGACGCGCTCGCTTCGCCATAGGTAAATGCTCTTCAAATTTAAAAAGCCCTTTCTCACTTAATGCTAATTGTAAAGCCTCTTTCGAACAATCGATATCGATTTCATCGTACAAATCGGACACCTGAAATTATGAAATACATATTTTAATAAATCTTAGATTTCCCGACACACAGTTTGTTTGACTTACCTCCACATCAAACTCGGTATCGATTTCAGGTTCTTCCTCTTCACCAATCGAATTTGTTCGGTGAATAATATTCTCTTCAATTTCTGGTTCTGCTTCCGAATCACTCTGTTCTGCATCTGAGGGGCCCTCTGTTTCACCCTCACTATCACCAGTACTGCCATGCTTCATTTCCCCTCGCTCCAATGCTTCTAAATGTTCGGGGAACACCATTGCTTTGCGTATCGCCATTGGATCTTTGCGTGACCATTTCTGCACCTCTTCATCCATTTTTGAAATCTTCGATGGGTTCATAGCCCAAAGGCAACCCTTTCGTTGTCCCCCATTTGTCGCGGGTTTCTCAATTTTTTCGAAACATTTATTTAACGATAAGTTGTGGCGCACACTATTTTTCCAACCATTTGGTGCCGTTTTAAAATACGGAAAGTGTTCGCACATAAACGAATAAATTTCGGATACGGGGAGAGAACCTGTTCGGGAATTTTTTAATGCCATAGCTATTAAGCAGGAATATGAATATGCTGGTTTGGGGAATTCTTGTCCAGTCGGTTGGGGTTGTAATTTATTATTATTATTATTATGGTTATTATTACTACTATTTAAACTATTATTATTATTAATATGATTTGTTGTATTCGGCGAGCCTATCGATGTCGTATAAACTTTTTGATTTGTTATTATACCGTTTTTAATGATTTTATGTTGCTGCTGATTTATATGATGATGCTGGATATGAGTTTGGCCACTATTACTATTACTAGTAAATGAATTATGATGATGATTATGATTACTATTAATTATACTGAAATTATTTTGTTGTTGTTGTTGTGGACTAGATTCTCTTTCACGTTTATTATTTAAAATACTTAAATTATTATTTAACGCAGACTTAATATTATTCTGTTTGAGTTTTGTATACGCCATATTATTAGCAAATGTTAAACCACCGACACCTGCCGCTAATTTTATTGTACTGCCCGTTGTTGTGATTAGATTACTCGTATTCCCTGTATTATTCGACGTAGTAACTATGTGCGTGATTAACTTCTCTTCTACTAGTTCTTCCTTCAAATCTTTCTTGATCGAGTCGACGCTTGTGACACGCTGCGGTTGAATAAAATTCGACGATTTACGATTTTCTTGCACCATCGGCACTTTAATCGTACTCGGTGAAAACGTTAAATGGCTTTTCTTTTCCTTTGGACTCGGAAGTAGTGCATCATGCGGATGTAAATTTATATTTGTATTTAAGTTTATCTGTCCTTTTGGTGAGTTTAGTATTGATGAAGATATAACCGGCATTACCGAATTTGGATTAACACATGCACCCACATCAGCATATATATCATGCGAAGTGGACCATTTTGGTCCGCCCAACCACGAAATATCACCATCATCTGAATTATTATCCAATTCAAGTGAGGGCAGATCATAATTCATAAGCGATGTAAATTCATTTACACCTCCAACAACGGTGGCAACCTCAGATCTAATGTCAATATCGAGCATATCTTGCATTGAGTCGGATATATACAAATCCATGATGGGACCGGACGAATCCTGAAAATAAATAAAAATGAAATAACTTAGTTCCTTAGCTTCTTGTTCTGGCCCGGCGATATCATGTTTTCTCATCTGCAGAAATTAAACATCACCCTACAACACAAAGGCGTAAAACGCATGAAATTTCATTTATTTTTCTCCACATATAGCTGTTCGTTCCCCTATTTATCAATTAATTTTTCTACAGTAATGGTGTGTGTGTGACAATGGTATAAAATGTCTATCCAGAATCTACTTATATTTAAGTAGATTCTGTTCCATTACATGTTTATTATAAAACACCGGGCATGAGAAACATATTTATTATCCATCATATAACAAAAATAAATACAAAATGGAAGAATGGAAAAGTACAGTGAGTTCCACCAAATAAACAGAAAAGCACTAGAGGAAATGATTTCGAATGCAGTTCTGAATATTGATATTGACGTAATGTAATTAGTATAATAAAATATAATTTTTTATATTATGTACATTTGAACAATAGTTAATAAATTTTATTGCAAAATAAATGTTCCCTTTGTACTGTAGGTACAATACATAAAGTTATAAGTTTATAACGTTAAACTAAAATATAATCGTTACAGTCCAACGATAACATTTTCGCTATCACATCACAGGTGGTGATGTGAACACTTATAAAAAAAAATACAAATATATGTAATGGCGGCGCTTTTCAACCATTACGGCGATCTTATAATATTTAACTTTAACGTTGTCCCTCAATTAGTCGTCAGTCATCACATTCTACAATAATACAATGGCTACGAATCGGTTTTTTTATTATGTACACATTTAACATTTTTTTATTATGTACATCTGCTACGTTTTACAAAAACAAAACAAAAAAAAATTGAATTTTATAACACAAAAACCTTAAAAGTGTTATATAAGAAATGAATTTTATAAAACAAATGCTAACTTTTATTTGCTTTTAAAGAAAGAAAGAATTGTTTAAGAAATTAGTATAAAAAAGCAAACGAAAATAAAATAACTTTTCTGGTAGTGTCTTAAAATTATAGCAAATGAATTCCTTAATTTTATTTTATGTTCTGCTAGATTGGGAATTAAGAATATTATAATTATTCTGTTTTGGTTAACATTTTTAGATAAATGTTTTTAAAAGTACGAAAACGTACATAGCTCTATATACATATTTTACCAGTGGTGCACATTTCATTTTTGTTTTGAAATGTGTCTCGGATTTTTTTTTTTGATAGTTTACTTTGCTCGTATGGCAGATGTCAATAGATTTGAATTGATTTAAATGATGATAAATCTCATATTAAAGAAATAAACCAACCACCCACATATCGGTGAATAGGAAACTAGAAATGTTTTAGAAGTTCAATTGACATTCAGTGATAAGTCAGGTTTATCGTATTTTAGGTAAGAGAAAAAGAGCACGATAGATCAAATTGATCAAAGCTTTAATTAGAAAAATGTAGTATTCTTGATATTATTGAAGGTTTAAATATACAGTGTTCCAAAGCTGTGACAGACACTAATGGTACCGTTGGATTCCTTGATCAAAACGAAGGTGACTTTACATACACCGCTTCCCACGTGGATGGCATATTGTCAAGTTATAGGCGTTTTAAAAAGGCCTTTTTAAAGTATTAATTATCCTATGGATTTAATGTCCTTTTAAGGTCAATTTATGTCATTTAGGTCCCTTTTCATTCACGCGCACATCCACCCATTCACCTACTCACACAACTACAGTATATCTACCACCTGCACATTGCAAGCTCCATGTCAACCTGAACACTCACATGAACGGTGAGTGGGCGCTGAGCTCTGTACTGTAACAGAGGGTCTTAGTTGTGTTTCTTAACTTCAGCGATCGTAATCGATGACGAAAATCCGCTTTTGCATCCTGCGAGGCTGGGATTCGAACCCAGGGAGTCAATTCGCGTTCCGTGAAATAATGAAAATGAAAAGTTGTTTTCATTAGCAAATCGAGTAGGTTTGCATTCCCCATAGCAATTTTGATTTCACAGTAAAATTTAAAATTTACGTCCGAATAATTCAAGCTACTAGATTGCCAATGAAAACAACTTTTCATTTTCATTATTTCACGGAACGCGAATTGACTTCCAGTACCTATTTTATACAATATATACAATACTATTTCACATATTATCTTTTTCCCTGGCAGTAGTGATATATTTGCGGTCTTACTTTGGTACAAGCTAATTCTATTCTGGTATAGAATTAATTTGTGCTCAAAGTAACAACCAAAGATATTTTTTAATTTATTTTTATTAGTTGGTAACAATTACATTTTGAATTTGAAAACAACGTAAAAACGCAACATATTGTACGCAATATATTGAATATTATTACAAATTATAACTAATTTTTTGTCTTGTTAAGAAAAATTCGATGTCAAAATAACAAAAATCACTTTTATATTTGTATTGCCAACATTTAAAAATAAAAGTATTCAATAAAACTGCCCTAGTGGTGAACATTAAAACTACAGGTAGAATAGAATAATTCTATACCAGCAGAAAAGTTGGTTTAAAATAATTCCAAATTGGAATTACATATATGGGATTGTTGTTGTGAATTTCTCAAAGTAAGACCGCAATTATAAATTATTTAGATCTAAAAGTTAGAAATTTCACATTTTTCCACAAAAATTGATGGTTTTGAAGCGTTTAAACTTTAGAATTGCTCTATTATGGATATAGATATTGAAATAAAATATACATAAATGAAGCCCTTAAACAAGCATTGAATAATAAAAATCACTGGTTTAACAAGAGTTATACGAGGGGGACTAACAAATGTTCGCGTAGTTGACCAGAAAAAACAATTTTTTTTCGTATTTATTTTTAATCTTCGATTTTTATCTTCTCTACATAATCGCCATTGATTTCAATGCATTTCTTAAGCCTATAGATCCATTTCTCAAAACAGTCTTCAAAATCTTGCTTTTTAAGCTTATCACAAGTACCGCATTAACCGCACAAATTATCTCCGCGTTACTGTTAAATACCTTTCCCCTCAAACTTTCCGCGTTACTGTTAAAGACCTTTCTCCTCAAACTTTCTTTAATTTTTTGATAACCAGAAATTTCAAGGCGCTAGATCGAGGAAATGTGGTGCTGGTCGTATTTCTTTGATGCCAGAGATCGCAATAAAGTTACTCGTTATTTTAGCAGTGTGGGCTGGCGCATTGTCATGATGTAAAGAGTAGCGCAAACCCTCTTTCTTCCGGTTTTCTAACAAATTTTTGAAAGCTTTTGGTAAGCAGTCTTCGGTATAACATTTTGCAGTTACCGTCTAACCCTTTTCCAGTGCTGACATGTTCTACCATCACATTTTCGATACTTTATCGAACATTATGTCTCGCTTCTTTAGAATAAAATGTTACACTATTTCACATTTTATATCATTTACCAGGTTACTAGATTGAAAAATTGTGATATTCTACTCCATTTCTATCACGAAATAATTTGTTTTCGATACTTGAACGAAATTAGAGAAGGACAATTTGTTCGCATTTGTACTAGTAGGTTGTGATAGCAATAGAAAAGAAATAATTCATACATGAAACAGTTGTCCATTTTAGTTTAGGAAAGCGAGACATAATCTTCGATAAAGTATCAAAAATGTGATGGTAGAACATGTCAGCACAGGGGAATAGCAGCTACAATTTTTGATCGGGTGAAGTAAACTGACATTATTACTTTTGTTGCTTAGCTTTTACGGGTGGGTTTGCTCCTGTTGAGCTCCATGCCATGGACTGTTTGGTTTCCGGATCATACTTATAGAACCAAGATTCGCCACCAGTAATGACTTTACTAAAGATGCTAGACTGCATATTTTCGAATTTATTTAGGAAAAATTTAGCAAAGTGCACTCGAGCCTCTTTTTTGAGCATCATTTAAAATTTGAGGAACCCATCGAGCAGATTTCCTCGTCTATCCCAGATGATTGCTTAATATTCGCGATACAGCCATGGCATTCAAGACCAATTGTGAGAGAGCCACAGTGGCGTCATCAGTGGAAAATTTTGGCCAACCTTCTCGGGGCTCATCCTCTACAAAAAAAATGTTCCGTCTGGAATCTTCGGAACCACTTGGAAATAGTCTGTAGAGACGGTGAAATCGTTTCATATCCCAAGTATAACAAGACGAAACTCAAAATTGAGCTATCGTATTTGCCTTCGAAATATTAGAAAAAAGTCGAAGAATCAATACTTTAGTATTGGTGCGTATGTGTATACTGTTCCAAGTATAACAAGGTGAAACAAAACAGAGCTACGTATCGTATTTATTTTACATGTTCACATGAGTTTTATAATTTTCTTAAAAAAATTTAAAGATGTGCGTTAATTTAAATAAAACTACACCAAAATATATTTTTATATCTATTCAAATTTTTTTTGTATAAATTAATTAAATTCTAGTTCAGTTTTAAATTATTAAGTGGAAAACAAATGCGAAATAATAAACTTGATATGAGCTATATGGGAAATATTTAAACTTTTAATATTACAATCAAGGAATAATACCATCAAATCATTGTTTAATAATAAAAAATAATTAAAAAATTAATTATAATATAATTTAGATGTGTATATATGTATATATTTTTTTTATACAATAAAATCACAAAAATTGTTCTAAACCTAAATTTTTTGTTTTACTTTGCATTTGGACGCCATCTTTTTCCTCTAATATGTATTTTCAATTATAGCCTTTTACATATTTCGTTGCACAAGATAGTTCCCGCCATATTGTTTTTTGTTGTATTGTTCACACATACATGTATACAATTCTATTTATTGAATTTCGTCCAGTTTCGAATAATCGCGACACTTTTCATACGGGATCTTATTCTAAGTCGAAAGCAAAACTATGTCAAAGTCGAAACTAAATATAAGTTTTTACTTCGAAATATGACAAAAAAAGTCGAATCTTGTTATACTTGGGATGCAATTTGGCAATCAATGAATATTTGTAGTGGCTTTAGTTTACGCCGAAAACCGTAGAGAATCACATAGCGAATTTCTGTTTGCACTGGTGGTGGAATTTCGTCTGATCCATCCTCAGCTATTTTGCGTTTTTTCGTCCGGTCGTCATAGTCTCATAGAACAACAATTGCAAAGGATTTGCTATTTTTGGTTTTTTGAAAAACGATTTAAGAGTCACCAACTAAGCGAACTTATGTTAGTCCCCTCGTACACAGCGTCAAAAGAAACATACACCTTATTTTTTTTTTCTCATTAAATTCTTATATTTTCTTTACACAACAACTTTAGTATTTGATTTTTTTTCTTTTTATTAACTAATAATATAACATTTAAAAAAAAAATATATAAAAAATTAATTCATTAACTCAACAAAAATGTAACAAAACGTAGTCAAAGAGATAAAACATACATAAAAAAAACGTACAGTTCATAATATTATTAATAATCTCTCTCTCTCTCTCTTTCTAGCTTCACATCCCATGAAGGGATTTTGCCGCCCGCACTATGGTCCTCCAGCCGTCTCGGTCCATCGCTCTCGTCCTCCAGTTTCGACATCCTAGTGCATGTAGATCTTGTTCGACGTCGTCACGCCAGCGCAATCGGGGTCTTCCTCTACGACGCACACCGGTTGGTTGTTGATGGAAGACTTTATTGGTCATCCGTTGTTGTGGGGACCTTGTAACGTGGCCGAGCAATCTAACTCGATTGGATTTGATGAATCCGATAATATCGCAACCTCCAAGAATTTGCTTTATCTCGTGGTTCATGCGAATCCGATATTCATTGTTCGCGACTTTAATTGGAAAAAATTTAACGAATGACCTTCCTTTCGAAAGTTGATAACAATCTACAATCGTTAGTGGTCATGGTCCAGCTCTCGCTTCCGAAAGCCAGCACAGGTCTTATGAGTGCTTTATAAAGTGCGAGCTTGCACGACTGCGATAGATGTCTAGATCGCAATAATTTTGATTGGGCGTAGAAAACTCGATGTGCGGCAGCGATTCGGGCTTTTATATCTGCCTGCATGTCATTTGATGATGTTAGACCCGAGGTATTTGAAGTTTTCAACGCGATCAAAGTTATGGTCGCCAATTCCGAGATTTATCATGGAGATGTTCCTGGTTGTTGATACAAATTTGGTTTTGCTACTGTTCACCTTCAAACCAAGTCTTCTTGCGCAGCGATCGAGCGGTATGAAACTGTCTTTGATATCGCTAGGTCTTCGGCCAAGAAGCACGATTTCATCTGCATATCCAAGAATTTGGCCTGATTTATTAAATATACAGCGCGAAGTTTCGATGTTGCTTTTCCTCACTACGTACTCAAGCGCCAAATTGAACAGCACAGGCGCGAGTGCATCTCCCTGTCGAACACCAGATGTTATTTCAAAGGAGTCTGACACAGTTCCTTCGATTACAATTCTACATACAGACCCAGACGTTGTTAGTTTGCACAGAGAAACGAGTTTCTCTGGAATTCCTAGGCATATGAGCGCGGCCCAAAGGTTATCGCGGTTTATATTGTCATATGCCTGACGGAAGTCTATATATAATTGATGTATGGTTATGTTGTACTCCCAACATTTTTCCAATATCATCCTCATGGTGAAACACTGGCCAGTGGTCGATCGGTTGGGACGAAAACCATACTGATAGTCGCCAATGATGTTTTCGGCGAAAGGGATGAGTCTGGCAAGTACAACATTAGCCAACACTTTGTAAGCAGTGTTCAATAGAGCTATACCACGATAGTTTTCACATTTAAGACGGTCGCCTTTTTTATGCAACGGACATATGAGCGCGGTCTTCCAATTCTCCGGCAACTCTTCTTGGTCCCAAATACAAACGATAAGATCGTGTAGACTTGTTGCAAGAGTAGCGCCTCCGAGTTTAATTAATTCTGCGGGGATTCCATCGAGACCGGGTGCCTTGCCGTTTTTCAATCGATTAATAGCTGCGTCTACTTCCTCTGCTGTGGGATATTTGACGAAGACCTTATCACCTGGAGGAGCTATTGCTCTAATGGGGATCATGTCGTCATTCCGAGTTAGTATATTTTGAAAGTAGGTTTGCCTTACTGAGAGAACATCAGTCACGTTTGATCTCAATACTCCATTCCCGTCTTTGATGGCTGTACTTCTTGGGTGGAAGTCTTTAGTGAGATTCCTGGCATTAGCAAAACAGTCCTTTGAATTTCCTACTTCCGCTTGGAAGCTGATGTTTTCGATGCATAATCTCATACGATCGCGTTTCTTTTGACGAAGGTATTTAGTCGTGGCTTTCCTGGCGCGGAGATATTCTGCATGTGTGCTTCTAGTGTTGCGAGCCAACCATTTTTCACGAAGCTTTTGTTTATTTGTGACGATCAGGCGACATTGTGTGCCACTGCTCCTGGATGTTAGAAGGAGCTTCTTCGCTGTTGCTGGGCCGCTCTAGATAGTTAGTGACAGCTTATTGGTAACTCTGCAGTGACGTTTGGTCTTTTAGAGCATCAACATTCCATCGAACGGTTTTTTGTGCTTATCTGTTGAACGTAGATGACAGTTTGCACTTATACTTAAATACGACAAGCATATGATCGCTGTCCATGTCTGCACCCCTGTAGGATCTAACGTCAGATATACTGGTCGAGTGTCTCTTGGACACCATGACGTGATCAATTTGGTTTTCCGTTCTTCCATCATTCGATCTCCACGTTACTTTGTGGATTCTCTTATGCGGGAAAAACGTACTTGATACAACTAAGTTGTACATTAATGCCAGGTCGGTGACGCGTTGGCCGTTGTTGTTACTAGTTAGATGCAGACTGTTAGGACCGATGTGCGATGTATTTTCTGCACTCCTACCGATTTTTGCATTAAAGTCGCCCACGATGATTTTAATGTCGTGGTGCGGTATGTTATTGATGACTTCCTCCAGCTCGACAAAGAATAAATCTTTGATGTCATCCGATTTATCTTCGGTGGGTGCATGCACATTAACGATCGTGATGTTAAATTTCTTAGTGCGAAGTCTGACCGTGCACATCCGCATGTTGATCGGGCGGAAATCGATGATATGGTGCTTCACGCGCCGATGGATTAGGAAGCCAACTCCTAATTCTCCTTCGTTCTAATAACAAATATAATTAATGATTTGTGTGCTACCCTTTCTGAGTTATGACTTGTTTTAGGCGATTCTGCATTGAATGCACAAGTTTTCCTGTTTCTTCCGACGTAATTTGGTGCCACTTTTCGATTAATTTAGATTTTAAATCGGTTTTTGTTCCCAAAGATGTTCGATGGGGTTGAGATCTGGCGATTGTGGAGGGTGCGGTAAAATGGATTAAACATTATATATTAACCAATTTTTTAACAAGTGGGATGCATGTTTGGGATCGTTGTCTTGAACCAAGCTAAAATGACCAGATATTCCAATTTTGACGCACTGCTTTTTAAATGATTCTGTAAAATTTGCAAATATTCATGGTAGTCTCAACAAACCATATCTGCGACCACCCCCCCCCCCCCCCCCCCCCGCACCCAATTGCACCCCATACCATGACATTTCCTCCACCGTGTTTGACATAATTGTCATTATGAAGTTCAAAACCTAATTCTCTATCGCTACTTTCAAAATCCTGAAAATTCATTTTTATTATTTATGGGAAACATATAATTTTTATACCAACTGATGAAATCTGCGTCACTTACTACAAAAAACTATTTAACAAATAATATGTGGAAAATTCCCCAAAAATATGTTTATTTTTTATTCATGCCATCGTAAAGATGTCAGTCTGGTGGTTAAACTTAGTATGTCACCTTATAGGTGTCAGTGGAGTGCAAAATGTTAAACCTTTATGTTTAGAGGAGTTCTACGAAAAATAAATTTATTTTAAGTACAATGTACATAATATTTCGAAAGCATTTCATGAGAAAATATAAAAATACTATTATTTATCCAGTACTTCCCGTATGCTAGCACTACTATTTTTAAATTGGCAGCTGTAACATTTCACCAAATGTTATATACAACACTGCCACCTTGTATGCAACACAAAACCGCCGAATCTAAAATAAAACAATAATTCATCAAGGCTCAAAAAAATAAATAAATTTAAACTGTGTACACATAATATTTAGGTAATTATATTATTTGTAAATAAAAGTCGTAGTCACTTGTAAGATTGTTTATTTTGGTTTGGGTAAAGAATCAAAATACAAAAACAACAAATAAATTGCATATCTCACACACACATATTGTGTATTTATAAAACCATTGAAAATTTTTGAATAGCGCACCAGGTAAATATAACTGTTCTATCGCGTATTAATAATAATTTGGATATGTGGTGGGTGACAATAAAGTTTTGGTTTTACTTAATTTTTTTTGTGTATGGAGCATACGGCATATGACAACGGCAAGAGAGATACAAGGTACATAGAGGCGGTCATTTTATTTATGGAGATTATCACACTCCATGAGAACCAAATGCGAAAAAAATTCTACTATTATTGTGTAAAATACACACAACAACAAATTGCTTCTTCCACACAATGTCAATGATCTCGATTTTTTATGGTTTTATAATTATTTATAGCAAGATGAATATTATAATGTAAATAAAAATTATTATTTATATACATTAGATGTTTTTTTTTGTTTACGTAAATTGAAAAATTAGAATATTGAAAATTAAATTAAACTTTAAATGTTTACTTTATACGCGTATACGATGATGAGTGGCCGATCTTGTGATATTTCAAAACATTTGATACTATTACACATTATTTAAAATTCAACTCGAGTGTTTTGAATAGTTCGGGAGTGTCCTTTGGACGAGATGCATTTTTGGTATACTGTATTTAGTAACAAGACTAGACGAAGGCATTGTGAATGTTCTGGTTCTGGTTGACCAATTTATTTGAATACAATGTGTTTTTATCACGTTGAGTGATTTAGATTGTTTTATTTCCAGTGTACATAATAAAACCTTGACCTCTAAATAATGTAAACTTAGTAACGAAACTCTCAAATTTTTCATGCTCGTTTGTGGGAGAATTTCCTCATCAAATACATATTTTATGTATAACAAAACATCGACAATAGAGAAATGCGCGCCAAAATATTTTTGTTGTTTGTTTTTGAGCTATGCGGAAACCAAAGAATGAATGTCAACACCTCCATCTCCTCGGTGTAGTGCTCGTTGAAACTATTGATGGGAACTACAGTTATTTATTTTGCCGATATAATGCATAGAAATCCAAACGCCGATTTTCACCATTTAAAGTCTCATATACAAATATTTCTTTAATCATGTCAAAACTGGAAATTTAGTATGAGCAAAATTGGAAAATCTTTAGAATTTTAAGCCCAGCGCCAATTTGGAGTGGTTAAGTTTAAGGAGCGGAACACGGCTGCTAAAATGTAAGTAGCTTTTTCTTAGTAGAATTTAAGTAGCTTTTTCTTAGTAGTTAGTTAATTTTAGTATGTACAGCCGTTAGTTATCCATCGATCCGTGTTATCAAAATGCATGAGAGAACATAATACATGTCCTCCCTTATTCCAGGAATCCGGTTGCCCAGAAAAACGGTATTTGGTTTGTTGAATACCAATAAAATTGAATGCCAACACATTTTTTGCGATTCCATAAATACAATCTCATTAATATTGAATAAAAAAAATTTAAAATCCCATCGTTGACAATATTGTTGTACCATCTTTTTCAACGCTATACTGCACGATTTACTTAACAAAAATTATTTTGATGTGTATTTTTGTAATCACTGATAACGAGAATCACCTTTAAAAATGAGGGAAAAATTTATTATTCATGGAAACCACGGTTTTTAATATGTATCACATATGATATTTCACGCAGTAAGGACAGAAAAAATATTTATGTCGCAGGTAATAAATAAGAATAGCTAACACGGTAAATAAATCAATTTCAAAAAATCACAAAATTGTTCAGTCTCTAGGTTATCGTGTTCTCTTTACGAATGGAACATTGCGTATCAATTTTTATCTTTGTTTAGGCACAGCGAGACGTTGCATTTGGAACAATTTACAAACCCAAGCTTATTGCAACCTGGCAGCTTACATGACAATCTACTACCATTCCAAATGGGCAAGTGTTCTATATTATCTAACCGAATTTCTTTTGGAGGTAGCTGAGCTACTGAAGCTTTTTATTTTAAGTCTCTTTAGATGATCTTCCAACTCTTACTGGATCTGCATATTTTAATAGTTTCCGATATTTCTGCTTTTAACATTCAGACCTAACAGTTTCTTCTCGGGCGTACTACGTTGTTTTTCTACTCGTTTGTAAAGTATCCAAGCATTTGCTACTGTGGGATCAAGCATATGGTAGAAAGTTCTCATACCATTATTTGCATCGTATTTTAATTTTATAACGTTCTAAATTGCCGACCAGCAGGTCTACATACACCCCCCATAAATTAATTATATTCATTAATTATTATATTATTAATTATATTTATATTGATTATTCGGATTTTTCTGAAATCCATATAAATTTGTCTCGTCTCTTCAACAATATTTGCCACTATACTATCGCCGAAGAAATTAATTGAAATATGATAATGGTGTAGTTAAATTTATCTTCCGTAAGATCAGAGACCTTCCCAGAGAATCCTTTTTCTCTACACCATTTGTGAACATTTATCTTTTAATTCCTTTAATTCGTACAAAGCTAAATTCAGGCACACTTTCGGCAAAAACGATTTCCATATTTGCAATATCAAAAGCCTCATTTACATCATTAGACACAATTTCTTGTTCAACTTCCGGTTCCATATCTTCATGTATAAGTTGTCTGCGATTGTTTCCCCTCCACCACTTCTTCTTAAATATCGCCTTATTCTTCACCATATTCATCTTTCGAATCTGACCAGCTATTGCTCTTCTACAGTATAATAACGACGTCTTGAGTCTTGAACTCATTATGTTTCTACAAAAATGAAATAAAATATTTCCTAAAAATTATTTTGTTAATGCGCAATATATCATATTTGATATGATACCACCTTCCAAAATAATAAATTAGGATCGTAAACATATTGTAATGTTTAATTTACTACTTACAATGAATTTTGCCTAATTCTTTAATAAATCGAAGTAAATCTGGAGAAACTTTTCACTACATCACTAAATACAGTCCATTGGTAGAATTAAACGTTCCCGCCAATTTTTTTGACAACTGTTTTGCCCTAAAAACAGAGTTTTCATAAAGTAATACAATGCACAAATGGATTTGTGGCAGAGTAGTGATGAAAAAAAAATTGTTTACGAAATATAATTAATTGAAATTAACATATCATGCATATGATATACTGTGCAATAAAGGGTTAATTAAATGAATGAACAGGAACTTTAAGAATTCGCAAGGGAGCAGGAAATAGGAAGACTATCAATGAATTGAGTGAGATCGTTCTCGGTTGGAGCTAATTAACTCAACAAACCATGAAGAGAATAAACGGTCCCATTTGAAACGAGATATTTTAAAAGGCGAATTATCAAAACGCGATATATCAAAATGCGATATTTCAAAACGCGGATATTTTTTAAATTTTGATTTTATAGATGGAAAATGTGTAAGAATCACAACAATCAGTTTCGAACGGATGAGATTACTGATTTGAAAAAATCAGCCTTCTCATCAGTTCGCGGCGACTGAAGTAGTATTATTTACATTGGAATATTGTCTATATATAGAGGAATACCATGTAGTTATACTATGTACTAGCGAATTACTGCGGAACGTACGAAATTCGATTTTTTTTATTTTTATAATTTTACATTCACATTTCTATTCTTGCAACTAACTTTTCGTGTTTACGAATTTTATATTTTTACTTTAGGTTTTCGCTTCTGCGACGGATCGACAAAATGTCGATCCGTCGCAGGGCATATCAATTGGTATTGTGTTGTTCGACTACGTGGAAAGTTTTACGCAAGGATCTTGGTTTAAAGGCGTATAAAATACAGTATGTGCAACAACTGAAGCCGAACAGGAACTCGAAGCTAAATTAAATCTGTTTTTTTATCGAAAAATTCTGATCAGCGACGAACCTCTAAATGGGTATGTTAATAATGAAAATTGCTGCGTTTGGTGTGATGAGCAGCCACAGGCAATGCAAGAACTGCCAATGCACTCAGGAAAAAAACACTGTTTGGTGTTATGGGCCGGTCGAATCATTGGTCCTTCTTTTTTCAAAGATTACGATGGCCTAAACTTTAAAGTGAATGGCTCTCGCTATCGTTCGATGATTTCGGGCTCCCCCCCCCCCCCTTAAAATGCATGAACTGAATCTGGTCGATATGTGGTTTCAGCAAGACGGCGCCTCAAGAAACACAGCAGCGAAACCATGGGCTTATTTAGAAATGAATTCGGTGAGCAATTTATCTCACGTTTCGGTCCGACGAATTGGTCGCTTAGATCGTGCGATTTGATGCCTCTTGAAAATTTTTCATGGGACTACTTGGTCTCTCGTTTATCCCAATAAACCAACAACAATTGCAAAATTGGAAGACAACAGCGATATGCCAGTCGAAATGTTCGCAAAAATGGTAAACAATTGGACATCCCTCATGGACCACTTAAAACGTAGCCGGGGCCAACATTTACATGAAATAATCTTTAAAAATGGCAAACATTGATTAATCGATTCAAATAAAATTTTGATACATTTTTGCAATTTTACTGTGTTTTTTTAATTATAAACCAAACGCTTAAAAAATTACCCATTATTATGTTAATTCAACGAAGCCGCTTCTTGTGGCACTATTCAAAAACAGGACTCGACAAAGCGGTGCTAGTACAATAATGGATTATTAGTATGTATATTATCAGATATTTGCCTTTAGTTACAGTAAATATAAAATAATTTTGATTGAAGATTAACTTTAAGTTAAAGTAAAAAAAATGCTTCACTTAACAGTTGCAATCTCGTCCTTTACTGTACCATGAACATACTGTTTTGTCACAACCTGATGTAATCGGTCCTGTTTTGTGTCATGTTACTTTAGAGAAACTATGTAGTTAATCACATAACCTTGTTTTGTGACATCCTGGTGTGAAACGTGTCATACCTTATGAGACCCCAAACTCAAATAAGATGCAGATGATGCAAAATTATCTGACAACAATATTATGGTTTATCTGAACATCTCATGACCATACAATGTGCCTTTAACAAAGTAACTTTAAAATTATAATCGACTCGAAATCTGAATTCCATCATCAAAAAAAAAATCGTTCAATTTGCATGGCAAAAATTACTTAATACATTCCATTGGTATTTTTGCCTGCCATCTATAATTTTTTATAAATAAACCAGTACTATCCAGTTAGAGCAGAAAATGCGAACCCATCCTTAAAAATACGATCCATTTTGAACCACTGCCAATAAACAAACTTCCAGCACACTGCGCCCAATCCGCACATTAAACACACCCCTCCGTTCCCTCTGGCTAACATACTTCACGTAAACTATTCCGCATTAAAAATTTATTTGCGAAACTTAGAAAAAATATTCCTAGATTTCCACCAGAAAATCTGTATTTAAATATATCAGATAAAAACATTTAAACGTAAAAATCATCTCGATAGTACAAAATAAAATGGATGTACGCGACAACCAGTTAAAGACCCCTGTACAAAACATATACGGCGAGCACATACCAGCATAAAACAAACACAATTCATTGTGATTCTCCTATATATACATCAAAACATACATGTATTCACAAAACGTAAGAATAGCAGAAGAAAAAAATCAATAAACATTTTTGTTGATACTGCACCGGCGTTTGAAAATTGTTCTTGTATTCGTAGACTCCAAAATATTCTCTTATTGGAGCAGAAAGCAACAAAAAATTTATCGACCAAAAAATGCGCGCGTTTTTATTTTACAATGTTTTTGTGTTGAATGATTATATTAAATTAATATTATAGATTTTTCTCAAAATAATACATACATATATATATTTTATAAGTCTAACATCTAATATTATTCTATGGAGTAACAAGCAACAAAAAGAAAAATTTCGTTTCCCACATCCCCTCATTTATTTTCAGAATAAATTCTAGGTAGACAATTTTTGATCATCTATCCGCATCCATCCCTGTATTACTATTACTGTATGTAGTAAAAACATAATCAACAATCAACGTCGTACACTAAACGTTATATATGTACATGTACATCTATGTGTGCATTTTATAATAATAATAAACAGGGAGAAAAATATTTCATTTTTACTTTACCAATGAAAACATTAAAAAAACCGGTTTTTAAAAAACAAAATATAAAAAAGAGACCAAAAGACAAGATCTTAAGAAAAAATAAAATGATATGAAATTCTATTGTTTTGTTTCATACGAAAAGTAAAAATTTTTTATAGTAGATTTCAATTGAAAAATAATTCGGGCGGGAAACCATATCTTATTAGATTCTCTGGCATTCCTTTATTTCGTCTTGTTTATGCAGAGCTGTATATAACACATTTTGTTGCTTCCTTATGTAAACCTGCATGCTATTTCGTAACGTTATATATATATATATATATATATATATATATATATATATATATATATATATATATATATATATATATATATATATTCCTATTTTATTCATATAAATTATTGAAAGAACTATATTATACCACACAACAACAAATTGTGATTTTCTTGTACATACGTATATATGTACATAAAAACAAAGTGA
Organism: Nephrotoma appendiculata; assembly: GCA_947310385.1. Classification (NCBI taxonomy): domain Eukaryota; kingdom Metazoa; phylum Arthropoda; class Insecta; order Diptera; family Tipulidae; genus Nephrotoma; species Nephrotoma appendiculata. The sequence continues at coordinate 375,572,996 of OX371224.1, read as the reverse complement.
TGACGATCGAACAAAAGGGAAAACAAACACATAGGAATAGAATCTGGTTTTGTACATAATAAACTGTATGTCACGTGAAATTATATTTTTATACTACAAATGTTTTGTTTACTATATGCAATTTAGGTTATATATAACGCATTAAATAGTGAAGTGGGTTTGTACATTATGTAATAGTAGTACATACACGTAGGAAGAGAGAAATTCCGTACAATTTTCTAGTTTGAACAAATTATAAGTTTGTTGTGTCTAGGCAATGTACAAGAACACCAACAACAATTTCGGGCATTTAAATGGGAAATTATCTATGTACATGATTTTGTTTTGTTTTGGCGGGTATTTAAAAATCAAAATATAAAAACGAAAAAACGTGCAATTTTTGTTTTGTTATTTGGAAACGACTTAAGCAAAAAACACAATAGGAATTTCTGCGATGTTATTTATATTAAAGCGCGGGAATATTAAACACATAGATCGTTAAGTTATGGAGATACATAATTCTGCAATCCATAATGTTGAGTTAGTACTAGCATCGAGCAATAAATATATAAGAGAAATCAAGTAGTGCAAATTTTATGGGCAGGTTTTTCCGAGGTTAATCTTATTTTATAGTTTTAATATATTTATATACACAAATTTAATCTTTTTCTATATTTAATCCATATATACGTATCTTATAAACATATCGGCATAGTTATTTTATAGTTTATTGTTCTTGTTAGGCCTATACAGATTGCCAAAAGTAAAATAGATTAACCTCGGAATCTCTACATGGTTCCTCTTATATAAATATATTTTGCTTTATGGTACTAGTAATATTAATAGTTAGTAGTAGTAATAGTAATCATGCAATGAAAATTTTCTCGAGTCCAAATACATAAAACAATTGTGTTCTTTAAGAAGCTGCAACTGCGGCCTTTAATACCCCTACTATTACCATGTTTCCATGAACCGAGTTAAAACAGGTTTAGGTTTCGTTGAGTTGAAAATTTGCTGGTGTTAACTCGTACCGTTTCCATGAAACCGAGTTAAGTTAACAGCTATGTTAATATTTATTTCGACAGTTTACTCATTTTCTAGGTTAATTTTAAAATAATTTTATTTAAAATCTATATTTTAATAGTTTACTAGTGTAGTTGTGTGAATGTTAGATATAAATCAACCCTGCTTTTAGTTGAATGAATTTAAATATAGGTAGCTAAATGACAATACCGAATTCAAATTTAATTTGTACAATATAGGTCATCATATGTATGATAATGCTGTCGAGTCATTACGAACGTGAAGTCCCTCGGTTAGATGGTGTTGGGTGGGAAGATAGGGCAAAATAAGGTTACAAACAGCATATGATGAGATGACCCGTAGATGTGATAACCTAACTAGTCTATTACGACTGATGCCAAATACATATGATGAATATTAGTATCCTTTACCTCAACCACAGCTAACCCAAATTAATAAACTAACAAAATCTAATCTAGAGTGTGAATTTAATTGTGACTTATAAGTAGTTAGAAAACGACTTTGCTGCGGTTCGCCCTAGTTGTTTCTATGACTAACATCCTTTCCTAAATAACCTTATCTGTTAAGGATGCAGGCAGGGCCTGGGCCCGCATGATGCTGAAATATTATTCGCATTCAGATATAATTTGTTATTTGATTGTGGATATTTCAGGATTATGGTAACGTACCTAGGATCGCCGTTATGGCTGGCCTGTACGCCTCTATCATATCATATCATATCATAAATCTGTATTTTAATAGTTTACAATGAGCGTCATTTTAAAATACACGTGAAAAACGTTGACAGATAGAACCTAACCCAACCGTACTAGTTTCATTGAGTTAAAACAGATTTAACGAAACTTAACCTTAATCTGCGTTTCCATGCACGTAAACCCGAGTTAACCTAGGTTAACTCTGTCATGGAAACATGGTATATGTATCTCACCTCACCGAGTGATTTCATACAAATCTAGGTAGTCACATTTGCATAGAAATTTTAGGTGAGGTAAGAATCGTAATAGGAACCTAAATTAATCGATAAGCACTGCATCACTGATCAGCGTCAGTATTTTTGCGATAATTATTAACCTTAATAAACACATTTTACTAAACACTTATTTTTTATTTGGAAACAATTATTTTTTTTAATATTTGAATTAAAAAATGTTTTATCAAAAAGTTTAATAAATCACTCAATCGATCTGGAGTATCTACTGATTTGTAAAAGTAAAAATTTATATTTTGTAGAAAAAAGGCTAAAAAGAAAAACTGATGAACAAAATAGGCAATAAAAATTAATCTATTGGTCGTCCCAGCCAACTGTTGTTTATACGGAAAAATTAATAATAAAAAAGAGGGAGAAGTATAGTAAGTAAGCGAATAGTCATCGGCTGAGTAACAAAATTCAAGGTAATTGAAGTACATTTATTTACCCGACGTATTAATCTTATTATTACGAACTTGAGAATAGAACAGGCCAGGATCCGTAATTAATGAGAAACGGATTTCTCTCTGTTCATTAAGGATATTTTGGTTAAGGAATATGGATTTTCGAATTTCGTAAGATTCTACGGTCGTGCTTTTGGGTTGTATATGTAATATGTCTAAATTGTTCAAGGTAGGTATGATTTTCTAAAGTTAAATGGTTATGGAAAGTTGATTTTGATTGAAACAAGATAAATGTTCTTTAGCTCTAACTCCAAAATTGCACACACTCTGTCCAATATAGGAGAAAGCACAATCATTGCAATTAATCCTATAAACACCAGATTTGGAAAGGAGATCAACTCTAGGTTTATTGTTAAAAATCCTTTTCTTTATTATGTTATTATTTAAAAAAAGGCAAAACTAATGCTTGGTATAATCGGACATGATGTTGCTAATCCGATGTTGCGGCTAAGCGACGCCAATTTTCCCGCGTTGGACTGTCCCCGGAGTTTTACGCTTTTGCTTTTTATTTAATAACTTTAATATAGTTCTAGTTGCATATCCGTTATTCCTTGCTATCTGTAGAATTACATTAAGCTCTAAGTTATAATTTGTCTGTCATAAACATATCATACTGACTATTGGTCTAATCGAAATGCCCTCCTTATGGATTTTTAGTAAACCATAAAGAATTGGAGCAGACGGATTCATCACAGAGTACTTCCAACCAGTTATATTAAACTTCTGGCATTGGTTGATACACTTACCAACCGAAGTCTAAAAAGACTTTAGTTAAATCCCTGCCCTTCTATTGCTTTGCTTTCTGTAATTAAAATCAGAAATTTTATTACAATAATCGGCTTTTGTGAGCACAGTAATTGTATTGCCTTTATCCGCTTTATACGCAATCAGGTCATAGTCAAATATTTTTTTTTTATCGCACTAATCACTTTGAGGTAAGATAAGCAGCAGAAGAAAAGTTTGACGGAGAAGAGTTATTAATAACTTTCTTTATTTGTAGCGCACACTACTACTGATTTTAGTTGGGTTGGCTGGCCAAATAAGGCAGTTTCGGCATCTACAGCGAGATTCTCGAATGATCGAAGGGTGATTTTGTTTGATGTAGGAGCAACATTCACTCAAGAATTTAAATCTCTGCATCGCAGAAACCGACTGAGGGCAAGTTCTTAAAACGTGCATGAAATTCAATACCAGACGAATCACTATTACCTCTACGGTTTAATGGATAAGCCTTATCTCGCAACACATCCAGCTTAGCTTTTTGTTTCACATATTGAATATGTAACTAACTCAACAGAGTGCAAACGAATCGCTAACTCAGTGTGAACATCTTTAAGATGGAGATATAAGTTGTTCTTGGTAGCATACCCTTTACGCAGCTCGTTAGTCCTCCAACTACAACGGTAGCACTTCTTCCCTCTAAAGATTTACTGTTGCATTTAATATTCGAACAGTTAGGAAGCAAATTTATTTTTTAACAACTACTATTAAACCATAATTGAGTATTCTTATAACAAATTCTTATCAACAAACGATGATACGGCAAGGGTGGCCAAATTTGCAAACTTAATACTTTTTACACTATTTGCCGTAGGCGCTTGGCAAAACACACTTACAATAAACACATTTTATAAAACACTTGTTTTTTTATTTCTAATTTTAATTAAAAAAAATTTGTTCAAAAAAGTATTAAAAATCACTCGATAGAATTCGACTTGTTAAAGTATGATTTGTAAAAGTAAAAATTTAATTATATAGTGGAAAAAAAGCAAAAAGAAAAAAGGAGACAAAAAATACGCAATAAAAACTAATCTATTGATCGTCCCAGCCAACTTTTGTTTATACGGAAAAATTATTTATTGCCTATTTTTTGTCTTTTCTTTTTACTACTATATATAGCTAAGTTTATACTTTTACAAATCATACTTTAACAAGTCGAAATCGATCGAGTGATGATTTTTTTACTTTTTGAACAAATTTTTTTTTATTAAAGTATTCAAAAATATAATTTTTGCGAAATAAAAAATCAAGTGTTTAATAAAATGTATTTATTAAGTATCTCGTTTTTATGTACTATAAATGTAACGGGGTTTCACCAAAATTGCACCCCACGATTTGTTTTATTTAAGGTTGCCAAATAAACGACGATATTCTAACTAGAACAGGGGAATCACCTTTCTTGTTGGTAAAGAAAAATAAAACGTCCAAAATAAGGACCAAAAATGGTGCTTTTACATCATTTTAGTTTACTGTCTTCACTGTTTTGTAGGTACGGAGCCTTTGCATTCACAATTACATTTTACTCTGCAGCGATTCAAGGTAAAATATAAAAATATTTCTCGATTAACAATAATGTTTGTCTCCCTTTTAAAAGTATGGGATTACTTCAACTCAATAGAAAAGTTACGATTGATGATAATAATTATAAGTGTATCGGTTTCATTGGGAACTTAGTAAACATATCCTCATCTAAACTGCCACCAACATATTCCTCGATAAATTTGGCAATTATTTTAAGTTTAGTTCTATTTTAACCGAAACCAATTAATACTAACAATTTGAATTTTGATTCACAGTTAACATTAATTTGGTTGAAAGCAGTTGGCCAGTTTCCTATTTCAGGATGATTTTATATACATATATTATATAATTCGATATAAGTTGAGCTTAGCAACGGTTTTCTATTTTTACCCGGTATGAATTAGTACCCAAAACCTTTTTTGCGAGATTAGTTTTCTAAATTGAGATAACAGTTCCTAAGTATATAGCTTATAGGCTCACCAATACTGAGCTCTTTGCTCTGTTTTCTTTGAAACCATGGATTATCATAAAGTTTCAGTTTTTTCTTTTGCTATGTAGTAAAAACTTCTGATAAATAAATTATAATTATTTTCACGACATAGCAATTTAATTAAAATAAATTAAATAGGAGCCGGATTTAATTTTTATAAAATTCGACTTTGTTCATTGGCGGAATTTTGTGATATGAAAACAAAATAAAGTTCGTAATAGGAATATTGGCCCCGAGCTCAAAAGCACTCCAAGATTTTTCCTACGTTGATCGGCTTATCACATCTCAGTGTTACTACATTTCTCTAATTTCCTAGACCAAACTAATTTCTAATCAACATTACCTTGAAATTAAATCATTATTTTGTGTATATACATATTTCTCAAATACTACGAAAAAATAAATTCGCCAACCAAACATTTTTGTATGAGGAAATTTACTTTACTATGCAAAGTAAACACTATTCACACACTATTAAATTACAAACGAATCGTAAAAATTCTCTGTGCATACAATAACAAAACAAAAATCGCGCTTAAACTGTAAATTATATAACACGATGAGCTGCAAAAAAAACTATTGATGTTGATCCATGTGGGATTATTGATTAAACTACTCATTATGCGGTATTGTTTATATCTGAGTTTTGTATATAACCGGCATGTGTCACCTTTTAGAAACACGTGCTTTTTATTACACACAACAATTGTTTGTTTGTTGTTCTGTATTATATACAACATGTCTCGACACAGTACTACTTACGTAAATAATATTACAATACAATTAAGCACTTATTACATATCTTACATAAGAGTTGAAGAAATTCAAGAAATATTTTTAGAAAAATTTGCTAAATTTAACGCCCTACCTAGACAGCGCAGCGCGTTTAGCGAAATTTATGAATTGATTACGTATTTGAGGGTCAGACTGTATTACTATATACCGCCTTGTATATAAAATGGGAATCATCAACAAGCATATAAGATTGTGAATCGTGTTTTAATTTTATTCTTTTAACCGGCCATGAACGTTTTAGTTTATTTTTTATTTCTTCTATTTTGTCTTTTGTTGTTGCTTTAATTTTGCAAATTATATGAAATTTAATTTTCATTCTATTTCTTTCGATTTTAATTTAATTAATTCATTGAAAAGAAGTTTGTTTTAAAACATTTTAAATTTTAGATTTATTTTTGTGAACTAAGGAAAATTTGCTTTAATTTGTTTCTATTCAAAAGGTACCTGCAACAACAGAGTTGTAAATTTTTAGTACCCCATTGCGCAAAGGGTACAATTTTTCTAAGAAAGTATAATTAGAAGAACAATGTGGGTTAGAAAGATTAAATTTTACAATGTGCACATTTAATAAGCGCCCAAAGGAAAAGGGATGGATACGAATTTTTTGTAAACTTAGGAGGCTAGAAGATATAATTTTGAAGTGATTCCTTTTCCGGCCTGCTATAACGATTGTGTGAGTAACGCAAAAGAATCATGCCAAAAAATTATTTTTGTATGCAGTTTGGATCAAACAAATACACATTTGTGTTTGTGCATTCCACTTAATTCATTTTCGTCCGAAAAATAACATATGTAATAGTAAAATAATGAATATGTTATATAATTTATGTTATCAAATTATTATGTTTTTTTTCAAAAAGAATTCCGATTTAACTAAGATCCGTTAAAATCAGAAAGACATTAAAACTTGTCATTATTTACATGCACATTTGTCTACAGTGAACTTAAATTGAAGCAAATAGTTTTTTTTAACTCGAAAGGGTAAAAAAATATTTTGGCCGGAAAAGGGATATCGTATTTGTACAAATCTCATAATTCAAACCAATTTTTATTTTACTTATGAGTTTATGACATATCAACAAAATTTGAAAAACCTATAAAACACCGGATGGCTAAGTATGTATGAATATAGATAATCCAAAAATCAATGCAGTCAACAATCTTTGTAAATTTTATTACTATATATTTGTTAAGTTACGAACTCAATGTGACCGGATTTGGTGCTAAACAAGTGTGACGTTATATACAGTCCAAGAGCCAAAACATTCCATCTGAATCACGGTGTGCTTCAATATTAGATAACCTGGAAGTAGTAGAATAAAATATCTACATTTGTTTGTACGCAATTGTTGAATTGTAATATTAAATAGATAAATGCCTAATTGCAGAGTTGTTTGTTTCTTATTTATCGGCACAGTTTGCTCAAAGCTACGAAGAATCATGGGTCCTTTTCGAAGGTCGTACACCTCTTTGATTTGCATATACGCATCAATAAGAAAAAAGATTCGACTTTCGATTTGTTTGATATTTGCGAATAAGCTTAAAGACTTATTATTAAATAATATTTTTAAACCTTAGTTTTTATCTGTATTTTGCGCGGCTGAACAAGCATGCGAAACCCTTGCCTAGTGATTATTCGAGTGGGTGTTTGAAAATATATGGTAACCACTAGCTAATTTAAATTATATTTTACTTTGATTATTGCCTTAAATTTAATTGCAAATTGTACGAAATTGAAATTTATTTGGCAATTTTATAACTTCGATTAAAGTTAAATCTGCTTATTAAAACCACAAACTTAATCCTAAGGAATATGATATTGATAATATCACAAACTATATTTGAAAGCAACATCTATTTAGAATATCAAGCAACTGGCCAACAAATGCCAGTGCCAATGCTTTTGAAGATAAAAATTTAAGCGTGTTAGAAATAAATGCAATTGTATATTAGTTTTTGATTCTGCAACTCAACAATTTAATCTGTAATGTAAACAGATAGCTCACGTCGTCTTCCAATCGATTTATCTTCGAACATACCGACAGAATGTAAATGTGATGGAAAAATAATTTGGGCCTCATTTATTAAAAAATTGGAATACTACCATGAAAACAAGCTAACAACTAGCTCAGACTGGTGTTCCTTCAATCCGACTTTATTCATTTTTCAGCACATAATACCTAAACACCAAATCGAAGCAGGTCATTTTGTAAATTCCAGACTTTTTTGTGCTCAGACCCTCTAAATAAAATATGCCGCGAGATGAATTTTAAGATAAAAATCGTAATGCCAAAGAGAATCGCTTTTGTCTCGCGAAAACGAAACGTTTTTACGACATCGAAGCGACATAATTATGTAACGTAAAATTGTAACATTTTGTTGCATCGAAGCTGAATGGTACTATAACGCAAAAACGAAATGTTTCTGAAATGCCAATGTGATGTGTATTTGTATCGAACATTTACCTTACATTAATTATAAAGGATACATGTTAAATGTAAAAAAAACATTATTTATTTATTTATTTACATTATGGATCTTAATATCACACATTATTCATGAATACCACAAGAGATTAAAATTATGTATATAGAAAAAGTAAAACCAAGGGATTTAATTCAAACAAAAATTATAAATTTAAAATTATTTAAACAAATAAAAATTTGATAATTAATGTTCATAAGTATTCCGCACCAGCTTGTTCCTTGTCTATTTGTGGAGACCGTGTTGCAGGAACAGATAAACGTTTTCGTTTGTGGTCTTTGGCATATTGAAACCACTTTTCCATTATGTTCAACCACATCTCCCCCTCGCGCTGTTGGGAATTTTAGTATTGCACTTTTTAAAATTAATTGTAATGAAATTAAGAAATTCTTATCATATTAGCTGAGACAACCTAAAACAGATATTTCATCCTATGTAAACATAAAAATTTAAACTGCGATTTCATTTTCTGTAAATAGCCGCATACAATCAAAAATATTTTGTTTTTTGCGTATACGTATACGCAGTTTATTGAAAAATCACAGATACAACGATGACATTGGAATTATCAGAAGTTTGTTTTGATTTCATTTTTTAGTTCAAATGAAAAATCTAATTTGCTTGTCTAAGATATTAGGTTACCCTTTATTAGATTCATGATCATATATGATTTCACAGGAAAATTGAAGATGGCCGAACCACGAAAAAAAAAATGCAACACGACAAAGATGAGTATTCACGGCAACACGACAAAGATGATTATTCACGGCAACACGACAAAGATGATTTTTTTGTTAAGTCCTCACATACACATCGTTGGAACAGGTCATTTTCTCGGAAAACTTCGATATTTTGGTGATTTGCACTAAATGTTTCCAATTTTATATGTTTAAAGCCGCAGCCACACGAATGCAAATATGTATGTACATACCGACATTTATTTGTCCAAATAACAAATCGTGTAGCCACAACACAAATGGCAAATTCAAATTAAGGTTACATTTGTCCAACATAGGCGCACATTCGCTCAATAGGAGGCGGTTATTCAAAAAAGATCAAAGGAAAAAACAAATACAACTACAAATCGTGTAGACAGTACAGTTTGTCAATTGTCATATTTTACCAATAGGCTAAACATAAAATACACCAACGTTGGTCGATATTTGCATTCGCGTGTGGCTGCGGCTTAAGAGATCAAAATTTTAATTGTGGAACTAAGATTTCGGAGCCGACAAATAAATCAATCTTGTTAAATTGAACATAACATAATCTATTATGGCGAGTTTCATTTCTGTTCTATCTTCTATCCATCAACTACACTTCAATGAATTTGCATCCAAATAAATTATGTTCCAGACCAAGACATAAGCGATTCAAAAAAATTGTTACTCTTTCATTGTTTCAAGTAACACGATAAACAGCTTATACAATACACATTTGGAGGATAAAAAATAAAATTTAAAATGCGAGATTTCAAGAAAAACAGAAAAATAATTGTATTCAACTTTTCTTTGGAATCTTGAGTAAATACAATAGAAATGTTATGTGTACAATTTTTTTTTTGCATTTATCAATTAAAAATGTACTAGTGTTTACGATACGTATGTGTATACGTACGTGAACATTGCGTAACGTAAATAACTATAAAAACAAAAAAAAAAAAAAACTTGGAATGAAAACAAATCGATAATTTTTTTTTTTTTTTTACTTTTTAAATTTTTAAAATCCAACCAGAATCATTTTTTTCCTTATGTGTATTTCATATGCATGCATGTATATAAGAAATGTATATTAATAAGAGAACGGAAATTATATGTATATCTAAATATATAAATTTATTTTGAATTATTGACCTAGGTCCTAGATTTTTATGACTGACTTAACTCATGTATTTTTCGCGGTTTTTTCTTATCAAATTTGTTTTCTTGCTTTGTTTGATTGGAAAAAAATGTAAATAATTTGTATTCATTAAAAACCGTTTCTTAATCACTTCTAGTTATGAACCGAATTTAAATTTATAACATCCGACTCCGGTGGTAGTACAGTGGAGAAATGGGGTTTTGAAATATGTACATATGTTTTGAATGGATTGAGACTACGAAAAATAAATATCCCTTGCGAGTAGAGAATTATATTTTAAGTCATTTTACTTTATGATAAAAGACGAGTTCACTTCCGAATAATTATCTCGATTTCAGACGAATCCTACTTGAAATTAAAGGAAGCTAAAATGTTACCAAACGGGCGTGCAGCTGAGGAGGAGATTAAGACAAAAATAATTACAAATTTTCGTAAACATAACTTTCTAATAATCGTTTCGTATGTTCTACACAATTCAATATCCATTTCACATCACAGCACAGGCAATTGTAAATTTTGGAGAGCAAATAAAAAATTATTTATACAATTAATAACCACAACATAATTTTTAATTTTTCTTTCGGACCTGACCACGTCAAATGAGATTAGGAAAAGACCTTAGACTCCGAAATCCTTAGAATGAACTATTTGTGAAATTGGATTTGCCTTTATGAAGTTCATAAATAAATCAAGCCTTTCCAATTGGTACTCATATTGAAACAGGAAAATCTTCGGATAAAATTATTATTCTAATCGAATCGGTAATTGGGTATTCGGTTCAGACAATTTTGATCAATGCGATATAATGCTCTCATTTTCTAAATCGTAAACCAGATTGTTTTGTAATTTAATAAAAATAAGCTAAGAATTATTCATTTGATAAATCAAATGTGGACAATTTTAAGTAAAAATTAGGTCGTTTTTGGCGGGCAATCTATAATCAAAACTTATTATAGTTAATTGCGCTGATATATAATAAAAATAATAGTCGCGGGCGGATATAAATTTACAGATTACCCACACAAAAGGAACAGAAAGCCATGTGGTTTATTTGCAATTTAAATTATATATGTATATGCACATACATATACATAATACTAACACTCATGTTGGGGCAGATGTTTTATTGTCAAATCCACAAATTAAACATAAAATAATAAAAAGTTTGAACACCACTGTCACATTGAACCAAAAGCTAATAAAAAACTGAAAAAATTCTTTCCCGCTCATAAAAGTTTACTCTTTCGTTTGTTTTTGATTTCTTCTTGTGTGTACGTACGAATTACGATATACATACGTAAGTTAAATAAACGAAATTTATGAAAGAAATTTTTTTTGTGATGTGTCAAAGACCGAAAATTATGAAAAAAAAAAATTTGGGATTTAATTTTTATTGTAAATGAAATTATGGACTAAGTTGCTACGAGATGAGAGAAAATAATTTAGGCGCAATTTTTTTTTTATTTGGAATAATCCATTTTAATTTTTCCATTATTCAAGGCCAACACCCGGCAAGCACATTGGCGCACAAATTTATAAATATTTTGAAATTTTTTTTTATTAACTTACCGAATATTTATTTAGGAAAACATCATGAAAACCAGAACTAATATCCTCAAATTCATACATGTTTTTTATGTGTTATTTAAATTAATTTACAATAAATAAATTTTGTTTTTTTTTTAATAATTTTGTTTTTTGTATATAAAAAAAAAATCTTGACAGATGAATTACACTACACACGCACTACACACTCCATACAAAACTCGACTGGGTTCTTCACTTCGAACAAAACCGCGCAACACAAAGAAAACGCTCAAATTTCAAATTTACTTTGCTGATTGGTTAAATGAAAACCATGTGACTCGTTCGTCTGAATTTCATTGGTCTCACTGTTGTGTGTAAAAACAAAATGTTTGTTTTGTTTCGTTTTTTATCGGAAGAATGAAACAGAGGAGAAACAGTAAAGTAGTAGAATACAAAAAAAAATTGTTTGATAATATTTTATGCAACCAAAAAATTTTTTTTATCGTTTTCAATATTTAAAACGCAATTAATTTCTAATATGTATAGATTAGTTTAGTTAATTAAATTATTCAATCACCAAAATACAAACTGTTATCACTAGAATACTATTGATTTTCACTTTACTTCATATAATTATGCTATACTACTACACGAACGATTTTTTGACACCAATTTTGCCGGGACAAAATTTTCAAAATGGTTGATTTATTTCGTTTGTTGAAAATGATTTGTTTCGTATATACGCGATACCGGTAGAATTGTGTGTATGTATATGTGAGCCATGTAATATTTTTTGTGTATTTTAAATTAAAGCCAACGAAATTTATTACAAAAATAAATATAACTCAAATATAAATGAAAAGTTAATTAATTTCTATAGTTTTTATTTAATTTTATATAAATAAATAAGTAAACGATAATAAAAGAAATAAACTAAAATCGTTTCTATGTAGTAGTAAAATTTCTGTATACATATGGATATACATAGTTTTGATTTTTCGAGTGGTACACTGGAACGGGAAAAATAGTAAATAAAAATGGAATTTACCATTATATTTTAGAGGGGCGGTCGCTTTCGTTTCATTTACAATTTTTATAGAAGCTGCGATAAAAATTCTATTTTCAAAATCATGTTTTATTGCATTTTTGCCGTTAAAATGTGGTGGGAATTAAAAAAATTCCGAAAATTTAATATTTTTTCAATGCCAACAGAATTTTCGTTATTTAGCGCCGTGAGTGATTACACATTGGATTAAGAGGCGACCAACACATATTGCTGATTAACTTACTCCGGTAAATGGTTAAATCTGATTAAAAATTTAATTATTGCACCATTAAAAACATTATGTTTAGCGGAAGAATTGAGATTAAACTACGGAAGTACTTCGCAGCGGCGCCTGATAACCTGGTGTTCATAGTAAAAGTTACTTGGATATTTATAGGAATAGAATTGCGCTCATTCTTCCTGCCGGATATAACAATTGTCGGCACTTCAGCAGTCAGTTTTGTTCGTTGTGTGCGAACATTAGTTGCAATCTCGTACAAATCAATTTTCCGCTTAGTAGGGATCTCTTGCTCATAATGACAAACAGTCGGAGAACACCAATTTTGTACAAATCAAATTTGCGATGAGTAGCAATGTCAGTTTTTTAAAAACAGGGATATGTAACCTTCCGTGTATGTGACTATTATACGAGTACACTTGAATCACGATTGTCGGTGAACCTCGATTAACCGGGATTTTTGATTATCCAGGAAGTACCACTCATCCCGGATAATCGAGGTTCAAGTGTATTTATACAGAAAAATTTAGAAACTAGACCGTACGGGACGTGACCACTACTGTGTGGTATTTGTAGGTACAAAGTAGGTGAGGCTCAGGTAATATTGATTGATTGACAGCGCGTACGACCAAGAAATAAGTGGCATTTCTCTTAAGTTCCCGGATGATAATTTACTAACTTTGATGGAGGCAATGACTTCCACCAAGAAAAGAGGTTTAGTAATTTGATTTTCAAATTTTAATATCAAAAATTTGTCAGCGCACAAAAAATTCACCGGTAAGCATTGTAATCTATTTAGATATATTTTGACTACTACCCGCGCCGCTTTAACGATTGGTCTTCACAAATAGAAATCGTCTAACATTAAATAAATAGAAAGCTTGCATAGTTCTAAGAAGCTGCAAAATAAACAGACACATCCGAAGTTCATAAAACTGAACTAAACTACAGCCAAGAACCAAATATAAAAAGGGAGAAATTTGATCTAACTTCCAAATACTAAAAATGAAACGAGTAAACATTGAAACATGTTTGAGAACATTCATATTTTTTCTAAGCATACCAAACAAATATACCGTTTTGCATCTCTTAAGCAAAAAAGTCACCCCAAGTAAGAGTTTAATTGAGAATTAATCCTAAATTTCTTACAGTACTATAAAATGGTATGAACGAATCATGGACAAAAACTCCAGGAACAGAGGTATCTATTGATTTTTTATAAAATATGATTTACCAGCATTAAGAGAGTCCGTTAGATAATGAACATTTATAAATTCTTTCTACAACATCATTAATAAGAGAAATATTAGAGTAAACGGAATTATTATCAGCGACTATTCCTATATGTTCGCACTTCATCAGCAAATATATGAAAAGAAGAATTGCGAATCAAATATACAACCTCATTAATGTACGTAGAGAATAGTAAAGAACCATGAACCGACCAGAAAATGAATTGTTATGAAAGACTGCCTGAAAATGGCCCGAAATATAGTCCAAGCTTATTAACAACAGAATAAGACAAGTCATTTCTTTTTACTAATATCATCACAAACTCAGTAAAGCTGTAGTAACTTCGTGGAAAATCATGATTGAAAAACATTAAGCAAACTTTATCTATATGAGATTGAATTTGCTTTTTTTCCACCAATAGCACAGTCACAACTTGTAACCTTTTCGATGTAAAATCTGTAAAGTTCGACTCACCCTCCAAACTCAGAGTTAGTCCTACTTATCATATAATTGATATAAAACAAAATTCCCCAATTAACATGATGTTGATCTTCTGGTTATTGAAAAATCTATTTTCAGTTCAGAAATTAACATAATTTTCAATGAAGCCGCTTTTTGTATAATCGAGAATAGATGAAGGGTTACCATTTTTGGGAGCCAATCAAGCGGAGCTGAGAGATGCAAACAATCAAACTTGTGGCTAGACACGCTTACTGGTGGCGCTTAAATTCTGGCGACAAAAACTTCCGCAGAGACAAAATATTTTTAAGAGGATGAATATCTGTTCCAGTGATTTTACGTCGTTTCCCGTTAATCATAATTGGTTTCAGACTTGCCTTGAATCACATAGAGAAAATTTGCTCAATGCCCATTCATTTCAATCAACACACTCAAATACCTTTTAGTAAGCTTAAACAATCGTACAGTATCCAAGCAACCAGGCTTACAATTCGAAAATTCCGATGAAATGCCAACCAAATCGCCCATTTGGTATTTGTTTTCAAAAATTTACATAAAATTTTTGTGTTTCCAAATTAAATTCTAAAAACTAAAAAAATTAAATTATTTTCAAAATTTCCATAAAATTTTCGTTTTTCTGCCTCATTTGCAAATACTATAACCAATTAATATTATGATAATATTTTGGTTAAAAAATGGATAAATTAGTAAGTTCAATAAATGCTATAAAAAATTTCATATTGCCCTATTTAAAAGGGTTTACCGGGACATCGGAAGATAAAGATTTGACCGTGGTTAGTGTCACAGCAACATTCATTTTTATGGGTTTGTGTGCATACTACTGTTCAAAGCTGACGCGAAATATATTTATCCGGTCGATAAGGCATCGTAGTTTAACAAATTTCTTGGTGCAAGAAATCCTGTTTATAACATGCCTACTAAATTTGTGGGTGGTTTGGATTGCCTGCGTGATGCTCATCGAAAAGTGTCATGTGAATTGGGTAAGTTGTTCTTATTTAGTAACCATATATCATTATACATTTATTATTTATAGGCCTCGGGTGTGGGTTCCACCATGGAGAAATATAATTTGAAGGCTACTGCTGAATTAAATGCAGCTCACTTTAAAATATTTTTGTTGTATTTGTTCTCAATCGTTCCAATATTATTTAGCTACGTGCTTAGGAAGTTCACGGGAGCGAATCGTTTGTGGATGTGAGTATAATATTTTTGTAACGAATTCGTGTTTTATGCTTAGACACGAGACATTTCCAGATTCTTTTGGTTGGAAGATCGGAACTGAACTGTGTCAGAAATAAATGGAATTGATTTAGCAATCGGTTAATTCACAAAATTTTCTGTATCATCCGTAGGTATACCCAAATACATTTCCACGATGAACATAACAATGAAATTGGACGGTCGGCTTTCTTTTTACGTTTCCCACCGAGCCGCGACATGCAACAATTGCTCACGTTGCACGATTACTACTACTTGCACCAAAGTGGCAGAGCACGAAAATCTCGTGGTATACGCAAAGTGAATAGTTTGCGACTTGTATATTTGCGGTCACACCATGGCATCGAAAGTGCTCGTAGATCGAAGTCGTACGAAAGTTTACCGCCACTAAGAATGATACAGGATCAAACTATATAATGCGTTATTTTTAAATTATTAGATTATTATTAATAAACCCATTGAATAGAGTCGTAAAATCTTTTACAACTACAATTTTATTTTGTTTCTATTACAAATATTAATCGATCGGTATTTGTCACTTCCAACCAACCAAGAGGGTTATAAAGCGCTTCGAAGATAAATTTAGCAATATGTATAAAGTATTCTCGGACTATATCTTAAAGTGCAAAATGTGGTGCGACTAGCTTCATATAAGACCTAGATGCCTGAATTATAACCTTACTCTTGAAAATAGAAGAATCCTGTTGGGTGTCGCTTTTATAGGAAATGAGCTACTTGGCTTTATAGATTCACCATACATCACTGAAAATCTTTCACATCATGTTCTACTTCTTACCATCTCTCCAATTTTCCTTTTTGTACTACAGACAGTTCACCTTGCGAAGGCGGTCAGTTTTTAGTTTTCTTCTTGTATTTCCACATTTGTTGTAATTAATCATAATAATCCATAGATTGTGGAATGCGTTCTGTTAACAATTGCTCCAATTTCTCTGTAAATGCGGATTCAGTGTTGCGTTCGTTCGTTAATTCATTCATTCAAACAATCTTTTCGACCAATCATATTGCTTCAACATGACGTTTTGCATTTTTTCACAAGATATGGTTGGTCGAAAAAAATTGTTTGAACGAACGCAACCATAAAGGCGCCTTAAGTTTACTTTCTTGTTATAATTCGACTGAGGTCTTTCGTTTTATGGGGGACGTTTCTGGCAATGACAACGGTAATTAATAATACAAGAACTACCCACCATTATCAAAATTGTGCTTTCTAATGTAAGGTTTTTTCAAATAAGGAAAGCGGTTCTACATTCGTTCGACAAAAATCATCATTCCTTTTAAACGGTTTATGCATTTATAATTTAATAATTTTGTATAGCTCAACTTAAAACCATACCATACTACCTACTTACTATTTTTTAAATTCTTATGTACTGCTAGAACAACGTTGTGAAAATACTCCGGTACTTATAATTCTGATAAATCTTACGCATTTATGGTAATCATTTTTACGTCCTGTTTAATTATGAAGATAATTAATTAAATTTTAAAAATTATAATTTGTAAAGTATTTCAGCTTACCGTAATCGCTTCAACGTGCAAGTTTTTCGAAACGGTTGCAAGGGCTCAATATACCTCTTTAAATTTATTAAATAAGTTTTTTATTTCCTCACTATTAAAAAAAAAATAAATTAAAACTAAAAATTAATAATAAACTAAACGTTATATAATTTCCTATATTGCTAAAATAATCCATAAATTGAGCAGTCTTAAATGTTTTTAAGATTTAATTAATTCAATTTTAGGTTTTGTTTGAATAGAAAAAATATGTTGTTGTTGTTGTAGTCTCTAATCACAAAGCAAATTTAACACGCAGAAATTTTATTGTTTAACATGCTTATTATCTGTTGTCTAGTAAAATTGTACAAAAAAGGTTGTGGACCCGTCACGCCATGACGGATCATCCACTACTTTGGCACGGCATAAGGGACATGTTTGTTCCCGATCGAACCAAGTGCCAACACATGATTCACAAAATATGTGGTTGCATTCGAGTACCACGGGATTGTTAAATTCATCGTGGCATATTGGACATTGACCACCAGCTGTCTGAAGTTGTTCCTTATTAGGGGTTACACCAAAACTCTAAAAAATTTAAAGCAATGATTATTGAAATTATTTGAGTAACGGTTACCGTCGTACACTTACAACTTTTTGGAGTAGTTTAATAAAAGATTTTTTACAAAATTTGGCACGATTTAGCAAATCAGTTCCCTTAGCTACCATATAAGCGGCCGATAAAATTACCCCCATAACTTTTTCCGAGCCCTGATAAGAGTCCATCAAGTATACAAGCCACGGTTGAATCGGAGCTAGAGCCCGATATAGTTGTGAAACTGACTCAGCCATCAGATATATTCGCCCCCGGCCTTTGTACTCGATTACAGTCGGCGGCAACAGAGTAATTAATATTTTTATAGCGACGGTTATCAATTTTAGTATTAAATCCGTAATGCCCACGGAAAACAACAAATTCTTTAATGTAAATGGTTCCGAAAATGTTGTCGTAAATATTAAACTTATAAAAATACTTTTCTTTTCTAAAATAAAACCTATTATCGAGATCACAAGAATTATATAGAGTAGTTCTCGAAGCAGCGGGAGGGCGCGCTTCTGATGCTAGAAATTTAAATAAAAAAGTTAGATAATTTGGTAATAACATAATTAGCGAATTACACTAACCTGCTTCGCAATTTCTTGTCGTACCACCCAATTTGCATGCGAAAACGTTATAAAAAGCGCAAAAAAATCTAAAATTCCATCAAGATGATCGTAACAAGATTTCGCCAGAAGGATACATACATACGGAGTGTACCGGTTAAGTGTCGATAAAATAGCACGAGCTTCTGGCATCTACCCAAAATATAAGTATACCAAAAGGAGATGAGATTGTGAAAATTGACGATTAAAACAAAACTTACTTGAGCAAGAGCTTCTGTAACAGGTCCCTCATTTTCTCCATTCCCGTTCTCATGATGATGATGGTGGTGGTGATGATGGTGTTGTGGATTATGCGAATTATTTCTACCTCCAGCGGCACTGCTGTCATAATTATTTATATTTCCCTCCCCGCTTACACTCGGCCCAATTACATTATTCAAATTACTATTAATATTATTAACATTTTCACTCATATTATTATGACTATTATTATTATATGTGTGGGCTTGATGTGACCCGGTGCCATTATTATTACTTGGGAATGGGTGATGTGAATGCAAATTGTTGTGATTATGGTAATAGTTGTGATACTGGAGTGGTAGCTGCATACCTCCCCCATTGGGCCCTTGTCCCGTTTGTGGTTGAAATTGCGGTGTTGGATGATGATTTAAACCGCCAGTAGCCGCTATACCCGTCGTACCATCAAAATTTATAATAACACTTTCATGGCTATTTGGCCGCCCCATATTAGGCGCTGTATTCCGATTATGTATACCACTTGACGATATCCACGACGACAGCAGATTTGAGTTATTAACACTTTGAGCGTGTTGCACAAGTGGTCGTATCTCCATAAAGACATTACTCAAATTATCGCGCCAATTGCGTGTATGTTCATTAGTGCGCCGCTCAATAATATCGCGGGTAAATCGTAAGGCCGACATTGGGAGTGCACGATGATTACTGCTCGTATCGCTATTATTATTCATCTCGTTTAGTAGCGGTGTTGTCATCTCAAGTACCGATGATGGACTGGCCTCATTTGCTAAATGTGTTGGTGGAGTTACCTGAATTGCGGTCACTGATCCTGTGATTTGATCATTCACAGGTGCCCGCTCGTCGAAACTACGGTTATTGTTGTTATTAGGATTTAATTCATTTTGGCTGCTAGCAACTAAATTATTATTAGTGTGAGTAGCATTATTATCACTGTACATAATTTATCGTTTTTAAATTTTGGATAAATTTGGTGTTTGGTCAAGATTTCTATCGAAATACAAATAAAATTAGCAAACAAATAATTTTAAAACAAAAAAACACATCAATTCGAGATTAATGTACATGCAAATAGTTAAAATTTTCTATTCGGAATTTTTGCACAATAGTTAACTTCCCAAAGGGGATACGCACACTATATAAAATTTATCTGCAATAAAGATTAGAAATAGAGATTATTAGAACTTAGTTAGTTTGTTACGTAAATGAATCGACTTAATGTTTTGGATTAGCGAAATATCTGTGTTATTTATTGATACTAGAAATATTATTAATGACACAAGCAAAGTGATCCAAACACTTGTTCAAATGTTGATGAAATGATACAACGTGGAAGTATTTTTATCTTGTAAAGCGACATGTTTAATTATTTACTAGTTAGTGCTCATAACGAGCTATGTTGGAACGAAACCTTAAAAACAAGTTGGAAGAAGCAAGGTCAATATTATAAGTTTTAAGGACTCTAATAATTATTGACACAATTCTGTGACCTGTCTCGAATTTAATTATAACCTCTTTAATATTAATAGTAAGTCAGAGTTAGTGCAATTTTAAGAACATAATTTCACTAACAAATTTTTCACCGACCAAACCAAATAGCACAGTGGTTAAAGCGTTGGCGTTTGGATCGGGAGGTACTGGGTTCGAATCCAATTGGTGGGGCAGGATGTAAAGTGAAATTTCATCAACAGATTACGATCTGTGGTGAAACACATCTATGACCCCCTGTCGAGGAGTGTAAAACACATGGGCCGACTCATCTTCCATATCAGTCATGGAGCTTGTAATGTGCAGATGGTCTTAAACCGGTCCGCACGTGCCGGGAGGTGTAAAAATTAGGACGTAAAAAGCATAACCGCGGACGCAGGGTGAGCCTTGAGCCCCAAAACATCGCATAGTTAACCAATATAAAAATAAAAAAAAAATAAAAAAAAAACTAACAAATTTTACTTAATTGACAACCACCTATCGTATGTCTAGCTACACCTATCCCAATACAGCGTTAATCCAATCATATTTTTGAGCAAGGCTTTAATACAATTATGCATTTAGAAGAATCGTTGCCATTGAGAAAGAATTCGAGATTCGTTTTTTATTTATGCTTTGATGTTCACGTTAGGAGGCAATCTGATATCTGATCAAAAATATCTGATCATAACGAATGATCTCACAACTATTTCTTGACCGCATAAGTTACGTAAGTTATCAAACCAGGAAGTTCAATAAGATATGTAAAAGGTGTTTCGCAACAAATTTTGTGTTCACCTCCTGATGGAAAGATGGGCCTGGTGGTTTTCAGACGTTACAGGACATGCTTTTACAGTTCAATTTTCAAAGGTATCCCATACACTTGGAAAGTTTTATTAAAATTTATTTATATTTTAAATTTATTTCGATAAACATAATGCAGTCACTCAATCCGACCGTTATGCCAGAGTTTATCATATTAAAAACCTAAACCTCATTCCTCAATGCTACCATGTATTGGAAAAACAACTTTTATGGTATAATCAGAATAAAAGTAATTTTCAACATTCATCACCTAAACCTAAAGTACAGAAGTAAGCTAATCAAAAAACAACAAGTCATTGGAGATAACAAAATGACTCAAAACAATAAATATGATTAATTAATGATAACAGGGAGGCAGATCATACAACTACTGGGGATATGTAATGGTACGAGCATAAATTCGATCTTCTACATAAATATTATTTACTATATTTAATTGTTATATAGCTAATTTAACATTTATACACGTAAATAGATTTGCTTTCTATTTTATATGTACAAAATTGTAAAATAACAAATAAAATTAATATAGGCAGCCACGAATGTCATAAATACAATTATTAGCTTTAATTCGATTTTGCTAAATAAAACTACTGTGCACCGTTGTGAACTCTCGTATTTGGAGATTGATATTATGTGTAGCCAAGCGTGGCTATAAGTTTGGGTTGGAACACTCAATGAAAATCGACCACTAAAACGATCCGTTCATCTACGCCCCAAAGATTTTCTGTGTAAAATGCCTCAAGTTTCCATCTCCGATCTTCCTCTGCGTTTTCATGAGTACTCCATTAGCCCCGAACATTTTAGTTCGTTCGTACAAATATTGGCATTTTCGATTTTCAACACAAAATTAAATTAAGTGACGATATTAAATGTTTTATGTAATGTAATTATTACTATGCAGGTAAAGAAAGGTAATTGAGGAAAGTGGTTCGCTAACCCTGACACACATTCATTTTATTATCTGGAACGATGTCTTAAAAAACAATAATCGTCTGATAAGTTTTAATATATTCTGTAAGGTAATTATTCGTATAGTATACAATAATTACTAATAACCGTAAAAATATGGCAATAACTATTTGGGGCAATACAGACAATACACGGACGAGGTGACAACACGACACGACAAGAACACTAAACTAAAAAACCAAGATTTTAAATTCTTAAAAACAATTAATAGTTTTAGATAAACATAAATATTACATCATTCAACCAAAAATACAAAACTATAATTTATTGTGAGTAAATAACAGGTACAAAATAAAAATCTTCGAGATGTCACCGACAGAAAAAATATGGTTCGACTTTTTTTTACCACTCACACAATTGAATTCGAAATTAATCGATGCAACAAAATTTGTCGGTATTTAAGATTTATTAAAGTACACTATAAAACTATTATTTACGCATTATTTTAAAATTTAACAAATTATTACACGAAATTATTTTTATTTTTATAAATTAGTTATTTATCGGAATGCACACAGCACACACAATACAATCTGAATATTTTTATTTTGACAGTTGTTGACATTTTCGATATCGAATTTTTATTTTTACTAGATAAGCGAGACATCTACGTGTGAACATTAAAAGTTTATTAAAACATGAAAATTTTATTTTGTGGTTAATTTTTTCCGGATCCGCTCGAAATGCGATATTTCAAAACGCGACATTTCAAAACGAGATATGGTACAAAACGCAATATTTCAAAACGCGATATGGTACAAAACGCTATATTTCAAAATGCGTTATGGTACAGAATGTGCATTGCGAAGAGACGGGAGTGCAGCGACGCGATTGATACCGATCCTATATACTCGCTCCTATCGATTTTTAAATTCCTATAAACTGAAATTAAATTTCCCCTTCACCCGCCTGATATAACCCGATTCTAAACTCCAGTTTTGTACCATATCGCGTTTTGTACCGTATCGCGTTTTGAATTATCGCGTTTTGAAATATCGCGTTTTGATAATTCGCGTTTTAAAATATCGCGTTTCAAATGGGACCCAATTTTATCACATTATTTTGGATTTTCCGAAATTGACAAAGGCTGTGTGTCAAACTTAAGATAAATCGCATTTACTAGATCAGTTTTTTCGAACAGTTTTTCATAGAGTTTTTGAAAAATAATTGAATTTACCGAAAGTTTACTTAAAACTGACTTTTACCTTAAGTTGGCACACAGCCTAAATTAATACTTATCGACTTCCTTCTGAACATTATAAAACTTTATAAGTTAATCTTTGCCGAGCTACTGAAATTAAACCAAATTAAAGAAATGCTTATCGTACTGAAAGTTCCAAAAATAATTACTATGGCTGTGTGCCAAACTTAAAGTAAAAGTCAATTTTAAGTAAATTTTTCGGTAATTTCAATTATTTTTCAAAAGCTCTATGGCAAACTGATCGAAAAACCTGTCCTAAAACCGGCTTTTACCGAAGTAAATGATTTTAGTATGTAGGCTGCGTACCAATCCAAGGGTAAACCGTTTACATCGTTTACTATGGTAAAAATCGATTTTAGTATAGATTTTTCGATCAGTTTTTACCATAGAGTTTTTCAAAATAATTGAATTTACCGAAAAATTTACTTAAAATTGACTTTTACTCTTGGATTGGTACGCAGCCGTAGTTCCAATTCATACGGGACGATAGCCACACACGACGAACTTACAACAAAAGAAATGAATGAAATCAGTTTGATGTAGGCGGACAGATCCCTAACACCAATCTTCGTGAAATTAGCTACACAGCTGTAACTCGAAAATTCAATTCAATATTTACTTCGCTAATTTTTATTGGTATTCCATACATACATTTTACATAAGTAAGTATTTTCCGGGGATGTGGTTACTAACTTTTATGTATTTCAGATGAAGTATTTTCAGTAGTACATTTTAATTTCGCGTTATGAGTCACAAAATCTAAAGTGGTTTTTATAAATCATCTAATACCGGTTTTAAAATCTAATTAGTTATAGAGCGTTTAAACAGATCTATTACAAAACATAAATATAAAATTCTTGGTAATAAACCAAAAAAGTACCGCCAATTTTATGATCAACTGAATAAAAGCACTTCTGGCGTGTGACTAAAATAAAATATTTAAGCTTAACAAGCAACTAGTAAATACCTGTTTCGAAGTAATGATCCACAAAAAAACAAAAGTTGGCGCAATGAATCATCAATAATCGTGTAAATTATTTATTATCGGACTTCAAGTGGTTAAACAATATAATTTCGTATTTAAATAATATAAAAACGATTATCGTTTTGAAAACAACTTTTGCTCGAGATTCAAGAACGCGCAATTTTACTGAAAACTAATTAATTTGACGGCGAAATAAATCGCAACGATACACAACGAAACCTCTTTACCTAGTACTTGTAACTTCTGGTATACAAACGATATAAATTTGAAATAAACGATAACGTTATTTGTAACGTGGCGTGATGTAATTTTATTTCTTTTGTATTTGGTCTTTAGAAAACGTATCTCTTCTAACAATTTTTGAATTTTTTATGCCAAAATATTATTTTATGTCCCGAAGATTTCAACTTCGCAAATGTGACTTGTTTCGAATCGTTATTTGAATTTCTTTGACCACGCTTCCTTCTTCGGATAAACTGCCAGGTCTTGTTCTTTGGAGTACGTAGGATATTTCCTTCTAGTAGTTGGGTATCAATCGAAGATTAAATTGTCAATCGAAGATGTGAATCAACGTTTATCAATTCTTAATAAACACATTTTTATTAATCACTTGTTTTTTGTTTCGCAGAATATTTTGAATATTTTTCAAAAAGTTTAAAAAATCACTCGATCGATTTCGACTTGTTAGGTCATCATCAGGAGTATCTAGTATCTACTGATTTGTATTAGTAAAAATTTTGTTATATAGGCTGCGTACCAATCCAAGGGTAAATCGTTTACTACGGTGAAAATCGATTTTAGTACAGATTTTTCGATCAGTTTACCATAGAGTTTTTCAAAAATAATTGAATTTACCGAAAAATTTACTTAAAATTGACTTTTACCCTCGGATTGGTACGCAGCCATAGTAGAAAAAAGCAAAATATAAATAAAAGGGGTGACACATTACAACGAAACCATGGTTAACTCGAAACCATAGTTATGAAACCAGTAATGTGTCTATAGCATTACATAGCTTGTAGGCAGGAGCATTGCAATACGCTACTATTGGTCTAATCGGAATGCCTTCCTTATAAATTTTTGGTAAACCATAAAGGATCGGGGCAGATGGATTCATGACAGAGTACTTCCAACCAGTTCCATCAAATAACTTCTGGCATTGGTTGATACACTTCTGATGGAACTGGTTGGAAGTACTCTGTCATGAATCCATCTGCCCCGATCCTTTATGGTTTACCAAAAATCCATAAGGAAGGCATTCCGATTAGACCAATAGTAGCGTATTGCAATGCTCCAGCCTACAAGCTATGTAAGGGTTTCATAAATTTTTTCAATTGTCATACTAATTTCTTTTCGGCTTACTCGGTTAAGAACTCGGTAGAATTGATTAACAAAATTCAAGACGTCGACATTCCGTTACATTCAAAACTAGTTTCATTTGACGTTGCCAGTCGTTTCACTTCTATACCAATTAATACTTTGTCCCAAATAGTTTGTAACTACTTAGATAGGGATGTTGTAGATGAGAGCTTACGTCGTGAACTGAAGTTAGTTTTTGAGACTTGTATTAAACAAAATTATTTCTGTTTTGATAATACATATTTCAAATTCGCTGATGGTCTACCCATGGGCTCCCCTCTGTCACCTTTGTTGGCTGAAATTTTCATGAATTTCTTCGAACAAATGATCATATCAAATAACAATCCTTATTTTCGTCATATAATCTTTTGGTATAGATATGTTGATGACATATTATGTCTATGGAATGGAACTGATAGACCGTTAGACTCTTTCCTTACTTGGTTAAATTCTCAATATCCCACCATTGATTTTACGTTAGAAAAAGAAGAAAATAAATGTATTAATTTTCTGGATATAACAATAACCAGGATTAATTCATCTTTAGACTTCAAAATTTATCGGAAACCCACGTATACAGACGCTGTTATCCCTAGTTCTTCAAATCATCCTCATAATATTAAAATGTCAGCTTTCCACTCACTCATAGACAGACTATAATAAACATCCCTTTGACAAATTCAAATTACAACACTGAGCTTAACATAATTCTTCAAATAGCAACGAATCACGGATATGCAACTAGGACTATATTAAAGTTATTAAATAAAAAGCTAAAGCGTAAAACTCTAACGGGTATTTATATCCACCGGATAGTCCAACGCGGGAAAATTGGCGTCGCTTAGAGTATATAGAAAAAAGGAGCCAACGGATTAGCAACATCGTGTCCAATTATACCAATATTAGTTTTGCTTTTTATAATAATAACACAATAAAGAAAATGATTTTTAACAATAAACCTAGAGTTGATCGTCTTTCCAAATCTGGTGTCTATGGGATCAATTGCAATGATTGTAGTTTCTCCTATAATGGTCAGACTGGGCGCAATTTTGAAATTAGAGCTAAAGAACATTTATCTGGTTGCAATCAATCAACTTTCCATAACCATTTAACTTCAGAAAATCATACAGCTAGCTTGAACAATTTAGACATATTACATATACAACCCAAAGGCAGACGTTTAGATACCTTAGAATCTTACGAAATTAGAAAATCAATATTTCTTAACCAAAATATCCTTAACGAACAGAGAGAAATCCGGTTCTCACCAATTACAGACCCCGCCCTTTTCTATTCTCACGTACGCAATAATATACCTTGAATTTTGTTACTCAACCTATGACTCATCGCCTACCTGCGTGATCTGTAGATTAATTTTTATTGCTTATTTTTTGTCCCTCCTTCTTTTATTTATATTTTGCTTTTTTCTACTATATAACAAAGTTTTTACTAATACAAATCAGTAGATACTCCTGATGATGACCTAACAAGTCGAAATCGATCGAGTGATTTTTTAAACTTTTTGAAAAATATTCAAAATATTCTGCGAAACAAAAAACAAGTGATTAATAAAAATGTGTTTATTAAGTATAAGTGTGTTTCGCCAAGTGCCTACGGCAAATAGCATAAAAAGTATGTTTATCAATTCCGTTTGTCGCGAAGTTATTGGTATTAATTTGAGTTTCTTATCCATTATTGATTTGGTTTGAAACTAGAGGTTAATTAATGGTAATTGCAAGCTCTGGTCAACGATATATCCTTTCAATAATAATTTTAAAACACATTTTCTTTGAAACCTTAGCACCACATAAAATAAATCAAAATGAAATTTTTCTTCAACGAATTAACGGGTGTGCTTTACACCTAAAGTAAAATCTAAAGGTGAAGGCAATGACAATTGTCTCTTTGGCATCAACGCTGTCTTGTGCTATTTCAATTACTTTTGGAAACTCTGTGCCTATTTCAATATACAATACCCTCCGAACAACTTTTGTGCTGCTCACAGATTATCAGGGAGAAAATATTGTGAAGAAATTGACAGCCTACCAGCCTGCCACTAAACCAAATGAAAAATCTCCTTTGATTGTTTGTCTATGGTTATACTATTTGTTACAGGCTGGCTACTGCCAACCTGCAGATATTCACTAAGCGCATGCAGAGGCCTCCACGGTGATATTTTGCCGGCTACGTTCTCAGGGAGAAGTGCGAAGGGTCGTGGGGTTTGAGGCATGCATGGCTCCTGGCCTACACCGTGATTAACAGAAATTTTAATAAAAATAAAACGCAAA
The DNA here is from genome assembly GCA_947310385.1 of Nephrotoma appendiculata. Lineage (NCBI taxonomy): Eukaryota > Metazoa > Arthropoda > Insecta > Diptera > Tipulidae > Nephrotoma > Nephrotoma appendiculata. Next base: position 375,544,819 of record OX371224.1, on the reverse strand, counting down.
TAATAATAATAAAATGTTCCCGGATGTCCGCCGAAATTCGTCGGCCGGAACCTGAGGAACGAACAGCAGATAATCAAATAATAAATAAATTTAAAAAAAATGATAACGGAAGAGGTGCCTTGGTGCGCGCATCCATCCGAATTCAAACGGGGTCGAGCCCTGGTTACGGAATTGGATGCGGGCACCAAGGGACCGCAAACACTAAACCGACACAGAGGGAGTCTCCACCCTCATCATACCTAACCGAATAACAATTAGTAATTCATTCTAGTTATAAAAATGTAAATGACAGAATGTAACCACCTGAGAGCAAACTACCGATCTGGCAAGAGGGGAATAATCCAAACCCGGGAGTAAGTCGCAGTGCAAAAAAAAAATAAAAATAAAAACCCAAAAGAAAAATAAATGTTGGGTTTCAAACGCCAAAACTATAACGGTACTCAACCACCGTAATTAGACACCACGCGATCTGAACCTTGTGGAATTATACAAAACGCCAGAACAAAAACAAAATTTGGTAATCGTGTACTTGAAAGATGGCGAATGCGATTACATCGAGAAATTGAATTAATTTTAAGAAAATAAGAATAAAAAATATATATAAGATTTAACAAAACAAAAAAAAAATTGTTGTACCTGATCTGATGCAACCTTGTAGCCGTAATGCCACAGGCTTCTTCCAATGCCCGGACCGTTGCGGGGCCTTTCCCCGATACCAATTTAATCTGAGGTGCCGGTTGGCAACCCGTTACGTTGCGGGGCCTTTCCCCGATACCAATAAAATTATCAACGACCGGTTGACCACCTGGTTGAGGCCGCGCCTTGCACCGCTAGCAAAAAAAAAATGTTGGGCGTTGTCTCGCCTTAACCGTAAATACGTCGTTGTTAAATGAGGTGGCCTTGGTTGACCTTAATGTATGTTCGTCTTAATTGCAGACCACCTACTACTGCACACAAAACCGACGAATCCAAATGGCCTTGATCGTCCGCCTAAACGGAGGCCTTGTCTCGCCGTACGCCGTGAACACCAATCGCTGGGCGTTGGCTCGTCAAACCAGCAGTAAAATTTAAGTGGCCTCACCTGACCACGTTGCGGTATCTTTCCACCGATTCAAACTTTAAACGCCACGACTCGAAACTCGTAATAATATAATTGCGGCGCCCGTTGAACTATCAGGTACACGTGAGTAAAACTTTACCCGATGATAACTGTGGTACCGTTGGTAATTACGGCTCCCTTTGTAAAATTGAAGCTCCGGTTATATCAAACATCGTGTCGACCATATGGGGCACGTACCAAATTACAACCTCCGTCGATTTAAAAAAAAAACGAAAGGGCCGCCCGTAAATAAATCATTGGGCGTTGATTCGCCACAAAAATATTTTTGCCACTTGTTCCACTACCAAACGTTTTATCAAAAAAAAAAAAAAAAAAACTTTGTACCACCAAACCAAAACACCAACAATTGCTGATGCAATCTCTTTTTACACCACTCAATTATTATTTTCACCAAATATCGGAAAGTTAAAAACACAAAATTGGAAAATTGTTTTTTTTTTTTATTTATATCAAACTATTGTATAACATACAAAAAATTTATTTTATTTATATGTTTTATTTTTACATGCGGCCGTCTTGACCAATTTTCACACAAAAAAAAAACTTTTCTACTCGACTCTAATTAAATTACAACTCAAAAAAAATATTTTTATATATCACCCTTGTGTATACAAAACCAAAACTTAACTCTTTTAAAAAAAAATTTCGCGTTCGCATCACAATTCACAATACCAACATCCGAATATTTCGTGTTGTTGTCTCCCTTTTCCTTTCATCAAAAAATTTTTTTTTATGTCTCTTATGGTGCAAAGCACTTTATTTATTTATATGTATATTGGGAAAAGAAGACAACAAAGCGAAACATGTTTCTTTACGATCCAACCGATGAAGAGAGACAAATAAGTATACAAATTCAGTGTGTTCGTGGTGGCGTGACGTCTAATTACGGCAAAACAAAAGGTTAAGAAGAATTACCAAAACAAAATTTAGTTTTAGTATTTCTAGTATCCGACAGATGGGATTGCTCTCAGTGTAAATACTTTATACATAAAATTTTAACAGACAAACAGAAACATTTGCATATTATGCCATGTTATGACCCCAACGAGTCGTAACAAACGTGGGAACGTCCCACACCCTGAGATATCTCATAAGCCGGGCCTAAAATACAACAATACGAAAACGAAAAACAATTTAATTGAAATGTACACCCATTGTACCGCGACAAACTAATATTGCGATCGAGGAAAACATGCGTCATGTGCGGATATCTTTTACATGGTACGTGCCTAATGATTTGCCATTCAAATCTTCGACCGCGTACGCCACTTGTCCGACTTTACTGGTAATAACCGCGGGTTTGAATTTACCAGCCAACTTAGCGGAAAATTTATTCGGTGCATCGCTCAAAACAAACGAACGAATGAAAACGGGTTGTCCGACTCGAAAAGTGCGCTTAGCACTACGTAAATTATAATGCTGAGCTCCCTTCTCGTATGCCACACGCAGATAATGTATAATACGATCTTTTAACAGATTTACTCGATCTGGCTTAGCCCATGCCTGGACTTCACCGGGATCATGTTCATCGAGTAATCGTCGCAGTGAGTAATCCGAACCGTGCATCGACATATGTTGACCGAACACGACATAATGAGGGGAATAATGTATCGAATCGTGTATGGCATTACGTAAAGCAGCCGCAATTTCCTGCAAATTTTTGTCCCACAAATTATGGTCGTGATCGCTCAAATATGAACGAATACTGGCAATTAATGTTCTATTAACACGCTCGGAAGCGTTGCTTTGGGGCGAGTACACCGGCGTACGTACATGTGTTACACCGTATTTAGACAACAAATCTTTAAACAAATTGGATGTAAATTGCTTCCCATTGTCAGACGTAATTATTTCGGGAACCGAGAACAACAGAAATATTTCGTTTTCTAAGAATCGACACAGCAAAAGAGCAGACGCTTCCCGTAGAGGTTTTACAACTACAAATTTGGAATAATGATCCAAGATGATAATGATACAGGTATTTCCAACTTTCGAACGTGGATACGGACCCAAGAAATCTACATACAATTTTTGGAACGGGCGAGTTGACGTAACCTGCGCTCCCATGGCTGGTTGTGTAGAGAAATTAACAGCTTTGTTCATTTTACATTTAGTGCAGCTAGCAACGTATTGTTTAACTTGTTTTGCCATTTGAGGCCAGTAAAATTGACGCTGAAGGCGTTCGAGAGTTTTGCTGCCGCCTAAATGTGCTGAAGTGGGAGGTACGTGAGCCTGTTCGATAAGCGTTGAAGTTAAGGAATTAGGAATAACAAGTTTCCAATTCGAAAGGTCGGTATCCGTATATTTAAAACCGAAGGAAGGGGATATTAATAGTTTATCATCCTGGATCTTATAGTTGTGCGAACAATCTTTTAAGGAACGAATTTTCGCGATCTGATCGACGTAATCTGGATCTTGAAACGCCACCGAATTTTGATCAACGTGCAGAATTGGGACTGAAGAAGGTATTAACGCATTCACGGAAGGGTCGATGTTTTTACTCGACAAGGCTGGATCTCCAAATTGAACACCAGGATCAGGCGTGCTCTTACTTTCGGAATCATCCTCACAAGGAGCGGATTCATCCGGAAAAGCTCGAGACAACGCATCAGGTACAACGTTAACTGAACCTTTTCGGTATCCAATCTGAAAATCCAGCGCTTGGAGTTTCAGACTCCATCTCGCCAAACGTCCGGAGAGGTCTTTTTGACTCATTAACCAGCGCAAACTGGAATGGTCAGTATAAATGACGAATGGATAACCTTCCACGTAGGGACGGAATTTTCGCACGCTGAGGACGGCAGCGTAGCATTCCAGCTCGGTCACCGAGTAGTTTCGCTGCGCCGCATTGAGCTTATGGGAATAAAACTCAATGGGCCGCTCCACCCCCTCGGCGTCCACCTGAAATAAGACACTACCGACCCCAACGGCACTGGCATCACACTGAATAAAAAAGGGTTTAGTGTAATCAGGATGCGTCAATACTGGGGCAGTTGACAAGGCGGTTTTGAGGGCGTTAAAGGAAGAATCAGCAGCTGCAGACCAACATACTTTAGTGTTTTTACCAGTAAGATCGGTGAGAGAAGAAGCTAAGGAGGCGAAATTTGGAATGAAGCGACGGTACCATCCGCACATTCCCAGAAAACGTCTAATCTGTTTCGTCGTTTTCGGAATAGGGTACTCCAGAATAGCTTTACATTTATCTGGGTTTGTACGGAGGCAACCATCACCCACAATATAACCTAAATAGTCTACTTCTTTCAACACAAACTTACTTTTGGTCAAATTGATTGTTAAACCGGCGTCCTTCAGATATCCAGCAACCTGTTGTAGTAAATCGAAATGTTCAGCCAGAGTGGAGGATGTGACCAGAAGGTCATCGAGGTACACAAAGACCTTATCGTGCAGTTGGTACGGGATCACGCGGTGCATCAAGCGACAAAGCGTCTGTGGTGCGTTGCATAAGCCAAACGGCATCACCTTGAACTGATACAAGGGCCGTCCAGGAACCGTAAACGCCGTTTTATCGCGGGATGCTGAGTCGAGTGGGATCTGCCAAAAGGCATCCTTCAAATCAATCGCCGAAATGAATCGGGTGTGTCCCAAACGACCCAACAATCCGTTGATTATGGGCAGCGGATACGCATCCTTGACGGTTGCCTTGTTCAGTTCTCTAGCATCCAAGCACAGACGAACTTTCCCATTGGCCTTACGCACCAACGTGACCGGTGAACACCAGGAACTTTGTGACTCCTCAATAACCCCCAAAGACAACATCCTATCCAACTCGGCATACATGAGTTTCTGGATAGCTGGGGACACGGAATAAAAACGTTGTTTGACTGGTTTTGCGGAACCGACATCGATCATATGAGTGATGAGGGATGTGCGGCCCAAACCTAAGATATCGCTGCTCGGAAAATATTCGCGAATGAGATCCAATTTACGACGATCATCAGATGTTAAAATATGAAATTTGGGTGTGTTGGTAGTTTCACCTAATTCGTCCGAATTATTCAACGCGGAGATTTTTGGGGAAATTCCAAAACGATTCCAAAAATCGATACCCAAATAAAGCGGTTCTTCCAAGGAAGGGACAACGTGAAAATTCATAAATTTAGTGACTCCGTTGAATTCGACGTTAGCTCGGATATAACCAAAGACTCGTTGGACTTGGCCACTCGCGGTAGTTATAGTGGAAGGAAAGTTATGGAATTCAACAAATGGATTTGACATAAGTTTCTCCGATCCACTCCCGAGAACACTGACACTCGCCCCGCTGTCGAGAAGACCCTTAAAAGGTATCTTATTTATAAAGACCTGGGCGTAAGGCCGAGTGTCACTACCCTCGGAGAATAGAACGGAGGAAATCACATCATTTCTCATTGCGACGCGACGGTTCCAATATTTTTTTGAACGCTTTAAACGATCTAACTTTGCCAATGATGGGGCATTATAGAAAAATTTAAGAGCGACAGGAAGGGAAGGGGAATTGGATAAGGACGAAGGATCGGGAAAGGAATCATTACTGGCAGACGAGCTTACTTCATCGTCGGATTCGAATAGGAGCGGATTTCCGCGTCCGTATTGCTCGCTGCATCCTCCAGAATCGGTTTGAGTGGATTTGTCCGTGGTAACATCAGTCTGGGTTGCGGTTGTGGTTGTGGTGATTCTCGTGGCCCAGTCCTCCAAGAACCACTGTTCTGGTTTTCCGACAATCTTGATTGAGCGTTTCGTTCTTCGGCACAACGTCGACAACGCGCAGATATCGTCCCTCGTAGCCCACATCGATAGCAAAACAATCCAACGGGAGCCAATTGACAATCCATGAACGTGTGACCCATATCCGAACAATTAAAGCAGACGATATTTTTACTATGATTGGCATGTTGTTTGTAAACCAATCCCGAACTGTCTGCTGGGACTTGTCCGCCCGAACGTCTCGCTGCTGCCGACGAATACCTGCTCCCCGTTTGAATTGCGGATACTGAGTTATCGGGCAGAACATCAGTTAAGGGATAATTCTCATAAGAGTCATATGCTCCAACATCATCATACGGACTGCCTGATAACTCATTGATCACGCGTCGTGGATGGATTGCAGGATCCGCCGGAGCTTTGAGCCGCCGGAAAGACTCCTCCCAAGCAGAACAGCTTTTGATTAGTTCGTTGATGCTGCTGAACTGACGATCTGTAAGGTGGTATTGTAGCGTAGGCTTCATGTTGTTCATCAAAATTTGAATGAGCTCTTCGTCTGAGTACGGCGTTCGACATTGTAATGTAAGGGTCCAGACGTGGTTGTAGAAATCCAGGAAGCTTTCGTTCGGTTGTTGTTTACGTGCCTCGACCATTCTGCGGATTTCGTAATTTGTGCGACGATCTTGAAAGCGCTCGATAATTCCGCTTCGTAGTTCTGACCAGGTCGCGTGCGGGTTGTGTTTACGAAATGTCCAGTACCACTGCAACGCGAGGTCCTTTAGAATGGTATGGAGCTCCAATAATAAGATTTGCTCGGATAATCCCCGGGATGAAGCGATGGTATCAACTTGAAACAGGAACATATCGATGTTGATTCCCGATGGAGATCCCGTGAAACTTAGTCCACTACCGGACAACAAACGTCGATCGACAAATTTTGGCGATACTGGCGAACTGGTGGACGTCGGAGGCGCTCGATCGTGTACGGTTGGAATCGGGATGTCTTGTGAGAACAGATTATTTCCAACGATTTGAGTCTGGAGGTTGTTTTGCCGTTGATCCAACTTTACCAGCTGTTGTGATACCATTTCGAACTTTTGCAGCATGGATTCCAAGAGTGTGGTCTGTGCATTTGATTGTTGAACCGCCGCGTGATTCGTTTGGATCTGGCCAAGAAGATCCTCCAAAGTGCATCTTCGCTCCTGCGGCTGTGGGTTGTCAGAATCATCCTCGCTACCGAGGTTTTGAACTTGAATCTCGTCATTTTGTTCCTCATGGAGAGGTATTTCCACCGTGAGATGTACGCCCTTTGCGCTTTCTATGGAAACGTTCAATTTTTCCTGGTCATCCAGGTACATCTGCAGACTGGTCAAGAGTGCCGAACATGCCTGATGTGCCTTACGCGCGGACTGCTCGTATGTCGGTGATTTAAATGCGCGGCTAAGCCGACCTGCCAAATGTAATAAACGAGAGTGGTACCGTTGCACCAATAGCACGAGATCTTCTGTCGCCGGATCCAACACTGTGATCGCTCCCCGAATCTCCGCCAATTTCTTGAGACACGTTGAGATCTCAATATCCGGTCTCTTCGATGCGCTTGTATGCATTTTTCCGGGCGCTGGTTTAGTCTCGGCCTGCTCACTTCGGACCGCTTCCTCGAGTTGATGAATTGCATCTGATGTGTCGAAGCGTATGTCACGAAGGAGACATTCCACCTCCACTTCGTCTCGTTGCAGTAGATTTACGTCCATTTTGGATTATATCAGGGTAAAGGAGTAAGTTTGGTTAATTCGACAAAAAAAAAAACGTAGTCTCTATTGATTTATAAAAATACAAAAATTTTAATTCAAAATAACTCTAACTCAAACGGAAGGTTTTAAATTAGAGGAAATTACAACTAAGGATATTCCACACCCACTATAACTAGATAATAAAAAAAACACGAAATATTTTTATAAATAACACGAAAAGGAATGGATACCTTGTAAGAGTTTGTGGGTCCAGTATTCCCACGATTAGTTTAACGACGGATAGGACGAGATACCCCCGAAAGTGGCGCTTTTCGATGAGAACCTAATTTGGGGGGGCTCGTTAAAATAATTACAACAAAAATTCAATCAATGAATATCAAATCGTGATAAACAACCAGAAAGTTACCCCGTGCGTTGGATAATACTCAATTCGAATGTGAATTTGGTTAACTTCCACTCGATCCCACGGATGGTTACGTTGGATACGTGGTTCTACGTCCGAGTTATCCCACACTGTACGTCTTTGAGGTCTTTCTGGCGTATCCCACGGATTAGAATTCATACAAAATAATAATAAACAAAATTTAATAATAATAACAACGTAGCTAATGAAACTACCAACACACCCAGATAAGGAGGCAAAGTAGCAAGAAAAAAAACAAATAAGATAATAATAAAAAGGAAGGAATGGTTACCTTGTGGTGGTTTGTGGGTCCCGTATTCCCACGGTTAGTTTAACGACGGAAGACGAGATACCCCCCAAAGTGGCGCTTTTCGATGAGAACCTAATTTGGAGGGGCTCGTTGAAATTTGAAACGATACAAAAAAAAAACAATTCAAGCAACTACCAACACACCCAACGGTATGCAGGCAGGAGGCCGATACTCAAGAGATACAAAGGAAAAAGGAAAATAAAATCAAAATGAAATACTAATAAACCCGAGGGTTCCAATACAACCCATAGATCTATAAACCAAAATCAAAAACAATATCAAAATATCAAATAAACAAATAAAGTTTATCAAAAAAATTTTTTAATTAATACCACGATACGGATGGTATGATGAGAGTGGAAACCCCACTCCGTGTCAGCTAAATAATAAAATAATAAAGAAATAATAATAATAAAATAATAATAACAGTTGTTGTTCCTCAAATTTCGGTCGAGAAACCTCGGGGCTAAAGAAAGATGAAGCTAACAGCTAAACCCCAGACAAATGACATCCGAGCTCCACCACAATCAGACACAACATAGTGGAAATGGGAAAGAGCTCGGAAGTCGGATGTCCAAAGAATAGGGGATGACACCCCCCATCTACGCGCAATCAAACAGCCCGTGCTGGTTGCGATCGTAGATAAGGAATGTCAACCGGGAGACTGGCTTTGGTGTGCGCGTCCATGCGAATTCAAACAGTGTGAAACACCGGTTTCGACACTGGACGCGCACGCCAAAGGGAGTGCAGCTACAAATCATAAAAAAAAAATATAAATTATTAAAAATTCGCGAAAGTTTGGGCGCCACTGTTACAGGCTGGCTACTGCCAACCTGCAGATATTCACTAAGCGCATGCAGAGGCCTCCACGGTGATATTTTGCCGGCTACGTTCTCAGGGAGAAGTGCGAAGGGTCGTGGGGTTTGAGGCATGCATGGCTCCTGGCCTACACCGTGATTAACAGAAATTTTAATAAAAATAAAACGCAAATAATAATAATAAAATGTTCCCGGATGTCCGCCGAAATTCGTCGGCCGGAACCTGAGGAACGAACAGCAGATAATCAAATAATAAATAAATTTAAAAAAAATGATAACGGAAGAGGTGCCTTGGTGCGCGCATCCATCCGAATTCAAACGGGGTCGAGCCCTGGTTACGGAATTGGATGCGGGCACCAAGGGACCGCAAACACTAAACCGACACAGAGGGAGTCTCCACCCTCATCATACCTAACCGAATAACAATTAGTAATTCATTCTAGTTATAAAAATGTAAATGACAGAATGTAACCACCTGAGAGCAAACTACCGATCTGGCAAGAGGGGAATAATCCAAACCCGGGAGTAAGTCGCAGTGCAAAAAAAAAATAAAAATAAAAACCCAAAAGAAAAATAAATGTTGGGTTTCAAACGCCAAAACTATAACGGTACTCAACCACCGTAATTAGACACCACGCGATCTGAACCTTGTGGAATTATACAAAACGCCAGAACAAAAACAAAATTTGGTAATCGTGTACTTGAAAGATGGCGAATGCGATTACATCGAGAAATTGAATTAATTTTAAGAAAATAAGAATAAAAAATATATATAAGATTTAACAAAACAAAAAAAAAATTGTTGTACCTGATCTGATGCAACCTTGTAGCCGTAATGCCACAGGCTTCTTCCAATGCCCGGACCGTTGCGGGGCCTTTCCCCGATACCAATTTAATCTGAGGTGCCGGTTGGCAACCCGTTACGTTGCGGGGCCTTTCCCCGATACCAATAAAATTATCAACGACCGGTTGACCACCTGGTTGAGGCCGCGCCTTGCACCGCTAGCAAAAAAAAAATGTTGGGCGTTGTCTCGCCTTAACCGTAAATACGTCGTTGTTAAATGAGGTGGCCTTGGTTGACCTTAATGTATGTTCGTCTTAATTGCAGACCACCTACTACTGCACACAAAACCGACGAATCCAAATGGCCTTGATCGTCCGCCTAAACGGAGGCCTTGTCTCGCCGTACGCCGTGAACACCAATCGCTGGGCGTTGGCTCGTCAAACCAGCAGTAAAATTTAAGTGGCCTCACCTGACCACGTTGCGGTATCTTTCCACCGATTCAAACTTTAAACGCCACGACTCGAAACTCGTAATAATATAATTGCGGCGCCCGTTGAACTATCAGGTACACGTGAGTAAAACTTTACCCGATGATAACTGTGGTACCGTTGGTAATTACGGCTCCCTTTGTAAAATTGAAGCTCCGGTTATATCAAACATCGTGTCGACCATATGGGGCACGTACCAAATTACAACCTCCGTCGATTTAAAAAAAAAACGAAAGGGCCGCCCGTAAATAAATCATTGGGCGTTGATTCGCCACAAAAATATTTTTGCCACTTGTTCCACTACCAAACGTTTTATCAAAAAAAAAAAAAAAAAAACTTTGTACCACCAAACCAAAACACCAACAATTGCTGATGCAATCTCTTTTTACACCACTCAATTATTATTTTCACCAAATATCGGAAAGTTAAAAACACAAAATTGGAAAATTGTTTTTTTTTTTTATTTATATCAAACTATTGTATAACATACAAAAAATTTATTTTATTTATATGTTTTATTTTTACATGCGGCCGTCTTGACCAATTTTCACACAAAAAAAAAACTTTTCTACTCGACTCTAATTAAATTACAACTCAAAAAAAATATTTTTATATATCACCCTTGTGTATACAAAACCAAAACTTAACTCTTTTAAAAAAAAATTTCGCGTTCGCATCACAATTCACAATACCAACATCCGAATATTTCGTGTTGTTGTCTCCCTTTTCCTTTCATCAAAAAATTTTTTTTTATGTCTCTTATGGTGCAAAGCACTTTATTTATTTATATGTATATTGGGAAAAGAAGACAACAAAGCGAAACATGTTTCTTTACGATCCAACCGATGAAGAGAGACAAATAAGTATACAAATTCAGTGTGTTCGTGGTGGCGTGACGTCTAATTACGGCAAAACAAAAGGTTAAGAAGAATTACCAAAACAAAATTTAGTTTTAGTATTTCTAGTATCCGACAGATGGGATTGCTCTCAGTGTAAATACTTTATACATAAAATTTTAACAGACAAACAGAAACATTTGCATATTATGCCATGTTATGACCCCAACGAGTCGTAACATATTTTACCAAGCTTTTTCATCTTTCCCGTGGCTTTTAGTTTTTTCTAACATCTTGAAATCGGTGTCGAGTCTTATTTAAACCTAATCTAATGTCGGTAAGTTGACTTTATCGATTCTAAATGTTTTCCTTAAAAACGATTAAATAGGTTTATTATATAGACAACATTCAAGCAACATGATTATACAGAGTATGTTTAAGACGGCAACAACTTCTTCATCAACGTCAAACAACTAGTGCTTGGGTTTGCCACTACAAATTTGAGTGACCATTGGGGAACATCATAGAAGAACTAGAATAATGGAATGGACCAAAACTTTCCCCTCCTGTCATACCAGTAGACCATACTCAGCAGCTCTGAGATCCTAGGTTAGGAATCAATGGATCAATTTATTCAGTAATCTGAAGTCAATTGTTTTCAGAAACGAATATTTGAAGAAATAATATAAGCTCAAATATCGTCCCACGGTTATCGTACATGGACACGAATCGGAAATTGGAACATCACAATTCTACAAGCAATCAAGGATAGCACAATTCAATTACAAATGTTTATTTTCCCGCTCACTTTTGCTTTTATTGGCTGTGGGCCAATAGTCAAAAGTCAATTTTTAGTAAATTTTTCGGTAAATTCATTTATTTTTCAAAAACTCTATGGCAAACTGATCGAATAATCTGTTCTAAATCCTATTTTTACCATAGTAAATGATTTACCCGACTATTGGCCCGCAGCCATTGTATCGCATGTTAACCAATACTTGCGCTGTGTTTACCGTACTCGTATTTATATACCACGCTAAATATTCCAGATTGTTTTGCGAATAACGGTTCTGTTACACCATTAGCTAAAGTAAATAAAGCAGATTTGCTTTAGCTGAATAGTTGAATATCACTAGATGTAATATTTTCTTGTTTTTGTATTTATGGCTGCGGGCCAATAGTCGGGTAAAAAATCAGATTTAGAACAGATTTTTCGATCAGTTTGCCATAGAGTTTTTGAGAAATAAATGAATTTACCGCAACAAATTTACTTAAAATTGACTTTTACTCGACTATTGGCCTGCAGCCTATGTTATTATTAGATTATATACAGCCATATTCTGTGGCCAAACTTAAGGTAAAAGTCAATTTTAAGTAAATTTTTCGGTAAATTCAATTATTTTTTAAAACCTCTATGGCAAACTGATCGAAAAATCTGTTATAAAACCGACTTTACTGTAGAAAAAGATTTACCTTAAGTTTGGCACACAGCCTATGAATAATATATAAATTTGTAAAATTTACATAGGTGTTTTCGGAAATATCCCATGGTAACTTTTAAGTAACTTGCTGATAAAAAATTACCAAATCTATTTCCGAACATGTACAGTAACTTTAGGGTAATTTAATTTTAGTTGTTTTTTTAATTTGTCTTTCTAACAATTTGTAATAAATTAGTATTGTCAGAAAAATAAAATAAAGTACAATCTTCAAAGTATAAACTATTAACTAAAAAATACAACAAAAATGTTGTATCTGTTAAAATACGTCATTGAATTTTGCTGAATATAAATATTTCCACGCGAAATGTATAATCTTTCTTTTTATATAGCCGTGACTTGAGTAGCTTTTATTACCAACATTAAAAAAATTAAAATAACTCACAAGTTACCATGGGATATTTCCGAAAACCCCTAATATTATTGTTGTATAATATGAATACAAAAATATTATTTTTTAAATTATTCAATAGACATTTTTGCAGCGCAAAAATATAAATCATTTTATCATTGGCGTATATTTTCTTAAAAAAATCTAAAGCAAAAAAGATTTATTTCTCAACTAAATACACCAATTAATTTCATAACCCTTAAGGTCGAGGCACATAGTTTTCGTTTCGTTCCGACCTTTAAGTTGAATATGTCAAAATGTATGGAAAACCGAAAACATGCTCACATTGTTAAGTTCAAGGCGGAACCAAACCGAAACAGTTGATCAAATTTTAATCAAAACTTAAACAATAACCTCAAAATATTTATTTTGGCGTTTATCGTTATCGTTTTTTTTGTCAATGTGTAAATCTTCACTCATTATTAAATCAATTGATATGTTAATATAAATAATTGATTGAATTGAAACAGTATTGTGAGAAATAAAAAAACTCGATTTATCAAACTACATAAAAACAACTCAAAACGAAACGAAATCTATGTGCGTGAGAATTCAAAAAACTTTTTGAAAACGAAACGAATCGGAACGGAATGAAAACTATGTGCCTCGACCTTTAGTTGTTCAATTTACGCTAATTACTTTCTCGCCCAAGTGACCAATCCACGCGGAATTGATGCCACCCATCCAATGTGTGAGCATATTTATTATTTCCGATAACTACATATTGCAGGCTGTTTGTTTCGAAATCCGACAGTAGATAAACTTTAGAGTGCTTTATGATGACGGTTAAATTATCCCTTATATTTGATGATGATTTCCAATCTGATTTATTACTTTGTTAGCGGATACTTCCAAATTAGAAGGCAGATTAGACAAATCATAAACTAACAAAATCGGACATATGAACATCTGATGTCACGGATGCGAATTTTAGCGAAAGGACAGGGGTTGTTGACAAAGAATTGTTTCAATTGATCTCAAAGTATCGGTTATATGTTTGTATCGGTTACCATGTGGTTGACGGTGATATCCCTTTTCCGGCCAGAATTTTTTTTTGCTTTCTGCAATATAACTGCACCACTCACATATGTGTATGTAAGAAATGACACGTTGTAATGCCTTCCGGATTTTAACGGATCTTAGTTAAATCGGAATTCTTTTTGAAAAAAGCATTATATGTGAATTTATTAGTTGTCTTGTCGGTATCAGTGTCGGCGATATGAGTGTCGGCAAGATTTGTTTTTTGAGTTACTGATGAGCGGTTTTAGCGCTGTATGTGACGGCTATGTGCGGGTTGGCGGTAATTTAGGTAGCGGAGATTGGCATAAGGGGTATCATCCACCAATAATATTAGCAAATGTATTTTATAGTACACTTCATACCGAGGTTTAACTGACTAATTAACTGAATTGCGGTCAAATTATGCAGAATATTTTTCAATTGAAAAGAATCATTTAAAAATTCGATAACTCATTAGACTTCATCCATATTAAATTAAAAATTCAAACGAGTTTATGGCTTGTGACTAAACAACATTTTCCAAAGAAAGAAGTAAAAAACTATAATCTCAAGATTATAATTATTATAAAATGTCTCGACACGCTTATTATCTAGTTATATTTATAAAAAATCCAAGAATTATCAATCTTGCCGGTTAGTCTTGAATAGTAGTTATACATATAATACAGCTGCGAAAACGTAACGTTAAATGCGAATAGTTTTGCATCACAACAAAATGTGGTTTGCTTCAGACGCCGTGGCTCCTTCCAATTTGGTGAACTTTGTGGTTAAAAAAAATTAGCGATTAGTGATTTATAATATAATTACTACATGAATTGTAAGATATGAAAATCTTTTAGTCATAATCTTAGGGTTGTGGGCTATATTTTGAAATCGGTTAAGCACACGCGATTGTTTACTGAAAATTCAGTACATAAAGAGACTGCGCACGGTTTTGTCAAATGATTCATAATAACATGACGTATCATTTGCGTAGATCTTAAAATTTTTATTATACACTAATTCAATCGGTGTTCGTTAATGTTTCAAATGAATTTTGAACTTTTTCCGAAGTGTAATTCGAAAAATAAAAGGCGCAACAATTTTTGATTAGTAAGCTTTAAAGAGCGTGGCCGGTATATTAAATTTTTATGCGTTAATGTGGATTGCTGATTTCACACACTCAATGTGAACAAATTGCACAATACAAATTAATCTAGAGAAGTAAATAGAAAATATAATGATGCTGAGTAAGTTATACAAAGATGTAATCCATGATTACCTTCAAATGCGATATAATGTTACAACTTGTCGTAGCCATCACTGTTGTGTTCCGGGTAAGTCCGACTTACCAATATTCGCATTGCGAGATCTATTTCGGTTATGTTAGCATAATTTTATGACCCTAATCGGTTTATGGTGTTGTTTTGTTCTCGCTTATGCCATATTTAATTTGCCAAGTTTTACTATATTCGCATTATCAGCATTTTTTTATCAGCAAAAATCTTACAAACAGCATTTTTGTATCAACGAAAATATTAAAATTTAACCAATAAAACTATTTAATATCAAGGCTCTGGAATTATATAGTGAAGAACAAAGTCGTGTTAAAGGAATACATTTCACTTTCTATTAGACTAGAAACCTGGAATTTTCTAATTGCAACTTCTTTAATATTTTATTAGTAGGTACTTTCTCGTTTACGAAATCAACAACATATACGAGTACATACATACATACGTAACTGTGTCAAGTGCACTCACTATATGTACATTTAATATTATACAATCATGAAGCAGATAAATTATTGCAATCGTTCGAAAATTCGAAGTTGTTTTTGATGCGATCTGAACGGTTTAGGTCATCCTGAACATTTTTCGAATATTTTTGAGTCGATGCATACTATTATCTCTCTGTCTACCTTAACATTCAACATAGTATAGTGATGCCATCGAAAGTTCGCTGTTTACAGTAAGTGTTTTGGGTTAGATGTACGTTCATTTTGCAAAGGGGACAGATGAAAAAAGTAGAGGTCTAGGTGAGAAAAAAAGAAAAAATTTGAAAATTCTAATTCTCAAACTATCTAAAGAACATATAGAATATGTGTTTTGAAACGTGTAAGTTCAGGCAGGATTAACGAAAAGAAGGATTACCTTATTTAAAACTGTTTTAATCATATTGCCTGCCTGTAGCTTTAAGGCATGATTTAGAACAACGATTCACAAACTATAATCCGCGATCCCGGGTGGAACCTCGTAGTTTCTATTTTGGACAACCATAGAACCACCAATACCGTTTTTTATAAAACATTACACTTAATATTAATTTCGGTTAAGATTATAAATTTACTCGTACTTAATTGATCATTAGGCACATAAGTAAATATACGAAATTATAATTTTAAGTCTTTGTGAATTTCATTTGTTAAAATGTAAACCTATTTCGATTTTACGACATTTTCTAGTAATCGCTTCAATTTATATTCTTCTGAATGGGAGCACTAATCATTCATTTACAAGCCTCAATCCTGTTCTAATTTTAGAAGTGGCCGAGGCTGGCACGGCTTAACATTAAATCACATTCAATTATTGCCGATTTTATTGTTTTGATATTCCTTTTATTTCTCGTCTGTACCTTTATTCTCAATTGTAGTCCCTTCCCTTGATAGAATATACCTTTATAATAATAATTTATATTATTTCACATTTTTCACGTTAAGAATAATCCATCTTCAGTAATATATTTAATTAATTATGAAAACTTTTGTTAATTAAATGGCCCTCTCGGAACCTTCACCTAGGAAAAAACCAAAACCTAGAAAACGTCATTACATGTCATGCAATCAAGGATTCGCGGAGTAAAGCGATCTGATAATTTATAACGTAAATCATTCAACGTTGCACCCCATGACCTGAAAGCTGCTCTACCTTGTTGAGACCACATATCTTTTGCATCAATATTTTCATAAAAACTAGTGAGCCGGGCTGAACAGACGTCTCTTTCCGAAAATTCAAGTCCGGTTCATACTTACGGATAAAAATGCCGGATTTTTCAACCCGTCGTTATAACCAATTAAATTACGTAAATTATTCAAAATGCACGCCTCTTTTCATACATATGACTTGAAAAATCCCGGATGTGAGAATTTAAGATTTTTATCCATAGTATAAGCCGGACTTCAAATATTATGTTTTTCAATTTTCATAAATTTTAATAAATTGAATTTTAATATGATTCAAAATAATTGTAAATAAATTTGTTGTATACATATATATTGTCACGTATTTGCTTTGGGCGTTTTATTGTGTAAATTTGTTTGAGGTACAATATCATGCATGAAATAAGTGATATTTAAAACATTATTTTTATTTGTAAAATCAGAAATAAATTTAGAATAAACACTTATCTTGAAATAAGTTTTTATTTTGAATTTAATTCACAACACAATAAAAAAAACACAATATTAGTGTTTTTTTTTCTAGTTATAATCAAAATTTTTGGAAATTTCCGGTGAACCCAGAGCTTGTAAGAAGTGTTACAAGTGCCAAAAAACGCAGTTTAAACTGATACCATGTTAGTTATGTCCCATAATTTTATCACAAATTAGTTTAAAAATTAAATATGGTCTCCTGTAAAGTAGAGTAGTGGAGTACGGTTCTTGTGAGAATCTATGTAAATTCAATGATCAACGAAGCCTCCTCTTATTTAAAGTAGACGATTGTTGAGTTAAATTCGGTCTTTAAATTAATGCTAAATTTAATTTTTAAAAATGTATTCGATGTAACCTTGTTAAAGTTAGCCGAAAGTTGCCAGCCGAAAGATAATGAAAGGTAATAATTTATCGATTTTTAAATTCCTTTAAACTGATATAATTTCCCCTTCACCCGAATTATATAACCCGATCCTAAATTCGAGTTCATGACTGATTTTTGCTGTATTCAAGACAACATCTGCATTATCTTTCGGCTAACTTTAACAGTATTTCGATGTATATTTAAAAGTTTAGAAATTTTCTGCTGGTATTTTAAAACCAGAATCAGAAGAAAATGTTTTGTGATCGAGCTACCTCTAGCGGTGAATAGCAAACAAATCTTATACAGTATCTCCTTTTAAAAGTTTATTTGTTTTCCCATAACTAATGAATGAAAATTATACTTCTATCATAACACGCATATTTTCTCAGTTTAGCTGCATTTTCAAAATGTAAAACCTGGGGTTATGGATTTCTGGTCTTCCCTGGAAATCAGATTTTAATTTTATCGCTTAATTTTTTCTCGCGAGCGCTAATTAGCAGACTTTGTCGGTATGGAACGTTTCATTTTGGATTTGGATAGTTTCCCTGCTGCAGTTAAACATATTATTTTCAATAAGATCCAACAAGAATTTGTATTCAATATTGAATTAAAAGTTTGCTAATGTACCCCGTACGGTGGACTTGTAAACTTAAGTGGTGTAAACAAAATCTTTGAGAGATCCAAAACCTTTCAATAACGGTATACTACATGATTTTAATGGAAAAGGCTGCACCTTGAGCCTGGAGCTTACCGAGCCACTTAACATACAGCACCCAAAAGCGTTGAATTTTACTTATATAGTGGTCAAAGAAGATATAGTTTGTTTGTTCTGAAGATATCAAATTATCGTAGTTCATTTCGTATGGCAAGTACCCGTTCCTCCTTACAAATAGAATCCAAAAGCTTCTCAATTCTTCGAATTAAAAATAGCAAAAGATTAACCAAATAAAATCCAAGCCGCCCGAGCAATTCTCGAGACATTATCAGCAAAACTAGAAATAAAAATTGATGAACATTTCTTTGTTTGGTTTTCCGAATTCAGACACATTCAAAACGCCACTAAATGTGATTTTAAACCTAAAGATATGTTTGTTAAGGATTTCAATAATTTGGTTATATGAATCGAAATTAAATATAGAATAATGCTTTAAAATTTTAAATAAAGGAATAGGCGGAAAAAATATTTCAGGACAAACATTGTAATGTCGAGACTTAAAATGAGCCGCCTCCAATACGTTAGTTTCTGATGCATATAACTGCCTTCACCCTATCTCCCAAACAATTAGATTTGGTTTCGGCCGAAGCCGTCGCCAGTTATGATGAAGCTTATAACAAAAGTGGAAATATTAAGACTATGGACCCTTTGATTCTCCGATGAAAAATAAGCGTATGCAGTGAATCAACAGGATGGAACAGTGGTACCAAAAAAGTGCATCTAAAAAGTGCATGGTCAAATTGCGGCTCGCGAGCTGCGAAAAAATTAAATAACATTTAATAATTCATTAATCTTAATCGAAAATATCGACTTGATTATGCTGGCCCTAGTAACGAGAGATTATTGAAATCGTCTCCACATGTAGTGATTAGTGATGCATGTGGAGCTTGGCCATCTTTGTTATATACGGTATTTGGAAAAAGCGAACTTGTGCGACAAAGAAAATAAACTAAAAGTTAGTTGTCCTTACGTACTGTCTGCTGCATCTTAACATTTAAATGTTTTAGTTTGTATTACGATACTTTTAGATTAAAATGTAATCATTAAACCATCGCATAACGATTCAGAAAACTGAAAAACTTTTTTTTCCTTTATTAGTAAACTTTTAATTTATAAAAATGTATCGGAGCTATGATTCTTAATACAATTAAACATAAAATAAAAATGACCAACTTATAATAAATTTAAATCATGAACTAAACTGTATAATATCGACAAACTAAAGTATGTACAACAATTTATAATTAGACTGATTTTGTAATTAACAAGAAAGGAGTTATCAATAAATCTTAAAAAATTCTCTTATCAGACTATCATTCGGACTTAAAGAAAAAATAAAAATAATTGTGGTTAAAAAAAAAAGCAAAAAGTTTCAATGTTGCTAACTGTAAATAACCAATCTTTTAATAATCTACAAAATTCATGAAGATTATTTGTTGCAAAAATTGTGGGTGGTAAATGACTATAAAGCTTCGGTCTGTATATATGTGTAGAATCTTTTAAAATGTTCCTTATTAGGGAAGGGAATTCTTCATCTATTTGTGTTGCGTAGATATGTATGTTACGCTACTCAAATAATTAACCATGCGATTGCCGCTAATGATATAGAAAGCTTTTAACACTTTGAAAACATAAAGGTATCGAAGGGGCAAAATTTTTAATTTAACAAACAACGGAAATGATGGTGCAGTTTTTGTTAGGAAGTTAATGATTCGCAATACTGCTTTCTGAACTGAGATCAAAGGTTTAATATTTGATAAGTAAATACCACCCCAATGCAATTCCATATTAAAGACGGGAATCAACTAGAGCGTAGTAGGCGCTTCATAAATTCAGGACTATAAATATTTCTCAGATAGTAAAATAACCGTAATGTCATCCTCAACCTACTCTTTAAATTATTCACATGCTCGTTGAAATTTAGTTGCGAGTATAAGTGTAACCCCAGATATTTAAAGGAGTTCACGGTTTCGATTGGAACGCAATGGGAATCACAAATATTCTGTGTACAAGAAAATGAATGATAAATGAGATTTGAAAGGGGGGTCATGAATTGCATCACCTATGTAAAAGTTCATTATTTTTGACTTGCAGCTCAGTTTCATATTATGCACGTAAAACCATTTTTTAGCAAAGCAATGTCTTGATTAACAGCATTAACAAATTCTATATTTAAGCCCGAATACAATAAGGCCATATCATCTGCAAACGCGACAATAGAACCACGCAAATCAAGGTTAAAAATTGAATTAGAATATATTAAAAATAACAATGGCCCCAAAACTGATCCTTGTGGGACGCCAATATTGTCAGTTTTCTCATCGCTGAAGATATTATCAATACATACATTTTGTTTACTATTTTGAAGGTATGATTTAAACAAATTTAGTGCAACACGTGTGATAGGTAGGATATTATATAATTTTGATAATAATATTTTGTGATTAACAGTATCGAATGCTTTGGAAACGTCAATAAAAAGTGAAGAAGCTTTCATATTATCATTTAAATGTTGATGCAGAAGCGACAAGAATGAGACTAATGCTTTTTCAGTAGAAGAGTTCTTTATAAAACTATACTGTGGTCTATCAAGAAAATTAACTTTTTCAAGATATCCCAATAATCTATTCTTAATTATTTTCTCAAAATTTTTTGAAAACGTACTTAATAGAGTAATTGGGCGATAATTGCTGGTATCTAAGTGGGAACCTTTTTTAAATAGTGGTTCTACGACACCAATTTTAAGTTTTTCTGGAAAAACCCCTTTTACTAAACAATTATTAAAAATAAAAGTCAAAACTTGAACTACGCTCTCAATTTTTTTTTTAAAATTATTATATGGGATAACCAATTAGTCTTTTAGGAGTAAAGGTTTGTTTACTAAACTTTTGCTTCGTTACAAATTGCTTTAGTCTTCTTTTAGGGGAATATAATATTTTTCCTCACAATATCCTGTTTCAACATGTTACATGTTGATTTTATTAACAAGTTGCCTCATTTTAATCAGCTCAAGTTTAACGACGAGTCAGAATATATTCCTAACGGGACCAGAATTTTGCACTATCGACATATTTCATATCAGGTAGTGAAAAAAAACTAGTCAAGTTGGTAGAAAATTATCGACCAAAAAATTGGGATATTAGAATTTTATACCACTATTTTATATAAAATATGTCAATAATGCAGATATTTCGGCTAACTTCAGTAGCATACAACGAAGGTGATTTATAGTTAAATAATTGTGTGGAAATTTGTTAACAGAAAAGAGTGGTTTTGTGTTTTGCGTTAGACGATAAAGTTACCACGCTTCGAGCACCGGAGGTGAATCACGGAATATTAGAGAAAGTACTTTAATAAAACGTTAAAACCACCCTAAAAGACGACTTGCCTTTCTGCTAAGGATTGTCTCCATTCTACAAATTATTATTCCTTTTTCTCGCTGACGTAACATTCCATATAAGGATTTGGCCGCCTCTAGTTTACACTATCATATTATATTTATAGATCAATCAATCATAAGTTAATTGAATCCTAAGCCAAGCTGCTGGAAGGGGCATACTGGCATGCCGAGAGTGAAAATCTCATTTCCTTCCGCTTTACAATTTTTTTTACGCTGTTCCCACGTGGTCAGCCAAAGTTAAGCTAAACCAAAGCAACGGTCGCTTGACGTCGGTTGGTGGTGATGTTGATGCACTATCTCATTCTGCCACGCAACCTCAACTATTATTCCTGCAGCTATCAAAATTTGTCTTAATTAAAGAGAATTTGCCCCCCCCCTCCCCCCGGTGAATTAGGTTGGATAATGCATTTTTCATTTTGTTGTTATTTAATGTTTGTTTTAATGACGCTAACATAGCCGTATGGGCAGCGGAAGCCAATGTGTGCACCCTTGTAAAGAGTTGTTGTCTATTTGATTTTATTATTTATGTGTCAACAGAATGAGTACAAAACGATACAATGTCGCATAAAAAGAACCTAAGAAATACATTTTCTTCAAGTTTTAAAATAGTTAAAATCTTTGGGGTTTTGGAACTTTTACCATAACTTTGATTTAAAATTTCAAATGATTCATTAAAATATGTGATGTCAACGTCGCCGTTAACTACAGTACTTCGTAAATGTACTAACAATTTGATTAATATATCCCTTTTCCTACCAGACAAAAAATTAAGTAAATTAATTAAAAATTAAATTAATTGTTATTATTATTGATTATTTATTTAAATCCAACCCAGACAAATGTGTGTATAAAATGACAGGTTGTAATACTTTCGGATTTTAATGGATCTTACTTAAATCGGAATTATTTTTGAAAAGAACATTATAATTTGATAATATATTATTAATTATTTGGTTTTGATAACATATTATTATTTTATTATTATAGTTATAGTGTTATTTTTCGGCCGAAAACGTTTTAACTGTATTGCACAAATGTGTATGTTGGTCCAAAATAAATACAACAATAAATTTCTGACTTGATTCTTTAGCACAAATCATCAAGAATCGTTACCTACACAATTGTGATAGCAGGCAGGAAAAGGGATATATATATATATATATATATATATATATATATATATATATATATATATATATATATATATATATATATATATATATATATATATATATATATATATATATATATATATATATATATATATATATAAATTTTCTTATACGTTTAGAATAACAAAAAAACTCTAATTTGTAATAAATAAGAAGAAACTAACTCATCAGACCAGTTTATAATGCCTACAGGTACTATAATGCATTTCACAATAATACGGCACACTTTAAAAGAAAAGTTCCCCGAATTAACAATAAAACAAATCAAATTCCTTTTCGTTTACAAACTACTTTACATACATACTAGAAGCTTTCATTGATGTACATATTTACTTCGTTCACTGTATAATCGCGTAATCAAATAAAAAAATAAAGAGCAGTGTTAACATATGCAACTTTGCTTCGTCTTATTTTCATTCTGGCGATCAACTACACGTGGATATTGTGTTAAGTGGCTCATTCGTGAAATAAAAGAAGAAACGTTAAAAGTAAACAAATTATCCGACTGGTATTCCTATATTCGTGTGTTGCGCTTGCGATCAATTTTTATTATAAAAGCTGTTCATGCAATGAATTGTCATCAGTCAAACAGTATACGCGATCAAGTGATCATATCTTACTCATCGTAAACTTAAAAATCGTTACGAGTGAAATTAATTTTAAAAAAATGTCAAGCGCGAAATTTTTATTTTGTGGTCTCATAACTGTTATTTTTATGTATTCAGCCGAAGGACGTGAGTCAACTATTTACTAATTAATTAAACTTGAATTGATTAAATTTGTTTCTCATTATTATTTTCTGTATATAGAACAAAAATGTCGTACACCAACTGGTCCCATAGGATATTGTGTTGGATTTAAAGAATGTAAACCATTTTATAAAATGCAGCAGCAGCAATGGTTGACACCGCAGGACTTAAATCTAATTAAAAAAAGTTGGTGTGGTACAATTAATAATGAGCCAACCATATGCTGTCCAATCGACAGTACAAATGAAATTACAAACTTGCCGCCTGTTTTACCCACGGAATCAGCCATTCCAGACACTGATTTATCGGTACATAAAAATGCAAAATTGTTACCATTACAAAAATGTGGTATTAGTGCGTTTGACAAAATTGTGAACGGAAATTCTACCGAACCATTTGAATTTCCCTGGATGGCAATGCTTCGAACAATTTTATCTGGAAATACGATATCAGTATTTTGTGGAGGAACATTGATTTCAAATCGATACGTTTTAACAGCGGCCCATTGCTTGCGCACCGTACAAGGTGAAATCAAAATGTAAGTACTAGTTTGGAATTGCTTAAAAGATGTGTTTGACCAGAAACATTTTATTATTTTTTTTTTGTGCAGACATTCTGTTGTGCTTGGGGAACATGACACTAGTACCAATCCAGATTGTATTGAGGACGATTGTGCTGACCCGATACAAGAGATTTCGGTCGAGCGTTCAATACCCCATCCCAATTTTAATACGGCGAATGCTAGAAATGATATCGGATTGGTCCGGTTGCAGTGGAATGTTCAATTTTCGGATAGTGTAACACCAATATGCATACCATATACGCAAGAGTCACAAGCCCTCGACTTCAAAAAGGTTATTGTAGCGGGTTGGGGAGGTACAGAACGTGGGCTCACGTCCAATGCACTATTAAAAGCAACACTAAATGTTACATTAAATAGTGAGTGTGCAGCAATTTACAAAAGGCACTATTACAATCGGGTGCAAGTGAATGAAAATTTTTTGTGCGCATATGGTGGTAACAGTGATACATGCGCAGGTGATTCGGGTGGACCAGCCATATTTTTAGCATCAACCTCGCGCTTTGGACCTCGTATGTTCCAATACGGTATTGTATCGGCCGGAGCACGGACTTGTGGACAAAATAATGCAATACCAGGCCTTTATACTAGAGTGACGAGCCATGTGCAATGGATTTTAGATAATATTGCAGAATAATTTTGTATTCTTTGAAGAAATGTTGATGTTATTTTATTAACAATTATTTATGTATAAACAAATGATGGACTTTAATTAACTAATTTAATAAAAATATTTATTTGAAATGTGTGTTTTGATGTAATTAACAATTGACCATGAACTACATTAATGTCGGTTTGTGAAAATGAGTATGTATTTGCAGGAGGGAGAATTGGATGCTCGATGGAAAGTCTGTATACCCGTTTGTACATGACTCAATTCGTATCATATGCTGGGAAATAACTAATCAGTCACGATAAACGTGTTGGAAGAATTCTCGTATAGTACACTCTAGATTTTCGTGTTGCTCAATGGAGAAGTAGTTCTGTAACGTCAACCACCACATTTCATCGATAAGGAACGAAATAAATTTATTACTAAATAGCCACTCGTAATTCATTTTCTGTGCACGATTGAGGTATCTAGTGTTTCTATCCCTAATAGTCACTTCCATTTGTGGAACTGAAACTCTGTTGTTTTCCAAAATTTTTGATTGTTTATACATGTATACTAAATAACTATCAAACGCAACACCTTTAGATGGATCCGTTTTTCGAAATCAAATGACGTTCCATATACTTTTTACAACGGCTGCTCCGTTATCACATAGTGATAACACAATTGTGCTCAATTTATATCGGTTGATAGATATTTTTGGTTTCATAATATATTATGAAATTATTATTAGAGCCTATAGGGCCCCAGAATATTATTTTAAATTGTTCTGTGAAGGGATACACCATTTATGGTAAATTTCATTGAATCACTCACCGTACAGGGCCTTATTATGGATAAAAGCAATTTCGTATTTTGCGAAGGATGAGCCATATTATAAAATACGAAGACCGATTTTTGCGAAATTAAATTTAACAGAAGCGAGAAGTCAATGGCATTCGCATTTCGCATCGTTGAATAATTAACCACATGATAATTATTATTATGCTTATAATTGCCAGAAGAATGAATGCAGGTTCAAAAGTCCGTTGTTTTTATTTGATTTACTGCATTAACAAAACGCAGGAGCGTAACTCTTTAAGATAAAATCGCTAGTTTCAATATAAGAAAGAAATTAATTACAATCAAAACGACGACTTACGCCAAACCGCGATCGTTATTATACTGTACAAAAGCTAAACAATTTTATGGGGGTTGAGTCATTTCTTAATAATGTATAGTTTTGTCAGTGTATTTCTTATTCGATGTTAAGAAAAAAATCACCGTATGCTTCGTCCAATTAAATCGCTGGATCCGATAAAAAATTATTACACTTTTGTGTAATGAAATGTAGAAAGGAAATGCGACGCGGGATATACATTTTGGTCAAAAATTTCTGATGATTGCGTAATCGTTTGAAATCTCATCTAACATTTGATATAAAATGTATTCTTGGACATCAAATATTGGTCAGTCGGGCATTAACCGTTCAAATAATTAAACCATTATTTTAAATCATATTGTTATTTTACTTAAAGGGATATGCATAAATTAAAAATGTGGCTCAATAGTTTTGTTATCACTGGATTAGTTATCATTTCATTTATAAAACCAATAAATACAAGTAAGGAATATTGTAAATAAATGTTAATAATGATTTGTACAATAATTGGTAATGTTTTATTTAGTTAAACTATGCCACACACCGTCGAACGCCATCGGAGAATGCCTCCCATTCGAATCGTGCGAACCACTCCGCAAACTTAGGCAAAAAGGTTGGTTAACAACGGAAGAAATTAATTTAATAGGGAACAGTTGGTGTAATAATTTAAGCGACACGGGCTTGATATGCTGCCCAAGCGAAAATCCAAATCATTCGCCACATCAAAAACAAATAATAAATACAGATTTATCGTTACATCCGAATGCCAAACTACTCGATTTTGGACAATGTGGTATTAAATATGTTTCGAATAAAATTGTAAATGGAAATTTTACCGAACCATTTGAATTTCCGTGGATGGCAATGTTACGAACGGTATCGTCTGGTAATAAGTTAGCAGTAATTTGTGGAGGAACTTTAATTTCACGCCGATATGTTTTAACAGCGGCTCATTGTTTGAGAGCGGTGCAAGGAAAAATAGCAATGTAAGTGTCTCGAAAAATATTTTATTAGTTCATGTTATCTTAGTTGGTTATATTTTCACAGACATTCGGTGGTGCTCGGGGAACACGATACGAAGACAAATCCGGATTGCATTGATTTCGAGTGCGCTGATCCTATTCAGGAGATAGGCGTTGATAAAACAATACCACACCCAAATTTTATAATAGCCATGGCCAAAAATGATATCGGATTAGTCCGTTTGAAAAGAAACGTTCGATTCTCGGATAGTGTTCGACCGATATGCTTACCTCTTATATTTGGTATACAAAATATTGATTATACATCGGTTACTGTAGCTGGATGGGGTGGTACCCAAAATGGACCGGTATCTAACGTACTGCTCCAAGCCACTCTCAATGTTGTACCAAATAGTGAATGTTCGACGATTTATCGTAAATCTTACTATGGAAGAGTGAAGATTGATGAAAATAGTATGTGTTTATATGGTGGTCGATCTGATACATGCACTGGTGATTCAGGTGGGCCAGCAGCGTTTACGGCAAGCACTGAAATTGGACCTCGAATATTTCAGAGTGGTGTACTTTCGGCCGGAGCAAGAAATTGTGGCCAAAATAATGGTATACCAGGGATGTACACAAGAGTGTCCGGCTATGTAAATTGGATTTTAGATAATATTAGTGATTAATTTATTTAAATAGAAGTTTAATAATTATTTATTTATAGAATTTAGTTACTATTAGTATTTATTTTATTTATTGAATATAGAAATCGCTGTACTGTAAAATATTATACGTGTTTAATTTGAATTAAGGTTTTTTTTACTTAAAATTAGTTGACGTATTTTACCAAACTATTAAATTAGTTCTCAATTGTCAGTACGATGTCTTTTAAGCGTAAGGAATTGATTTTGTCTATGAGCTCTGCAAGAAGCATTATTTCGATATTTTCGAAAGCGATAATTAATGTCACCCAGAACCATTTCTCTCTCTAGCTATTACATTCAAGGATGTTCGGAATGTACTGTGTACCGTCGTGCAAGTAACGTTCCATTATGATATTACGATACAATTGATGGACTTTGTTTTATTATTTATCACGCTAGGGAGAAATTCGCCTGAATGTCTTTCTAAATGTCATTCATAGGCTGGGTACCAATAGTCGGATAAAAATCGTTTATGATAAAAATCAATTTTAGTACAGATTATTCGATCAGTTTACCATTGAATTTTTCATAAAATAATTAAATTTACCGAAAAATTTATTTAAAATTGGCTTTTACCCAACTATTGGTACGAGGTTGTGAGTCTGGGGGTCCTGTATCTAGTACGACTGACGGAAATACGTAACACCTTTACGGAATTGAATAATCTTATCTTAAGAAGTATTATGGTGACAAGATCGCTTATAAAACCGTCCGCTGCAAGTACTGTCAAACGATCAGTTTCAACTTCAATGTTGAATATGAAGCCAGAAGTGGTAGATGACCCGTTGAATTACTCCTCGAAAAGCACAGTAAAGACACAAACCTTAAAGTGAGCATTTAACGTAATGTACATATGACACAAATTGGCATCGATCCCTATATTACAGTAAAACGGGAAAAGGATAGCTCAAAAATGAAAAACTACTAGCAAGTAAGAAATCGAAAAAATTTAAAATTCCGCAAAAAGTCGATTTAAAACGTTCACCGAAAAGGATGCGGAAGAGAGCAAAACTGTAAATGCAAATAATCAAGAACAGGCTAACCAAAAATACAAGCCACCTCCAATCTATTTGCGTGAAACCAATACACACAAGGTGGTGCAAGAACTTACATCAAGCGTGCTAACGAATAGAAAAATATTTCACGTAACAAATTTATTACGTGGCAAAATACACGCAGTAAAACATGACGATGACGACCATAGAGAAGTCATTTATTATTATGAGTTCATTTCTACCAACACTAGCGAAATTATTTGAGAGGCTGTTGTTCAAAAGATTGAAAAAAACCATAGAACAAAGAAACCTTATCCCAGAATATCAGTTTGGTTTCAGAGAGAAACACTCAACTATTAAGCAGCTACATAGGCTTACAAATGTCATTGGGAATACATTAGAGAGGAAAAAGGTTTATTCTAGTATCTTCTTAGATGTGGCGCAGGCCTCCGATAAGGTGTGGCACAGAAGTTTACTCTTCACACTGCATATAGAGAATCGTCACTTTAGGGTGAAAAATGAAAATGAATATTGAGAGCTAAAACAGATTTCGGCAGGAGTCCCGCAGGGTAGTATATTGGGACCTATTCTTTACCTGCTCTACACCAGAGATTTACTTCAATTAAACGATGTTATCGTTGCAACATTTGCTGGTGGCACTACAGTACAGTTCTCTCAGTAGGAGGCACAATCGAGGAATCGACAACGAGCATGTGACAAAATCATAAAATGGACAAAACTGTAGCGTATCGTGCTCAATGAATTGAAATCCACGCATGTGAATTTTACTAATCTAAAAGTCAGTTACAAACCTGTAATCATTAATGGTTAGCAGATTCCGTATGCAAATAAGGCTAAACATCTAGGGATGACCTTCGATACCAGGCTCAGATGGAAAGAGCACGTTAAAAAGGAAAAAGATGAACTTAATATCAAATATCGAAAATGTATTGGCTGCTCGGGAAAAATTCAGAATTGTCAACCGAAAATAAATTGCTGTTAGATCAACAGGTGCTGTATGAACTTACGGAATACAGCTCTGGGGCTGTACAAAGAAAACCAACAACAAAATAATACAAACTTTTCAAAACAAAGTAATATTTCTTGCTGATCAGGAGTGCTTTCCCAGGCCGCTTTTTGCACACATTCAATGAGGTTTTCCAGTTCTTCTTCTATCATGGAAGCCTTCGAGAGCTCTTCGTTTTAAACTGGTAAATAATTTTAGGAGATACCTCTTGATATTTAGAAATTCAAAAGGTCCGGAATTTTATTTGGGTCCGTAGATTGGCTTTCTACTGAAGTGAAACTCACATTTTTATGTCCTGCCTGCTTCAAATAGCTCCCTTTCTTTAGGACTAGTTCTATTTGATCCCCAGAATATGTGTTTCACGTTAAAGTTGCCTCCAATAATAAAATTATTGTGAAGCGGTTTAAGACGTTTGATATTTGATAAAGAAATGCAAAACCAAATCTTATACGAGTTTGTGGTTTAAATATTTTTTTAATTGAAATAACTCGTCTATAACCATTTTTGTTATAAAAGCTATTGGTCCATTGTTTTGTTATCAGTAGAAGAGTAAACGTTCAAGTGACGATATCTAAAAATTAGAAAACAATATCGTTGAGTAAAATTGATTTATTAAAAATGTCGGTCAAGATGTTTATAGTTTATAGTTTAGTGGCCATGGCTCTCGTGAAAACATCATTTGGACGTGAGTAACTAATTCAAAATAAACTGACTTTATTTTAATGAAAAACAAGTGGCGTAAGGTATATTTCTAGTGTTTGCCTATTTAAAAAGAATTATTATCTAAGATATAGTGCTCCCTCTTTAATAACAAATAAAACTCTATGTATTTGATTTGTTTTCTTGCTGTGAAAACAGTTGATTAATAGAAGATTATTGTTCGAATTAAAAAAATACCACCTGAGGCCGAAGGACACGGGGCCGAGAACAATAATCGACGATTACTCCCGAGTTATGTTCGAGTTGTGTCAAGGCAGGGATCGAATATATATATTCCCTATTTAAAAGACGGAAATCACTGGATAATGGTGATAATTGAAGTGACAACAAAATCAATCCAAACTAATGATCCTCCGAATCCAGATTTGAACCTGCATTATTTAATAAAAAAAACTGCAATATTGTAAATTGACTGAGTGTAAATCAGCTTCTTACATTTTGGGGACTTTCAGAAAAAACATTTAAGGCGGCACCCAACTATAGTTTACCACTTCAAAAAGATGGCTATAATTGTGGTCCACTTGTCTTCGTTTCGAACAAAAATTCGATTGAAGAATTTAATTTTTTTTTTGTGTAAATAATTATTGCAAATAAAGTAAGCAGATATCGAAAAATACTCAACCTACATAAAGAAAAATCCGCGATTTCCATGGTTGCAACGATGCCGATTGGAGTGAAAGGTTCCTGCGGAGTTGAATGTTAGTGGTTATTATTTAGTTGTTTAAATAATATTGTGATTTGGTTTGATGTTTTTTATTTGAAATTTGAATTATTTTACCAATGGAGTGAAGTGTAATAATCTACTTATCTCCTAGGCATGCAATCGAGTCACGATTTTAACATAAAATTTTGAATGCAGCTAGGTATTGAGTTTAATAAAAACGGAGACTTCTAAAATCTTAACTATTATAGTCAGAATAGAAACTCATCGCCTGGTGCCCGGGTAACGATTTTTTCGGCTAAAAGTATGATACAATTAATTATTATGATTAATGAAAACAAAACAACTCCAAAAAAAGTATCGCTACTCTTATACAATCATTCTGTTAGCACGTATGTCTGATACTTGGTATAACCTTGAACATTTGGAACTAGTAGGTTTACCGAAAGTCACAACCTAAATTTATAATAAAATAACAGCGAAACAAAATTGTCATTTAGCAAGTGGGATATCATTTAAAAGCTCGGTATCGAATTTAAAATTTACCATCCCTCAAAATAAAATTGGACGGGCTAATAGTTTATAGTAGTTTAGTAAGTGATTAAATAGTTCAAGTATAAACAATTTGAGTATCAATTAAAACCGTCACATTTTATCAGGCCACGATTATGAAAAATTTCTCAAATTTTTCAGTTTACCAATCAAAACTGTTTAACTATAACAGGCCACGGATGTGACAAATTTCTAAAATTTGCCAGGTAAATAATTTGATCATCATACTCTTCAAAATTTATTCATTGATGGACAGCTCAATTGTATTGTAGTGTAGTAACGATTAAATTGGGTGTCATATATGTAAAGAAAATTACGAGTATATTGTATTTTTACCACAAAAAATTTTCAATGATTTTATGAAATATTTTCGTTTTTATTAATTGGCCAATATCATTCGATTTACGACACAGTCAATCCACAAACAAATTAGTAAGATTTAGTAAATAGTTTCATCGCCTATATACGGGAATGAAGTTTTTACTAAAACATTACTCAATAAAAATGACGTCACTTAGTAAAATTTAAGATAAGATAAGATAAGATGTTTACAACGCAGGGCAGCTGTTAGGCTGGTGACCTATAACATACTTCATGCTACGTATGCCCATGTCTAGATGATCACAAATTTTCCCGAACAACGCAGCAACTGAATTTCTTGAGCACATGCATACTACTACTACTGCATTCGAATATCACCTAATTATTCGGGGAAATCTGCGACATAAGACACGATTCGGTGTCCGAACTGACTAGGAATCCTGAACTTGCGAGGGTCTCTAATACTACAGGATAAGGATGTGTTAAATGTTCTAACTTATGAGAAAATCTACTTGAGCGAACTGTCGTTTATCCACAATACAGATCGGTGTTTCTCCTCACAAGTGCACCATCACCATTTCAAAATTCCCGTGTTAGTAAATATTTATTATATTATGTAAAGTTAGAAGGTTAGTTGGATTCCGTTGAGTATCTTCCTTCGACTCACTATGAAGATGAGGAGCCTGGAAATTGAAACCTAAATATGTAGTTATATTCTCCTTGTGATTCCATCTTTGGGAGTTCAAGGATATCACAAACAACATTCTCGTGACTTCTAAGCAGAAGTAAAAACCTTTCCCCACAAATTATTTCAAAATATATTTCCGAAATTATTTTTGCAAATGATTTTACACATTGGGCAGCCCATTATATGCTTTTTCCGGCCAGAAATATAATTTATGTTCCTTTCTCAATACAAGTCCACCACACTCAAATGCGTATGCAAAGAATGACAAGCTGTAACGTCTTCCAGACACCAACGGATCCCAGTCAAATCGGAATTCCTTTTTGAAGGAAGTATCAAAATTCGACAACACACAAATTACACAACATACCAATTACTTGCTTCCAACAACGTATCAACCATCCTACGATTAACACAAAAGTGCTACTTTTCGGACGAAAATCATCCAAGAGACATGCACACATGTGCATGCCGGTCCAAAACACCTACAAACACTAATCTCTGACATGGTTCACTCTCACCCACACAACTGTGATGGCAAACCGGAAAAGGGATATGGAACTTTGATAGTTATTATCACACCCATCCCCCGATTCACACGGCAGAATGGTTCCGCAAAACACCATGCAAATCGAAAGCGGGACTCTTATAAAAAAACCCGTGTAAATCGACAAAAAAACAACAGAATTCCTAAACCATCGTTTTATTTCTAACCCTAATATGAGTGATGCGTCACCCGAGCACCCTTTGCACTCGCGGACGTCCATTTGTATATGTCACAGTCACAATAAAAACTCCAAACCTTACGAGAACCTCCACTTCAATTGACAGACCACGATCACACTCAAAAATGAGAAACCTTACAACTTGGATGAACGTGAGAGCAAAATGCAACCTCGCTGTACGAGTTCAAACATGATACAATTTTACAGTATTAAAAAATTAAAACTACTCAATCGCTCGAAAAACAAGGGACCATTAGCTCAACTGCAGAGAAGCGTGCTCACTTATTTGAGTGCTAAATTTAAGTCAATCGCAATGTTTACTAAGTGACCTAGACTTAAACCAGTCGTCTAAAATCTGTCTTGAATTCTACTACTTCTTTTGGTAGCCCAAAGTAGCTGCTTGCCTTAGAGAATTTCGCCTTTTTTTTTTGTTTTTATCCCTGCAATCTGTTCTAGGGCCTGTTCAGCTCTCCCTGCACTTTTGCGGTTTGCTTAGTTCCGTCCTTACTTTACGCCAGTCAGCCAATTCGAGGACGTAAGGCTATAGGACCGATTTTTAGACCATCTGCACATTGCAAGCTCCATGCCAGCCTATACTGACATGGAGAATTTTGCCTTTCTCGAGAAATTTTGGTAAATTGGTTTTTAGTATTCGTTCATTAATGTCATTCAAATTCTTGAATATTTCTTTAAAGAACAGTCAATATAACAGTACAGTTGTGAATGTACATGGCGTCAAGAAAAGGTATAAAGAATCATTTCCTTTAATTTAGATTCTGTTAGCAACATAAATGGACTTTTTAAATTATCGTTAAAAGGAACTAGGTAGATTCAGTGAAACTCCCTTAATTCGGAATTTGACGGGACACAAAATTTTTCCAAGTTAAAGGATGTAAAATAAATGTATGCGAACTAAGACGAATCAGGCAAAAATTCGTTAAAAATTAACCAAAATGTTGTACAATTAAAAAAAAAATTGATAAAAGTGAATTTAGACTGTGAATCTCATCAAGATATTAAAATTAAAATTTATTTTATGTTCTCGAGCATCATCGCGAATCTCTAGAAATACCTGTGTGACCGAAGCCGCTCACTATGGCACATTTCAAAACAGGATGTAATAAAACAGGACATCACAAAACAGTACATGGTACGGAACAGGACCGATAAATACAGTACATCACAAAACAGTACATGGTACACTAAAGTACATGGTACAAAACAGGACCGATGAAAACAGTACATCACAAAACAGTACATGGTACACTAAAGTACATTTTACTGAACGTTAAGCTGGAGGATTTTTTCAGCTTGATTTGTTAAATATTTTTTATTGAATACGTTTAGTAATTAGGATATTATCAAGTGGATATTTGCCTTCACCTAGAGTAATACTATATAGAATTATAATTGCTTTAATTTATAATAAAATATGCCTTCACCTAACAATATATAACATTATTTTTATTTAAATCGCTAAAACTTGATCTTTGCAAAATAGATCAAAAATTTAAATAAATATATAAATAAATATATCCCTTTTTTAACCAAAAAAATGACTCAATTTAAGTCCGAACCACACAAATGTGTGAGTAAAAAACCATAGTATGTAATGGCGTTTTTGATAAAAAATTTCGCTTGATTTGAAGTACAACCAACACAATTGTGTGTATAGTTATAGTGTTTTTTCGGGCGAAAATAAGTTTGAAAAGAATGCACAAATGTGTATGTTAGTTCAAAAAACATACAAAAATAAATTTTTGACGTGGTACTTTTCCGTACCCACACAACTAGTTATTAAAACCGTAAAATTGACTATTAACTATTTTGTGGTGTTCTCTTTTAATATGTACTGTTTTGCGATGTACTTTAGTGTACCATGTACTGTTTTGTGATGTACTGTTTTAATCGGTCCTGTTTCGTACCATGTACTGTAGCGTACCATGTACTGTTTTGTGATATCCTGTTTTGTGACATCCTGTTTTAGCACATCCTGTTGTGAAATGTGTCGTTTCGTATGAGACCCCTGTGTGACTTGTGAGAGCTTAGTTCCGAATATCGTTTAAATTCTCAGTAACATAAAGGTAATTAGACTAAGTTGCACATTCTACGGAGTATTAAACCTTAAAACCACACTTATTCAAAAAGCAAGTGCAGATGTTTGCGTACTGCTTGTAACTTATGTATGCCACTAGTAATGGAGGAGTATCAAAAGTGATACAAGTGTTTTTGGCCAAAACGTGAACGCTTTACTATACCGTTATACTTAACATCAATTGCAAATTGCAAATACAATAAATACTCCACTTGAGAACCTTGAAATAAATTTTAAATAAATCAGTTTATCTGTGTTGCCTCATCAAATATGGACAGATCAACTAAAATTAATGGGCAGATCAACTTACACTTAACTAATTTTTATATCGCAATGTGATGAATGGCACCACACAGAGCATAACAATTTAGGTACATAACAGTTTTTTACGCAATTAAATTTCCATTTCCCTTCGAATTTATTACAAGAACAATGTAGTCGATGCATTTTAAAAAATGATGCATTGTGCAATTTCGCCCCAATTATATGCGCCGAAGCCATAACCCAATATTTACCTGTACTAAGTCCACGCCCCGATAAATTTAAAACGCCACTCTTTCGGGCCTGCTTAATAAGTGCCCGGGATAATTGATTAGAATCTTCATGTTTCGTTTGTAAATGGAACACAGGCTTGTGTTGTTTCCGGACATCATTCACAGTTATAGCCCGTTTCGCCATAATTCCCAAATAAAATTTTTATTTGTTGTATTACAATATAAAATAAATTGTACGTTCCACACTTTTATTATGTACACGGGCTTTAAATTTAACACATTTAAAAATAAAACAAAGTAATATTCCTGGTTTGGCTTCGATTAACAAGTTGACTGTATTTTTCGACGTCACTTAGTAAAATTTGGTATAATTTTCATGTTTACAATATTTTAAAAATATTTTTTCAAAAATTAATTTCTAAATTAAATTTCTTCCTTAAAAACAAAAATCGAGATTTAGCGACACACCCAAATACAAAATTGATACCATTGGAAGGATGTGGTAATTATATCCATGGTATAATCGCTAATGGCAAGATGGCCGATCACTTTGAATTTCCATGGATGGCAATATTTGAGAGAATGTTATCTGGAAATACGATATCCAAGTATTGTGGTGGAACGTTAATATCAAAACGATATGTTTTAACAGCAGCCCATTGTTTGCGCACTGCACAAGGTAATACAAAAATGTAAGTATGTACATACTTTTCAATTAATTATGTTTAACAATTTAATTCAGTGTGTATATTAATTTTGGGTAGAGAATCGGTATTGCTTGGTGAACATGATATTACAACAGACCCAGATTGTTTTGATGGTGCATGTGCTCCACATGTTCAACAGATTGATGTTGAACAATCAATACTACACCGATATTATAAAACCACTGGCAGTGAAAATGATATCGGAATAGTTCGATTGGTGCGAAATGTGAAATATTCAAACAGTATAAAGCCCATTTGCTTACCATATACGGAAGCAGCACGAGCATACGACTTTGAAAGAATTTTTGTAGCGGGTTGGGGTCTTACAGAAAGTGGACATACTTCTAATATGCTAATGAACACGATACTCAATGTCATATTAAATAGTGAGTGCTCACTAATATATGAGGAGTACTCACCTCGGATTAAAATCGTAGATAGTATGCTTTGTGCCACGGGCGGCAATAGTAGTGCATGTAATGGTGATTGTGGTGGACCGGGTTCATTTTTAGTACAAATACCGCCCTTGGACCACGAATGTTTCAATACGGAATTGTATCAGGTGGGACAGGCAGTTGCGGAATAAATGAGATACCGGGAATTTATACTCGAGTGACGAGCTACATGGAATGGATGTTAGACAATATAACTGAATGAAAATATTGTTTAGTTTTTAACTTTATTATATTTTATTGTGTTTTCTTATTTAAATAAAACTTTATTTTAATTTCTAAATTGTGTATCGTTTATTCTTTCAATTAATATAAATCCCTGGTGTCCAGAATTATCGCTCGGTCAACCGTGGTTGAGTTGGAAAATGTTTTGTCTTTTTGTACATATACAAACATTTGATACACACAAATGATACAGACAACTGCGACAGATATTTAAGAGAGCCACATTAAAACAATCAATGGATATGTTAATGGAAGCTGCGGTTACCCCCTCTTTTCAAATCTTCAACACAAGCATATCGAAAAACTGTTATACTACTAAAGGAGTTGCCAAGTCTCTACGACAATATAATAGTATTCCAGTGCCCTAATTCTCGAAAAAACCAAGATAAATTGCAATGTGGAAAAGTGATAACTTTTACAGACGAAATAAATTATCGTAGAAGTCTAGATTTATATTGGAATCGTGATGCTTTAGTAAATACGCATTCTCTAAATTTTTTAAAGATAAAATGTAAAATGGCAAGATAAATTTATGTCAAAAAGTGACACAAATAATTTATCGTGGAATAACTTTGCTTGAATGTGTAAAGGCTTTCATTTGGATATTATTAATAATTAATTGAAATTTTTGATATTTTAGTTTATAGTTTTATTTTAGAATTAAATAAGACCAAGTTCTAATAATTTAATTAACTGCGATACTTTACATAAAAAAGTAGTAAAATTCCTTCCATTTAGAATGTAAATTTGAGAACTTATAAAAATGTAAATTCAAACATTCGAATATTTTTTTGATCGTCTTCACTTCTACCTAAACATTTGTTTAGTTATATCGCCAGTCTTTCCACAATTACAATAAAACAAATAATTTTATTATTTATAATTTTTGTTTAAAGTACGGAATAAGTCTGTTTATATTAGAAGAAGAAGAGATAGAACAAGGTGGTTTGTGGATTACAGCAGAAGCCATTTTAGTTGCTCAGTTTTCAAATATAAATGTCAAGTGTTTCAAGTGTCTGATTTGACAACACCTAAAATGGAACAGTTCTTCACATAGCAGCAAAGCTATCAATTTCGTGCGCACTCGTAATATTTTACTTGATCATTACACTTTCGCAATTAAGAAAACCGACGAGTTCAACTATGACGGTCTACAGAAAATTTAAATTAATTAACAAATGTGAGAAAGTGAAAATGTTTAATATTTCAGTTAGTTTCATACTGTCATTAGCTCTCAACAATCTTTAAGTCTTACAATGTATACTATTAATGAATCTTGTGTTTGAGAAATTGATAGTTAGGATAAATTTGAAACGAAATTTAATTAAATTATGTATTAAAGGTAACTTTTAACTAGCACTGAGATCAAACAAGATGACTATTTCATAAAATCGATTTCTACAGAAGCAGCTAATTGATCCAAGTCTCGTACTCGTTACCGATCCTTAAGATTAACCCATTCATTTTACAAAAATTACAAATTAACTCAAGGTTAAACTAGAACGACCCTCCATAACTAGACCAAAATCTAATCGCACTAGAAATGATTTCGGTTAATAAATTTTCGGTGTTATTGAGGACTTAGTCTCAGGAACATAAAAAAACTATTGAATGAGATACTCGTGGAGTTCGGAAAACTCGCAGTGACTAACTAAATTTGATGGTAAAATGAGTTTAGTTGTAGTTTACTTAAAATTCTAAAATTCTAGTAAGACATTCCCGGGCTTACAGAAAATATTCCGGTTTCTGAGATCCGACTATTATACTTATAGGTATTGTTGATGAAATTATGATCTGCTTATATTTCAAAAACATATCGTAAATAATATTTCAAAAACATATCGTAAATAATAATTACAGAACAATGTGATTTTGTATTTAGAATAAAAAATAACCTTTAAATGGTTTAGAATATGCAATATTAATCAAAATTCAACGGATGAATTGTAAATAAGACTTTAATTGTACACGTCTTTATCGGGAGCGATACGATATCTTGCATTTCAAAATCTCGGATTACCAAATTTCGCAATTAAATATTCAAAAATCTCGACGTTCAATTACATACCACACCCGTCTTTACCAGGAGGCTGTTCGTAAACTCTACATTGTTAACATTGTTACAATTACGAAGTAAAGAAATATTTGACTGTTGTAATGTTCTATTCAAACATTCGAATTGTTTTCTATCTTTATCTATCTTGACTTTAATATAATATAGCTCTCGACTCCGACTATTTTTAATATGATTTTTGGGGCTATGTGTGATTCTAGATGGCTTTGATGTACATGTATGCAACAATTTACATTTGTAGAGATTATATTTTTTGAGTTACTAAGGCTATAAATAATTTAAAATTTCGTTTTGACGTTTAATGTTATCTTGCTCGCTTGCTGTCAATAGGTTTATCTTGGACAAAAAAAAATGTTTAAAGAATGCGGTTAAAAATGCCAAGATAATTTATTGTAAACAACTTTTACCTGAAAAATTACCTTACCTACAATCCATTACAACTTGAACTATTGTTTGTGACGAGATGTTATTTAGAATAACTTATATTCATAAAATTAATGTTAAAATTTAGTTAAGGAACGGTAGTTATGGGCCCTCAAAGTCTAAATATGAATTTACATAAATCATAAGACTGTTCATTTATTTATCGTAACCGTTTTAAATTGTATCTTGGAGTGCAATTAGAGAATGCGATTATTGTAAAAAGACAAGATAAGTTATCGTTTACACGTTTACAAATTATCTTACAAATTAGAGAATTAGGGCACAGGTCTGACAGTTGTTGTTTATAATTACAACACAAGCTCATATTTTTTTCCCTATAGATTCTAGATGTGTACTAGGGGGCTAATTATGTAAGCAGAATGAGTACGATTTGCGACTTTCAACACAAACTAGTTTTGACAACTTTTCAATCAAAAACCTATTGAATTTGACGGCGGGAATGCTAGATCATGCACTTTAAAAAACCGAGCTTGCGCACATAATACAAATCAAATACATTTGGGTTTGTAATTTTTGATTAAGTTTTTTTGGGATGCCGGTCATTTTGACGTGCACAAGAGGATCGAATTTATATCCATAATATAATATAATATAATATAATAGTATAATTATATCATATCATAATATGATTGCTCCAGTGTATTTTATAGAACTATAACTAATTTTCTAGGCATCTGAAACCGAGTTAATTCTATAATTATTACAAACATGTCCTGCCCCTATATATCTGGTTATTTGTAAAACGGTTAGTCTTGATCGCGTACTCTAAATAATGGTGAATTATTAATAATGGTATTGGCTTTTTAATTTGCAACTTCAGTTCTCAGAAACTTCTTCCCATTTGTGCCACATTATCAACGTGTGGCGTGTATATATTGATCCAATAAAGATGCAATTCTCCGCTAAATGTTCATATAGCACCGCAGAACGACGAATCATTTTATGCAGGTCCTCAATCGCCCATAAACCAGAAAGTGATAATCAACTTGGGAAAGAGGTCAAGTACGAACTTTAAGTGGAGTGATTATTGAGAACTGGAGTGAGCTTGATACATTCCAACTTTGTTTATTAAAGAGAGCTTTATTAAACATTGTTTGGCTTAAAAACGTAGTGGCAGCAAAGTTATTTATAGCCACTACACCTTAGCCAGTTTACCAATGTATGTACAATCATTCAAACATATGGAATGCTGACCAAAGCTTCATATTTGTAGTTTATTTAAAAACTTTCATTAGGCGTGCGTCAGTTTCTGCTATTCATGTGCAAATTACTGGCTACTCTTAATTCAAGGTACACAACATACCAAACTTTCCGCGACCTTTAAAATTGTCGCGGCCAAATACTTTTTAATTTATTCTTATAATACGTCATACGTCAGCTTAACATAGGCTAGTGCAGCTTATATTAGCATAAGTTAATAACATGTGGGTTTTAAAGTGGCAACGTTGCTCTCCTGAAACCAATCATCCTGCCATTATAATTCTCATCTCATCAGATTTTTATTTATTTCATTTGATTACAATAAAAATTTGGTCAGATGCCCACATGTCTTTTTGAGCTATATGCTCATTTATAAAGCGGGGGTGGAAAGCTGTTATTATTTCAAAATAACATTTTCTCTATAAATTTGATTTTTTTCTTTGTCTTTTGGTCTTATTTGGCATAACCCAGAACAGCTAGTCGATAACTTTAAACAATAAGAACGGGTCGTAGCCAGAGTTTCGTTGACGATCCTCCCGTTCGTTATCAGTGTCCATTGATATAACCCATAAAAAAATTATAGATCGACCTATAAAAGACAGCCATTTATATGGTTGCTGCAAGAAGAATGAAATGTTAAAAATTTATTTGGGAAGAACGCGACACAAGTAGGTATAAAAGCGTTGATTAAACGGGTTAAATTTTTTATTTTATTACAGTTTCCGGTTTAGTATTAATCAAAACATAAATCATATAGTTGCCACGATCTTGTTATAAAGCTCATAGCAACACCTTCCCTCATTTTGGAAATTTTCCATACATCATCCTGGCAAACAACGAGCCCTAATTTTTTATTAACAACTGAACCAGTTAAAAAAATGTATTTATTAATTGCTAACCGTTAAACGATTCGGTGCGTTTTGTTGACTTGTAATTTGCACACAATTTTCGCGAAACTTTCCCATGATTAAAGTTTTGTTATACCGCGTAATTCACTTAACGTGTCATACACGATTTTTAATAATCGGATTTGTCTTTTACACATTTATGAAGACATTCTAAAACTAACATCTAAATATTGCACTGGTTAGAACAGTGGTCAGTATATTAGTTGCGAGTAAGTTACGAGTAACCGTGAGAGACATCCAAAGGCTTGTTGTACTTGAGCGGTTGGAAAATTACGATTTATTCGTAATTCGGAATTATGATTTAAAAATGAATTACGAAATACGAAACCATCTCGAAAAAGTAGATATGTTTAATGGCTCAGCCTTTTTAGCACTCCATCTAAAGGTTTTGACAAAAGTGATGATTGAATTCGTTTGGCCATCTTTGCTCAGGATTAGTCACTAGTTTTTATCGTATGGTCACTTGCGATTAAACGGTAAATAAATAATGAAAAATTCAGAAAAAAATTCCCCGGTAACACCTCATTGCTAGAAAATCTTACCGTTCTATCAAATTTCGTTAAGTAATCATTAGGTCAGGATTGGTCACCATATTTTGTCGTTTCGTCACTAATTGGTCAGTTTTTATGGATGCAGGATGGAATGTACTACCAACAGTCAAACAATATAAATTTTTGGAAAAAGACATCAATTTGAAATGTTTTTAAAATGTCTTACTTCCGAACTTGTATAAATGTATACAAATAATTATATCATTCGCGAAAAATGAGCAATACGCAGTTTTAGGGATAATAAAACTTTATTTCTAGTATCCCTCTAGGGGATACGATCACTCTCTTTCGATCTATCTTTAAATATTTGGGTGATTTAAAGTTATGTGCATTTTCATCCGAAATATTAATAATTTAAATCATTCTGTTGAATCCAGCTCAATGGGGTCAGTTCTTGAGTATAGGTGACCATCTACTTTGCTACTCGTACTACGACATTTTTATATAAAAAATTTATATTTCATTATGATTGTAATAAAAACAAACAACAAATACCAGAACGCCTCATATCAAAGATCAGAAAGCTAATAAAACTCATAATATAAATATTTTTGTTGTTGTAACCAAACCATTGGCCCGTTCCATACACGGCTTCAAAACACTGGCATCACCTTCGTTTCTTTTCCCATTTACCTATAAAATCGATGTTAAATGCGACATAAAAATTTTCCGAACTAACACAACAAATAAAAGTGAAAATAAAAAAACTTAAGACCATTTTTGAGATGTAGATTTTTGTTTAAATTTTATTTTCGAGAGAGCAGAATAAAACAATACAAAAAAATTTGGTATTTTAACAAAAAACGGAAGGGGGAGGGAGGTACAATTTAAATTTATTAAATTTTAAGGGTTATAAATTATAAGGGTTATAATTTAAGGGTTCGAATTATCAATAAAAAATCTATTCCGACTTAGTTTGAAGCCAGAAGCTGAAGCCGTGTATGGAACAGGCCATTAGGCATTTGGAAAACAGACATTTTACATTCTTTCGTTTTATTTCCGATGCACCTTCTCCAAAAGATAAAAAATGAAAAAATACGAATAATACAATTTCGATGAACAATTCAGAACGGTACTGGACGCTCCATCTATTAAATAAAATAAACCAGTTTTTTGTGTCTTAACTTTGAAAATCGACCACGTGTTATATTGAATCGGGGCCTTAAGTCGACCTCAAATGTTATGAATCGACAAACCGATATAGTCATTGTTTACCGGTAAACTACCATAAGAGCTGTGTTTCTTGACGCTTGATCTGATTCTTGATCAGTTCATGTTTCGTAAAACAACACAAAGGCGTTTGCTAGATTAAAAATCAAAATTTGTGATCTAAAATAAAATTTGGATCTTGAACTAATCCTGATCAATGGCCGTCAAGCAACATGGTAAATATTATCGATTAGACTTTGACAACTGTTCTTCTCGGTGATAAAAAAGTTCTAGCGCTAGTTATTTCTTAATCCATTTTTGAATAGTTTTAGTTTTATTTTATGTAAGCGATTCGTTATCATATAATTTGATTTTTATTCATAATTCATAATATTTAAGTGAACGTAATTAATTTATATCCGTTTGTGATTACCGTTTTTTTCTCTTCTTTTAGTTATATAGTACCGAGATAATGAAATGGATTACAATGCGAAACGTCGGTGATTAAATAAATTAAACTGTTTTACAATTAATATGTTGTATTAA
The DNA here is from genome assembly GCA_947310385.1 of Nephrotoma appendiculata. NCBI lineage: Eukaryota > Metazoa > Arthropoda > Insecta > Diptera > Tipulidae > Nephrotoma > Nephrotoma appendiculata. The sequence goes on along the minus strand of OX371224.1, from coordinate 375,500,358 downwards.
AGTGTATGATAATTTGGTTGTACGCCTCGAAGTAATCAACCTGTTATCTAAAATAAAACACCCACGAAAATTATATATTTACAAATTCCTAAAGCACATTGAAATTTTTTGATAGAATACCAATTTCATAACTCAAACAAAGTTCGTTTAGTTCAGCCAACTAAAATGTAGCTGTTTAATAAAATAAAATTTTATAATTTAGTAAGAAATTTATGCGTAATGTGCAGATAATTTTAAAAATTAATATAAAAAATGCAAAACCAAATCTTATACGAGTTTGTGGTTTAAATATTTTCTTATTTGAAATAACTCGTTTATGACGATTTTTGTTATAAAAGCTATTGGACCAATGGATTGTTATCAATAGAAGAGTAAACGTTCAAGTGATGATATCTAAAAATTAAATTACAATATCGTTGAGTAAAATTTATTTATTACAAATGTCGACCAAAAAGTTCATATTTTATAGTTTAGTGGCCATGGCTCTCGTGAAAGCATCATTTGGACGTGAGTAACTAATTCAAAATAAACTGACTTTATTTTAGTGAAAAACAAGTGGCGTAATAGTGTTTCCCTATTTAAAAAGAATTATTATCTAAGATATAGTGTTCCTGCTTTAATAACAAATAAAACTCTTTATGTATTTTATTTGTTTTCTTGCTGTGAAAATTCACATTCAGTATTTTGCCTACTACAACTTCATTTACGTTTGTTTATGAAGTAATTTATACAATTTTTCTCTGTGACAGACTAGGGATTAACAAAACGAGATTAGTTAAACTCGTTTAGCTAATCGATCATAAATCCTCTTGCGTTGACATACTACAGTTTAGCTAATCGCGGTGCAAATGTAAAATACTATAATGGCGCCGCGATTGCACGGTATCAATATTATAACAAATAACATATCATTTGAATTTATTAGTTATTTATTTCATTAAATAAATATTTCTTTAATAATAAACATCGTAAATATCCATTTACAATTAATTGTTATGTAATAATTAAATAACGAATGAACTCCTCATTTTCAGTTTTAGAATAAACAGCGTTTATTGCAATTCACAAGTATATTTTTTGTTTGTTTAATTTTACTACTATTTGAATCAAATGCACACAAACAATGAAATATCATAATCATAAGTGTTAAAATCTCCGACGTGTAATGGCACTACTTGTAGTCCCTCCCACTAATCTCATAAATATGATAAATCTTCAAAAATTTTGAAGATTAGTTGACTCAACCAGTTTAGTCACTAAACTTAAAACCAAATCGAGAATAGCTAATCATCTAGTTGACACACTATCGCTTAATTCGAAAAAATCACTAATCGCATTTTATTAATCCATAGTCTGTCACAGGTATTACATACAATATACCGACGAGAAGTTTTAATGTCGTTATGAAGTATTCATTGAAATTCGTTTTGATACATGAACAATTTTGCCCCGACAACTAGAATTGTTTGTACTTGTTTTTCATTTTGATTTGATTAAATTTGGAAAATTGAAAAGTAAAGTGATAGTATAAGCCACAAAGGCGATGATATACGTGTATAGTTTTTGTATTAACGGCATAATAATTCTGCCCTCTGTTGATTAGAGCCCATTACACAATTAATACTAGCTGCGTTTTGCTGAAAAACAATCGGGTTGAGTTCGCGATAGCTTTTTTTCAAATTTGTCTAATTTAAAATTAAAAATTTATTTTTTTTTTAATTAAATAATTTAGATTTAATCTATGTATAATCAAAAAAATCCATCATAAAAGTTGTATAGTTTTCTTTTGTGTGTCGTTGTTCTGTATAGTTCTGAACTACTCCGTTATTATACAGAATTATACAGAACAACCCACCCCAGTTCCACCCAAGAAGTACAGCCATCAAAGACGGGAATGGAGAGCTGAGAACAAACGTGGCTGATGTTCTCTCAGTATGGCAAACCTACTTTCAAAATCTGCTAAATCGGAATGACGAAGTGACCCCCATTAGGGCAATAGCTCCGCCAGGTGAAGAGGTCTTTGTCGAATATCCCACAGTAGAGGAAGTAGACGCAGCTATTAGTCGATTGAAAAACGGCAAGGCACCTGGTCTCGATGGAATCCCCGCAGAATTAATTAAACTCGGAGGCGCTACTCTTGCAACAAGTTTATACGATCTCGTCGTTTGTATCTGGGACCAAGAAGAGTTGCCGGAGAATTGGAAGACCGCACTCATATGTCCGTTGCATAAAAAAGGCGACCGTCTTAAATGTGAAAACTTTCGTGGCATAGCTCTATTGAACACTGCTTACAAAGTGTTGGCTAATGTTGTACTTGCCAGACTCATCCCATTCGCCGAAAACATCATTGGCGACTATCAGTGTGGTTTTCGTCCCAACCGATCGACCACTGACCAGTGTTTCACCATGAGGATGATCTTGGAAAAATGTTGGGAGTACAACATAACCATACATCAGCTATATATAGACTTCAGACAGGCGTATGACAGTATAAACCGCGACAACCTATGGGCCGCGCTCATATGCCTGGGAATCCCAGAGAAACTCGTTTCTCTGTGTAAATTAACAACATCCGGATCTGTATGTAGAATCGTAATTGAAGGATCTGTGTCAGACTCCTTTGAAATAACATCTAGTGTTCGACAGGGTGATGCACTCGCGCCTTTGCTGTTCAATCTTGCGCTTGAGTACGTAGTGAGGAAAAGCAACATCGAAACCTCGCGCTGTGTATTTAATAAGTCAGGCCAAATTCTTGGATATGCAGATGATATCGTGCTTCTTGGCCGAAGACCTAGCGATATCAAAGACAGTTTCATACCGCTCGATCGCTGCGCAAGAAGACCTGGTTTGGAGGTGAACAGCAGTAAAACCAAATATTTAGTAACACCTAGGAACATCTCTACGGCAAATCTCGGAATTGGCGACCACAACTTTGATAGCGTCGAAAACTTTAAATATATACCTCGGGTCAGTTATAACATCGTCGAATGATATGCAGGCAGAAATAAAAGCCCGAATCGCTGCCGGACTACGAGTTTTCTACGCCAAATCAAGATTATTGCGATCGAAACATCTATCACAGTCGTGCAAGCTCGCACTTTATAAAGCACTTATAAGACCTGTGCTGGCTTTCGGAAGCGAGAGCTGGACCATGACCTCTAACGATTGTAGATTATTATCTACCTTCGAAAGGAAGGTTGTCCGTTCAATTTTTGGTCCAATTAAAGTTGCGAACAACGAATATCGGATTCGTATGAATCACGAAATAAAGCAACTCCTCGGAGGCAGCGATATTATCGGATTCATCAAATCCAATCGAGTGAGATGGCTCGGCCACGTTACAAGGTCTCCACAACAACGGATGATAAATAAAGTGTTCCACCAACAATCAGCCGGAGTACGTCGTAGAGGAAGACCCCGACTACGCTGGCGCGACGACATCGAACAAGATCTTCGAACATTAGGATGTCGAAACTGGAGGACGAGAGCGGTGGATCGAGATGGATGTGTCGCCTTAGTACAGGGGGCGATCTCCCTTCATGGGATGTGAAAGCCAGAGAGAGAGAGAAAATACAGAACAACGATATTACAAGAAAACTATATAACTTTTATGATGGATTTTTTTGGTTGTACATAGATTAAATCTAAATTATTTAATTAAAAAAAAAAAAAATTTTTAATTTTAAATTGGACAAATTTGAAAAAAGCTATCGCGAACTCAACCCGATTGTTTTTTAGGAAAAAGCAACTATACTATTGTCATTACTTGTAATGACAATCCTAAATCTAGCATAATTACTTCATCATTAATTTTAATCTTCATACGATCAATTGGAGTCAATTTGTTCAACATTCAGGTTGAAGGGAAAAACTGAAAAACTGAATATGTAATATTCAAATATTTTTTCTATTTGACAGTTGTAATGATTTCCCTACATACGGTCAGGATTCCCCATAAACACATATTTCCACCCTCTTGGTAGTATTGATGCACAAAAATCAGAAAAACAGGATTTATGTCAATACCGACCATCATTATTAATTTTATCCCATTACACACACAATCAATAGTGATGTCAATACCAAGTCGTATTGTCATTAATATTGATTGAGTAATGGTCGTTATTAATTTACCGTACCTTATAAGGCAAAAAACATAATTCTTTTATAGAGAATACATGGAATATTTTGCGACAATGCGTTTTTTGTTTTATATATAATTAATTTTATTTGAAGCCGGTACTTTATCATTGTAATAATCTGAAGGTATGTGATCTGATAATTCTGATATCTGATAATTAAATAAATAAAGGAAAGGTTTTGGCCGAAGGAGTAAACAAAATTTTTAACAATCATGGTTACAAAATTTTAAAAATATTTTTTCTAAAATTAAATGTTTCTTCACTAAAAACTTGCAATTAGTTCCTTGCAATAGTTTAAAATTTAAAACAATTAAATATTTTGTTTTGTGAATTGTATTATAGAGCAATTGTGCAGGCTATAAAAGGCGAAAAGGGGGTCTGTGTTGAACGTCATACATGTTCGCGATTGAAGGAACGCTCTTTTGTAGAAAAACATTGTGGCACTATTAATGGAGTGCTCACCATATGCTGTCAACCTAGTGAGCCAGTAGTGAATATAAGTACTAAAATTACAGCAATCACCGATTTAGCGACACACCCAAATACAAAATTGATACCATTGGAAGAATGTGGTATTTATACCAATGATAAAATCGGTAATGGCAAGTTGGTCGATCTCTTTGAATTTCCGTGGATGGCAGTACTTGAGGGATGGTTATCTGGAAATACTATATCCAAGCATTGTGGGGGGACGTTAATATCAAAACGACATGTTTTAACAGCAGCCCATTGTTTGCGCACTGCACAACGTTTAATAAAAATGTAAGTACATTTAAATTAGAAATTAAATTTAACATTTTAATTCAGTGTGTATATTAATTTTGGTTAGCGAATCAGTATTGCTTGGGGAACATGATATTAGAACAGATCCAGATTGTATTTATGAGGAATGTGCTCCACATGTACAACGGATCAATGTCGAACGATCAGTACCACACCCAAATTATAAAACCACTACCAGTAAAAATGATATCGGAATAGTTCGATTGGCGCGAAATGTAGAATTTTCGGACAGTATACAGCCCATTTGCTTACCATATACGGAAGCAGCACGAGCATATGATTGTGAAAAAAAAAATTTTGTATCGGGATGGAGTCTAACGGAAAGTGGAGATTTTTCTAATGTGCTAATGAAAACGATACTCAATGTCACATTAGAGAGTGAGTGCTCAGTAAAAATTCAGAAGTACACATCGCGGATTCAAATCGATGATAGTACATTTTGTGTCACGGGCGGCGACAGTAGTGCATGTAATGGTGATTCTGGTGGACCGGGTTCATCTTTAGTACGAATACCGCCCTTTGGACCACGAATGTTTCAATACGGAATTGTATCAGGTGGGACAGGCATTTGCGGAATGACAAACTTACCGGGAATTTATACTCGAGTGACGAGCTACATGGAATGGATTTTAGATATTATTACTGAATAAAATATTGTTTAAGTTTTAACTTTACTATTTATTATTGTGTTTTCTTAATTAATTAAAAAACTTTATTTTAAATTCCAAATTATGGATCGGTTATTCTTTCACTTAATATAAATCCCTGGTGTACAGAACTAGCGCTTGGTCGAACGTGGTTGAGTTGAAAATTGTTTTGTCTTTTTGTACATACAAACAACATTTTATGGTTTTTCTTTTAATTGGATGCATTTAAGCAACATTAATCACTTAAACGATACACAACTGTGAGAGATGATTAACAAAGCAACATCAGACTAATTAATGGGTATATTGTTAATGGAAACTGAAGTCACTACCTCTGCTCAAATATGGGTATTGAGTAAGCGGGCCCTATTTCAATACGTGCTTCCAAAGGGAGAGGACACAAACCGACCAAGATGTAGGTATGCCGGCTTAGTGATTTATTTCTCTACTAAAGTAATTTATTTAGAACTAGTAAGTGATTTGACAACGACAGCGTTTTTAGAATTACAACTAGCAATAAAGCAAGCTAACTAAAATACTGGCGAGCAAACAGCCAATAATTACTGGAGGAATTATGGGTAGAAAATGCTAAGTCAGCGAAAAAAAATTAAAAGACAGAAATAAGCAACAATAAAAAAAACTATGAGGTTGGAAAATTGAGATTGGTTTAATTAGTCCTTAGGACAAGCCAATAACATGTTCATTATGGATAGAATAATGAATACCCTGCCAGAACCTAATGGTTTAACCAAAGTATCCATAAGTCTCTAAGAATTCGAATTTTAAAATAACGAGTACGAAGATTAGCCGTCTCTCACTTGGAGACAATCAAAATATAAAAGCAAACCCTAGTCAAGAAGCACCATCAATAGGCAAACAACCAATGTTAGGTAAACTGAAAGATAGCTTTGAAACAAAGCCTCTCACTTGCTAAGATGGTTTACCTACCGTTACTAAAGTATAATCGACCTGCATAGCACATTCGAGTTAATTTCACAAAATTTGGTGATAAACCCGGCATAAACTTCGAACATCTCCAATTAACAACCAATAACTGAAATGTTATAGTTTATTATAACATCCTGAAGTAAGCATACACAAATTACAATAAGTGATTCATAAACAAACTATCTGCACTAATCGTACCACCGTTTTAATAGTCCTTATACTACAAATAGAACACAAAAACGATCTACTGCATCGCAAAAAAGCAAACTCTGGAATGAGTAACTGTGAACCCATCAATGTTATAGAAATAAAGCGAGTGAAATATTTGGCATATTAGATGACCGAGACGCGGTAACGTATTACGAGCAAGAAATTAAAAAACTGATATTGGATAATAATCGCCTATTAGCATTGATGAAACCTAAAGAAAACGTTTTAAAAAAAGGTAAAGAGACAAAAATAGAGCGCTTAGTCACCCAGCCACTGAACCAGTAAGACAGATGGTTTAAACACACAATGTTAAACAGTGCAATAAAAATCGCAGTTACTTCTGACCACAGTACTAGTGAAAGTTGTCATTGGTGAAAGAAGTTGCCGCCATTTAGAATTATGGAGAGTACTCATTGATCACAGCTTTCAAGGATCCTTTTTAGTGAAGCCAGGGAATTAAAAACACAGAGCACAACGACACACATACAAGTTAAAGGAATAGGAGGGCTTGTATATCAGACCAACAAGTAAAATTCTATATCAAACCTAGATTCTCGAACCTAGAACGGACCTCATATCAATAAATTGTTGAAAGTAGTATTTCACATTTCAAACAAAATCGTCATATTACTAGGTGCAGACTCTTATCCTGCCATGAAAGAATGATATAAAAGGTGCAAGATCTAGTTGTGCAAAAAACGGAATTAGGATGGATAATATTTGGCCCACTATGGTAGCAAGCCAACAACCAGACAGCGCATGATAATCTAGACGAAATTAGAAAATAAATTAAAGACGTTTTAGGTGGTTGAAGAAGTACAGAATCTTAGATTAGAACATTAACAGAAGATGAAAAAATGTGCCAATAACATACAGTAAACACCGTCAGCCTGATATAAAAAGGAAGGGGTGTAGTGAGGCTTCTCTCCCCGCCTAGGATAAAAATATTTGCTAAGGACTAAGAAATGTGTTAAGTATCATGAGACCATGTAATAACGAAGATGGAATAAAAACGTTAACAACAGAAAATACTTCGCATCCTTTCGACCACAACGTGTTGTTTTTTATACATGTATCAGTGAAAACGAACATCAAGAAGAGCCGCAACGATCAATAATTTATGGACTAACCTTACAAAAAGAACTAATTTCAATTCAACTGAGATGGGGGAAACATAAAGTCGTCTTCACAACAGATATTGAAATAATGTTTAAATTACACAGATATTCAGTTCAGTAATTAAAAAAAACAACTTAATTCAATAGGGGTTTAGCATAAAGCCAGCAAACAACAAAAAAGAATTTATTAAACATTTATTTACTATATTCCATCAAGGGATTTGGCCTCAAATGAGGTTTCATAATCATATTTTCATTTCGAATAATGAGTGATTAATTCATGAATCCTAAACCAGCCGTGAAATTTTTTCCTTGAGACAACACAATAGTCATAATTAATAAAATAGAATATCACAACAAGATTCAGGACTATATATAACGGCAGAGAACAACGGCATCGAAAAATTACCGGGATCCAGCAAATCCGCCGGTAATTTTTCGATGCCGTTGTTTGTTGATGATACACAAATAAAGCGACTGATCAATATTTCTGATAACGATTCAAAATAATGATGCGATAAAGTACTTTAATTTGTATACAAATAGTATTCAAGATTTTGTAAAACAAGATAAATTTTATACAAAGCAAATTCATGTTTTCCAAAATTGGTAAATTTCTGACAAAAAAAGTTAAACTCGATCAAGTTAAAATTGCAATCTTCCAAAATCCTTAAAGCATAATAATTTTAATTTGATTTGTAAAAGCTTGAATTTGAATTGTAAAATCAACTCAGTTTGAAATACAAAAACTAGAATTTCCTTTGAAGATTATTTAATTTATTTATGTTAAAATTCAAAGGAATTTGGTTGTTTGTTTTGTAAAATCTTGAACATTATTTGTATAAAACTGAAAGTATTTTGCAACATCATTATTTTAAAGTACAAAACCTGTGGCTTATATACGATTCACTTCACATAGAAGAATTTGTACGGATATTTTTTACGTCACAGCACCAATTTTGTGGGTGCTAGCAAGGTAATGGAACTAAAAATGAATTGAATACATAGAATAAACGACCTCAAATATTATTACCCCCACCAGGAGCACCAACATTTTGATGGATTATGGGAGGCTGCTGTAAAATCTGCTAAATATCACTTAAACTGAGTGATAGAGTAAGCAACTATGACATTTGAAAAACTAACAACTATTTAGCATGTCAAATAGAGGGCTGCCTTAAGTCGAGTCTCAGTATATTATTAATATTTGCCGTGTTTCATGACACCCATTGATCCGGATCAGTTCAACTTTTATATGAAAAACCTGATTCAAATTTTGTTTTAGAAAACAAATTTTGAACCGTATCAGATCAAACATCAAGATCAAGAAACACAGCTATTGTGTCTGTGAGGATTAGACCTAATAGGTCTAAAACAGAAACTTCAACATTGGAGATTGGTAGGGTAAACTTAGGTCCAAGGCTAAGTAATAATGCGATAGTTTGAGGCATATCAATATTAGTTTTGTGTTCAAGAAACTCCTTATTGTAATTTAATTCAAGATCTTTAATTTTTTGATCTATTCGGGATTTACATTTTTTGATAAGTTTTATGTTGTTGAGATGTACTAGTCTTTTCTACTTTGTGTTTTCCAAATTTGTAAATTGTTGTACAATATGTATATGTATAGGTAAACAATTATATAACAAATAATTTAAATATAATCGTGTGTGTTGAATACTATCGCAAACTGTGGGATTATAATTCTTAATTGTTAACAGTTTATTTCGATATGGTTGGTGTCCTTGGATGATGAAAGTTTTTATAAATTTATTCACACGGTATTCGATCAAAATAGGAATCACATCTCGTCTTCTACATTTCAACAGGAAAACTTCTTTAGGTTATAGTTGAGAGAACTTGTCGGTAAGTTTTGTATATCTTTTAAAATATGATTGATATCGGTATCCATAATGTGGCCTTGTAAATAGAAAGAAATTATTTTGTTGAAGTAGATTCATTATTAGGAGTTTGGTGTTGAATAAAGGATGCTTATTTTCTAAAAATCATTTCTATGAAAACACTACTTGTGATTATCGAAATGATGTTGAGATAAATGTTGTTATGATTCATAAAAAATTACAAAAAATCTTATTGTACAGAACAATACAGGAACTTCACACGACTAGACAATCCTCCGTGCAAGAGATGCGTAACACGGAGGAATCGATTAGTTCCGTAGTTAGTGAGGGTGAGTTGTTCTCTCGCTTCATAACGTTAGGGAAATTTGATGATAAGGTATGTACGCCATAATTTTTATTCGAAAAATTAATAATCCTTTTTTTACTTTTAGACTATGGAGGACTGTAAACAGATCATGATGCAGCGTGGCAAAACCTTTTTGCGGAAGCTATTACAAGCTCGTTTCATAATAGCCCAACAAGGTTCTCAATTTATAGTAGACGGTAGTCGTGTACTAACCCACTCAAGATCTCGTGTAGTAATAGAAACCCTTAGACTAGCCGCAAATGCGAATAAACGTTTCCATGTATTCGTAACGAAAAGTTCACCCGACGAGACGGGCCATCATATGATGATTTTCCAATAAATTTAACATTTTGTTATTGTAAAGCATCGACAAAACTAAAGTGTTTTCCAAGTCAATCAACTTTAGTATTTGATTGCATGCTGTTTATGCAAATTAATTTAGTTATAGTTTTTTTTTGTACTGATTGGATTAGTTTTGAAAAAATAAGGTTTTATAAGTTTTTATCAAATTCCAAGAATTATATTGTATTTTTAGATATTACGTGCGTAAATACGTTTGTATAATCATTTTTGAAAGTATATGGCAAACCCGTTGCAAGGAATGAGCTATTTCATCGATATAATTAGTTAACACGGTCCAACTCTAACGAATTCATCATGTAGATTGGATCAAAAAATCGATAAGTCCTTACGTGTTTGTTATTAAACGAATAAGGAACTTTTTAACTCGAGAACATTTGCAACTGATATATAATGCGTATATTAACTCCAGATTATTATACCTAAACCCTCTTTGGAGTGGAGTAGCAAAATTTAAACTGAATGAATTAGGAATTATCCGCAAGAGGGCTTTAAAGTTAATTAAGGGTGTACCAATACGTTACCCAACAATTGAATTGTTCAAAGAATTTGGTTCTTTATCATTCATGAACAATTTCGAATTGATATTGTATGTGTATAAGATTTTAAACAATTTAATTGTACATTATCTAATCATTGTAAAAGCAGGGGACACGTATGGCTATAACTTACGGAATGCGTCGTTATTGTTAAGAGAATTTCTCGCTCGAGATACCTGTACAAGAAGCAATTTATTATATAGAGGAATTCCGTTATATAACAAGCTGCCTACCGAAATTCAAAATATTAGAACCTTAAAAAATTTCAAAGTACAAACAAAAATGTTTATGAATTTAAATAAAAATATGTTTAATGAAACTATATAGCGAATAATTTGAATTCAATATTTTAGTATACTTAAATTAATGCACTACTATAGTATAATTTATTTAATTTATTTATCTATTTAAATTTTTATTTGTGATATCTAGCCCCAACTAAAAAACAGTTTGGTTTAAATGTAAAATTAAAAAGTAGTTGCATACAACCCTTTGGGTTACAGCAACTTAAAAAAAACAAGAATTTTTTTTTGTATAAAAGTATAATGTTCATATTGTAATTACAAATTAATAAAGGGGGGAAAAAAATCAGTAATTATCTGTATTATTCAAAAATTATAATTTGAGCTGACGAATAATTTCACGTTTTGTTTGTTTATCCCTCGTCCGGCGGCATAATTTTACAACGCAAAAAGGCAACAGACATACAATTGTACTTTTATATATTTCATATGGAAATCGTCACAAGACATATTTTTTATAAGGTATAAAGATAATATTTAGAATTTTCACGTTATTAAAATGTAGAGATCTCCCAAAGCTTTAAACCTCTCCGGCTTCTACAAGAAGACTTGTTAGTATTAAGAAAACGGAAAAGGTACAATTGTACCTATGCCGCCTGACGAGGGTTAAAAATGTGATCTTAATCTTAGTTTGAAAACCTTATTGAAAATCCTACTCTACATTGCATTTACACCACTGAAAGTAAATTTAACAGAAACATCTGTGAACATATTAAATTAGTAAACTAAATTCTAAGTAAGCACTAAATAAGTGCTGTATTAATTTGGTAAATTTTATAAATTTACAACAACAATTGCATGTATATAAATTGGAAATAATTTAGCTAAATTGAAAAAGATTTATGAAAGCCAATAAAACTTGGCTTCATTTTTAAGACTTGGACAATTTTAAGATTTTTTATTTTGATATAATTTATTATATATATATATTATATATAGTCTATAATAATAAAAATTTCAAAAAATAAAACTAGTTTTTATTTATAATTAATCTAAAAAAATACGCCATTACGATGTTGCAACCACAAATTTATTCTGTTCATTTGGTAAAATTCTAAATTCGCTAAGCTCAGCTAAATTCTAAAAATTTATTTTTACCAAATTACAGTGAAAGATAATTAATATTTAGATATTGGCGTCGGTTAAACAACTTATTTGTCGGATTTACTGCGTCGGGAGTCCAAAATTTCATATAAAAAAAATTAAAACTATGAATTTCGATCAAGGTTGCTTTGAGAACTGGTTTTATTTTCGAACAAATCAAACAAAAGTTTTCCTTCAAAATTCTCAGGTAAAATTGCAAATATGGTTAGCAAATCGTCAAAACTGGGTGGTACGAGGGCAAATCAAAAAGTCTTTCAATATCATATGAAAAAAAAAGGGTGAGTGAGACAGCAATATTTTTATTTTTCGACATAATCTCTTTTAAGGTTTATACATTTATCACATCGATCAATTAACTTGCCTAAACCCTCTAAAAAAAGATTTCTTTTGCTCCATAAAATATTCATTTACAACAGACTGTACTTCATAGTCACTGGAAAATTTCCGGCCCCTTAGTGTTTTTTTCAAATTGGGAAACAGAAAGTAGTCACTGGGTGCCAAGTCTGGACTGTACGGTGGATGCGGAATTTCCACGAAGCCGCAGTCCTTTAATGCAGCTTGAGCAATATTAGCCTTGTGCACTGGTGCATTGTTGTGAAGAAGCAAGATTTTTTTCCTAACTTGGCCGTTTTTCCCAGATCGCTTTTTTCAATTTTCGCAAAACCTCTGCGTAATATATGCCTGTGATTGTGGTTTTCGGTGGCATATAATCGATTATAAAAATTCCTTCAGCATCCCAAAAAATTGTTGCCAAAACCTTACCAGCAGACGGTTGAGTTTTGAATTTCTTTGGTGGTGGTTCACTACGCTTAATCCATTGCATCGATTCTTGTTTGGATTCCGGAATCCAGTGATGAAGTCATGTTTCATCGCCTGTTATTATGTGTTCCAAGAAATTTTCTAGATCTTCTTTGTACATATCTAAAATCGTCTTTGAAGTTTGAACACGCATTTTTTTTTGTTCTGCATTCAACAAACGGGGAACCCATCGCGCACTTACTTTCGACATGTGAAAGTGGTCATGTAATATAGTATATGTGGTACCGTATGAAAGACAAAGTCTCCACGCTAACCGCGGAACAGAAATACGCCGGTCCTCCAATACAATAGATTCGGCCAAAATTACGTTTTCATGGCTAATAGCATCTGCTGGCCGACCCGAGCGGTTGTCGTCTTCTAATGACTCTCGACCACTTTTGAATAATTTTCCCCACCTTGTTACTGTGGCATATGATGGTGCAGATTCACCGTAAACTTTTGATATATAGTTGAATATATAAATTGCATTTCGTCCATCTTTACAGAAAAATTTAATAACGGCGCGATATTCAATTTCATTCATTTTAAGAAAAATTCAAAACACGTGTTATTAAATTGACAAAAACAAACGAACTGTAAAATTTACATCGAAATGTTCTTCTAGAAGTTTCATCGCGACATAAAATGGTTTTGAAAAATATATTGTTGTCTCACTCACTCTATTTTTTCATATGATATTGCAAGACTTTTTGATATACCCTCGTATGTTGTAACCTCACTTTTTCAATACTTTATCGACGTTCATATTTTTTTTTGTCTAGAAAAATATTGGCAATTGTTTCGTTTAACTATTAGATTTATTCTATTGCGAATTGCGATGACAACCTACTAGAATACCGGGTTTCCATCGTCAAATTTCAACATTTTCTCGTTCCCTAATTTCGTTCAAGTATCGAAAACAAAATATATGTTGATAGAAAACAGCAGAAAAATGGTGTGACTTTTAAATCAAGAAGGCTAGAAAATGCAAGAAAAAGCGAAACAGAGTACATTTTCATTCTTAAAAAACGACATATAAACTATGATAAATTATTGAAAATGTTATGCCACAAATGGCACCCCTGACACAAAAACAAGTTTTCAATGTAGTACAGAACGTTAGTTCGGCCAAATGTGAACTTTCAAGCAAGTTCCGAAGTTCCGTTTGATTGTATGAATTATGATCATACGATTCTGAAAACATCAGTTTAATTGCCACGATTTGAGAAAGAGATAAATTCTTCATCTGCCAATCATCATGATTTCAGTACTTCAGATGACACTTATTGTAAATTTTTATCAAATTTCTCAGCTCCTATCACTCTGGATTTCGTCTTTTATCTGTTCTTAGAGGCTCCGCTTCGATTTCCACACATTTTCGTTTATATTGTATTCAACATTTTTCAGATAATCGTATGCAGCCGGTGTACTACTGGATTATGTGTAAATTAGCCGCTAATCGGGAAATATATTTTGCATAGTTGATCTATCAAACACGGGAAAAACGTTTGATATGAGTCAACCACAGTTTCCATGTATGTAACTAATTTTCATTTTTATCGTTTATAAATAAGATATCAACTTTTATAAATTTTATTGAATTTATTATCTTTCGCGCGAGCAATCTATGTGGTTTTAATATATTTAAATTTTCTAAATCATAGGGGGAAGCAGGGAATGGCGTCTACTTGACATCGGCATTGCGAACATTTCTGATATAAAACCAATGTGAATGCAAATAGTAACGATCAGTCAAATATTATAACTAATAGTGAAGTGATCAATATTTATAATAAAAATAGTTTATAGTGAAATTTGTTTATCAAAAATGACAATTTGGAAATTAATACTTTGCATAATATACGCCCTTGCATTCGCTAAATCAACAGAAGGACGTTCGTAAATTATTATCATTATTCTTATTAGTTAATAATTAAAATAGTTTATTAATAAATAAGAATTAATTGTGTTTATGTATAGAACAACCATGCCGAACACCAGTTCAAGAAAAAGGGGAATGCGTTGAATTTAAATCATGTAAACCGTTTTTTGAAATGGAACAGAAGCAATGGATAACACCCAATGATTTTGAAATAATTGAAAAAAGATGGTGCGGTACATTGAATGGAGTGCGCACAATATGTTGTCCCATTGGAAATTCAACTGTCAATTCCAATTTTAAACCATCCACGACAACCGAACCAACCACGACAACCGAACCACCCACAACAACCGAACCACCCACGACAACCGAACCACCATCTACCTTTACTCGTAATACCGATTTATCGAATCATCCTAATATAATTATAGTGCTTTGTGTTGTAACACAGTGATAAAAAATTTCCAGCGCTAGTTATTTTTTAATCCATTTTTAATGGTTTTAATTTGTTTTGTTTTAACAAAAATGTGATCTAATTCTGATTAATATATTTACAAAATTATTTTATGTAAGCGATTCCATGCCATCTGTTTTGTGGCCGAAGCACTCCCTGCTCTTTTGCGGTTTATTTTTCCGTCTTACTTTACGCATCTCTGCCAAATCGAAATAAGCGATTAAGCGATGTAAGCGATTCGTTATCATATAATTTGATTTGTATTCATAATTCATAATATTTAAGTGAACGTAATTAATTTATATCCGTTTGTGATTACCGCTTTTTTCGCTTCTTTTAGTTACAGTACCTAGATAATAAAATGGATTACATTGCGAAACGTCGGTGGTTAAATAAATTAAACTGTTTTACAATTAATATGTTGTATTAAAGTGTATGATAATTGGGTTGTACGCCTCGAAGTAATCAACCTGTTATCTAAAATAAAAAAAACCCATGAAAATTATAATTTACAAATTCATAAAGCACATTGAAATTTTTTGATAGAATACCAATTCCATAAGTGATAGTAACCCAGAAAGGCGATGATATATGTATATAGTTTTTGCATTAACGGGGCATAATAATTCTGCCCTCTGTTGATTAGAGCCCATTACACAATTAATACTAGCTGCGTTTTGCTGAAAAACAATCGGGCTGAGTTCGCGATAGCTTTTTTCAAATTTGACCAATTTAAAATTAAAAATTTAATTTTTTTTAAATTAAATAATTTAGATTTAATCTAAGAACAAATTGTACCGTATTGCGTTTTGTACCGTATCGCATTTTGAAATATCACGTTTTGAAATATCGCGTTTTGTTCCATATCGCCTTTTGTAACGTATCGCGTTTTGAATTATCGCGTTTTGAAATATCGCGTTTTGATAATTCGCGTTTTAAAATATCGCGTTTCAAATGGGACCCAGAACATCGATATTACAAGAAAACTATACAACTTTTATGATGGATTTTTTTGATTATACATAGATTAAATCTAAATTATTTATTGAAAAAAAATTAGATTTTTAATTTTAAATTGGTCAAATTTGAAAACAGCTATCACGAACTCAACCCGATTGTTTTTTAGGAAAAAGCAGCTACTATTGTCATTATTTGTAATGACAATCCTAAATCTAGCATCATTACTTCATCATTAATCTTCACACGATCAATTGGAATCAATTTGTTCAACATTCAGGTTGAAGGGAAAAACTGAATATGTAATATTGAAATATTTTTTCAATTTGACAGTTGTATTGATTTCCCTACAAACGGTCAGGATTCCCCATAAACACATATTTCCACCTGATTGATTGCTGCACAAAAATCAAAAAATCTGGATTTATGTCAATACCGACCATCATTATTAATTTTATCCCATTACACACACAATCAATAGTGATGTCAATACCAAGTAGTATTGTCATTAATATTGATTGAGTAATGGTCGCTATTAATTTACCGTACCTTATAAGGCTAAAAACATAATTCTTTTATAGAGAAAACATGGAAAATTTTGCGACAACGCGCTTTTTGTTTTATATATTATTGTGTATGTGATCTGATAATTCTGATATCTGATAATTAAATAAATAAAGAAGAGGGTTTGGCCGAAGGAGTAGACAAAATTTTTAACAATCATGGTTACAACATTTTAAAAATATTTTTTCTAAAATTAAATGTTTTTTCACTAAAAGCTTGCAATTAGTTCCTTGCAATAGTTTAAAATTTAAAACAATTAAATACATATTTTGTTTTGTGAATTGTATTATAGAGCAATCGTGCAGGCTAAACGGCGAAAGGGGGTCTGTGTTGAACGTCATACATGTTCGCGATTAAAGGAACGCTCTATCGTAGAAAAAAATTGTAGCACTCTTGATGGAGTACTCACCATATGCTGTCCACCAATCACCGATTTAGCGACACACCCAAATATACATTTGATACCATTGGAAAAATGTGGTATTTATACCAATGATAAAATCGGTAATGGCAATTGGGCCGATCTCTTTGAATTTCCGTGGATGGTAGTACTTGAGGGATGGTTATCTGGAAATACGATATCCAAGCATTGTGGGGGGACGTTAATATTAAAACGATATGTTTTAACAGCAGCCCATTGTTTGCGCACTGCACAAGGTAATATAAAAATGTAAGTACTTTTCAATTAATTATATTTAACATTTTAATTCACTGTGTGTGTGTATATTAATTTTGGATAGAGAATCGGTATTGCTTGGGGAACATGATATTAGAACAGATACAGATTGTATTTATGATGAATGTGCTCCACATGTACAACGGATCAATGTCGAACAATCAATACCACACCCAAATTATAGAACCCCTACCAGTAAAAATGATATCGGAATAATTCGATTGGTGCGAAATGTGGAATTTTCGGACAGTATAAAGCCCATTTGCTTACCATATACGGAAGCAGCACGAGCATACGATTATGAAAAAATTTTTGTATCGGGTTGGGGTCTAACGGAAAGTGGAGATTTTTCTATTGTGCTAATGAAAACGATACTCAATGTCACATTAGAGAGTGAGTGCTCCACGGGCGGCGATAGTAGTGCATATTATGGTGATTCTGGTGGACCGGTGGTGGATCATCTTTAGTACGAATACCGCGCTTTGGACCACGAATGTTTCAATACGGAATTGTATCAGGTGGGACAGGCATTTGCGGAATGACAAACTTACCGGGAATTTATACTCGAGTGACGAGCTACATGGAATGGATTTTAGATAATATTACTGAATGAAAATATTGTTTAAGTTTTAACTTTAATATTTATTATTGTGTTTTCTTAATTAATTAAAACTTTATTTTAAATTCCAAATTGTGGATCGGTTATTCTTTCACTTAATATAAATCCCTGGTGTCCATAACTATCGCTCGGTCAAACGTGGTTGAGTTGAAAATTGTTTTGTCTTTTTGTACATACGAGGGCAAATCAAAAAGTCTTGCAATATCATATGAAAAAAAAGAGTGAGTGAGACAGCAATATTTTTATTTTTCGACATAATCTCCTTTAAGGTTTATACATTTGTCACATCGATCAATTAACTTGCCTAAACCCTCTAAAAAAAAGATTTCTTTCGCTCCATAAAATATTCATTTACAACAGACTGTACTTCATAGTCACTGGAAAATTTTCGGCCCCTTAGTGTTTTTTTCAAATTGGGAAACAGAAAGTAGTCACTGGGTGCCAAGTCTGGACTGTACGGTGGATGCGGAATTTCCACGAAGCCGCAGTCCTTTAATGCAGCTTGAGCAATATTAGCCTTTAGGAGTCACAACCTCTGCTCAAATCTTCAATACGGGTATTGATTAAGCAGGCCCTATTTCAATACGTGCTTCCAAAGGGAGAGGACATAAACCGACCAAGATGTAGGTATGCCGGCTGATTGACTTAATTCTCTACTAAAGTATTTCATTTAGAACTAGTAAGTGATTTGACAACGATAGCGTTTGCATTTAAACTTTTTGCATGGAGATAAAAAAGGATTAAATAGATTAAATGGATTAAACGAAGAATTACAACTAGCAATAAAGCAAGCTAACTAAAAAGCTGGCGAGCAAACAGCAAATTATGGGTAGAAAATGTTAAGTCAGCGAAAAAAACCTAAAAGACAGAAATAAGCAATAATAAAAAAAAACTATGAAGTTGGACAATTGGTAGTACTAGTTTAATTAGTCCTTAGGACAAGCCAATAACATGTTCATTATGGATAGAATAATTAATACCCTGCCAGAACCTAATGGTTTAACCAAAGTATAGTAACCATTAGCCTCTAAGAATTCGAGGTTTAAAATAACGAGCACGGAGATTAGCCTTCTCTCACTTGGAGACAATCAAAATATAAAAGCAAACCCTATTCAAGAAGCACCATCAACAGGCAAACAACCAAGAGATTAGGTAAATTGAACGATAGCTTTGAAAGAAAGCCTCTCACTTGCTAAGACGGTTTACCTACCGTTACTAAGATATAATCGACCTACACAGCACATTCGAGTTAATTTCACAAAATTTGGTGATAAACCCGGCATAAACTTCGAACATCTCCAATTAACAACCAATAACTGAAATATTATAGTTTATTATAACCTCCCAAAGTAAGCATACACAAATTACAATAAGTGATCCATAAACAAACTATCTGCACTAATCGTACCACCGTTTTAATAGTCCTTATACCACAAATAGAACACAAAAACGATCTGCTGCATCGCAAGGAAGCAAACTCTGGAATGAGTAACTGTGAACCCATCAATGTTATAGAAATAAAGCGAGTGAAATATTTGGCATATTAGATGACCGAGACGCGGTACGTTACGAGCAAGAAATTAAAAAACTGATATTGGATAATAATCGACTATTAGCATTGATGAAACCTAAAGAAAACGTTTAAAAAAAAAGGTAAAGAGACAAAAATACAGCGCCTAGTCACCCAGCCACTGAACCAGTAAGACAGATGGTTTAAACACACAATGTTAAACAGTGCAGTAAAAATCGCAGTTACTTCTGACCACAGTACTAGTGAAAGTTGTCATTGGTGAATGAAGTTGCCGCCATTTAGAATTATGGGGAGTACTCATTGATCACAGCTTTCAAGGATCCTTTTTAATGAAGCCAGGGAATTAAACATACCGAGCACAACGACACACATACAAGTTAAAGGAATAGGAGGGCTTGTATATCAGACCAACAAGTAAAATTCCATATCAAACCTAGATTCTCGAACCTAGAACGGACTCATATCAATAAATTGTTGAAAGTAGTATTTCAAATTTCAAACAAAATCGTCATATTACTAGGTGCAGACTCTTATCCTGCCATGAAAGAATGATATAAAAGGTGCAAGATCTAGTTGTGCAAAAAACGGAATTAGGATGGATAATATTTGGCCCACTATGGTAGCAAGCCAACAACCAGACAGCGCATGATAATCTAGACGAAATTAGAAAATAAATTAAAGACGTTTTAGGAGGTTGAAGAAGTACAGAATCATAGAACATTAACAGAAGATGAAATACTGTGCCAATAACATACAGTAAACACCGTCAGCGCGATATTAAAAGGAAGGGGTGTAGTGCGGTTGTGAGGAGCATGGTGAGACCATGCAATAACGAAGATGGAATAAAAACGTTAACAACAGAAAATACTTCGCATCCTTTCGACCACAACGTGTTGTTTTTTATACATGTATCAGTGAAAACGAACATCAAGAAGAGCCGCAACGATCAATAATTTATGGACTAACCTTACAAAAAGAACTAATTTCAATTCAACTGAGATGGGGGAAACATAAAGTCGTCTTCACAACAGATATTGAAATAATGTTTAAATTACACAGATATTCAGTTCAGTAATTAAAAAAAACAATGTAACGAATTTTAGTTTCATTCCTCTTTCTCTTCTCTATTCCGAAAGTATCAGGTTGTACTACCCTTTCGCTGATTATAAACCGTATTTCATAAACTGGTCTATTTGGAAAGAGACGACTATTCAATTATTACCTACTCTGTACTAATACTTTGTTCTAAACAAGAGAAACCAAAAAAAATAGTCCCCTCACAATCTTTTTCTCCCTCTATTTATATTCTTTTTCATGTCCCGTAATTTTTATTATTCTTTTTTCTTTTTTTTGATTACTCTTGTTTAGAACAAAGTATTAGTACAGAGTAGGTAATAATTGAATAGTCGTCTCTTTCCAAATAGACCAGTTTATGAAATACGGTTTATAATCAGCGAAAGGGTAGTACAACCTGATACTTTCGGAATAGAGAAGAGAAAGAGGAATGAAACTAAAATTCGTTACAGGGCAGGTTCAAAATTATTATACCGCAGAGTAATATTTTGCAGCTGAAAAATGGGTTTTGTTTGAACTCCGTGGCGGTTGCTGCCCCAGGAAGAACTTAGGTTTTTATATCCATTAAGTGAAAGGTGCCAAGAATTTTGTTATTTTCATCTGCCATTACATAATAAAGGTCGCCTTGTTTTTCTTTGACGAAAGCTTTAACATACGGATATGCGAATTTGGCAGTAAATTTGTTTGCTGCATTACTCTGTGGGTGCTGCTTGACATACACCATTTGACCTATATTCAGGGATGCTCGAGGTCTCGTACGTAGATTATACTGATGAGAGTATTTATGATAGGCTTTGATTATATTATTTCTTACATCTTCATGCACTACTGCTAGCCTATCCGGCACTACCATCCAATCCAAGTAGTTCTCGCTTAGTAACTCGACATCTTTAAGAAGCTTATAATCTTTAGCATGTACTACCTTGTGGTATCCAAACATCGAAAAATGAGGCGAATAATTGGAAGTTTGATGGATTGCATTTCTAAGCGCACTTCCCACCTCAGGCAAAAATTTATCCCACAGCGTATGTTTCTCGCTAACATATGCTCTTAGTGCTGCTATTATGGATCGGTTTACCCTTTCCGAAGCATTACTTTGAGGTGAATAATATGCGGATTTTATATGCTGAATCCCTAAATCTTTTATAAGAGCACCAAATTCCTTCCCTACAAATTGAACACCATTATCGCTGTGGATTATTTCTGGTACACTGAACAACGAAAATAATTCGTCACGTAAGAATTCGACGATTTTATTAGCGGTGGCTTTTGTTAAAGTTTTCAGGTAGACGAATTTTGTCAAATTGTCCATTACAATCAAAATAGTGGTTTTACCGCTGGATGATCTCGGATATGGGCCCAGCAAATCAATATAAATTTTCTGCCAAGGTCTTTCTGATAAAACATGCTTACCCAGTGGTGGGCGTAAACATTGGTTTGATGGCTTGGACTGCTTGCATACGACACAGTTCGTGATGTAGCCATGTACATGGATAACCATTTTTGGCCAATAATACAGACGTCTTAGGCGTTCCAGAGTTTTTCGTATCCCACCATGCGATCCACTAGGCATATCATGTTCTTTTCGAATTAAATTTTCACGAAATTCGTTGGGAATCCACAATTTCCAGCAAGGAATATCTGTCAGTTGCACATTTAATTTCGGTTCTATCCTGATAAAAATTTTATTGTTTAATACTCGCAAATTTGGATAAAATTGCGGGTCTTGTTCAACTTTGGACCGAAGTCCTAAATATGATTGATCATGTGTATTTATAAAGTCGAACCCAGCCTCGTCGTATAATTTCAAATCCTGAACGAGTTCATCAATAGTGTCGCAATATATCCGGGATAATGCATCAGGTACGATATTCTCCTTACCTTTTTGATGAACAATGTTAAAATTAAAACCCTGCAACTTCAGGCTCCAACGTGCTAGGCGTCCACTTAATTCCTTTTGTGTCATCAGCCATTGCAGGCTGGCATGATCTGTTATCACGGTAAACTTGTAGCCTTCGATGTACGGTCTGAATTTCTTAATACTTACCACGGCTGCTAGACACTCGAGTTCAGTTACTGTGTAATTGCGTTGCGCTCCGTTTAATTTTTGTGACATGAAAGAGATTGGTTTTTCCTGTCCTTCGACGTTTTTTTGAAATAGCACGCCTCCTATTCCTTGAGTGCTTGCATCACACCTAATAAAAAAACCTTGCGTGAAATCAGGGTTGTGCAGAACTGGGGCGTTCGATAATAACCACTTCAACTTTGTAAAAGCCACTTCTGCTTCCTCGGTCCACCTAAATTTGACAAATAGTAACACTTTTGTTACAAATAGTAACACTTTATTTATATTTGTTATATATTATTCACGGATTATTTATTTATGATATTATCCTACTTGTATAAATTACAATTCAACTTTTTTTTTGTTTTTCACAATAAAAATAATTACATACTATTTTAACAATTTTGTTTTCGTTATTTATATCAACAATATGGATATTTTATTCTTAATTTTTGCTTTGTCTCTCTGTGTGTACGTCTCGTGATCGAACACCAAAAAAAACCAAAAAAAATAGTCCCCTCACAATCTTTTTCTCCCTCTATTTATATTCTTTTTCATGTCCCGTAATTTTTATTATTCTTTTTTCTTTTTTTTGATTACTCTTGTTTAGAACAAAGTATTAGTACAGAGTAGGTAATAATTGAATAGTCGTCTCTTTCCAAATAGACCAGTTTATGAAATACGGTTTATAATCAGCGAAAGGGTAGTACAACCTGATACTTTCGGAATAGAGAAGAGAAAGAGGAATGAAACTAAAATTCGTTACAACAACTTAATTCAATAGGGGTTTAGAATAAAGCCAGCAAACAACAAAAAAGAATTTATTAAACATTTATTTACTATATTCCATCAAGGGATTTGGCCGCCTCAAATGAGGTTTCATAATCATATTTTCACTTCGAATAATGAGTGATTAATTCATGGATCCTAAACCAGCCGTGAAAATTTTTCCTTAAGACAACACAATAGTCCTAATTAATAAAATACAATATCACAACAAGATTCAGGACTATATATAACGGCAGAGAACAACGGCATCGAAAAATTACCGGCGGATCCAGCAAATCCGCCGGTAATTTTTCAATGCCGTTGTTCCGTTGCCGTTGTTTGTTGATGATACACAAATAAAGCGACTGATCAATAATTCTGATAACGATTCAAAATAACGATGCAATAAAGTACTTTAATTTTTATACAAATAGTATTCAAGATTTTGTAAAAGAAGATAAATTTTATACAAAGCAAATTCATGTTTACCAAAATTGGTAAATTTCTGACAAAAAAAGTTAAACTCGATCAAGTTAAAATTGCAATCTTCCAAAATCCTTAAAGCATAATAATTTTAATTTGATTTGTAAAAGCTTGAATTTGAATTGTAAAATCAACTCAGTTTGAAATACAAAAACTAGAATTTCCTTTGTAGATTCTTTAATTTATTTTAGTTAAAATTCAAAGGAATTTGATTGTTTGTTTTGTAAAATCTTGAACATTATTTGTATAAAACTGAAAATACTTTGCAACATCGTTATTTTAAAGTGCAAAACCTGTGGCTTATAAACGATTCACTTCACGTAGAAGAATTTGTACGGATATTTTTTGCGTCATCAGTACCAATTTTGTGGGTGCCAGCAAGGTAATGGAACTAAAAACATTGAATGCATAGAATAAACAACCTCAAACATTATTACCCCCACCAGGAGCACCAACATTTTGATGGATTATGGGACGCTGCTGTAAAATCTGCTAAATATGTATCACTTAAACTGAGTGACACAGTAAGCAACTATGACATTTGAAAAACTAACAACTATTTAGCATGTCAAATAGAGGGCTGCCTTAAGTCGAGTCTCAGTATATTATTAATATTTGCCGTGTTTCATGACACCCATTGATCCGGATCAGTTCAAATTTTATATGGAAAACCTAATTCAAATTTTGTCTTAGAAAACAAATTTTGAACCGTATCAGATCAAACATCAAGATCAAGAAACACAGCTATTGTGTCTGTGAGGATTAGACCAAATAGGTCTAAAACAACTTCAACATTGGGGATTGGTAGGGTAAACTTAGGTCCAAGGCTAAGTAATAATGTGATAGTTTGAGGAAAATCAATATTAGATGTGTTCAAGAAACTCCTTATTGTAATTTAATCCAAGATTTTTAATTCTTTGATTTATTCGGGATTTAAATTTTTTGTTAAGTTTTATGTTGTTGGGAATTGAGATGTACTAGTCTTTTCTACTTTGTGTTTTCCAAATTTGTAAATTGTTGTACAATATGTATATGTATTCTTTAGGTTATAGTTGAGAGAGTTCCGTAGTTAGTGGGAGTGAGTTGTTCGCTCGCTTCATAACGTTAGGGAAATTTGATGATAAGGTATGTACGCCATAAATGTTATTCGAAAAATTAATAATCCTTTTTTAATTTTAGACTATGGAGGGCTGTAAACAGATCATGATGCAGCGTGGCAAAACCTTTTTACGGAAGCTATTACAAGCCCGTTTTATAATAGCCCAACAAGGTTCTCAATTTATAGTAGACGGTAGTCGTGTACTAACCCACTCAAGATCTCGTGTAGTACTAGAAACCCTTAGACTAGTCGCAAATGCGAATAAACTTTTCCATGTATTCGTAACGAAAAGTTCGTAAGACGGGCCATCATATGATGATTTTCCAATAAATTTAACATTTTGTTACTGTAAAGCATCGACAAAACAAAAGTGTTTTCCAAGCCAATCAACTTTAGTATTTGATTGTATGTTGTTTATGCAAATTAATTTAATTATAGTTTTTTTTTTATACTGATTGGATTAGTTTTGAAAAAATAAGATTTTATAAGTTTTTATCAAATTCCAAGAATTATATTGTATTTTTAGATATTACGTGTAAATACGTTTGTATAATCATTTTTGAAAGTATGTATACGGCAAACCCGTTGCAAGGAATGAGCTATTTTATCGATATAGTTAACACGGTCCAATTCCAACGAATTCAATAATTATCTGAATTATTTAAAAATTATAATTTGAGCTGACGAATATTTTCACGTTCTGTTTGTTTAAAAATGTGATCTTAATCTTAGTTTGAAAACCTTATTTAAAATCCTACTCTACATTGCATTTACATCACTGAAAGTAAATTTAACAGAAACACCTGTGAACATATTAAATTAGTAAACTAAATTCTATAGTCAACAGCGAGGACTAATAAGTGCTGTATTAATTTGGTAAATTTTATAGATTTACAACAACAATTGCATGTATATAAATTGGAAATAATTTAGCTAAATTGAAAAAAAGCTTGGTTTACGAGAGCCAAGCTTTATTTTTAGTTATCGTTTTTACGACTTGGAGGAGAATTTTTTCTGTTTATTTGGTAAAATTCTAAATTCGCTAAACTCGGCTAAATTCTAAAATTTTTTTTTACCAAATGAATACAGTGAAGGATAATTAATATTTAGATGCCGGATTTACTGCGTAGGGATTTAGGGAGTCCAAAATTTCATATAAAAAAATTAAAACTATGAATTTGGATCAAGATTGCTTTCAAAACTGGTTTTATTTTCGTACAAAACAAACAAAAGTTTTCCTTCAAAATTCTCAAGTAAAAATTGCAAATGGTTAGCAAATCGTCAAAACTGGGTGGTATGTTTAACTTCATTTTTTCAATACTTTATCGATGTTCATATTTTTTGTCTAGAATAATATTGGCAGTTGTTTCGTTTAACAATTAGGTTTATTCATAAAGCAAAATGTATATAAGAGGATTCAAGTTGAGATTCCGAGGTTAATCTATTTTACTATTGGCAATCTGTATAGGCCTAACAAGAACAATGAACTATAAAATAACTATGCCGATATGTTTAGAAGATACGTATACATGGATTAAATATAGAAAAAAAAATTAAATTTGTGTATATAAATATATTAAAACTATAAAATAAGATTAACCTCGGAAAAACCTGCCTAAAAAATTTGCACTACTTGATTTCTCTTATTGAGAACTATAAATGTCCGGGGTAGTGACATCTGGCGCATTAAAAATAAGCTGATTGGGTCTTTTTTTATATGGAATTTCAGCACGGCATACTTTATGAAAATAAAAATTAACATACAAAAAAAGACCCAATCAGGTTAATTTTTTTGCCGTCAGATCTACAAACAGTTCTCTATATATATTTATTGCTCGATGGTTTATTCTATAGAAAACTATAAGTGGATCTGACGGCAAAACAAATAAGCTTGTTCCGGATATTTTTGTATGTTAATTTTTATTTTCATATAGACAACTATAAGTGGATCTGACGAGAAAAAAAATAAGCTTGTTCCGGATATTTTTGTATGTTAATTTTTATTTTCATAAAGTATGCCGTGCTAAAATTTCATGGAAAAAACCCGCAATGAGCTTATTTTTAATGCGCTAGATGTCATATTCCCTACCTTAATAGTCGTCAATTGCGAGTTGCGATCACAACTTACTAGAATAAATTTCAACATTTTCTCGTTCCCTAATTTCGTTCAAGTATCGAAAACAAAATATATGTTGATAGAATACAGCAGAAAAATGGTGTGATTTTTCAATCAAGAAGGCTAGAAAATGCAAGAAAAAGCGAAACAGAGTACATTTTCATTCTTAAAAAACGATATATAAACTATGATAAATTATTGAAACTGTTATGCCACAAATGGCACCCCTGACACAAAAACAAGTTTTCAATGTAATACAGAACGTTAGTTCGGCCAAATGTGAACTTTCAAGCAAGTTCCGAAGTTCCGTTTGATTGTATGAATTATGATCATGCGATTCTGAAAACATCAGTTTAATTGCCACGATTTGAGAAAGAGATAAATTCTTCATCTGCCAATCATCATGATTTCAGTACTTCAGATGACACTTATTGTAAATTTTTATCAAATTTCTCAGCTCCTATCACTCTGGATTTCGTCTTTTATCTGTTCTTAGAGGCTCCGCTTCGATTTCCACACATTTTCGTTTATATTGTATTCAACATTTTTCAGATAATCGTATGCAGCCGGTGTACTACTGGATTATGTGTAAATTAGCCGCTAATCGGGAAATATATTTTGCATAGTTGATCTATCAAACACGGAAAAAACGTTTAATATGAGTCAACCACAGTTTCCATGTATGTAACTAATTTTCATTTTTATCGTTTATAAATAAGATATCAACTTTTATAAATTTTATTGAATTTATTATCTTTCGCGCGAGCAATCTATGTGGTTTTAATATATTTAAATTTTCTAAATCATAGGGGGAAGCAGGGAATGGCGTCTACTTGACATCGTGCATTGCGAACATTTCTGATATAAAAGCAATGTGAATGCAAATAGTAACGATCAGTCAAATATTATAACTAATAGTGAAGTGATCGTAATTTATTATAAAAATAGTTTATAGTGAAATTTGTTTATCAAAAATGACAATTTGGAAATTAATATTTTGCATAATATACGCCCTTGCATTCGCTAAATCAACAGAAGGACGTTCGTAAATTATTATCATTATTCTTATTAGTTAATAATTAAAATAGTTTATTAATAAATAAGAATTAATTGTGTTTATGTATAGAACAACCATGCCGAACACCAGTTCAAGAAAAAGGGGAATGCGTTGAATTTAAATCATGTAAACCGTTTTTTGAAATGGAACAGAAGCAATGGATAGCACCCAATGATTTTGAAATAATTGAAAAAAGCTGGTGTGGTACATTGAATGGAGTGCGCACAATATGTTGTCCCATTGGAAATTCAACTGTCAATTCCAATTTTAAACCACCCACGACAACCGAACCACCCACGACAACCGAACCACCCACAACAACCGAACCACCCACGACAACCGAACCACCATCTACCGTTACTCGTAATACCGATTTATCGAATCATCCTAATATAAATTTAATAAAACTGGAAGTTTGTGGAAAAAGTTCCAATAATAAAATCTTTGGCGGAAATATAACGAGACCATTTGAATTACCGTGGATGGTAATGCTGCAAGCATTAAACTCGAACAATGATTTATTTGTAAATTGTGGTGGCACATTGATTTCGAGCCTATTTGTTTTAACAGCTGCTCACTGTTTACGAACGCTCGAAGGTGATACCAAAATGTAAGTTTTTAATAAATTTTAAAAAACTTTAGGAACAATTAATTATCATAATTTATATGCAGACATTCCGTAGTGCTTGGTGAACACGATACTACTCAAAGCCCAGATTGTTTCGAGAATGATTGTGCTGATCTAGAACAAGTGATTCTTGTTGAGCGAACATTACCGCATCCAGATTTTAATCTAGTCGATGCCAGAAATGATATTGGATTAGTTCGTTTATCGAGAACCGTTGAATTTACAGATAGTGCACTGCCAGTATGTTTGCCTTATTCAAACGAATTTATGCCGCTTGATAGTGAAAAACTCATTATATCAGGTTGGGGTGGTACGGGACACAAACCATCATCCAATGTGCTTATGAAAGCCCTAATCGACATTTTGCCAAATGATGCGTGCTCAACAATTTATAGACGATTTTATTTCGAACGATTACAAATCAATGAAGATTATTTATGTGCATTCGATCCTAAAAGTCAATCATGCCCTGGTGATTCAGGTGGTCCAGCAACAGTTTTAGCATCAACACAATATGGGGCGAGAATGTTTCAATATGGAATTGTATCGGCGGCTGGTTCACGTGTTTGCGGGCAATCTAAAGGAATACCAGGGCTGTATACTCGGGTAACGCGGTATATGAAATGGATTCTAGATAACGTTAGTGAATAATTTGGTTACATGTACCAATTTCAGTTTATTAATTTAATAAATTATTTAGAGATGTCTAGTTTTGGTGTTGTGAATGAAAATATTTTCCTAGAAGTTGCAACCACGGCGTATTTAAAATTGAAAGTAAGTATATATTTGGGGTTCAGACGAGTCCTTGAATATTCTAGTATACTTACTAGTAAAAACACTCTTCACCTTTGTTTTATAAAAGTGTCATATTTAGTTTATAAACTGGTTTATTTTAACTGGTTTTTTTATTAACAATTTTTATTTAATATTAATTAATTTATAATTTTATTATTAATGGTGGCGTGGCATTTCACGGTCGTCTTAAGCAAAATTGTGTGGAGTTTGTATGGTCAAAATATTACCTATTTCCAGATGAGTCACACAGTAATGCGAAGATGCTTATGTCGATCGTGGCTGTTTATTGAGAAAGTGGTTGCCAAGTTGGCAATGAGTTTCAAGCCAATCCGGTGTTTGTTTGTGTTTGCGTGTCGATCGTGGCTGTTCCGAAGGATATCCATCGTATAGAGTGTTTCACCTCATGTCTTACGGCATTGAGCAATGAAACTGAGAAAGTGAAATTATGTGCACCAAATATTTCTATTTTTGGTCGCAATAGTTTCTTGGAGCATCAATAAGATTTTTAAGCAGATCAATAAATCAGAGTGTGTTAAACTTGGTGTCATTTGGGATTCTAGATTATTTCAGCATTGTCTCAGAGCTTTTGGCATTTCGGTTTGTCTCCGAAAATGTTACGTTTTATTTACAAACCACTATAGTTCTAGCTGTGCTAGTTCTACCTTTGCCAGTAATATTAGTGTTCAACTTTGAAATTTAAAGGGATTTAAATGTTGTGTGTAGGTCTATCTCTGATGCTTTATTGTTCACCCCACTCATTGCCATGTCAGCCATATAGCTTCATTTTCTGTTCGGGGCATGGAATGTATTAGGAGCACTCATAGGGCACCGGCTAATTCTCAACTAATAGAGCTCGTCAATACTAGAAATTAATATGGTCAATGGCAACAGAGGCACTGGCCTTGGTTAATTTATTCTAAATCATTCTAAATAATCTATAGTTTGGAGATTTATGAAAGTCTCGCAGGAATTTGAACGGCCCAAATCACCAATTTTCTAGTAAGGCGGCTCGCGGTGTTGGTTTCTTAAATTTTATTTAGATACAAACACAATTTTTTTTTCTATATTATTAAATTTAATTAATTGCTAATAAGCAATGCTGTTAAACGAGCAGAAAATCCTGAAATGATAAATATGGGTGTAAGTTTGAGTTGTCCTTTCAATAAAAATGCAACAAATCAATCAATAAAATTCACATTTTTCAATGTATTTACAAACTTTCTGAAACTTCCTTACCCAGGCCAAACTTGGAACACACCTTGAACATATTGAACTCCAATGATTTTGTATTTCTGTCAGATGAATTTCAACTGGAATCGGAGCCACGTGAAACAGCGGAGCAGGGGAAACCGAAAATCGTGTTGGAGTTGATTTGAGAGTTTCATTTGAATCAACAAATAATTCAGAACAACCACAGGTAGATGGCGCAATTGCTAGTCCTAAAGGGCCAAAAACCATTGAACAGTAGACAGTACATAAAATTATAAAATTAAAGAAGGAGAATCACTAATAAAAGAACAGAAACAGCTTGAAAACAGCAAGAACAGCACCAACTTCAAAGGAAACCAAATTTGGAGACAAATTGCCATAGTGGTGAGGGGCGCGTAAATTTAATTATAATTAGAATTTGTTAGTAATGATTTATCTAACGCATAGTGGTGGGAATGAGTTTTACCTTAAATTTTTATTTTGATATAAAATATTCAAGCCAACTTTGAACATTTTTCGAAATATGTATGTATAATTTGTTCATAGAAATATAAAATTTCCGTTTGGATTTCATATTTCTGGGGCGGTATGTTGTACCATCACTATTTTCGACATAGTTTTTGTCTCATTTTTAGGAATCAATTAACATTCTATTTCGCGTAAACAATTATGTGTTTTATTTGGCGATTTCAACCTCTTGATATAATTGTGAGCTTTCTCTATTTTCTACATTTCGATAAACGTATCACGAAAAAATTATTTGATGACAAATAGAGTCGATTAATCTAGTAGTCTTAGAAATCGTAGAAAAGAAATAGAGTGACGTTTTACTCGAGCAAGCTGAGAACACATTAGAAAATGCGTGATTTTCGAAGTGAAATAGGTTGCCATTTTATTCGTGAAAAATGAGACATAAACTAAGTCGAAAGTCGAAAATAGTTATGGTACAACATGCCGCCCTGATACGTTTAATTTAGGAGTTCTTTGAGATTAAAGCAACAATAATATTTAATTATTATTTAAATGTTAACTTTATAATTTTTTAAATGTTAATTAAACGTTAATATTTAATGTTATTATTTAACAAAATTTTACCGTCGTTTTAATTAATTCATTAAACATAGTTAATTGACAGTATTTAAAACTTTATTATTCAATTTTTAATTATACAAAACAATCGCAGGACTTTAACTAAAGTTGATTAATTACGGTATTTACACATAACTTAAATGTTTTGTTTACAGGAAATGAATGATTTTCCGAAACCAGCTTTTCGGTTTTGCTTATAATAATAAAGTGGATAATACAATTTTAACAATTATAATTGAAAACAATACCAATCTAAAATTTAAATAATAAAAATAAAACTAAAAATTTTAAATAAATAAGTTTTATTCATAAATTAAGATTAAAAAATAAATAAGGTATGTTTCCTCCAAACAGAAAAAAATTCATCAAAAAATAAAATTCAAAAAGACATAGTAAAACGTAAAAATGATAATCATTAAATTTTTTAATTTAAATTCCAAAGAATGTCATGCCAGCACCTTCTCGTTTAAAACATCCCTGCTATCTGCTAAAATAAACTTCAACATTGAAAACGCTTGCTCCATAGATACTTGTGTTGCAGGGACAGCAAATAAAATATTGGCTATTTCAGACAATTCCCCAAATTGTTCAGTATGTTGCCAATATTTCTTTGGACCCAATTACAATTTAATCTTTGTTTGTTTTCAAAATTGTTTGTTTTGGTAATGGTGGTTGAATCACTACATCCAATTATTTTTCTTTTATAAACATCGATCTCATCTAAATTATTCGTAATTGTTTCGTCGTTATCAGATACGCAAGTTGTCTGATCGTCCTCTTTTAACTGTGATGTGTTTAGGAATGAGTTTGTTCTTATTAATTTTATTTGGGTTTAGAT
Source organism: Nephrotoma appendiculata (assembly GCA_947310385.1). Taxonomy (NCBI): domain Eukaryota; kingdom Metazoa; phylum Arthropoda; class Insecta; order Diptera; family Tipulidae; genus Nephrotoma; species Nephrotoma appendiculata. The sequence goes on along the minus strand of OX371224.1, from coordinate 375,467,295 downwards.
TCGGTTTTAGTAATTTTTTATGGTTTTTATGATTTTGGTTTTGAAAAACCAGTTTCCAGCCCTGATTTCGAGGTATAGAACTTTGAATTTAAATAAAAAACAGAAAAATAATTTTAACGGCCACGAATGTGGCTTTATGTGAAAGATAATTGTATGCCATTAGAATGTGATTTCGGACATGTGGCTGCCGTGGCACATTGCGTAATCTGGAGGTCCAATTTTAGATCACTCTTCGCACCATTTCTGGTCGTATTTCGGCAATGACGCGTCGAATGTTATCTTCCAAGTGTTCAATAGTCTCCGGCTTATCAGCGCAGACAAATGATTTCACTCTGACACTTGGTATTGAATAGCGGTATTAAATCACACGAACGCGGTGGCCAGTTGACATGTTTATTGTTCGATATTAATCGTTCATCAAAGGTTTCTTTCATGTAGCCTCATCTTATTGGAACCACATGTCTCTGATGCCAATACCATCCAATTGAGGCACAATAAAATTAGTAATCATGTCTTTATATCGGTCTTCGTTGATAGTAAGGTTGTCACCAGCATCACTTTTGAACACATGATCCGAAGATTCTTTCGATTTTTGAAGATGGCTCGTGGATTATCTTCACTCCAAATATGACAATTTAATTGTCTACATCGATGTCAGTATTGGCTTCGGCCCATTCACCGAATTGACGGCGCTAACGATGATCGTATGATTTTAATTCCTGCACAAGTTAAATCTTGTAAGCATGTAAACCAAGATCCTTATGCAAAATCCTCCATAGAGATGTTGGATTCAATACTATGTACTATTGCTGCCACCTGCTTTATCATTTAGAGTAAACGTATACGAAAGCGATCCGTAGTTGGTAACTGAACGTAGCGCGCGATAAGTTTCACAAACTGAACCATTATTTCAACAAAAAAAAATTTGAATAATTTGCAAACGTTGCTCTGACGATCGTTGCTCTATTCATTAAGAAATGGCAAACCAAACTAACCAAAAATTCACTTTCAGTTGTAAAAATGTTGTCAACTGAAAGTTCTATATTCGTAATAGACAAATTAGAATCAATAAATGATCATAAAAAATTTATTACTAAGTTGCTTCTAAAACTTGTATTTCTCAGGTACAACACAATAATACTTTTCAATTATAATTTTTGGGATTTAATAATGTAAAGCAAACTCTTCAATCTTCATACCTGATTGGGAGATACTGTGTACACAAATTATAATTATATTAAAAAAAAACAAATTTATTCATAAAAAAAATATTATTTTAAGAAACATCATATTACAACAACAAACCTAGTGTTAAATATACAGCTGAAATTCAGATGAATCATTTTATTAGTCACTGATGTTATCCAAAATCCATTTCATATAGCTTGAGACTCGAGTGTACAGGCCAGGAATATTAAGATCGGCCCCACAAGACATTGAACCAGCCGAAACTATACCATATTGGAAATATCGAGGTCCAAGTCGACCGGTGGTTCCTATGAATACGGCTGGTCCACCTGAATCACCATTGCACGAGTGTGTTTTACCACCATATGCACACAGGGTAGTTGAATCAACTGAGACACGGTTTTGATAATGATCCCAATATATAGACTTACAGGTATCCTGGGGCGTTACTTGTAATATTGCTTTTAGTAATACGGTTGATACGATGTGCTCCTCGGTGAAACCCCATCCCGTTACAATAACTTTGGGTAGTTTGTGGTTTTGTGATTCCATCGTAAATGGCAAACATACAGGTCTTACACTGTCAGACAACTTAGCATTTTCACTTAAACGCAATAATCCAATATCATTTTTAGCAGTTGTCAGGCTAAACTCAGGATGCGGAATTTGTCGTTCAACTCGAATTTCTTGAATCGGATCGGCACAATAAAACCGAGTACAGTCCATTTCGGTTGCGGTGTCATGTTCGCCGAGTACCACAGAATGTCTATAAATAATAAATAAACAAATAGGTTTAGAAAATTAAGTAATTTTTTTTTATAAGTAAGTACTTACAATTGTATTGGGCCTGGTACATCTTCCATACAGTGAGCTGCTGTTAAAACATATCGTTTCGAAATCAATGTTCCGCCACAATTAACCATCAATTCATTGTCGTTAGTAACTTTTCGAATTAATGCCATCCATGGAAATTCAAGTGGTTTGGTTATCATACCATTAGAAATCTTATCAGCAGAACTTTCACCACACTGATGTAAATCAAGCAATCCTGCATTTGGATGTGTCGCTAAATCGTCTATGGAAGTGGTTTTATTGACTTGTAATTTTGATATTGGACAACATATCATTTGTACACCATTCAATCGACCACAAAAACTTTTAACAATGAAATTAGACTCGCCTTGTGTTAGTTGTTGGCCACGATTTATCAGAGCTACTATAGAATCACATGATTTTATTGGAATACATTGTCCAATGGGGCCGTTATTTGGGAGCCGACATCCTTGTTCTTTGATTATAAATAATGTTATTGCACGTCTTATTATTATATTATTATGCACTATACTTACGACCACTTATCACTTGCACTAACACCATGAGTAATCCAAGAAATCCCAAACTGATTATAGATGACATTTTAAAATGCTGTTTATGTTACCGCAGTTGTTAATCGACTGGAGACGATTTGTTAAACAAAGATTATATTTATATTGATGATTAGAAGCAAAAGTTTGCATACTTGCGTAAGAAACAGGTTGATTTTATTCTCTCTTTCTTGCGATTAAGATTGTATTGCGACGACGTTAAGTATGTTGGCAGATTACGTTTATCTATTTTGCTTTACAAAGTACCAATATTAGATGCAATAATCGGTTGGATTACTTATATGAGTCGTATTTAATTATTTCGCTAATGATATACTAAAAAAATTATCGATAATTATTTAAGATAAAAGTAACAAATTCCGGTAAGATCAAACAGCATATATTGAATCAGTTTAAACTCGTTTTGTCTGAATTAAATGATAGCCCCAGTCCAGTTCACTTGTATCGTTTAGATTGTTTTAAACTACACTTGGGTGCAAAAAACTCGCACATTGCTCAATTTTCCATAAAAGATCAAAAATATCAACAAAAAAAATCCAAAATTTTTTTATATTTTTTAATGCAGATTCAAAGTCTATTTCAATACCTATCCAGTGGTACCTTTTTTGTACTTTGAAAGCATTCAAAAGAAGTTCCTGATTTTTTTGTTAAAGAAAAGTGACTGGGATTGCGACCACAACTTACCATTCCATGAAAATGTGGCTCGCTTACCGCCATACACAACAAGATGCACGGATTACAAAATATGCACGCTTGAAAATAGACGACTTCTCTTGGGCGCAGCTTTTATTGGTAACGTTTTGCTTGGTCACGTAGATTCAGCTTTGGAAAACATATCAATTCACGTGCCATGCAGAACATTTCGAAATCATGAATTTTTAGCACTTGAACACCATTCCACCAACTATGGAGAAAACAACCCCATTAATAGGATGTCTAAATCTTTCAACTTAATCGACGACCTATTTGACTTCAACTTATCAAAGGACAACTTTAAAATAACCTTAAAGACTTTTTTCCAAATTTTTAATTGTTCAAAATTTGGTTTATATTTTTTTTTCTGTTTCAAAGTTTTTTGTTGTTTTAATATAATTTTAACTATAACTGTAAATAATCTGAAATCATACATGTATATTACAAAATAGATTTCTTTAAATAAATAAATAAAACTTGCGTACCATGCCAACAAAGTGATTTTTTGTCAAATGCATATAGCAGACGTTTGAATTAAATTCTAAAAATAATTGAACAAGATCAATAAAATAGCATGCCATGAAATATCTCGCTCGGAATTGTGATCATTTATATATCGACGCTTAGAATGAACGATCCTCTATTGATTACGTCTTCAACCGGAGCAAAGAAATGGATACCACACCAGGTAGCCGCACAAGTGGTTGCACTAATTTATGCGGGGCAGCACCAAGTGAAGTGGCTGTACAACTAAATTTGAGCCGATTCTCCGTTCGTCGAGTGTGGCACAGATATCAGGAAACTGGTGGCTTCAGATGGCGACAAGGATCTGGCCGACCTCGTGCTACAGCACAGCGTGATTACCGCTTTCTTGTAACAACTTCGTTGCGAAATCGCCGTATGAATGCGGTTCAACTGGGATGGCGGCTCCAAGAAGTTCGTGAAGTCGAAGTCAGTCGGTGGACAGTTAGAAGACGACTTCGAGAAGTTAATCTGTGCACAGACCAGTGCACACAGACTAGTGCACGCAGACCAGCAAACAGGCCGAAATTGACCGCAGTCTACTCGAGAGTTCGCTCGAGAGCTTTTGAATTGGACAGAAGAAGAATTGGAGAACATTCTTGTTCTCTGACGAGTGCAGGATGTGTTTATATGGCACCGATGGACGCGGAAGTGTATACAGATGACAAGGAGAGCGATATGCACAATGTTGCATTGAAGAACGTGTCTCGTATGGCGATGGATCATGAATGTTCTGGGGAGGCAAATCATTAGAGACGAAGACAGATATCGTACTCATCACACGAGCCAATACTGGCTGTCGATCATGAGGAATGCATTCTCAACGGTACATTGAGGAAGTACTCGAGGAGTACGTCGTACCTTTTTCCGGGTTTATTGGTGAAATTTTTTTGTTTATGCAGGATAATGCGAGACCGCATATGGCTGGTGTAGTACACCAGTACCTTCAAGAGGTGGATGTGCCTCTTATGGAGTGGCCAGCTCGAAGCCCTGATCTCAATCCTATCGAACATTTATGGGACGAGTTGAAAAGACGGGTTCGAACCAGAGATGTTGCTTTAACGAGTCTTCAGGAGCTGCAGCAGGCAGAATAAAAATTAAATTTCGAATTTTAAGAAAATCATGTATTAATTCGTAGGTTTTTCTACTAACCCGTTTGAATAAGTTCAGAAAATCCGTTTAAACATGGCACCGATGTTTTTGAAAAGTAAACCCTGAAGTGTAAGATGAAATTTTGGTATAAATTCTGCAATGTTCGGTTATTAGCCATTTAAAGTGTACCACTCACCGCAATCAATATTCGAGTTTTACTTAAACAAGTTGGAAGTGAAACTTGTGTCATTTGAAATGTTAAGCCTCTCTGATGTCTTGGTATTGGCTTTTAAAAGTGAACCGCTCAAACTATTTCATTGCAATATATAAGTTCTACTTGAGGAAGTGGTGTACCACTCACCGCAATCAATATTCGAGTTTTACTTAAACAAGTTGGAAGTGAAACTTGTGTCATTTGAAATGTTAAGCCTCTCTGATGTCTTGGTATTGGCTTTTAAAAGTGAACCGCTCAAACTATTTCATTGCAATATATAAGTTCTACTTGAGGAATCGTAACGTATCAATCTTTTAGGAAATTTCATCGATGCCATTTAAAAGCTTAAGCCCATATCACTGTATATGGTGGAATTTTGGTACAAACTCTGCGATAGCGTGTTATTAGCCATTTGAAGTGTAACTCTCATCGCAATCAATGAATGAGTTTTATCTGAAATTTAATATGGCGAAACTAAATTTAAATGAGATATCAAAAGAATTATTTACTGCTTGATTTAAAAAAAACATATAATGACGTTATTCAGAACTGTATGGCAATTACAATCAGAATAAAAATGTTATTCTAACTGAAATTACTACTAGTTTAGGGGTTCATCCATTGATGTTACACTTATTTCTGGGACAGTTGCTCTATCAAAAAGGGCAAACCGTGTCATTGATTATTTTAGATTGCATAAACTACACTAACTCAAACTCAACATGTTTTACTCTTTTCAGTGTTCTAATTATATTCGAGTTGTCCATGAGTTGACTGGCCTCGACGTTCACAAATGCTGCAGTACTCGTTGAACATGATATTTTGCGAATTTTGTAATTTCATTTGTATCCCTATGGACGTCGCTGTTTTTACCACGGAGCGTTGACAACGTTTCTCATTACTTTATTTTGAAGTTGTTGGATTATTTCTATATTACTCTGCTTAGTATACCCCCACAACTGAACTAGTATATCTCCACAACGGAAAAATGAGAATACCTCCTCACTAGCCATTACATTTTTTGGTAGTTTAATTCCAATTTTTTTCCTTTTTTACGTAAGCTTCCAAGCGAAGCTTAGCACTTAATGTCATGCTAAGATATTTGGTAGTGTTAGCTTGTGGTATTTCTTCATTGTTCATGTACACTGGTTCATGTGATAATCTTTTGCTCATAAACTCAACTTGTACTGCTTTAATTAAAATAAGTTTTATATGCCATAATTGCCAGCCTTTCTTGGAAGTTTCTTTAGGATTTCTCCGGTTATTAAATTGAAACCTGGTGCTTTAATAGATTTGATATAGTTCTTGATTTCGTTTATAATTTCATTTGGGGATGTAGGTGAAATGTCTTCAAGCTTCTGATTACGTTTTGATCAAATATTTCATCAACATCAAGTTCATGTGGTTGAAATTTATTTTCAAGGTGCTTCTTGCTCAAGTTACATCCAATTTCCTGACAGGATGACGCTGCATTATTGTTATTTTTAATTGTTTAGTAGCTTTTCAAAGTGACTAGCCAACATTTCTGTCATTTTTTATATTCTGAATTTCATTTAATAATTTTTGAGCGAGGTTGTTTAATCTTACGGAAATCTTTTGATGCCACTTTTCCTCGATTTTTTTTGTTTCACAAGAGAGAGATCACTTAAAAGCACTCCAGAAATAACAAAGTAAATGATAAAAGGAAAGAACTAGCCAAAAGAAGCTAGTTATTTCCTTTTATCATTTATTTTGTTATTTCGGGAGTACTTTTCCAAAAGCTGATTGTAGTATGTCGGTGACAAGTTTTTCTATTTCATGTCCAGTCGATCATTATTTGACAAAGGTATTGCTTATTTTTTCTTCAAAATATATTTTGTAACGTGAGAATCGGTATATTTGTTAACTAATACTGGATTATTCTCTTTTTGGATGATATATTCAATTTTCGTTAGGGGAGAATGATCTGAATTCAAGCCCGGGTCTCTTCGATTTTTATGGCTAGAAATATTTTTGATTACAAAGAACTCGATTAGGCCAGCTATTTTTGCTCGGCCAGTGGGACTGTACGTTGTTTTTCTTGATGAAAGAGATTCGCCTTGATCCCCAATGAGTATTCTTTGCATTAAAGTCACAATATTGAGCTTGAAGAACTCAGTGTATTGCTTTTACTTAATAAAATACTAGCTAGTATTTTTTTCTTTCGTCGTTTCCTCTTCAAAATGTTGACGTTTTAAAGTTGCATGAGTGAATGGTATATTACACTCGATAGCTTCTAAATTTAATGTGGTAAAGCTTGGTAAAGTGAGTTCCTGAGATAAGATACACATCTATGTTTTCGATATCGAGAACTGCTTGTAGTTGTTGCTCTTATTAGTGGTGTCTTAGCAGACCATAACAATATTTTTAGTGTACTGGACATTTATAATGGCGGCAAATGAGAAAGAGATACTTGCCATAATTTGGCCGTTCATCTCTTAGGAAACTTACTATACGGGATTAGAACAGTAAAATATGTCACTGATCACCAACCGCTTCGCTTTTCTACGCAGTAAGAAATAATAACAATAATTCTAAGATGAAGCGATAAAAAGCTATCTTTGAAGAGTATAATTACGCACTTATCTATAAAGCAGACAGAACCAATGTGGGAACAGATGCATTATCAAGAAACCGAATATCTGCAGAAAAAAAAAGTAATATCGCCAAAACCAAAAGCGATGACATCTTAACGTATTATCTAATCTCAAGAGTTAAAACCCCTATATATTCAGAAAGCAACCTTGTCTTATCAACTGGTTAGTCCATTTCCGAATTACACTATAGACGTATTATTACCGAACCAGATTTCTACAATAGAGATATTCTTAATTTTTTTAAATAGATATTTAGGAAATCATACCTGGAAAAATTGGGCTAAGGACAACAGAAACAATAATGGGAAGGAATCAAGCGATCTTATAGAAAATTTAATTTAGAAGGAAAAATATGACGATTTGAGGTTGATTTTCAGGTTATTGGAACACGTATTACAATGGACTAATTAATATACAAAGATATACTCGAAAACATTATGTTATTAGACGAAGAGTAGAAAATGTCACTTACTTTATTTATTTATTTATTTATTTAAAGAAATCTATTTTGTAATATACATGTATGATTTCAGATTATTTACAGTTATAGTTAAAATTATATTAAAACAACAAAAAACTTTAAAACAGAATAAAAAAAAAAAATATAAACCAAATTTTGGTTTAAACAATTAGAAATTTAGAAAAAAGTCTTTAAGGATATTTTTAAAGTTGTCCTTTGATAAGTTGAAGTCAAATACATCGTCAATTAAGTTGAAAGATTTAGACATCCTATTAATTGGGTTGTTTTCTCCATAGTTGGTGGAATGGTGTTCAAGTGCTAAAAATTTATGGTTTCTAAATGTTCTGCATGGCACGTGAATTGATATGTTTTCCAAGATGTAAGCTGAATCTACGTGACCAAGCAAAACGTTACCAATAAAAGCTGCTCCCAAGAGAAGTCGTCTATTTTCAAGCGTGCATATTTTGTAATCTGTGCATCTTGTTGTGTATGGAGGTAAGCGACGTCGAAGCGAGCGTAAGGTTACGTCGGAACACACGCTTTCCGGATTGTCAAAATTTGATTAACTGCAAATACAATTTATGTTTTAGTCTGGCACGTCCTATTCCTTGAACTGCATCCCATAGAGGAACTTGAAAATGTACTAATAAAACGAATCAGGGCCAAGACGAATTAAGTATTTTTTTGAACTTTTGACAGCATTTTAAATAATTGTAAATGTATGTAATGTTGTTCACATGGCAAAATAGTTTTTAGCAGATTTGTTTGTTAAACTTAATAAAAATTGAAAAAAACCCCATCTGCATGCGTAATTCAAATATTATATTACTAGGCACATATATCGTAAACAAGCTATTTGTAACCATAACAAAAATTAGCAAAACGCCTTCGCAATTTATTCAACTGGCTTCAAAATGAAATTTCAGCAACACATTTATTTATGTATATTTCGGGGGAAAACCTGAGTAAGACAGTAAACTTTATGCGTAACCTTGTCCTCGTGCACGGTAATTTCCTGACATAGCTTCGCTTTAAAATACATTTATGTAAACTTTCCTGTTATATCAAAAACACGTGGCGCGGAATAACACACTTAATGATTTTGAACAAAATATTATTATAAATTATACAACTAATTAAATTCGATCAATAAATTAACACTATTATGAAATTTACGTTGCACGCAGCATGGCTAATAAAGATTTTTGTTTAATTCCAAGTTTTGTTGTTTGTTTTGATTGCTCATTTTTGGAAACGCCACTATCATCGTATATACAAGGTGAACGTAATCAAATGTTTATGACGGGCGCCATAAGCAGCAAAACTTGTTTGGTACTGGTTTCGCTTATAAATTATATTATCTTCGCACTAGCAGAGAAACTTCTTTTTAACATTAATGTAAAGAAAATTTTAATAATATAAAAATAATTCTCTATATTTAGTATCTCTTAAAACAGGTATTCATTCCAAAAATATTATAATAAATAAATTAACCAAGTCTATAAATATCTTAAAATACAGTAATTGAAAATTTTAGTCACTTATATTATCGAGAATCCATTGCATGTAGCTTGTAACACGAGTGTATAGTCCTGGAATACCATAATTTGTACCACAAGTCCTTGTACCAGCTGATACTATTCCATATTGGAACACTCGAGGCCCAAACCGACCGGTCGATGCTAAAAATACAGCTGGACCACCTGAATCCCCACTGCACGAGTCGCTTTGATCGCCGTACGCACAAAGTGACGTTGAATCGACTGTAACTCGATTCGCATATCGTTTCTTATAAATCGAAGTGCATTTACTCTGCGGTGTTACATCTAGTATGGCTTTAAGTAGAGCCGCTGCTGGGGCCTGAGTTTCAGTGGTACCCCATCCTGTTACAATTATTTTTGTTAATTTTTCATTTTGTGATTCGATTGTGTACGGCAAACACACAGGTATAACACTATCTGATAACTGAGCATTTCGCCTTAAACGCAGTAGACCAACATCATTTTTAGCTGTGGCTGTGCTAAATTGAGGATGAGGTATTTGCTTTTCAACTGGAATTTCTTGAATCGGTTCAGCACAGTCACCTTCGATACAATCAAATTCGGTTTCGGTATTATGATCACCAAGCACCACAGAATGTCTAAATTTATAAAAATATTATTGTAAAATCGAATAAATTCAGGAGATGTTTTCAAATTATATATACTCACATTGGTATTGGGCCTTGGACGGTTTCCAAACAATGGGCTGCTGTTAACACGTATCGTTTCGAAATTAGTGAACCGCCACAAATGGGGGCTAATTTATTACCAGCTATTATTCTAATTATTGCCATCCACGGAAATTCAAATGGTTCAGTGTCAAGCCCATTCGCAATTTTGTCACTAGAACTTTTACCACACTGACGAATATCCAGTAATCTAGCATTAGGATGTGTCGTAAAGTCAGTAGCCCTTTCATTACGATTCGGAGTACCTTTTACTATCAATTCTGATGGCGTAATCGGGCAACAAATCATTTGAACTCCATTTAATGGATCACACCAACTTTTTACGATTATATCATAATCGCTTTGAGACAACTGCTGTCCACTATTTATTAGATTGTATAGAGAATCACACGATTGGAATGGAGTACACTGTCCTATTGGGCCGTTTGGTGTTCGACATTTTTGCTCTATTATTAAAGGAAAAAACAAATTGTTTAAAATTACACGATCCATATTATGAAAAATGCACACGCGCACTACACTTACGTCCACTAACCACTAGCACTAACAAAATAAGTAATCCAAAACTAATAATTTGGTTGTATGCCATTTTATTAAAACACTTCATATCACTTCACGTCAACAAGGTAGTTTATCGACTAAAGATAATTTGTGAATGAACAACATTTTTATATTCATATTTTGATGACGATAATTTCAATGCTGAAAACTGGTTGGAGTTTATCTTTCTTTTCTTGTGATTTAAGATTTTTATATTTTGAGCGTACCGTTCGCCATATTTACTCTTGGAGAACGAGCACGTTGTTGGTTGGATATTGTCAAATTGAAATGAATTTTCCGGTTGATCTACAGCGCGAGGTAAATCTTATTGATTACACTTTATTGTGAAATTTATATCTCGGCTACGATTTCAAAGAAAGCCATAGTGCTATAGTTTAGATCGTCATACCACGAATACTCATGTTTTGTTTACCAACTCTTGTAAACGTATTGGAAAAGCTTTGAATTCTCTTTAGATTTAAGATTAAATAATTAAATATGTATTTATTTTTGGAAATTATATGAGTGTAACAAACTGGACCTAACAAGAAAACTGTGACATGTGACATTTAAGTGGTATCGCAACAACGACGTTTAAAAACGATGCCCATCTTAACGTCAAGCTTGCACAGAAGATGGCATAACAAATTATTACAAAGTTGGGAGAGAAATTGGGGAAATTTTCACAACTTTAGAAGAAAATTTTGCAGTATATGTTTAAAATGAATTATGTATAAACGTGCAATACTTGGGCTAACGAAGTTTCTAAAATGTCATTTTAATAAAAGCAAGAGAAAATGTCTTCAAAGTTCGAGCGTAGATTGAGAAGCACCAACGAGCTACACCGATTTTGCAAAAGCTTTCGACTCCGTCAGTCACTGCAAAAGTTTTGAAAACATTTTCAAGTACGGATTTCCCAGCCACTTCGTATCCTGGTTTAAATCTTATTTGTGTAATCGCATCCAATATATTAAAATACCTAGATAAAAAAAGATTAAAATAGAAGCAATCTCACAATCTTCATTAATGGTATTACTGAAGTGATAAAGCATTACAATATCCTGACGTTCGCGCATGATCTCAAAATCTACAGAGCCATCGAGTCAGTTGACGATGCCAATAAACTAAAAGAAGACATTGACAACATAGCGATATGGTGCGAGTTTAATTCTCTGAGTCTCAACATCTGCGCAAATCTCTATCATTTCATCGAAAAGCCAACCCTGTTACACAAGACTTTAAGGTAAATGGTGTATTTCTCCAGGTAGTGCATGAAACTAAAGATCTAAGGGTTACTTTCGTTGAAAAGATAAGCTTTACTAATCAGATTGAGTTGTGCATCGCTAGAGCGAACTTTATGTCCGGTTTTATCAAACCTTGGACAGGTGACATTTTTGATTTGAAGACAATTAAAATCCTGTACTGTGCTTACGTTCGATCTCAGCCGGAATATGCTGTAAATGTATGGTGCCCATTCTAAGAAGCAAGTTGTCTTTCTTTATCCAGTCCTAGGTAGGTAGGACTTTCTACCCTTAACCTGATGTAATTGCTCTCTTTGTTAATCTTTGCATTCGTTGTGAATGACTTCTAGTCGAATCGCTTTTCTGTTGGGCTGGCTCATCCTTTATTAATTTACCAGTTTCCAAAACAGATCATTCTTACATCCTTCAGTAAAACCTCACGACCCTGCATGTTCAAATTTCACTATGTTACATTACTACTTTACATTTCAATTTAGTCACTTTCATACTAACCGAGAAACCCTTTATTTCAATACGTCTGTTCTTGTATGCTTGTCACAATTGTAAACCATTTGTGAGTAGCAGTATTGCAGTTTTTTACACGCTATGAAGTCTTCCGGGGCACGTCTTAGATAATACGCCAACAACTACACCGGAATGCCAGTATGCTTCAGCCAGCAGCGAGCTGCCCCTTCCATCAGCTTGATAACCTGGACATTAATCAATGAACTAATCGCACATTAATCTATAGGATGCTGCGCTATCAAAATGAATAAATAAAAGTCTTCCGGAATTCTTTTTCTTAATTAATTTACGTCGTTGTTGTTAATTGAGTTGTTTGTTTAAGCATTCCTTTCCCTTTGAAATGACCAAAATTCTCAATCATCATTTTAGGAATACTTTATACGACAACAACGTTGCCCTTGCTGGATAATATTGGTCATGGATTATAACTCTTTGTGGTATACAAAGTCCCTAGTGTAGTTTTTTCCCCCATTGTTGATAGTTTAAAAACCGTATACGGACAAAGGGGTCGCTCATTCGGCAACGAAAGCACAGCAACGAAAGCAAACCGCTATAAAGTAATAAAGTGTAAGACCACAAAAGGAACAAATTGGCCCGAATTGGTGTAGTATAAGAAGTAGATTAAGAAGAATCATGGAATACTCGGAACGAAGTTTATGTCAAAATAACGAAATATATGCTTTGGCCCATAAGTACTTAGAATTGAGAAAACACTCAAAAATTAAACTGTCATAATAATATTTAAAAAGTTTTAATAAACACTTAAATAGAACATTTTTTGGGAATAGATTTGAGTGAAAGTTATAACATATAAAATTATTTAAAACGAAACATACTACAAATCGCATAGAGGTCGCTGTAGATCGTCTGCGGTCTGCGCACTGTATCTGAAGAAGATACAAGAAAACTGAGATCTTTATAATCTCGGGCCATCATGTGACATTTTCACCCGTAACTGGATTCAGTATTTTATTATAAGCTAACATGGAGCTGCTATTACTTTTTAAAAGTATTAGACAAAAGAATTAGGTTTCCAGGCCTTTCCGGCATTCTGAGAAACGTAGCAGCCGATGCGGGAGGAAGAATACAGATACCACCTTCATTGATTTCGAAATGTGCCTTGTCTTTACTGTGTTGTGTTTATTCCAAGAGCACTTTCAGCGGCACTGCTCTTAAAAGATTCATATTTCGTAAAGCCTGTTCTATATAGAATGACCAAGCACCAAAACAATTATTTGAAATAGTCTGATATGGTGGTATTTATCAAGGAGCTAAATATTCACTTCATAAGCTCTTTAACTCGATCCTTATAATAAAAAAACTAATTACATAATTTTAAATGGGTACAAGATTTACATTTAGCATGTTAGTAATAAATATGTTTACGATCTATGCCATCTCTAATGTTCGAACACACATTTGCGGAAGCACGGTTTACGGTCACAAACATCGTAGAAAGCTGATGTCAAAGTTTTTTATTATATTGAAGAATTTAACAAGTAGAATGTATATGTGAAGAAAACATCTTTAATTTGAATATGCACTAAAAAAAAAATTATTTTCCATATAGATATATTGATTTATCTGCAACATTTTACCGATTTGGAAATAAATATAGTAGCATGTGTATTAAAATTAACCAAGTTAAATAAAAAATATATCTCAAATAGCATAATCGCATATCTCGTGAATTTTATTGCAATGAGTTATTCAAATTCTTACATTCGAAATATATTTATCTGTTTTACAAGTGCATATTTATGCTATAGTCATAAAAAAGGTCGTTTTTTATGGGATAGTATTTGTTTTAACTTTGAGGACTACATACCGAGCTAAGAGAGATATGTTTATGTCTCTAACCGTTATAAAAAATTAGGTATATTTTTCGTTTTTACAGATATAAAATACATAGAAACCTCTTTTATCCGGAAATCTATTATCCGGAATAATATCTAATATCCAGAATAAGTTTTTTTCGTATTCTTTCATTTTCTCTTTTATTTACCTTATTTTCCAAAAATGAAATAATTTTTTTACTATGTAATTAACTAAAATAAATTTAAAATCTTAATAAATGACACTAAAGTTTAAAAAATATAAAATATGTTGTTTTTATGAAATTAAAAAAAAAAAAAAATCTTTTATCCGGAAACATCTTTTATCCGGAATTGTTTGCCCTAGTCGTTCCGGATAAAAGAGGTTGCACTGTATTCTTTTTTCAGATATAAAATATTGATTCCCCGAAAATTGTATAAAAAATAACAATTACAAAAACAACGCATACACATGCGAATGTTACAACAAGAAAAATTACAAAAATAACACATACATAAACTACTGTACTACATGAGTTTTATTACTAAAACAATTGGTACAAAAAAGTTTTTTGGACCAACTCAAGTTATTCAATATCAATAAAAAAAAATTGAAGCTTATTACACCGCATAAAAATTAAATTTGCGTTGATCAACAGATAAAATTGCGATGCGATATAACAAACAGAAAATGTGAAATGGCGGCGGCGCGATGAAACGAATGATTCTTATTAGGTTTTATTTTTATAAATCAATTAGATTTTTTTATTACAAATAATTTTATTAATATGTACATATAATAAAATTAATATTATTTTATAAATATATTTTTTTTTAATTAAATAAAAAATTATTAATAAACAATAAAATATTATAATATATAATTAACCCTATCAATGTAAATAATTTTTATTATTGTTATCTAATAAATATGTACAATAAACAACATTTCATACTCAATAATACAAAATACATAAGTGTATATTGATTGCAAAATTAAAATCATACGATCTCTATAGTAAAAAAAAATCGTCACATAAAATGTCTTTTGGTACAAACTGATCTAGCAAAATAAATTATGTGACTTTTTTGTACCAATCGTTTTTGTAACAATTTTCTGGTCCCAAAGCATTTTTATATGAAGAATTTAGGATTGGTACAATACACGATTGTTCCGAAATCAAAAAGTTGCTTTCATACAAACCGCACTAGCAAAATAAAGACAAAATTTCGTTTGCTGAAAATTACTGTAAAATAAAATTTTGTTGTTATTAAATAAATTATTAATCAGATTATTATCATCGAGTGCATAATTTATTTGAAACAAATTGAATTGTTGTAATAATTCTAAATTTCGAGTACAATTCTAAAATGAATCTGAAACTGTAACACATTATATGTCGCAAAAAATTGTAAACGTGATTTAAATTTTGTTAAAATAAAATAATCTATGTATCACGCGTCGCTTCGGGCGCTCATTTTTAAAAAATCACTGTATTTTCCAGATGACTCGCATAAATATGCTGTTCAACACAGATATGCTATGATCCTTCCTCTATCTAGAACAGCAAACCTTTTGAAGATATCGTAACCAGGAGGTGAGATATAACTTTTGTCGTCAAGTAATGCTCTAATATCGATAAACAATATATTTCCCCGGTCGACTTCTAAAAATGATTCAATCGACATATAAATTCTCATGGATATTCTCTATTCGATGCTGAGCAGTTACGTAGAACATAATGTTTAACTAAAGCCGTGGGCCAATACGCAAATCTGGGCCAGCAATTGGGACATTATTGTTATTAATAATATTTTCAATGAAATTGGAAGTATGATTATTATCTATATCGATATTAAGCGGATTATGAAATGGTTTATTTTCATGAGATGCATAATTTATTTATAAGAACACAAAAAATAAATTTAAAAATTTGCCCCCGAGCAACAATGAAAAAACGGCCAGTTTGATTGAAGATAAATAATTGATTAGGCCAAGTTGCACGGAACAATGTCAAGCGTTGTAAGTGAGCCATTTTCCAACAAATCCGAATAAGCCTCGGCCTGTAAAGGCCAAAAACTGATATTCAATTATGAGTCTGAGGTTGATATCGATATTTAGAATTTAAATAAGCCAATTTGTATGGAACTGGTTCAAATAATGGTAGTAACATAAATTTTTTGTGTTCAGTGCCTCAACACGTTTTATGACACAATTTTCTAAAATTGAACCAAAACTCTCGAAAATTTCAGAAAGATTCATGCTAATCAAAAAGCACCAGTTGATGATTTGGGTTGTGATAAATGTTCCCATGATGTCGATGAAAAAATTCGTCGATATCACGTTTTAATCGCGCTGATGCTTTCGAGTTAACAAACGATGCAACGGCAACCACACATGTGGCCATGCAACGATTACGCGAATACGGATTAACACCCCCAGCTCACCTAGTACCACCGGTCTCATTTTATAAAAATAAAGCAAAGCACATAACGAGGAGTGTGGTGTTGTACTTGATACACATGTACATTGAATCGCAAATCGTTTGAAGTGGGTGGAGAAGGCCACCAATTAAAGAACCTGCACAAATGAGGGTAGACCTATAAACATGAATATCTTTTAAATTATGAGATAAAATGAATACGATGCTCGTTGATTTTGCTGAAACTAATGTCTACCTAAATTTTCATTGTCCTCTACCTGTTTAAATAAACATATTTGGCCATCCACAGAGTACAAAAACGCCAAAGAAAAAATAAGTTCTGTTTCTTTCATTTCAAATTTATTAATAAATGAAATACGTACAAAAGTTTTAAAATATTATATTTTTCGAGGAGTCGTCTTCATTAGACTTATCATCGTCGCAAATTATTCATCTTCATTCTCCGTTCGTTCGTTTAAAATCGCGATCGCCCCAAAACAGTCTGTAAATGTAATTCCTTATCTAAGGCAAATGACTAATGAGATATCATTTATCCCCACCTGGGATTCAAACAATTTATAGTGTATAAATAACAAACATAAATCCACGTCAAACTAAGATCACAATACCAATTGGTACTATTCGGCCAACAATTGCTTCGATTATGGCGTAATTTTCATTAGACATTCAGACAGTGAAAAAATCTCTATCGTTGGCCGCTTCGAGTCGGTGCAATACAAGTTATTGTACATCGAAATAGTCAAACGCCATGCCTGATACTTTTCCGATGCCAGGTGTAACGATTTATTTCATTTCACTTTATTTCTCTATCGTTGGCCGCTTCGAGTCGGTGCAATGCAAGTTATTGTCCAAATAGTCAAACGCCATGCCTGATACTTTTCCGATGCCAGGTGTAACGATTTATTTCACTTCATCAGATTCTAAATTGTCCCCATATATCATAATGCCGACATTATTGGCTATGATGACATCACTGTTCATTGAATTATAAACAAATTGAAAAGTGACGGCTAAATTTATTCAGCTTGCTGAGTGCTGAATAAATTTCACTTTATTGGGTGTGTTTAGATGTGAACTTTTTCAACAAATTTTTCGGCGTTAACTCCGAGGAACATAGTTTTCGTTTCGTTCCGTCCTTTTAGTTGCACTGTCAAAATGTATGGAAAACCGAAAACATATGCGGCGCATTCAAAATTACAGCCAACGTTATGTACATTTTAAATTCTATAAAATTTTCAAATCAAATTGGCGATGATTTCACTAATCATGATGGCAACAGTTGGCGAACCTGAATGCGTCCATTGCCACAATGTTAAATTGGAGGCGGAACGAAACCGAAAGAGTTGTTCAAATTAAAAAAAAAAACTTATATTATTCATTTTGACATTTATGATTATCGTTTTTTGTCATAATTCATTAATCTATATAAATGTTCAAGAAGTATGTAGTGGTATTGATACAATATATTGTAGATTTAAAAGTGTGTATATCCAAATAGTTATTGGTGCTATTTAACTTAATATTATTTTCATTGCCGTCAAATTTAGTCGTTTACTAACAAGAAGAGAATGACTCATTTCTTAAAAATATTTACCGATTCTCTTTTGTCTGTGGCATACGATAATTATTTTCTAAATGTAACGAGCAAATAATTGAATTTTTACTCATTTTTACATTTTACATCTTGTACGTCGGAAGTCAATTGAGTTCAACCATTGTTTTTTTAATTCCTCAGCTTATCCTAAAAAAAACCAAAATATGTTTTTCATATAATTTCTGTAAAAAGTAATAATAATTATGGTATTCAAAAATAAAAATAATTATGAAAAGAAAAGCACGTAGTACATGAAACAATCAACACTATCTTTTCGAACCACAGTATGTAATAAGAAAAATGCGACAATGGTAATAAAACTTACAGCAACAAACCAGCAACCCCCCGGCAACAACCAAAATTCGTTTCTTATTTTTTTGTGATTTTTTAACATAAACAAAGGATATATTTACCACAAATCATTTTCTTCTTAACATACATATGGTATATCCCTTTTTCAACCAAGAAAAACAAAAAATCGGCTCAATTTTAGTGCAACCCACACAAATGTGTGAGTAAAAAACCATCGTATGTAATGGCGCTGTTGATAAAAAATTTCGCTTGATTTGAACTAAAACCAACATAATTGTGTGTACAGATATAGTGTTTTTTTCGGACGAAAATAAGTTAAAAAGGAATTCACAAATGTGTAAGTTGGTTCAAAAAACATACAAAACTAAATTTTTGAAACTACCCGCACTTTTGCCCTACCCGCACAATTGTGTTAGTAAATCACAAAAGGGATATAATTTACATTTTATTTTATATAATATTTTTATAAACTCGCCGATGGTAAGATATTCCTTTCTCTAATTTTTTAGGCGTGTTTTGGCACATTTTCACACGACACTTAATTTTAATTAAGTTTCTAATTGTATTGCCAAATGATCCGTCTACTACACAAACAAATGATGTAAGTTGATGTACATCAACAAAAAAATTTGATGTTTTCTGTCAAATAGAACAAAATTTTTGATGTATGTATATACATCAATTTTTTTGCCGGATTTTGGTAAACAGAATTTCACATTAAAAAATGTAAATTGTTTCGTCATTTTTTTTTTTTTTTTGATGGAGAAATACCAATACAAAATGAAACGTAAATTTTTGTAGAAACGTCAATTGGTGTGTTAAATTACTAATAAATTAAAGCATGTGTTTTAAATTTAATTGAAATATATTTTAATCGTTCATTAATAAATATGTGACGATTATTCGTTTAAAAATATATACATATAATTTCGTATGGTGGAGTGTACAAGTGATATGGTTTTGACGTGCCATTTTCTAAACTTCAAAATCCTATTTAATATCTCCAATACATACATAAAACCGCATCAATTTTGATTTTTTGTTCTATTTGAACCATAAATTTCACATTGATTTGGAAAAGTAAATAGAATTCAACATAAGGTAATATAAACTAAATGTATAAATAATTTCTGTGACAGTTTAAAAATTTAAAAATATAATTTACAATCTAACAATTTTTCTGTATTATGACTTATGTTCTTCATACAATCCTACTGAATTTTTCTTATATGTATTTCTCATTTATCTACGGTATTACCAAATATTAAATAGTATCAATATAGGACACTGCCTTGTAAATTCGTGTTCCAAATTTGTTTTTCTATAAGACAAGAATGAAGTTAGCTGTTTACAAGTTCGAAAAAAACTCGAAAATAAACACAGCCGATGAAAGAGTATAACTAAATTTAATTATTTCAACTGTGTAGCTTAGTTGTCAAAACAAAAAAGTAAAGAAACAACGGCAATTTTTCGAAAAAAATTCAAAAAAAACGACCAAAATGACACCTATGTCAGAAAATCTAATTACGGAAATGAAATAAGATAAGAGAAAAAAGAACGTAGCTGTCCTATATCCCTTTTGTATTTCAGTAACACAATTGTGTGGGTATGGCCATGTCAAAAATTTATTTTTGTATGTGTTTTGACCCAACTTACACATTTGTGTATTCCTTTTAAACTTATATTCGTCCGAAAAAAACACTATAACAATACACACAATTGTGTTGGTTGTACTTCAAATCAAACGAAATTTTTTATTAAAAACGCCATTACATAGTATGATTTTTTACTCACACGTTTGTGTAGTTTGGACTTAACATGAGCCAATTTTTTTCTTAGTCGAGAAAGGGATATATAAGCTATTTAATGTATCCCAGTAAACAAAAGCACGTTTAAGTTAAGTGTAAGTAACGTGATTACTAAACGTTTACTTTTCGTTACCAAACAATTTATTTTTTAAGAACGATGTCCTACGGCTGTTACGTGTAAGTAAACGTTTACCGATAACGTTTAATAATTGTTAATTTTTTATGTTTATGTAACAGTAATTATACAACGGTTAAATATTGTTAATTATTAACGTTTATTTATTGTTACAAACTCAACGTTTAATTACCGGTAACTTAAAATATAAAAACAACGTTGAATCAAAACTAAAAATTAGTAAGTAATATTAATTTAAATAAAAACGTAATTTCAACGAATAGAGAAATTGTATTTTTTATAAAATATATTTATTATTTCATTGTAAATGAATTCAAATAAAGACAAAAAATATGGACACTATATATAAACTATTTTTGTTGTTTTTTTTTTTTGTTGTTGTTGTTTATACCTCCTCATTCGGGCGGTAATTAATTTTATTTAGTAATAGTCCTTACTAAATAACGCCATATTTAGTGATTTTAAATCGCCAAATCTTTTTCAATCGTGAGAGCCGTCCCAATTGCCTCAAAATCTTTATTAAATGTGATCTAAATATGTTGTTAAAAATTGTTTATGTTTCAACGTTGTTCAACGGTTAAAGGTGTTACGTTTGCGTAACGGTTATTATTATTGATTTTTTTAACGTTTATAAATGATTAAATGGGTTACGATTAAATAATGTTAAAAAATAATGCAGATTAAACGTTTAAATACGGTTTACTGGGTTACGTTTAAAATTATTTTGCTTTCAACGTTATCAATTTTTTTACTGGGATGGTACATATTACGGCTGCCAACGTTGAAACACGACTTCACAGAAATTTATATAAACTCATCGCTAACTCATCTAATACCTTGTACGTGGAAACAGGTAAATGCATCAACAGATAAATATTGCATGCAAGACAGAAACACCACGACGAGCACACAAAACAAAAGCATATAGGGTGGGCAGGGCAAGCAAGGAAATAGGCAACACGACACGAGACACGACGAAGACGAAACCAAAACAGACCGAAGAACGAACAAAATTTATTGGGTAAAAAAATCCATCAGTTCGTGTCCATTCTCCATCACCATTAGACGTAGTAAAATCAACGCAGGTCAGACGATACCACCAAACACGCCGTCGTCAGCGTCAGCCATTACAGATTTTTTGTGTAAAATCAATTTTCGGTGGAAAGTGATGTATGGGCATTTGGGGTTGTTATGTGAGAAATCGTTACACTTGGTAAGTATTGCAATATTTATAGTTTTGGACTGTTACGTCAATTAATACATTTTATTTCCATTACACAGGTTGTACACCATTACCAAATTTATCTCTCTTTATCTTTATTTCTATCGGCTATTGATGCCCGACGATTTTAAATATAATAGTGATCGTTGTATAGATATTAAAATGCGTTGTGATGGCCACTTTGATTGTAGTGATGAACGGAATTGTGATCGATTTTTTTTTTTTGCCGTGGGCCCAAGTTCTTTAAATGTGAAAAGTCTGGTGTGTGCATGAATCAGACGTTCCGCTGTGTTTGATTGTCCAGAGGGCGATAACGAGTTACACTGCGATAAATTCGATGTCATGTATAAGTTATCCGAACGTGTGATTCTCAAAGGAAGTTTATTATTTATTTTAGATTGATATTTCAATTTTGCTCATTTATTTTACAAGTTAAAATCTATCTAGATATGAAAGAAAAATCAAATTCCAATAGGTTTGATATTCTACAAAATTAGAATTAAAGCCCTTCATCAATAATTTTGGAAACAAAATGTAAGGCTTACTAAAAGCTATTCTAAAATAACGTGTTTAATCACAAGGTATTCCAGACAACAAGAAAATGCTCTCCTGCATAATACACCGTTATGGTATAATTTCATTATAGACTTAAAATGAACTATAATTCAGATATTAAGATTGTTCTTCTAGAAAATCAATGAAATTAACAAGAGTTGCAAATAATGTTATTACTATATATTGGTTCCCGTAAAAATTCCAAATAGTGATGTAATGTCAACATGTTGTAGGCAAATAATTTGAAAATTTCCATAAAATAAAATCTTATGTAATCTTTTACAAAATATGATACCTATAACTTGTTACACGCTATAACGCAAACCAATACGTACCACCGTAAATAACTAGTTCAAGTATGGCATAATGATTTATTAAACTTCAAGTCATCAACACCCAAACATGATGGACCAATATACAAATAAAAACGCATGCACAAATAATTACTGCCTTAATCATTTTCATTCTATTCTAATGATCAATTGTAAAACAGTTCGAAATTCATCTAACTCAACATTACAGGTAATAATGGAATTAGATAAATTTTTCATTACTATTTTAACAAAAGTTGATTAAAATAGAATGAAAATGACCAAAGGTTTACAATGAAATGTTCAACGCCACATTCCTCAAATATTCAACTTTATTTGTGGTTGCAAAATATTTACCTGTAACATTTTGCAATCTCAAATTTAAGTCGCGATATTTTTTTTTTGGGCGGTGGCATTTCACTGCCAGCATTTATCTGCTCAATTGTAATTTCATTAGCAGATTGTTCCAACTGAAGTTTTGTAAGAAACTTCCACATATCTGGATGTTGACAACCCACAAGTTTTCTAAATCCACTATGCCAACCTTCAACATAATTATTTGTGCGTGGCGCATTGTTTTCCGTAGAATTAAAATGGTTCCAAGCGTGAATAGCATATCGAGGGCAACGTCTGTGTGGAGGCTCTTTGATACGATCATCGAGTGATCCAACATAGGTCTCCTCAAAATATGCTACCACATTACATGCACTAGGAGGAATTTCGCCAGAGGCTTTAAACGCACCAAATACCTCAATATCATCATTTGGTGGAACAAATGCTAGAGCCATTAGCATTTTCATTCGAAGAGCAAACTCAGGGTCTGAATCATAGTTTTTTTAAGCCCTTCGGTCGCAATCTTACGATAAAGATTTTGTCCGAAATGAAATAAACAATAACGCTGTGTTATGGTAGGAAACACATTCTTTGCAGCATTGGTAATAGCTTGTTCAAAATCACTCATAATAGAATAAGGATTTAAGCAAGGTCTTATTTGTTTAAGCTTCTCAAAAACATTGATGTAGGTGTTTTCAAACTTATTTGGTAGAAGAGCAAATACTAATGGGATATATTTTTTTTCTGTCATACCGTGGATAGAAAATAGCTGGTAAAATAATAAAGGAACAAGAATCAAAAAATAAAAACTTCTCCGCGATTCGTAAGTTTAAGTACATCAGGAATGATACATTATCTCTTGATAATGGTATATGTATTTTAGAATTACGAATATTTTGAACAGTTCTTGTCATTGAACTAGTTGAAGGCATGGAAGCCGTGGAATGACGAGACATCGTTCTTAAAAAATAAATTGTTTGGTAACGAAAAGTAAACGTTTAGTAATCACGTTACTTACACTTAACTTAAACGTGCTTTTGTTTACTGGGATACATTAAATAGCTTATATATCCCTTTCTCGACTAAGAAAAAAATTGGCTCATGTTAAGTCCAAACTACACAAACGTGTGAGTAAAAAATCATACTATGTAATGGCGTTTTTAATAAAAAATTTCGTTTGATTTGAAGTACAACCAACACAATTGTGTGTATTGTTATAGTGTTTTTTTCGGACGAATATAAGTTTAAAAGGAATACACAAATGTGTAAGTTGGGTCAAAACACATACAAAAATAAATTTTTGACATGGCCATACCCACACAATTGTGTTACTGAAATACAAAAGGGATATAGGACAGCTACGTTCTTTTTTCTCTTATCTTATTTCATTTCCGTAATTAGATTTTCTGACATAGGTGTCATTTTGGTCGTTTTTTTTGAATTTTTTTCGAAAAATTGCCGTTGTTTCTTTACTTTTTTGTTTTGACAACTAAGCTACACAGTTGAAATAATTAAATTTAGTTATACTCTTTCATCGGCTGTGTTTATTTTCGAGTTTTTTTCGAACTTGTAAACAGCTAACTTCATTCTTGTCTTATAGAAAAACAAATTTGGAACACGAATTTACAAGGCAGTGTCCTATATTGATACTATTTAATATTTGGTAATACCGTAGATAAATGAGAAATACATATAAGAAAAATTCAGTAGGATTGTATGAAGAACATAAGTCATAATACAGAAAAATTGTTAGATTGTAAATTATATTTTTAAATTTTTAAACTGTCACAGAAATTATTTATACATTTAGTTTATATTACCTTATGTTGAATTCTATTTACTTTTCCAAATCAATGTGAAATTTATGGTTCAAATAGAACAAAAAATCAAAATTGATGCGGTTTTATGTATGTATTGGAGATATTAAATAGGATTTTGAAGTTTAGAAAATGGCACGTCAAAACCATATCACTTGTACACTCCACCATACGAAATTATATGTATATATTTTTAAACGAATAATCGTCACATATTTATTAATGAACGATTAAAATATATTTCAATTAAATTTAAAACACATGCTTTAATTTATTAGTAATTTAACACACCAATTGACGTTTCTACAAAAATTTACGTTTCATTTTGTATTGGTATTTCTCCATCAAAAAAAAAAAAAAAATGACGAAACAATTTACATTTTTTAATGTGAAATTCTGTTTACCAAAATCCGGCAAAAAATTGATGTATATACATACATCAAAAATTTTGTTCTATTTGACAGAAAACATCAAATTTTTTTGTTGATGTACATCAACTTACATCATTTGTTTGTGTAGTAGACGGATCATTTGGCAATACAATTAGAAACTTAATTAAAATTAAGTGTCGTGTGAAAATGTGCCAAAACACGCCTAAAAAATTACAGGAAGGAATATCTTACCATCGGCGAGTTTATAAAAATATTATATAAAATAAAATGTAAATTATATCCCTTTTGTGATTTACTAACACAATTGTGCAGGTAGGGCAAAAGTGCGGGTAGTTTCAAAAATTTAGTTTTGTATGTTTTTTGAACCAACTTACACATTTGTGAATTCCTTTTTAACTTATTTTCGTCCGAAAAAAACACTATATCTGTACACACAATTATGTTGGTTTTAGTTCAAATCAAGCGAAATTTTTTATCAACAGCGCCATTACATACGATGGTTTTTTACTCACACATTTGTGTGGGTTGCACTAAAATTGAGCCGATTTTTTGTTTTTCTTGGTTGAAAAAGGGATATACCATATGTATGTTAAGAAGAAAATGATTTGTGGTAAATATATCCTTTGTTTATGTTAAAAAATCACAAAAAAATAAGAAACGAATTTTGGTTGTTGCCGTGGGGTTGCTGGTTTGTTGCTGTAAGTTTTATTACCATTGTCGCATTTTTCTTATTACATACTGTGGTTCGAAAAGATAGTGTTGATTGTTTCATGTACTATTTGCTTTTCTTTTCATAATTATTTTTATTTTTGAATACCATAATTATTATTACTTTTTACAGAAATTATATGAAAAACATATTTTGGTTTTTTTTAGGATAAGCTGAGGAATTAAAAAAACAATGGTTGAACTCAATTGACTTCCGACGTACAAGATGTAAAATGTAAAAATGAGTAAAAATTCAATTATTTGCTCGTTACATTTAGAAAATAATTATCGTATGCCACAGGCAAAAGAGAATCGGTAAATATTTTTAAGAAATGAGTCATTCTCTTCTTGTTAGTAAACGACTAAATTTGACGGCAATGAAAATAATATTAAGTTAAATAGCACCAATAACTATTTGGATATACACACTTTTAAATCTACAATATATTGTATCAATACCACTACATACTTCTTGAACATTTATATAGATTAATGAATTATGACAAAAAACGATAATCATAAATGTCAAAATGAATAATATAAGTTTTTTTTTTTTAATTTGAACAACTCTTTCGGTTTCGTTCCGCCTCCAATTTAACATTGTGGCAATGGACGCATTCAGGTTCGCCAACTGTTGCCATCATGATTAGTGAAATCATCGCCAATTTGATTTGAAAATTTTATAGAATTTAAAATGTACATAACGTTGGCTGTAATTTTGAATGCGCCGCATATGTTTTCGGTTTTCCATACATTTTGACAGTGCAACTAAAAGGACGGAACGAAACGAAAACTATGTTCCTCGGAGTTAACGCCGAAAAATTTGTTGAAAAAGTTCACATCTAAACACACCCAATAAAGTGAAATTTATTCAGCACTCAGCAAGCTGAATAAATTTAGCCGTCACTTTTCAATTTGTTTATAATTCAAAGATTGTTTATAATTCAATGAACAGTGATGTCATCATAGCCAATAATGTCGGCATTATGATATATGGGGACAATTTAGAATCTGATGAAGTGAAATAAATCGTTACACCTGGCATCGGAAAAGTATCAGGCATGGCGTTTGACTATTTGGACAATAACTTGCATTGCACCGACTCGAAGCGGCCAACGATAGAGAAATAAAGTGAAATGAAATAAATCGTTACACCTGGCATCGGAAAAGTATCAGGCATGGCGTTTGACTATTTCGATGTACAATAACTTGTATTGCACCGACTCGAAGCGGCCAACGATAGAGATTTTTTCACTGTCTGAATGTCTAATGAAAATTACGCCATAATCGAAGCAATTGTTGGCCGAATAGTACCAATTGGTATTGTGATCTTAGTTTGACGTGGATTTATGTTTGTTATTTATACACTATAAATTGTTTGAATCCCAGGTGGGGATAAATGATATCTCATTAGTCATTTGCCTTAGATAAGGAATTACATTTACAGACTGTTTTGGGGCGATCGCGATTTTAAACGAACGAACGGAGAATGAAGATGAATAATTTGCGACGATGATAAATCTAATGAAGACGACTCCTCGAAAAATATAATATTTTAAAACTTTTGTACGTATTTCATTTATTAATAAATTTGAAATGAAAGAAACAGAACTTATTTTTTCTTTGGCGTTTTTGTACTCTGTGGATGGCCAAATATGTTTATTTAAACAGGTAGAGGACAATGAAAATTTAGGTAGACATTAGTTTCAGCAAAATCAACGAGCATCGTATTCATTTTATCTCATAATTTAAAAGATATTCATGTTTATAGGTCTACCCTCATTTGTGCAGGTTCTTTAATTGGTGGCCTTCTCCACCCACTTCAAACGATTTGCGATTCAATGTACATGTGTATCAAGTACAACACCACACTCCTCGTTATGTGCTTTGCTTTATTTTTATAAAATGAGACCGGTGGTACTAGGTGAGCTGGGGGTGTTAATCCGTATTCGCGTAATCGTTGCATGGCCACATGTGTGGTTGCCGTTGCATCGTTTGTTAACTCGAAAGCATCAGCGCGATTAAAACGTGATATCGACGAATTTTTTCATCGACATCATGGGAACATTTATCACAACCCAAATCATCAACTGGTGCTTTTTGATTAGCATGAATCTTTCTGAAATTTTCGAGAGTTTTGGTTCAATTTTAGAAAATTGTGTCATAAAACGTGTTGAGGCACTGAACACAAAAAATTTATGTTACTACCATTATTTGAACCAGTTCCATACAAATTGGCTTATTTAAATTCTAAATATCGATATCAACCTCAGACTCATAATTGAATATCAGTTTTTGGCCTTTACAGGCCGAGGCTTATTCGGATTTGTTGGAAAATGGCTCACTTACAACGCTTGACATTGTTCCGTGCAACTTGGCCTAATCAATTATTTATCTTCAATCAAACTGGCCGTTTTTTCATTGTTGCTCGGGGGCAACTTTTTAAATTTATTTTTTGTGTTCTTATAAATAAATTATGCATCTCATGAAAATAAACCATTTCATAATCCGCTTAATATCGATATAGATAATAATCATACTTCCAATTTCATTGAAAATATTATAAATAACAATAATGTCCCAATTGCTGGCCCAGATTTGCGTATTGGCCCACGGCTTTAGTTAAACATTATGTTCTACGTAACTGCTCAGCATCGAATAGAGAATATCCATGAGAATTTATATGTCGATTGAATCATTTTTAGAAGTCGATCGGGGAAATATATTGTTTATCGATATTAGAGCATTACTTGACGACAAAAGTTATATCTCACCTCCTGGTTACGATATCTTCAAAAGGTTTGCTGTTCTAGATAGAAGAAGGATCATAGCATATCTGTGTTGAACAGCATATTTATGCGAGTCATCTGGAAAATACAGTGATTTTTTAAAAATGAGCGACCGAACCGACGCGTGATACATAGATTATTTTATTTTAACAAAATTTAAATCACGTTTACAATTTTTTGCGACATATAATGTGTTACAGTTTCAGATTCATTTTAGAATTGTACTCGAAATTTAGAATTATTACAACAATTCAATTTGTTTCAAATAAATTATGCACTCGATGATAATAATCTGATTAATAATTTATTTAATAACAACAAAATTTTATTTTACATTGATTTGCAGCAAACGAAATTTTGTCTTTATTTTGCTAGTGCGGTTTGTATGAAAGCAACTTTTTGATTTCGGAACAATCGTGTATTGTACCAATCCTAAATTCTTCATATAAAAATGCTTTGGGACCAGAAAATTGTTACAAAAACGATTGGTACAAAAAAGTCACATAATTTATTTTGCTAGATCAGTTTGTACCAAAAGACATTTTATGTGACGATTTTTTTTTTACTATAGAGATCGTATGATTTTAATTTTGCAATCAATATACACATATGTATTTTGTATTATTGAGAATGAAATGTTGTTTATTATATTTATTAGATAACAATAATAAAAATTATTTACATTGATAGGGTTAATTATATATTATAATATTTTATTGTTTATTAATAATTTTTTATTTAATTAAAAAAAAATATATTTATAAAATAATATTAATTTTATTATATGTACATATTAATAAAATTATTTGTAATAAAAAAATCTAATTGATTTATAAAAATAAAACCTAATAAGAATCATTCGTATCATCGCGCCGCCGCCATTTCACATTTTCTGTTTGTTATATCGCATCACAATTTAATTAATTAATTTTTTTTTTTTTTATATTTGAATAACTTGAGTTGGTCCAAAAAACTTTTTTGTACCAATTGTTTTAGTAATAAAACTCATGTGGTACAGTAGTTTATGTATGTGTTATTTTTGTAAGCATTTTGTTGTAACAATTACGTATGTATGATTTATGTATAGTAACTTTTAAATGTGACACAATTTTCAGGTCACCATCTAAAATCTATGAAAATATATCTCAGTGGGCTATAATTTCTCTCAGTGTGAGTATCATTGATTTAATGTGGATGCCACATTCTGATGGTTATCTTGTCAACTGGTATTGAACAATAATAATTACATAAAGGAAGGTAGTAACACTTCAAAAATCAAAACAAACAAATATAATCTGGTAAATAACGCTAAATCGTATACGTAATAAAAATTCCATCTCCATGTCACGTCACTCCTGACAGCAAAGAATCAACCTCAAGCGATAAACATGCTACGTAAGTTTATGAAAATCCAAACCACAGCTATAACGACTGATGATAATATTATGTTAGGTATTTTTAAATTTATGTTTTTCCAACTTTTGATAATAATTTGTAAATACCCGTAGTTTCTCTTATCACAAAATGGTTCCGAGCACTTTATTATGGCGTTGCACTAAAACTTTCATGCATAAATAAAATATGAGATTTAATTCTCCCATTTCATGCATAAAAGATCGGTTTGTACCTGAAGAGAGATTCTACCAAATTCATTTAACCGTTATTCAAAATGGCGCTACAACTTCTTTCTAACCGCAAACAAAAGAATCGAAAAACGTGTACATCATATACGTATTAACTACTGTCTAATGTTGACCTTGTAGTAAATGCAATTTTTTGTTGTTTGTAATAATTTCCAAGTCCAAAGGTGATCTATTCAAGCACTTACTGTATGTTGTGATGAAATAAAAACGTCAAAAGTCGTTGTGGTTGTCGCTTAGATTATTTTGTAAATAAAGCGTTTTGTTAAACATACAAAAACAAACTATGTACATACATATATTACAACAACAAGTAATAAGCCTTAATGTTTGCAACTGATACTACACAGAAATAGGTAAACTTTGCTAAATATATTAGGTACGCCGCGCAAGTTACGGATTCTATAATCTAGATAAGCTGGGTCCTTTTTAGTCATCGATCACGTAAATCGTAAATTCATCACGCATTAATGCTTTGTGCATACGGCTTATAATTAAGATTAATAATAAAAAATCTTAGCTCTGGTCGAACCAGTTAAGCCAATTTGCTTTTAGCGATTAGGTATATTGTAAACTTCAATCGAATACCTTTATATTAATAAAACTTATTAATGATTTTTTTTATTAATAAAAAATAATATGTGTGTGTAGAAATTTGAAAATGTCATTTAAATGTGTTTATTTGGAATGATAAAGTTTTAGGATTTTAGCCAGCTAGAATACACTTAGGTCTTAACTATAAATCTAGTAAATCGTCATCACATTAACGTTTGAAAACACAGGATCTATATCGGTCAGTGCCTGTCAATAACTTATTTAATGTTGCCTTGCCTTTAATAATTAGTATGGAGTTTTTTTTTAGATTTAGACCTCAAATTATTAGCTATCTCAGTTTAAAATTTATCTGCCAGGCGTTATATATGATGTTTCATTCGCCAATACCTATTTCAAGGACGTCCATCAATAAATAAAAGTAAACATAAAATTTACGTTTAAGAATAATATACGTAATACGTCGAAGTTCGGTTTCTCTATAGCGCATGGAAAAAGGTAAACAATAAACACGTAACGATCGTAATAATCGCGAACGATAACTCTACGTCAGACTTTATCAAAAAAATGGATATATGAGTTTAATGCCATAATGTATTTATTTAGTTTATATTTCACACTTGTTGGAGCACAGTTAGAATTTATGATTCCAGTCTGATTCCCTTACCATCAACTACACTACATTCGCATAGTGGCTCGAGGGCCACTAGTTTTCCAATAATAATGATGATTCTTGCTGTAGACCAGTGAAGTTCTGAATATTTATACATATAAATCGGGAAAACAGCTTTAGAACACCAAAAGAACAAATGCATTAAGGAATTTCAGACACGACTATACGAAAAAATTAAAATATTAAACTTGAAAACTTTCTGCACAGCTCTCGTAAAATTACATTACGTAAATCATGTGGTTTAAAGCTAAAACACACATTAGTTGTAAAAATCTCTTATAGAAACGATAATTTTGTATATTCCCTTTGTATGATGGCCTAAACTTAAAAATGCTCGGAACCTGCTGCGATCTGTAATGTTATGACTACAGACACAGGGTTTTGCACACTTACCATCTATTTCAAGTATTTAAAATCATTTACTTGTCCGTATTGTATTGTATTGACATACAAATTCACCTGTTAAAAAATGTTCACGTCTTTGATTTCCTCTTCGGGGTAGAGGCTTATTTATCGGGCTGTTGATTTCAATGGCAGAAGCCAATTTTATACCCAGTATGGATAGGTTTATGAATGCTCTCATACGAGTGCTAAATATCTATCAATAGCAAATGTTGCTGGGATGTCTTTTTCCTAGCATTTTTCACAATTAGCATAAACAAGTTTGATCAGGTGTCGTCCTACCTGCTCGAAAACCATACTGTTAGTCGCCCAAAATGCGCTCGCTGCACATTGATAATTTAGCAGCAACTAAGTTGCCGATGTACCTTGTAACCGATGTAAGCAAAGTATAGCTGTTACAAATAGGCCGGTTTCCTTTTTATGCAGTGAAAAGATTAGATCAAGAAGTTCTCGACCAATTGACACCAAAGAAAGAGTTAAACAAGGGTGTCCATTAATATCCAATACTGTTCAATTTGGCGATTGAAATTATTATGCGTGCTGTACTATTAAATAATGATACCCATCAAGAATGCTGTCCAGAAAGCCACGGAAGCCGGACTTAAATTGAATGCAGCTAAATGTGCGTCGCTGTACGTTGATGACTTAAGTCGCTCAACCATCACACCAACCAACCCAATCTCCTGCTACTGTAACATCTAAAATTAAACAACATGCATCAAAAGAAGACATTGCGAAAGATATGAATTCGCCACTTGGTGTGGATTTCGAGACAAATGGGGACTTTTCGTTTAGTCAAAATAATTTCAATAACTTGAGAATCATCACAAAATTCGAAGATGCCAGTGCTGATTAACGGAATGAGTGGTATAACCTGAACTAGTGCAAATCCAACTGAGAGCAACGTTCCAAAAAGAAATACTGCAGCAAATTTTAAACAAACCTAACTTGAGTTTGCGGCGACAACAGCAAGGTACTGCCACATGTTTTGTGTCACTGTCCTCACTTAACAACTACACGGCACAAGGAAATTCAAAATCATTCCGGATGGAACCATTCCGTTCCCGGGATACAGTCAATGTTAAGGCCTGACATTGCAACAACTGATGAGATTCGGAAAACCGTTAGAATCATTTGTGTACGCTGCTCCTTCTGAAAATGGTATAGATGCGTTTTCACAAGCAAGTGAGTTAAAGAAAAATATGGCGTTATTGCAAGACAACAGCGGCAAAGAGGCTATTGAGTTTACGTTAATGCATTTACAGTTGAACCTCTTGGATCATGAGACCATGTAAATAATACCAACCTAAGCGACGACTGGAAGTTATAAGGTGGAATCGAAATTTTTTCGAAAACACAACCCACACCAAGATTTTCATTATCATTAGCTTGAAACAAACCACAAATTTGTTTAACTAATAATGGCCGTGTTCACTCAGGTAAAAAAGATAAAAATTATCAAGGCATTTATGACACTTCACTTTGTTTCATATTTTGTGACAGGTTTGACAACCGATTGAATCGAATAAAACATTTAGAATTGGTTTTGCACGTCAAAATACTAAAATGCTTATCATAATGAAAGTTGCATACTTATTTCCGCAGGTATTGGTCCAGATTTCATTAAATTTTATGGCAGCTTAATAAACCAACAATATTACAGTATCTATTGTGCAACAAGATTTGTGCAATCTCGTTCACCATCTAAAATTCTAAACCATGGCGCGAATATATCTGTGGCAATTTAACATAATCACTTATGTCGAGATAAGTGGTTATGTTGAACTACTCGTATATTCTGATCGATAGTATTTCCCGTTTTTTCTTTCCCTTCAATTTTTCATCAAAATCCAACTATTTTTGACCGAAATATAAACAAAAATCAAAAACACTTATGTTTGTTATATATGTTTGGTATTTATTGAAAACCAATAGTATAATTCAATATCAATTAAAGATAATTTTTGATATTGTAGCATGAAATAAACGATATTTTTAATTGTAAAATCAGAAATAAATTTAGACTTTTCTTGAAATAAGTTTTTATTTTGAATTTAATTTTGCGTTTGGTATTTACTTAAATCGATATAAGTGTTTTTTTTAAATGCTATGAACCCAGAGCATGTAACAAATGCTTGAAGGTGTCAATAAACGCAGTTTAAAAGCCCTGATACCATGGATCTTCAAATAGTTTAGTTATATCCCATAATTTTTTCACAAAATTAAATTTTGTCTCAGAGATCGTACCATAAAAATTGAAACAAACGTATTTTACATTTTGACAGCTAGAATGAAAAATTTTCTTGGTTTTTTTGTGATAAACGAGAACGTTTTATGACAAAACGCGATAAGAAATATCGTGATATTTTTTATGCTGAGGGCCCTAGCATCGTTGGATTCGAAACTACAGGCTCTGCGGATGCCTATAGTAATTTTCTAGTCACAATTTAACAAACAACATGACAAGTAAAAACCCATACAACAAATCCACACTTCCTCACTGCAGGTCGATTCTGGCATACTATGGTAAACAGTTGGTGTAATTTTTTTCATAAACAAAATTAAATTGGCAATTTTTTTCCTATCTAATTTAGGTACGAATTTTTTTTTCCTAAATTATAAAAATTTTGATCAAACATAATTGCTCAGTTGGTCAGAAAATGATATTTTGGCAAAAATGCTATGTAAATATTTTTCCTTATTCCTTTTTTCTATAGGGAAGCCAGAATCAACCTGCAGGTCTTATAACTTTTAAAATTTGATATGATACTTCGCACTTCATTATAAGACTTTTAACTTTTATGTTCATAAGACGGAGCGGGTGGTGGTGTCATTTCTAGCATTGATATCAGACTGATACATTGATGGTGGTTGCTCGCTGGAAGGTACTGTCTATTTGTTTAAGAGTGATGAGAAATAATTTCACCACTCTGTTAGCGCTGTATTTGTTTCCATTTGAATGAATTTCTATTTCTCTTTTATTTAACCGTATCTGTCTCTTAAACTGGCAGTTTCGATTTCGATGGGTGCCCAATCGATGGTACCCATTGAAATGAATACTGTCTGCATTGTTAATTTGTGTGTTGAAGTCGTGTAAAACAATTTGTTAAATCATTTTGGGAAATTTTATTTATTCGATGATATGTTCTGATTCAACCTCCGTCGAGACATGTATGTGCGCAAATGACATATTGAAGCACATTGTGTGCAATCTTAGTATACAGATCTGGTTGTGTATGGGTCCAAAGTACGTTGCGAATTTGTGAAAACGTTTGTTGATAGGAAAACCGGAAAATAGGGCGGTTTAATCTGAATACATTTAATCTTCCAAATTTTAAAAAGACGTCGTTATTTCATGTTCGTGGTCGTTTTTGTAAAACCGAGTTAATTATCCGATGTTTTTGTTGAATTTTCGTAACAATTGTTTTTTCCTGGTTGGGTTGTTAGTCCATCGCAAACCTCTTATAGAAGGGCCTCAGCCCTCACACACTTAACCACACATGTTAAGGATTAGTCACGGGTGACCGCCGCGAGATGATGTGAGCACTTACACAGTTGCATACATAGACGAATTAGAAGGCAGGGCCTGAGGTAATCGCTGTCTACATTTCAACCTGACTACCAAAATTATTAAATACTCTATTTGACGGTATCAAACAGGGTACGATAATCAGCAAAAACATATGTGCTTCTAAACTAGAATAGAATTTTACTAGTTTTACACCAAAAAGGTTAGATTAACCTAACCAAACCTATGCCAAAAATTTAATTAGTGTTTTAAGTGACCGCTTTTTGTAATACAATTTGTGGTTAATTAAAGCACCGGGAAGTTGAAAAACCCCAACAAATAACTCTTAATTATTGTTAAAACGTATTTCTGTGTTAGATTCGGTATTATGTCTTAAAGTATCATTCACCAATGTCCACTGTACATTTTTATAAACCTAATCTTATCATAAACAAATCAAACAAGTTATTTCCATTTTTTTTTTATTTAAAAATTAATATTCATAAATATTACCCTTCTTTAATTTCTCAATAAACGAAACTGAAAAAGCGAACTCAAAACAACAACGATTAGTCAGTTAGTGTGGAGAGCAAGAGTAGCGTGTTCTCGCGTTGCTTCTGCATTGCAAATAAAAAATTTAAGACAAATCTAATTAAACAAATAGACAGAGCAAAATAATCTTGGCATCAAATATGACGCAGTGTAGAGCTCTCTGAGTGAGCGTATTGTAAAATTTCTTGTTCGTAAACTTCTTTAAGAAAAATATAAAACTTGACTTACTTACTTCTCAGTTTGTACAAATCATTTAGTTTTGATAGAACGACTGAACGAACCAGTTCAAGAAATAAAGTGTAGTAATTTTAAACGCGTGTGGTAGTAATAGTTAATAGTGTTTACGTAGTCGCAATCTTGGCGGTAACTGTTGCTAAAAAAGTTAAGTTTATAAATTAAAAGTTGAAGTGAAATGGGTATCAATAAAATTTTCAGTATAACAGGATTTTGGCTCTTAACCAGTATTATTTCAATAAATGCACGTAAGTTACAACAACACTACCAACATTTATTCTTTTTGTTTTTAAAGTGATGGCCATATGGTAATTAAGAAGCTGAAAGCACACAAGAGAAAACGAATTCTTGACGCATTTTTAATTTCGGTTGATAAAAGATTTAAATTTATATCTTATATTAAAAATATATAGCTTTAAGATAATAAAAAAAAAATAACAAATCCAGTTTATAATAAATGGTAACCTTCAAAATATTAGTATCAGAGTGATCAGACTAAACGTACGTAAGCATACTGGAATTATTTGCACGGAGCGGCACTAGAAGTGCATCAGATGTCAGGTGAAACTGTTTAAATTGGCAAGATTATTAAAATTGAGCATTTTATAAGCGAATAGGAGAATCCATTTAATTTGTTTCGTTTTACAAACCGTGTTTGTTATAGAATATAAAATAATAACGGTAATCAGTCTGATAATTCATTTGAACTTTGCTCATATGACTCGCGATTATAACTATGAGAATTTGAATACTGGAAAATACCGAAAAAAATATTTATTTACAGCTTGTTTATGTAAAATTAATAAAAAAAAGTTGACATTGTAGAGCTGGACACAGCATAATACCACAGGTGTAAAAATTTTGTTTACAGAGGTGTGTTTAAATATTGGTTAGTGAAATCGAAAATGTTGGGAAAGTCCAGATTTTCTTATTCAAATTTCCAAGAAAAAATATTTGTAATTAAATTTATCGCGTTAACACTGGGCTGCAGAACTTCTGGAATACAACCAGATTAGTTTCGGAACTTAAACCATACAGTTTTATTTTTAATTGAATGAATTATCTTACTCGTCATTAATCTAGCTAAATGCAATAAAAATGTAAACGGGTTTGTTAATAGATGCTTAAATCAGTATTTTAGGACTTGTGTAATTTCGAATTGATCCAATTATTGTAGTTTCCTACTGTTATTAAATTAAATTATTAACCAATAATATTAAAATATGGCTCAACATTTCGCGACTTATATCGACCCGACAGCCACTTTCTGTGAATATTTCCCAAGATTATCTTTGAAATCAATCCATTTCATAAACAAACATTTTTTCCGCCATTAACAGTTTTTGTTGTTGGATTTGTCTTGACAATTTGAAATTAAAGCAGGCAAAAAAATTTAAAGAAAATATTATTGACTTTTAGCTATAGATATTTTGATGTATGTATATAGTATGTTACGGTTAAAGTCAAAAATGTCGGATTTAATTTTTTTAAATTCGTTTTCACGATTAGAAACTGGTTGTCCAGAGGTCTAATGGTTACGAAATGTTTATTGAGCTTCCCCTGTGAGAGTTAGTAGTAGTCCCTACTATTACAAATTCCAATTTGCATTAATACCATACAAAATACTCCATGCGGGTGAAGGACTCTAATTTCATAGATTTTGAAGCAATAAAAGAATTTTTCCAATTTCTATTCGGACCTTTAC
The DNA here is from genome assembly GCA_947310385.1 of Nephrotoma appendiculata. Lineage (NCBI taxonomy): Eukaryota > Metazoa > Arthropoda > Insecta > Diptera > Tipulidae > Nephrotoma > Nephrotoma appendiculata. The sequence goes on along the minus strand of OX371224.1, from coordinate 375,429,089 downwards.
CAATTTCGGCGTAACCGTAACAAATATATAAACAAATTTTTGGGCGATCAATTAAAAAATCTATTTCAGACACTATCGTAAGTTGAGTTTAAATCTCTGGGATGAAGAGAGTGATCGTTTTATATTCCAATGTAATGGAAACCTTAAAAACTTAAATAATAACCAACACAGGAAGGACGGTAAACTTGTTGCTCTGATAGTACTTAAACAAGCTTATTTATTGACTCATCTATCTCATTACTCCACTTATAAATTAAATGTTCTAACCAAAAAACAACAACTTGATACGAACTTATTTTAATAATGTGTGAATTTCAGTGAAAGATGAATCGACCTTTAACTTTACTCCTCAGAGATTCGCACTCAGATTTATCTCAAAAATTATCTAAAATAGCTGGAGAATTACCAGTGTGGCCAGCACTAAACTATTGACAACCAACGATGAGGGGTACATGCTGCCACTGGTGCTCCCCGATGTATGAGAAAGCCGACTCCAAATTTTGATCTGTTCTGATGGCCGCTGTAGTGCGGAGAGTATAGCCATTGGTGATATTGCGGATTTCACTCACACATGAACTAAGCACTTGTAGTGCAAGTATGGCCAATATGTAAATTACCGCCTGATCAGAAAGGTTCTGGAGTTCTCCTGGTCTTAAAAGGCTTAGAGGCCGCAAATATTGATTAGGTCAATGCTTCAAAGAACAAAATTTAACCAACAATTGTTCGACTATTGTTATCTTTTATAACTTAAGCTAGTTATAAAATTGGTAGTACCGATGCCAGTTTCCAATATTCAGAACTATGCCATAACTCTACCCGTGTAGATTTTATATACCGAATTTTATAAAAATCGGAAAAGAAATGGTTTAGTTATGCCCCAGTTAGTCATAATTCAGAACTTCCTGTAAAATCGATTTTATATAAATCGGTTCAATATAATCTCGTTTTACCATTTGTATTGTGCATATATCATTCCGCTTGGAAAATATAATTTTGTGACGGGATCCCTGCAGGTACATTCCTTTAACCTTTAGAAATAGAAAAAGCTATAAACACCACCCATACATGAACGAATAAAGAGCGACGCTTGGAAATGTTTCTTGTTAGGAAAAACCACAAAACGCATTAAATGACGATTTTCATCAAAAAAATTCAAGTGTTTTGTAAACAAGTGCACTTAATAAAGTTCAAACAAGTTATCATTATCATTTATCAGTTCACAAACTGAAATCTCTTAGCTAAACAACTTTTCTTAATTGCAGCCCAAACGTGATAAATGGATTTACCAAGTATCTTGACGTCATTATGCCGTCCTCGCTAGCGAAATCGTAGGTGAGTGCTGTACCAGAAAGATTATAGTAGTGAGGATAGATTAACCTTATGAATAAAAGTTTGAACACTTTCACTATACACAAACATCGTAAATTAGCATCATGGTTCGAGAATGGGGTTTCATAGCAGCTAAACCATTTCAAGAAAAATGTTGGCTTATTTCTAAAATATGTACTACAGAAAATTATTGTAATAACGGAAAATGATTTTAAAAACTACAATCTTGATTCAATCTAAGAATAACTAAAATTAACTACGATAACAACCCGTGTATCGTGGACTTGATTTTCATGAGAAAAAAGTTTATTATATTTGCAGTTTTGATTGAATGTTATCAGTTAAATGTAATCAGTTGAATGTTATCCAGACGGAAGTGTATAACCTCGCGCTATAACGAAACAATTTTTTAACGGGTGACCCTAAAGTGTTGAAAATATAAGATATAAATTTAGAAGCTATTGTGATAATCATAAATGGAGCTAACTGATCGTCCAAATTAATTCCATTGTTTTTAGTGTGAAACTGTCGCATGAACACTGCAATGTAAGTTCGCATACCATTTAAGTTCAATTTGTGTTAATAAAAGTTCGCGGGGTAAAACTAATGCCTCGAGATGATCAAAATAAAAATTAATTGGCGAAAACTAGAAATCATTGGACTCTAAAAATCATAACTTCTAGTTAAACCGCGAGGAGCATAAAATGAGGGAAAACAAATGTGCCATTACAAGGAACTACTATGTTCTTTACAACCCGAAAAATATATTCGCATAGATCCGACAACTATGGTTCTGGCAATGCACATACCCGCTCGGAATATGTAATCTGATGTACAAAGTTATAGTTCTGGAACAATTTATGTTACAAATTCCGTTATTAATTGTTTGTTCAATACCAATATTATTGAACGGGAAATGAACGAGTATTTCGTTTTTCCTTATTTTATGGGAATAATATTTCTTTGGCAAGTGAAAATTTCCTCGGCTAAGCTGTCTTTCGAAAATGCTACATTGGCGATCAATGATTTTCATTGTCTTCCGGGAAAAATGTTTAATTTTCATTTCCCGCATTTTGGCCCATGAATTAATTTGTTTCCGTGAGCACTTATCGGTAAAAATGGGTTGTAACAGTATGCGAAATTTCAGTTAATATACAAACTCATTTAACAATTCATGTTTGGTAAATTATCAACTGGTTATAACCATACCGATGGAAACACGATCACTTAGAAAATTTACAACAATAAACTTGCAATCTACTGTAATCCATGCGATCATAGGCATTTATATAAAGCACGAATGCGTGATTGCTCATGAATAATTAAAATTTACGAAGGAAAAAACATTATTTAGGTTTAAGTGCCAAACAAAAGGCAATTACTGTAAGCGCAATATAACTTTACAGGAATCTTAAAATAGTAGACTGACTAAGAGGTGCCGAAGTTGCACTTTTTCTAGATTGGTTTCCCATCATTGAATAATTTGGAGAGTGTGATCCAAATATTACGTGGAAATTCCAAAAGAAAAATGAAGAATGTTTGGCAAGATAGTCGGTTATGCTTTGGAACCAAATATATCGTTGCCATATTCCGGTGAATAAATCTGTTATTGACAATCACGACGTGCAATTTGCTATTAAAAATACATTACTTTTCCAGTGGCTCTATTCTGACTTTCTCTGGGAATAGGGAATTGGAAAAAATATTTTTGTCTAAATTGTATTTTACTGATCTACTGATAAAATTACATAGTGTGGTGTGAATATTTTCAAAACAAAGTTAATTGGAAAAACTTTTGTTCAACAAAATTTTTAGATATTTCCATTTTTTTTTTTTTTTTTGAAAATATTTACACAAAACTAATTTTATTACTAGATCAGAAAAATTTAATTAAGGCAAAACTGCTATAAACATATTTTTCCATAATTCTCTGTTCCCAAGGAATGCCAGAATAGTGCCACAGGAAAAAAATTTGGCTCGTTCGTCGAATAATAATGTGAGTTCCGTCCCGATGGAAGTTCTATTCAAATAGTGTTTGACAGTATAGTGAGAATAATCTCCACCCCGGCAATAATTTCGGGAGCAAATAGCATCCGATAGCCCATACGTCCACCTTGTGATCTAGGGATTGACCCAAAAATACGAAGTGAATTATTACTAAGTATTTGGTGGTGAACATATTTCTAGTTGAACATAATAGTCACAAATAATCTGCAAGTTTTTGAAGTCGAAATTGTTTTATTACTTTTTAGACCTTACTAGACGATATTCATAAGTTCGAATGAGGTTTAGATTTACGCAGTATCCACGGAAAATAACTGCGATCTAAAATAAAATTATCATTTTTAATAACTAATTAAAACAATTTGTAACTTATTTCTTCTTTATAGTAACAATATCTGAATTTTATTTTTGAATATCGATTTCGAAATATACATACTTTCATCATCAGTTCAAAATTACAACTGTATAAAATTATCAGATAAACCTAGGCAAATACAGTTACGCGCACTATCACTTAAAACACAGAATTGAGAATTTTTTATATAAAAATTGTAAATTGTCGTGATGTATAACAAACAACGAAGGTAAATAATAAATTGCATTTTTACAATTGCGTACATAACAAAATGTTAAATTTATTGAAAAATCATCTCGAAAGTAATAATAATTGCCTAATTAATTTACTTTGAGTTTCATGTTTAAAATTTAATTTTTTTTTTGTTTCGTAAGGGAAAGCCTTAAATATCGTTTCTTTGTAATACATACTTGTAGTTGTTGTTGGTATTCTAGTTCCACTGGTACTAACACATGATGTTCCTTCTGTTCCGATTTTGCACCGAATATACTCTATATAAAACGATAAAAAAATTAATTATTTACTATTAATTAATCAATTTATATGATGTTTTATGTTCATCGAATATTTACATCAGAAGTGTTCTCATCTGGTGGTAGTTCCTGTTCGTGATGTGGTAGTTGTTGTTCTTTTAAAATTTTCATGTTTGTCTATTTCATTAATTTGGCAAAGTCCTAGATGTAGTATATTTTTTCCTGCATTCACGTCTCTGTTCCATGTGATTCCACATTTTGGGCAAAATTGAAACCGAGGGAGACATAGATATGATATGATCGTTATGACAATTTGCGCATAATTTCGTTGTTCTAAATACACCTATTTCCAAAAAAAATCCAAATGTTTTTAAAGCGTTTAATAATTTAGGTTGTGGCGTTCGTACATAAACTTTAATTGGCGGATTTGCCGCTATCTTTGTCGAACCAATTACAACAAGTGCTCGTTCTTTTTTCTTAGTTTCCAATAATTTCTTTTGCTAATTTGTGAGCCGCTTTTTCAATACAAATAAATTTTCGAGCAACGTTTCTTTCAACAAATTATTTTTGTTTTGATTGAAATATCGATAATTGAAATTTAGTATAATCTAAAAAAAAATTCGGACATGGGCGAATTTAGATCTTCTATTTCTGTTTGTCCATTTTTTTAATTTTTTATTTCTAGTGTGAACGTCCGTCATATGCCGAAATTTAATACTTTTTATTTTGATTGGCTTACCATTTCTAATGCCACCAACAAGTAAACTTAGACCTGGGTCTAAACCAATCAATACATCATACGAATCTATATTATCTCGAATTTTATTTAAATTGGCAAATTTTCTTCATCATTTTGTTTTTTTGGCTTCTTTGGCATCTTTTTTTTTTAATTTTTTTTTGTGGCTATCCCATCTGCCATTATAGGATAATCGAATTGTTTCCAAAAATTTTAAAGATCTCTGCCATTTTAAATCTTTATCGAGATCTTTCCATTTACCCTTGAATAAATCAACGGAACATAATAATTGCCAAAATGCTTGCGAGTCATATCAAACATGGTGACGACAAAATTTTAAAATTGGTATTCGTTATACCGTTGTAATTTATAATTTTTTTAGATATTTAACATATTTTTTTTTTATTCGGAAATACATACGTTACTCTTTGAACCATTCCAATCCAAATGCTTCTATTCATTTTTAATTTGGCTTCTTTTCGCTATTTTCTTTAAATAATTAATCGAGCCATATGTATTTGTATCGCAATTTCTTAAAAATCTTCAAGCTCGTGAGTACGTATGTACCCATATGTTATTGTGAAATAAAGTAGCATTCGCGGCATCTATAAATAAATTGAACTTGTACGACTTGTCGTACAATTTAAGTTCAAATTCGTTTCTAATTTTACGGTAATCAGAATCTAATACGGTAATCAGAAAAGCATTAAAACGTATTTCTCCAAAAGTTCCGGCCGCCCATGTCTTCATTAACGAAAAATCTATGTGTCTGGAACAATCCACGCAAAGAGAGGAAATCTCTTCTACATCTTCTTGGATTTTATTGAAAACACTTTCATTGATACACTTTGTTTTAAGTCCACATTTTATATTTACATGTTGTTTAACAAAAATAATTCCTCATCATTTTCCGCTTGGGAATGATAAGGAATTATTTTGTAATAAAATCCAAGAAGATGTAGAAGAGATTTTCCTCTCTTTGCGTGGATTGTTCTAGACACATAGATTTTTCGTTAATGAAGACATGGGCGGCCGGAACTTTTGGAGAAATAAGTTTTAATGCTTTTCTGATTACCGTATTAGATTCTGATTACCGTAAAATTAGAAATGAATTTGGACTTAAATTGTACGACAAGTCGTACAAGTTCAATTTATTTATAGATGCCGCGAATGCTACTTTATTTCACAATAACATATGGGTACATACGTACTCACGAGCTCGAAGATTTTTAAGAAATTGCGATACGACGCTCGATTAACAATGCATCAGAAAAAAATGGGTGCACCCTGTATAAGTGCGCAGGTCCAATTATCTCACGACATGCAACAGCGAGAATAATAACCAAAGCGTAGCCGTTGTTTCTTAATAAATTTCTTATCTTTACTCTGTGCAAATTATATAATGTTAATTTATTTATGTTTATTTCAGGAAATTTTCTTTAAATTATAATTGTTGGAAATTCCACTTCGTACGTCATCAACGTAAACCATTTTCTCACTCAAGACACACCACATTGATTCGCTCTGCTTTGATTAACATTTGTATAAAACTTTAGAACGAGTGATGTTATTATATAGTGTTTATAGTAACGAGCTTCTCTTTTTCATTACAGAAGGAACTTGTTTAACACCTAAGGAGGAAGTGGGACAATGCATCTTGCTGACCAAATGCACGGTGCTTTATAATATAATTTTAGAATCACGCGGACAACTAACGGCTGAACAGAGAACACTGATTTCAAGAAGTTGGTGCGGAACTGAAAATAATCAAGTAAGTTGATTTTGATTAATAAGTTAAAATTGATTTGATCCGGTATAGATATAAACTTTTATACCTTTATTTTGTGTTGGTGTTGGCCATAAATGTATAAAATTCTCGATATTAGTCAAATTCTGAGAAATAGAAGGAAGCAAAGTACCACAACACATAGACACCGTATTCTAGGAAACACTTTTTGGATCAAAACATAACGGATTAAGAGGAGATCGATCACCATAATAAAATAATTATTATCCCACATCTAAGGCAGGATATGTATGCCGAAGACAAAAAAGCTCAAATTTGGGCAACACGGAACACTGGGCAGCCGCCAAACAGTAAGAGGGTGAGGCTCTGTTTCTGTTGTATTGGATTTTGTTTTCCCCTTCGCATCGAAATATGCACTCAATTAAAAACAAAATCTTGAGGGTCGTGTTTCTTCAACTCACCAGCAAACCAAGGAGCGACTCTGAGATAAAGTCGTAAGTTTAGCATTCCAGAATCATGATTATTCATTAAATAAAAGCGTTATATACTTAAACGTCCGAAAAACTGCTCAAATACTGTTTTCAGTGCAGTTATATGTAGCTTAACTGCTAAACCACAGCATTGTGTTGAGACATGGCATTGATTTATAATATCACGTGATTAATAGACTCACTGAATCAACTGAAGCTCCAATCAGCATTATGGGAATCAGCGTGTTAAAGTCACCTGCAGAACCTACGGGTATTTTTGCACAGGGCTATTGACTTATTTATAAATTTGTGTCTAAGAAAAATAAAGGGCAGCATATAAACGTTTCGATATTTTAAAGGTGAACTTCGTATTAAAATGGTGTATTCAAATCAATATAGACAACAGACTCAAACAGTTCGTATTTACTAGAGCTATGGTAGTCACTAAAATCTACAAAGAACGGGCATCTATATAAGAAATTTAAATTTTTCTTCAAATCTCACAAACATACTTAAGAATAATCATTCTATAAATGGCCTAAATTAGTTGTGCTTTCCAATGTTCACATCAGCTAATGTATAGTATACTTCCAGTCAAATCTCACTGGAATAGATTCATCATTCATCTATAGTTCACTACTATACATTTGTAACGACATGGTTACTAATGCCGAGCCCACACTAACCCGACAAAGCATAATCATTATTTTTTAGACAAAACCGAGACAACTATTCAAAACCAACGCATCATTTTGAAGACAAAGCAAAACTGAAACTTCTGTCCACATAAACTGCAACGTCGACAAATTTTTACAGCTGTAAAAGAAAATTATCAATTTATTAGATTTACTTAAGTTTTCGTAATGACAACAGTGCTCTGCTGTTTGAGACACGTCCACACTAGGTCACTAGACGAACAATGTTGCGAAATATGAAAACATTTGCGACGGGACAATAAAAGTTCGTAAAATCGAAGACAAAACGAAATAAGACAAACAAGTTGCAGAATTATTTTAAAAATATCTCCAGTTTATCGCAAAAGACTGTGTTTTTGTTTCAGTTCTGCGGGCTTGGTGTGGACAATGTCTGGTCTTAATAATATATTTGCTTTCTTAAAATTAAATTAATGAACCTTTTTTATTTAAAGAAGACGAACTCATTCCTATCATACATCGTTTAGGGTTTATTTTACAATTGAACCACAGCAAGCTTACTCCGGCTATTATACACCGAGCTCACTCTAGACACACTGACACACTGTACACTGACATTTATTTCGGAGTAATGTCGAGTTCACGTATGCGATCAAAAAATGATTCGCGAATCAAGCCAATCTTTGAGCGTAATTATTTCGCATTATTACTCATAATTTGTTATTTTTTTTTATTATGTTGGATGCTTCCGATCAAAATTTTCCCAAAGTTAAAATTATTTCATCTCGGGCGGGGAAATTTGTATATGTTTTCAATGATTTAATTTTCCTTTGATTCGCGAATCATTTTTTGATCGCATACGTGAACTCGACATAAAACTTAGAGAACCGAGTATGCACGGTGTAAGCACAGTTAAGCCGAATTTATTTGACTCTGTAGCAAAATTTTCTGCAGAAAAACTTGCTGCAGTTTGAAGTGAAGTTAGGTATTTATTTTTGTTAAGGTGCCTGCCTTCAGCAAATTTAACTACAGAATAAATAATTTTTATTCCAAAGGGGCAATAAGTTTTACAAAATGAAATATAGGGGATATTTGTTTACAAAAATATAACCAATTTAGCTAATTTGATTGGTTGTTTTTGCTCTCTCTCTCTCTCTCCGATTTTTATTCTCTAGCAAATTTTTCTGCAGAAAATTTCGCTCCAGAGTCAAATAAATTCGGCTTTAAGGAATAAAAACACAGTGGGTGGTGTAAAATTACTCAGGTTAAATAAAATACACGGATTTTGTTTGACAGCTCGGATTGAAATTAAAAATAGACCAGTCGCTCGGAGCTCTCAAAAAAAAATCAACAAATACATTAAAGTTTAAGTCACAAAATTTATAACAGTATAAACGTACATACTTCTTAATTAGTTCTAATTGGTCCAACCACCCACTACAATTTTCACAAGCATGCGGATAAACTTGCTTATTTTTAAATCGCCAAAACGCAAATCCAAATGATACAAAATTTTGGTCAACCTTAATTAGAAATTGATTTATAACAGAATGATTTTGTCATATTTTTCAGAGTTCAGAAGTTTCCGGTGCCTGTCAAGTTATTGAAAAGTACATGATGGGGGTATAATTAAAATTTGATAATCACAAAAATTAGGCTTAAAGAGAGCACGGTAACGGTTTTCACTAATTTGAAATGCGAAGCACCGGATTTAAAAACTATGTTTTTATCGATCCTAATTAAAGCAAAGCGACGATCAAGTTGTGTTGATCCTAAACGAACGGCCTCGAGATCTTTAAAGTCTTTACGGGTTTGAAGCCTCAAGATATAAAGTTCTAGAAGTCTGAGAACTGAGCTAATATGATTATTATAATTATGGCAGATGATCCAAGATTTAATATCTCAGATTATGACAACAATGTATTTTTGTCATTCACGATACGTCAGCGTTTAGAAATCTTAAATAAATCTTTATAATTTCGAAAATTTATATGTCTATCGATTGATCAATCAATCAAAGTGCTTGGTCATTGTACGCGACAGTATCGTCATCAATAACTATAGAGAGCTAAATTAAGATATCACAGTAAGATTACTCTAGCGATTTGAGAACGAGGAAATTCCTATTACTTACGTTAACATTTAATTTTATTAGTCACCTTTAGATGTGACTGTGGGTGTTTGTTTGTTATTAATACACCTTGAATAACCTTTATAAACTATTTTGTATTTTATTGATACGTTGATTTGTTTGCTTGTTGGCTAACAAATTTAATGAAGGCGAATGAATTGATATCCAGCTAAAGCGTTAGTTACGCGTTTGATCTTGAACTAGTACATTTCAGGGTGTAGGAGTAATACATTTGTAGAATAATCAACTACAAGGCTTAAATCTGAATTAATCAAATTGCAAAAAAAAATATGTATTTAAGAAAAACTTTTTTCTTTCTTCAAGAATAATCTTTTTCATCCTTTCTTGAAATAGTACAGATTTAAGATATGTTTGGTTCACTTAGTAGCGTATATGCATACAGTTAATTATTTTCTGGCTCTTATCAAAATACAGTCCAACGGAGTACAATTTAATCCAATTTCCATCAAAGTTTCATTATTGAAATTTATTTTTTGCTGGATCATGACTCACGATCATCATTATTTTATATTGTTAGCAATATAAAATGAATGAGAAGTTAATTGTATGCAAATAAAGAAACTGTGATTAATATTTTTGATCATAGCGGTGTTGACCATGGAGCTAATTGGGGTTCAAGTTCAGAGGGTGATATCAAATTACTTACGTGAAACTTACAAAGTTCACCACATTCATAACTGGCCATAAAGCTACTTTGTGCCAAAAAGAACTTTAGTGTAAAAAATATTTTCAATAAAATGTGGAGTGTTTCTTTAAGCGATATTTAAGACAATAAAACGTAGAGAAAACCGATAGGATAACAGGCCTGTCTTAGCCCAACCAAGATACTGTTGTTGATCTTATTTGTATTTGTGTTTTCCCCTATTTTTTCTTAAGTTGACCACCTCCGTAAGGTAACTAAGAAACTCGAATTTTTGGGTGGTTAACTTGGCAAAATGGAGTTTAGCTTTCTCCCGTTGCACATGAGCATTGTTAAGGTGACCAAATGATTGTAATGGTTGAATTAAAGCAACCTACTAGTCGTAATGCAAGAAAAAATATTTTCGATGATTTAGGAGAATCAATTTAATCAAATTTTTCAATAAATGTAACATTTTTTTTATTTTGCACTTGCCCCAAAATATGGTGCCATTTGGCCCGGTTTTAACATCTACAATTTTTTACAATTTTCATTGTAACACTAACTTTCTGTTATTTATGAACTCATACACCATTTGAAAATTTTCCAAGGCAACCCCAGGTTCATAAGGACCTGAAAAAGCTTCCCCGGAACCACGTTCCGCCACAACTTCCCATACAAACTTCTTTTCTTTTCTTACTTCCCATACAAACTTTTCTACACATTCATTTGCTGAGTGGTTACGACGGAACCCAAAGGTGGTTTCCGGCAACAAATTATCCTCATTAAACAATTTATCCAAACGACCTTTCATCATACCATTAACAATTTTGACAAATATATTCAACATACATATTCCCCTCTAATTTGTTGCTATATTTTGGTCCCGACCTCTTTTTGGGTTTCAAAGAACTTTTCTTTAAATTTTAATATTTTTTTCAGCATAAAGTATGTTGTCCGCGTATTGCGCCGACACCAGCTACACCAACACGAGGGCCAGATATGACAGATGTAGTATTAACACCCACCGACTATACAACTCATCCCAATGCACATTTATTTGACTTTAAATCGTGTGGCAATATACTACACGATAAAATCTTCAAGGGAAATAAAACGGAACCGTTTATGTATCCATGGATGGCGATCCTTCAATATAAAAATTTAAGTATGCCTTTCCCTTTCTAAATGAGTCGAAACTGAAAATAAACTAATCACTTTTAATATTTTGTATTTCCAGACAATGAAATCGAGCAAAATTGTGGAGGTTCTTTAATCACACGACGCTTTGTTTTAACCGCAGCCCATTGTATTGCTCTGTTGCGCAGTGACATTTCATTACATTCGGTAGTCCTAGGCGAGCATAATACCAAAACGGAGTACGATTGTATTGAAGGGGATGAATGTGCTCCTCCAATTCAAACCATTTTAGTGGATCGTATAATATCACATCCAGCATACAATAAACGTTTATTCACCAATGATGTAGGTTTGGTAAGGTTGCGTTCGCTAGCAGAAGAGAATGACTCTGTACGTAGAATTTGCCTTCCAATAACTCTTGAAGCACAAAAGACAGCAATACCGCATGTAATAGTGACAGGTTGGGGTAAAACCGAAAATGGTACATCATCTGATGAATTGCTGCAAGCACGCGTTGACACAATAGGAACCGATGACTGCAACCAAAAATATAATGCTCGATATCGAGGTCGGGTAACAATAAGTGAAATTCACTTATGCGCCGGAGGTGATGAAAGCGATTCATGTCAAGGTGATTCAGGTGGCCCAGCTATTTTTCAAGCCCAATCGATGTATGGCCCACGGAGTGTTCAATTTGGTATTGTATCGGCAGGTGCGTCACAGTGTGGCGTGAATTACAAGGTTCCCGGGCTTTATGCACGAGTTGCACCATACGTTAAATGGATAATGGATACATGTGATGAGTGATATATTAGAGTAGTGAATCCTGAAATGCATAATGACAAATTATGGATGTTTTTTACATTTTTATATTTATATAAAATTTACAAAAATAAAAGTCATAATATAATGTGTAAAGCTTTATTAATTAGGTAAATAAAAAATTAATTAAATTAGTTAAATACAATTTAGAATGTGCGAATTATAATCGGCAATTATCATTGAGATTAAATATTTAATCTAACGTAAATATTCTCTTGGCAATATCATCGATAAGCCAGTCAACGGCACCTAATAATTTTTCACCTGTCACTGCACTAACTCCAATCACGCTCCAATGATGAGTTGTGATGGAATCCAAATCCAATGCCTCTTTGATCTCCTGTGAAGTAAGCGCACCCGGTAAATCTTGTTTATTCGCCAAAACCAGTAATGTAGCACCAGCTAAACGTTCCTCCTCGAGCAAAACGTTTAATTCTTCTTTGCATGCTTGAAGTCGCATACGATCAGCACAATCGACTACCCAGACTAGACCGTCAGTACATTCAAAATAATTTCGCCAATATGAACGTAGTGATTTTTGACCGCCGACATCCCACATATTTAATGTGTAGCCACGGTGCTCTAGGGTTTTTATATTAAAACCAAGAGTTGGTGAAATTGTATCAATAGGTTCACCATTGAAACGTTTTAGGATTGTGGTTTTTCCTGCATTATCGAGCCCTCTGTAAATTTAGACCAAAATTTGTTAGCCATTCTTGTAAAGGACACGCAGACATTACTTCAAAGCGAAAGAGGTTTGAAAAGTTAAATGATCAGCTGAAACTCATACAAATCATCAGCAGAAACTAAATAAATCGAAATGTTGATTACTGGATCGGACGTGGGAAACTAGTCGAAATTTAAAATAATCCAGTTAGAAACGAGATTTAGCCAACCAACTCATATTTTGTACAAGACGATTGTGCCGCTCTTGCCGATTGTTATTTATGGTTAGTGAATATGAATGAATGATCGGATAACTCCCGCGATAAGAGGGCAGAATAGTAGGCATTATTGAATTCGAGCAAAAAAACAAACAAGGTTATATGACCACAAGACTTAAATCAGTGGGCTGCAATAGACAGTGAATCGAACACGTTTAATCCACTTACTAACTACGAACTACCAGAGCGGGGAAAATACTACTACACACAAATCACTTAAACCATAATTCTTACGCGCTAATCTAAATGATCTAAGGAGAGTGAATTCCTTAGAAATTCGAATGTTGTTAAGGAACGATTCGAGGCAAATATAGTGTTAGGTTAGTTAATCAACAAAACCGGACAAGTGGTGCAGTGGTTAAAGCTTCGGTACTTGGACCGAGAGGGCCCGGGTTCGAATCAGATGTTAAGCCTCAAAACGAATTTTACAATCAAGGATATAAAAACGTTATGTTCACTATATTTCGCTTATGTTATGAATCCTTACTACAATGTTGACATCAAGAGAATCGAAAGCATACAAAATAAATTTATGTTATTCCTATTAAAAAAATCTGGTTGGGACTACGACCATAGAGAACCATTTCCCACGTAAATGTGGCTCCATTACCACCATATTCAACAAGGTGCAAAGAATACAATATTTGTACTCTTCGAAATAAGACGCCTTCTTCTAGATGCCACTTTCATCGGTAACGTACTACTTGGTCACATTGATTCTGTCTACGTACTGGGAAACATCTCTATTACTGTTCTAAGTAGATCATTTCGTAATTATCGATTATTGGCGTCAGAACACCTTTCTACCGAGTACGGAGATAACAACCTAATCAATAGATCAGTGAAAACATTTATTACAATAGAGGATCATTTCGACTTCAATTTATCTAAAAACACTTACAAAACTAACTTGAAAAAATAATTAAAAATTATTTATTGAGCCAATAATAACTATAATAAAGTTGGTAACGGTTTAGGGCTCGTTTTTTATTTTAAATAAAATAAAACAAATTTAAAGACTGAGCTTTCGATGTCTCATCGACATCATTTTCAAAGCTAATGAAAATTTTAGCCTTACCTTAATTTCATTGAAATGGAAGTTAAAAGTAAATTCCGAGTGCTGGACAAATTCCTGGATAAGATTGGATGGAACAATATCTTCTAAGTTTTGCTTAATGATTGCCAACATATTTTTTGTTGAATTGATGGCTTTTATCGTAACTTTAATTTCTTCATTCATTACTCCAAAAATGAGTTGGTTTTGAATTCGGGTAAAAACTTCATTGTTAATGTTGAACACAATTTTCTTGTTGGATGTTGGTGTGAATGCGTGGTATCACAATAGTCCAAAAATGGCCTTAGTGTCAACCACTGAAACCCAACCTAATCAACATTCTGCCCACCCAGTTAATAAATCCCTTACAGGAAAAATTCAATATAACGATCAGAGACAGCATATTTGGAAGATATTTTTTAGTAATCCGCAATTGTCGGATGACTAAAATATATCGTTTGCCTAAACTATTTGGGCCGTCAGTACTAAGGGATTATTGTGGCTAACATAAAGGATTATTGTGGCTGGACAAATTAAGGGTGCACCGCTCCACCACTGTTATTATATATAAATAAAATTAAAAATATAACTTACAATAACAATATACGTAATTCCTTTTCTTTCTGCCTCATTTTTTTTAAAACTGTTAAGAAACCCATTGTAAAAGATTACAAAACCAATTCAATTAAATTTTAATAAAACAGATGCAAAATTCACACAAATGTCTGGTTCGAGAAGCCAAGTTGAATTTTTTGTTTTCATTTTTTGACAGATGACTAACCGAATGTCAAAAAAAAATTAAAAATGCAGCTATTTGTTACAAGATTACGCTAGCGTCTACCATTAAAATTATAGCACATATTTTATAAAAGCCGTGTTTTAATATTGGAGCACTATCCGGAGCCAAATGGCAATTTTCTATTGAAACTGCAGCTATTATTAACTGGTGTCGCTGTACTATAAAAATTAAAACTATATTCACCAATAAAACAAACATTTATCACCTGAAATATATTAATTGACATTTATTTTGGCATGACGTTATAAACAAGAATTCATTTTGCTGCGTTTTAAATTTTTATTGTAAGATTTCGTTTCTAATGGTTTCAGGGGTTTACAAAATAAAAGCCTTTTCAAATTTCCCATTGAAATGGATAGCGCTCCCGATAGCGGCTCCCGATAAATAAGTGAGCCAAGATATTTTTTTATCGATTATTAATTAAAAAGTTGAATGAAAAATCTTAGTTTAGAGTTAAACAAATTAATTATATGCAATAATAGCGCGCTAAATGTAAGTTTCCACATAGAAAATTGGCTGCTCCGGATACAGCTATCGGGCGCTAATAAAAAAACACAGCAAAAAATGGACAATACCAATACAATAACAGGCCATTTCTTGTTATAATCTTGTTTGTATATGTAAATCCAAAAAGAAATGAGAATTCCATACAAAACGAAAAAAAATTACATGGCTACAAAAAAACAATTTCATTATTTGTAATAAATAATTTGTATCGTTCAAGTTAAATTGAATAATACATTGCAAGAAATAAATAATGATATTTTGTTATTGAATTATTTAAAACAAAAATTGTTTTCAGAAAACTTTTCATTCAGTAATATTTTAATTAAACTAGCAACTTATTTTTACACCGTAACAACAAATAAAATAAAAACAAAAATACACGAAATTTTTTACTGCCGCTCTTACATGCTTTTTTACTTTTTTAGTAAACCAAAATATGTTGAACGAGATGGGTGTACATCTTTGCGTATGACAACAAAATATTTTGTTTTTATTTTTGTTCAAATAAAACTTGATTTTTAAGTAATGTGGTGTAATAAACCAAAATACATTTTAATCAATCAATACTAATGATAAGCCCAAATGCGTGATTTAGTTGGTTGTACATAATAACTAAAAAAAAAAATCCAATTTGATCGACAATTGGATTTTTTTTTTGTGGGCTTGTGTAAAATTTACAGTAAAGAATTAAAATTACGATACCGATATTGAAACTTGAGAAGGTAAAATATCACACATAATAATTTTGTGTATTATGTGTACTGTGGTAAAATCATTCTATGTTTTACACTACATAGCAGGTTACAAAAATAATATACAAAACACAAACGAATATAAATAAAATTTTATACCCTTTAATCTAAAATTCATTACACAAATAAAATGTGTGAAATTAAGTTTATTATCTTCTTCGGTACTGTATGTCGTGCTCGTGATTCATTCAAGGTTGCCAATTGCTCATCGTCAAAAGCAATTGGCATGGTTGGATTTGTTTCTTTTAGGCAAAATCTTGAATGAGGAACGATTTTATTAGCAAAAAATCGTTCCTCATTCAAGATTTTGCCTAAAAGAAACAAATCCAACCATGCCAATGGCTTATGACGATGAGCCATTGGCAAGGTTGCTCGTGAAACAAAACCAAAACAAATAATACAAGAGAGCCAAGAGAAATTAAAAATCTTATACGCGCACGTGTCATTTAAAAATTGTGTTGTTACTTTTATCAGTAAGTTTGAAAAGTTACTCAATAGGGAAATATTTTTATTGGAAATGTTTCTCAAAATATCAATATTTATCGTGATCTTTCCGATAAATTATGTTTGTAGATAATAAAGCAGATTTATTGGGACAAATGAAGAATTTTTTTTGTCCCATGTAATTTTTTACTTACTAATATGGCACCCGCGTTTTTGTTTGGATTTACCTATCCAAGCTCATGGGATTTTTTTATATAGAAAAATGGCCTATTATGTAGTGGTATTGAAATGGAGTATAGGGCTAGAATTGTATAACACTTTATATTCGGCCATATTTTTCCATCATTTGACACTATACACAACGAGACAGAAAGTTCGTATAGAATTTTCTTGAATTAAATTAATTAAAAAAGCAGCCCAAACATGAGTGTAAGTATATATTTATCAAATAAAATGTTAATTTGTTCTAATAATGATAAAATAATATACAATATTTATCTTCAATAATTTAAACAATTAACCTAATATAAAAACGTCATTACGTAATAAATTCTCATTTTCTGTAAATACCGTAGTCACTTGCCACCCAAGTCTTACGACAATCACTCCGCCGCTTCGCTACAACTCCAGCCGCGCAGGCAACCAAAGCTGATATCCCAGAAGGATATTTTCAATTGCGAAAAATTCAAGAAAGATTCCAAGTAAGAAAAATACTCCCTTCTGTTTTCTAATCGAATGATGAATAATATTAACTTGTTTAATTTCAGGTAAAAGATGGCAAGCCAGTGCACATCAAAGGAGGAACAGTAGATCAAATTTTATACCGCACAACAATGGGACTTAGTTTAGTTGGTTTAGCCGGTATTATTAAGCTCATATGGGATTTGTCAGTTCCAAAGCACTAAGCAAGTCGCAAACAGTTAACCATCCTAAGATAAAGTGATTTTATTTGTTGAAGTAGTCAAGATGTAATGTAATTTCTCCTCAAATTTTATTTTTTTTCCGGCCTCCATAGCATTTAAACGAAATTTTGTAATTTCGACGGGTTCACAATGTAACGTAACATTTCCAAAATTGCAGTTTTGAATTTAACTTAAGAAAATATGTAAAGCATTTAAAAAGCAAATGAAATATATAAAAAACGGTAAATAATAATACATGGTGTTTTTGATTAATTTGTAACTTTGCCAAATGAAAGACGTGTACATCGGAGGGTCCTCTTATAACAATTTAATTGGAATATGGACAAGCCGGTCAAGGACTTTCTCGAGCTTGTTTTAAGCTAAATACTTATACGATAATTGTTTCGGAAACCCACTCTCCTAAAGACAATAAAACCGGTGGTCTTAGTATTAAATTTATCAAGGTCATCGTTTCCGCGATAGAAGTTCCGCCCTTTTCTATCTAACAAATTTGATGATGTGGTTACTCATCATTCATTAGAAACATTAAAACTTGTATTAAATACGCGCATCGTGTTACTACACAAACCAACAAGAGGCTGATACCAAAAACTCACTTGAGTACCAAACGCTAAAAGCATTAACATCCAATTGTTTCCTTATTTGTTTTGTGTGCAATAGATTTGGCAATAGTTAATAGATACATAAATAAAAATAGTTCGTGTGATCTGGAACTGATCAAAGACAAACAAATGAATCTCAACAGCATGAAGTAATAACAAGACCAAGGAATTTATATCAATAAAGAAAGCCATCGCAAGGAAATCCCTGCGGTGCCTTATAATCTACGGCGTCATTGCATCTGTTGACCCATCTGCGGTTGAGAATTGTTGAGGCAATGCGAGGGAGCACATCTGTTTCTTACTTATTTAAATCGAAGAATTTCTACAAGCACGCAGATCACAAAACATAAACCCTTATTAAACAAAACAAATCGATTTATTAAAAATTACAAAAGAAAAATGTCATGATCTCATGCCATTTAGCATAAGTGGTCTGTCGTCCTCTTTGCTGGCGGTTACATTATCCGCTGATTCGTCAAGAATTTTCTTTATACAATCTTTTATCGATAATTCAGTCAAATCACAAAAATCATGTAAATCGAGTTTCGATATTTCATCCACGAGTCCCCTAATTTTTTCTAATTTGATGATTTTTTTGATATTGCTTTTGACCCCCTCCTCTAGGTTGAGGGCAGGTTTAGCCGAATGTGGGTCCTTTTCACTTGAAGATTGTGATGATGGTGGTTTCGGTAGTAATTCATCTACTATATGATGGTCATTTTCACGATAGTGTGCTTCAATAATTTCTTTTATTTTTGCTTTAGTACCGTGGGATTGTTTTTTTCTTTGTTTTAATTTCGAAGGATATTCCTCTCCAATGTCTCCTCTATGTTTTGGTACTAATTGATCTTCCGCTGCTAATTCAGTTTCCGATTCAGTTTTAATTTCCTGGTCAATTGGTTTTTCTAATACATTCTTAATTATGATGTCGTTGACATCGACTAACTCGATTTGCGCAATCACAACATCATCCTTCATTTTATCTGTTTGCTGTATTATTTCACTCAAATTGTTCACAACCTCTTTCTCTTCTTCCTCATCTGAACGATTATCCAAATCACCAGGTATTTCAATTCCATCTATAATGTCCTGACTTAGTTCATCCACCCCCAAATCAAGCTCAATTTGGTCGGCATTCAATTTCCGGCGCATGATAAAAATACACGGTTTTGTTCTAATCTTGACCGGCAGTACCGACTGGTACTGAATACCGATTTGACTGAAACACTCAACAATCTCGAGAATATCATGAGTCTGTGATAATAATTTCATCTCAGCTGAATATTTATTTCGCGCTTCGACGAGCAGATAAGTAAATTTGTGCAGTTCAGAATCACCTGGTTTAAGACGCTCATCTTTCCTGTATCTAAAAATATACAGAAAATCCGGAAATTGTTCGTGGAATTAAATTAAAGCAAACTCACATCCATGTAGAATTAATTGACGTAAATCGAGATACGCCACTTTGTGCCGCCAAATTGTCTATATGAACCGTTACATTTACATCATTCACGGCCAGCCGATGAAGTCGTGATATTGCTACCCCACCCGGATAGTTTGTATTCGATACTATTAGTAAAAATAACGTAAATATAAAATTAATAAATAGATGGCCACCGGCAATCAGAGCAAAAATTCCATGTGCGACCGATTTGATACGATTAATCCAGAGGCGATGACATCCACAGGCTGCCGCTATATTCAATAATGGAAATGTGTAAATGATGAACCGCAGTTCTTTATGTGGTAGAAATGAAAAACAAACGATAAAAATCAGAGCTGGTATAACAAGGGCTCGACAACGAGATTCGAGAAGAAATCCGAGTGGTACAAACAGCAAGGATGATCCCATGGCACGCGGAATTGCAGAGTAGAAATACCACATGAATGGAGATGTCTGAGTATTAAAAATGCCACAAAATTATAAGTTTATGTATATCCATTAGTAACTGATCAGTAACTTACCCCCCATTCAGAACTTTTATTCAAAATCGTATTAAACCAAAAAACTTCAGCTTCCGGCCACAGCACTCGCTTCCAGAATATTGAGTCGACCCCAACCGTGAGTGCAACAAGTCCAATGCCAGCCAGAATCATTGTCTTGAGCAACCTAAAACAATTTAAATTCAAAATTCCATTATATAGAACCACAGGAACTCAAGTGTACAACAAGAAAATACTTGCGTTGAAAAAGTCATTCGCTTCATCGATAAATCATACAGCACCATTATTCCAAGCATTATAGACAGCTCTGTACGAAAAATCACGATCGCTGCACCCGAAAATGTTATAAATAATTTTGTCCTACCCAATAGCCAATAATTCACAGCCAATAGTACGAAAGGGAGCGCCATAATATTAGGCAACGGCCGACTCATGTAAAACATAAAATGAAATTGTGATATCGTGATTAGAGTGTACCACACGGATACCAGAGTCCCAAATTTATCTTCGATTGTTTTACATAACTTTGTCCAACTGAATGTAACGTACGCCGCTAGCACCAGTCTAGCTGAAGGAAACAGGTAGACGCTTTAAATATGGATTTTCTTCACAGGGATATTGGAGTGGGCTACTTACCAAGATATTGTGTCCAAAACTTTTGAATATTTAAGTATTCAAAAAGTCCAACAGCGGGCGCTAGTGGTAAGGCAATTAGTAATGGTCCGAGAAATGTTCGTGGCACGACACCGGGGTAGTCATAATGATCATACTAAAAAATTTTTAAACAAAATATTATTACTGAATTTCAAAATATTGATGGTTTAACCTCAGAGATATAATTAGTTACAAAGGAGGATGTATACATGGATATTGAACAATGCAAGCGCTCACTTGAACACAGGACAGGTCAACAAATTGAGATTGCAAATAAAAATTCTCTGAAAATGTTGATAAAAATCATACTTAATTCCAAAATAAAATCGAAAAGAAACTAGTTAACATTGTGACGGGTTTAATAGTACGGTCGTATGCCGCTGCTTACAACAAACACAACAAAGAGATTGACAACTAACATTTTATCTTAAGCGGTGGACGTCTAACCGACACGAGGCACAATCACTTACTACAGGGGAGAGGATCTTTTTGAATATATGGACCATACTGTGCCAACTCGTTCACCTTATGTGAATCTAATCTCAATTTAGATGATATCTTGTGAAAAATTCCAGTGAATTTTCATTTTATGTTCAATAGTACGAATAATATCGATTTGCTGAAAATTCAAGGAAAGAAAATGGGGTATGTAACAATGCTTTCAGATCAAAGTAATATTTTATTTATTTTCAGAGATGTGTTTGACTGTAGTGCTAACACTAGTGGGAACGAGACGTGTGAAGTTCAGGTCCCTCATTCGAATCGGCCGCCCAGAATTATGTTCGAACACAAATAAATATGAAAATGGTTTACGAACTTTTATCAGTTCGTGGATGTTTAAGAAACATTTACAGTACTTCTTTACAAATTTGATATTTTATAAGAGTCTACAAGTGAAAAGGCAGCTGTGTATATAGCCCATTTGATCTGAACGTAAATTTGGACGTCTTTTGTCGTCTTAGAGATGGAATTAATCCCGCCACGCAGAATTCATTATTCGGCAATTTATGATAAAATTTATCAGTGGTCAACTTCGGGAAATCACGATGTAGCCATTGGAGATTAGAGTTGTGGCGCATCGTGATACAATGAAAAAATTCGACAAGGAGTTGGAGAAGCAAACCAGCTACAGTAAACTTTTGACCAAACATTTATCATAAAAAATATCCTTTTAAACAGTTCATAGAAAACGTTTTGATCAACCTGAAAACCCGATTTTATCTACTTATTTGAGAATCGTTACAAGGGCATTGTGAACAGAATGTAATCTCAATTGTCAAAAAAAGGTCCACGCTCAAAGAGCTTGAACAAATTTAAAAGAATTTTTTTGCAAATAGGTACATACACATTCTCACAAAGATACAAACGGCATTCCCTGGTCGCTCAGGATACTGAACAAAATTTGGAAAGCTTTATATACAGAGCTTACAACTAATTAGACCAATACCAATAGAAAAATATCATTTACTGAATGGTGGGTACGAATGTTGAAAGTTTGGTGATAAGTTTCAATAGTCTGATAATTTGAGATGTCAGAAGGTAAGCCTTGCAAATGGGAATAATTATTCAACAAAACGAAGCAAGACTGGAAGACTGATTGCCCAAGTTAGCACCTGTAGCTAGTAAATAATTACAATATTTAAATTTCAACAAATATCTATAAAATTAGAAAGCCAGCAGTTCTCTAAATGGAATTGGTGTGTAGTGCCTAGCGAATTACTTAAAAACTGTGTTCCTTACAAAAAATAATCACGAAATGAGACAGTAGAATTTAATGGAACTGTACCAAAAGACTACCTAGTTTATTCAAGATCCAATACGGTTTTCTTCTAAGTAAACAAAAACTTTGCATCAATTTGTTTGTTTATATTTCACCATATTGACCTTTTTCCGATTAATTTTAATTAAATTCAGAATTCATCTATTAACGTAAACATTTTTGTCGTTTCAACATACATATTTCGAGATACCTAGAATCATACCTACTCCCACTAAGTAGCTAGTACATCTACATACATTATTATTCTTATTATTGGTTATTGCTGGTAGTTTCTATAATATTGTAAAAAATTGAGTATAAATCTGGAGGGGAGATTTAAATAACGACATTGAAATTTGAAATGGAAAGAATTTGATTATAAAGTGCCACAATTCAAAACGAAGTTATAATAAATTAAAATAGATATATAAAATAGATTATGTAGGTATATTATCCTTTTTATAGCACGTCATTTGATGTGACATTTCGGTTGCCTAGGAACGTGGCCTATTATTTACAAATCATTTAGCCACGTATTCCTCAAGCTTGGCCTAATGAAAAATTCATTATCCAAAATATCTAAAAATATGCATATGGCAAAATTACAAGAGCTCCAACAAATACACAAAATATTATTAAAATTTGGGATAAAAATAGATTAAAGCCATCACCGTAAACAAACTGACACAAACCTGCGACAAATTAGTTCGATGATACAGTAAATCGTGCACCGCTTGCACATTGAAACTCTCCTCGACTTTTGTAAATGGTGTATAAACTAGATGTGCGATTGCAACAAAAAACACTAACAAACTCATATTATAAAAATTTTATGTTTTTATGCTGTGTATTATTACATAATTAAACTAAACTAAATATAAAAATATGAATCTTTTGATTGAAGAAAACCGCAGCTTTTTTTAGATTACGAAATTCACTTCACAATATTTTATTAGAAAATCACATTTAATACATTATTATAAAATAAAACAACGTCATTACAAACTTTCGTCTTTTACTTATTATTTGTTCTTAATTTAATTTCGCTTTTTATAAAAATTTATTATTTTTATTGCGAACGAAGAATTTATGTGGTGCAAATCTGTGGACGGAATAAAATAACCTAAAAAATATAGGACAGCTGACAGTTCTTTATTTCTAAAAATAAACAAAATAATTTTTGACAGCTGAATTTGGTTTCGCTATTGCAGTATAGATGGACAATTATAAATTGGGGTGCCTCTCGATAGATGACAGCAGTTAACTAAACGAAATTATATACAGAATCCACCTTTTTTAATTCATTTGTATTTGTTTTTACTGGCGGTTGGTTATCCGTCGGTTTTCTTCAAATGATCAAAAACTGACATTGTTGTCAATAAAATTTTTATTACATATTATTTTATTTTGCTGGATTAAAGCTTAACACCGTTTTATTATAATTTTATTAACCCTTGGCCTGTCCAACATTAATTTTTAAACTTACTAGTCAGATGTTCTGTGCATCACATATGGTTCATATGGTTTTAGTAATTTTTCATAGTTATTGAACATGAATAAAGCTTTTTTCTTCATTATCGTGATATATCTTGCATATTTACAGTGTTTCCTTATATGTTAAGGTTTTATTTAAAAACTATACGCAGTCTTAATCAATTTATTTTTCGTTAGTATCACAATTATTAATGTAACACATATTGCATATAATTAACGTATAGCATAAATTTCGCTTTTCGTTCTTAAATTTGAACAATAAATTGAAAAGTTGGTTTTGACAGCTCTACAAAAGTCTTTGGAGAGTCCCTAATATAGACTTCAGAATAAGAAAAAGTCTTCGCAAGAAAGTCTTAGCTAAGATGAGCTTAGTAGTCTTATCGTCAGAATCGGGGGAGTAAGTGTGTACTACATAAGATGCACAGGACAGTCAAAGGTTTAATAAAACCACGACGTTTTGACGTTATATTCAACTTATGTTGAACGTTTTAATAAATTTCAAGATTTATTTTCAATTTTCTTTAAATAATACTTTCTTAAATTTGCCGTTTAACAAGATTTTGTTCCCTATCCTGTATTACAGCGTCATCTATAGACATTGAGTGACAACTTCCTCGAAGAGACTTCATTGCACTATTTGACGAAATATGAGTAGCCTTAATATTATGGTGGTATACCCTCATCTTTGAATTTGATTTGGTTTGTCCAACATATTGTTTTCCACAAGAACAATTTAATTTTCATATTAAATTTGATTGCAGGCTTTTGGAGCGTTGGAGCTTTCTGGATAGTCTTTTAAGTTGGTAAATAAAATCATGTCTAAACTTTGCCAGTGATCTGCCAACGAGCTCTGTATAATATAATTCTGTAACATAACTTTAAATTTTTGAATAATAATGTTTACGTATGGAATCGAAATAAAATGATTACGGTTAGTTTCAATTGATAAATTTAATGTTTCGCGCGTATCATCTAAATTAATTCCCGAAATGTTATTTTTATCTATAGCCATCCTAATATTCCTTGATCCCTCCCGAACATCCATGTTTCACTAAAACATCCGTTAAAATTTTGAAATTTTTAGAATGAAATAAAACACCCGACAACCTCAAAATTATTTCGGCTAAGAGAAACCAAGAGTCATAATTTAGATATCGGCCTGACTACGTTTTTTTATGTTTCCATTCTGTACTCAAACTTCCATTTTCATTACATATCCCTATAACATCTAGAAAAGCTAAA
This sequence comes from Nephrotoma appendiculata, assembly GCA_947310385.1. Lineage (NCBI taxonomy): Eukaryota > Metazoa > Arthropoda > Insecta > Diptera > Tipulidae > Nephrotoma > Nephrotoma appendiculata. The sequence continues at coordinate 375,403,471 of OX371224.1, read as the reverse complement.
CGATTATCAAATTCAATTTCACTTGTAAATTGTATAAGCACAGTAAAATTGTTAAATGCATCCAAAAAAAGTCCACTTCCGAAATGTTATAAATCTGTAAGGGAAACTAGGTCAACATATTCCATTAATAGAATCGCCATGGTTGGACCTGCCGGATAATTCATTGAACAAATTTGTTGAAACTAAATGAAGTATGAGCTAATAAATTTCTAATGAAACGGTCTTAAGCTTTAATTCAGCAAAATAAAATAATATGTACTTGAGAAAAAAGCGTATTAAACGTATTTTAAAGACCACCAATAGGAAATACTACATAACGTTATTGGTGCGTTTGAAGGAAGAATTGTGTAAAACGGCCCCAAATGCTGAAGCAAACGCCTATTTTGAAGCTAAAGATAAATCGTTCTACAAAAAGACACCGAAATGCTAGAAAACGTTTTGTGGTATAGTTAGCCTCGTGACTTATTGAGTGGCGTGAGTTATATAATCAGCAGTTTAACAATTAGTTAGCTATAATTTTACTTTTGTTGTGTGTAAAGCCCAAAATAAATTTTAAAATAAATTAACATCATATTCTTCCTACTTTCTTTTCGACATCTAATAATTACTATTTTGATGTGGATACGCCTTAAAACTTAAATCTGGTACCGGGGTACATTATCAAAAACTCGATGAAAACGAAATCGAGATATATTTTCACCTATGGACACTGACAAAATAAATTGTTATGTAAAATTTTAATTCAATAAGCGGCAAAGGTGATGACCGGTAATTAGGAAACATAGAGACGAATCTGGAAGGTGTCACTTGTGTTACTGGGATAACGCAATCAGTTACTAAAATAGTTTAGAAATGCCTAATTGCCGAAATCCAAGGATAAATTATGAAGCTAGTGGGAAGCAATTGAGAAAAGTGGAGTATAAATCTGTTCTCATCGATCAATTTTTGCATCGCCTTTATCTTTAACACGACCTATACCTTGTATTGCTAAAGCTACCGTTACTATTTAGATTTGTGTTGGTCTTTTACGTTACCCACACAATTGTGTGGGCAGGCAGGAAAAGGGATAGGCATCTTCAAATCTCGTAAACGTGAGTGCGCAGCGAAAATAAATAAAGTGTTGGCGGATTTGGAAATACAATTACGATATATTTTTTACCGCAATATAAGCATCAAAAAAGAGTGTGCAATTTTAAATAGTAATATTTTTAAATCTGCAATTGGCCTGGGAACTGTAGAAATATTTAATGAGTTTCACCAACAGAAGGAGAACGTTTCGTGTTTCAAAACCGGATAGTGTTGAACCATTTGATAAGTTTATGCTAATTTTATAAAGATTAGTAAGAACATGGGATACACAGATGAAGATTTCATTGTAGGGAGGTTGTCATATGTCGTATTGGGAGTGGCCGATAAAAAGCTACAAAAACATTTGTTAACGGAAGGGATTTAAGTATAAAAGAGTCAAATAATGGAAAAACACAAAAAAACCAACCAACAGTAGTCGCAATTAATGAAAGAAGGGAAAGCAACGTCAAGAGTAAAAACAATCAAAGAAGACTAAAGATAAAAGTATTATGAAGTTTCGAATTTTAGGTGTAAATGTTATCAACACATTTGAATTCCATTGGAACTAATTGAACCATTAAGAATAGAGCTGGGAAACCTAGAGCAACGTGAAATAATTGGGAAAGTAGGCGAACCTGCAAAATGGGTGACTAACATAGTAATAGTTGAAAATCCGAATATAACACTCCCGGATAATAATTTGAAAATTTGGTATCGCAAAATAACCAATGTGGGTCTGAAGGACCGTACGGTTTTCTATCACACAATTTATTCCTCAAATACAACCAAAAAACGGTGTTATGGAAGACGTTAGGCGGTCCAACTAATCGGAAGACGAACGGATAAAATATATTATTACAGTCCACTTGCTGATAAAGAGTAAGTAAATATACCGAACATTTTATCGTAAACGTAATTACAATTGACCAACCGAAGTTGTGGAATAACAAGGATTTTGACAGGCCTCATTTTGTTTAAAACTATATTGAGAAACCGTACTTGGGAATGTATATGGTATTTATTAATAACCGACATGACGCTGGAATATCCCCACCGCTTAACCAAACAGTTTCTGTCAAGAAGTCATATCAATGAACCGCATTTTGGGTATGCCTTAGGTATCAATAAATGACCGACGTGACACGGAATAGTTCAGACAATTAGGTGTATCATTTATCGTATGAAGCTACGTAATAATTTCATATTTTGGAATGCCTTATGTATTGATGAATAACCGACGAAAGTCAGTCAGTAGAAGTTACAGAATTAATTACCTTAGGTATTGATTAAGTACAGACGTAAGTCTACTAAAAGTATTATTGGAAGACCTGAGCACGTACTTTTGAATAAAATTCCACCTAGAAATTCTATTATAATATACGGGAAAAAAATTTACTAAGGGAGACTGCATGGGAGACTGCATGGGGAATTTATCTGTGGAATTTAAGAATATGCAGCCTGATCGGTTTAAGTACTTTCCAATATTTTAAATACGACTTTAAATAAACACTATATCACTGTACCACCAACCTACCTTTGACTACGAATGATCAATGCGGTTTCAAGTCATCTACAATTAAATTTTTCGAAAATTGGTAATCGGTAACTAGTGTTCGATATACGGGTCTATTCGTTTTTTGTATTGTACTTTATTTTGTTTTTCAAAATCGGACAGCCTTCGTGTAGACGACTAATAACGTTCGTTATTCTTATGGTTTCGAAACCGTAAAACGTCGGTTCAAATATTTAATTTTAGAAGAAAACATCTAAACACGACGTCTATCCGATATTTAACAAATCAAAAAAATTAAATAATAATCAAAAACAACATCTCGATTTTTGCCGAAGAAAGAATATCATCACGAATTCTCTCTGATTTTACGAAACTAAAAAAAATAATAAAAAACGGTATCTCGATTTATACCGAATTTAACTTGAAAATGAAATACTTGGAAACAAATATTAGAACTAGTTCTAAAGTATTAATAATTCGAATCCGTAAATTTATGGTTTTGGGACTGTAAAAGGCCGATTAAATGTTCCTCGGAGACTAGTAAAGAAGAATTTGAAAAGAAATGAAAAATAATAAACGAAACAAAAACACTAGATAAAAATATGTATGTATAGATTTATATCGATGGTAACCGATTGCAAGTGTATGGTTCGTGGACTGTAAAATGTTATACCTTACCCAGTAGTACAAATCAGCGCACAATGAGCGCATAAACAGCATATAATTAGAGCGCTCAATTTTTACTTCAAATTGATGCACCTAATTCCATGCTTTTCGTATTTTTGCCGACTGAAAAATCGGTTTTGTTTCCCCTGAGCATGTTCACGAGATTTACATTGTTACAATATCGTAACAACTGTCATTGTAGAAATGACGTAATAGTTAACTATGAGATTGTCCCAAGTGTCAAAACATTGTTAAAAACATAACCACAGAATTAAGATAAAAAAAATTATTGTTAAAACTGAGATTGCAGTAAAATTTGTTAGATTTGCGTAGACAAAATAAATTATGAACTTTCTGACAATGCAATGTTTTATTGTGGTACGAAGGAGTTAATTGTGAATTTTCAATATAAGTTTCAAACGGAGAAGCAATTCTGGGGCAGATTCTATTAATTATTATTTTGAATTGCAATATTTTTAAAAAATTAGTAATATTTAATTAAATTAATCTCGAGGGAATCGAAACTGGAGACTAACTTTAAATATTGTTTTTCAGACATTACCCGCCAGTCGTTTAGCTCATTTACCACCTGTCTTATCATCTGACAAACCATATGCACAGGAATATGTTCTTGCATTAGCCGTACTCCCAGCCAATGCAGACGACAAGACTAAGGCATGTCGTTCGTTTGCCCAAGAGGTTGTAAACAAGACATTAAACTTAAATGTTGAGTTTAAAATTGCTGCTTTGGTCTACGCTACGCTATCCGATCTTGCCACTAATGTCGATGGTGGCAAAGCACTTATTACAGATGGCATAATCCGTGCTGAGAGACGACGTGACCGCAAACTCACCAAACCGGTAAGACCGAGCGGCCTTTATAAAATACAAGACTAGAATAAAAATTGTATTTATAGATTGAAGAATATCAAGCAGCCGAGGCAGCTGCCAAAAAATCTCGTGTCGCTGTTTAATACTGTGACATCACAGAAGATGATGCGGCATTCGTTCAAGATACTATTAGACTTCTTAAGATTTCTAACGATCTATTGTGCACGTTTTATATTTTGTAAAGTTCGATTTGCCTAGAGGACAATTTTTCCATTTTTTTTTCCATAAAGTACGAATCGTAACTAAAAAATAAACCAATAGTACGAACTAATCATAGTATTATGGAGCATCAAAATAATCAGTGTATCCGTAAAACACAAATTTATTTAAAATAAATATATTAAAAATTGAATTTTGTTCTTTATTTTTCAAACCTACACAATCATCATGTTGCTTCTGATACCTACACAATTAAAAATGACATTTGTAGAGGCAGTCTCGAGTTGAGTTGAGAATGACGTTTGTAACAATGTAGAGTTCGTGAACGAAAAAGGCACGTGTTCATTGTTACAATGTAGTTTCATGAACGGTGTTGAGCTGTCATTGTTAACAATATTGTAACAATGTAAATATCGTGAACATACTCCCTACGTTAACTTAACGGCAATATTTTTTTATTTTTATGTTTTGTTGTATATACTGCGAGTGTACACACTCGCAGATACAACTACATATTTTTAATTTTGTCTACTCATTTAGTATGTTGTCCATGTATTCTCCATCTGAAAACACTTGTAAAATAAACATCATACCACGTACAATGAATATTTTACACATCAACCAGAATCTACTTAAATATATATGTATTTAGGTAGATTCTGCATCAACTTACACCTCAAATGAAATCTCCAGACTGATAAAAATGAAATAGAAATTTTTCTAAATGAAATTGATAAACAAGAAATTAAATGGGGGTAAATATGCAGTGTATCTGTATGTATTATAAAAGAAACCGAAGTAAATTTATTTGTTTTCTCACTTCGACGTGTGCAAATGGTTCAATCTGTTTCATACTGCCATCAACGTTTGTTTGCTGGGAATGCTGGGATAGAGTTTGTTGCGGTTACAAATTGTTTGTCGGGACTTAGGATATGTTTCGATCCAAAACACATGGGGCATTTTTTATTCCCTTCATTTGAAAAAAATATCATCCATTTTGCAAATAAGGCAATATTCTCTGTCTTGGAATTAAATTTTAACTTTCGGAGTTGAAATATATAATCAGAGACATTTCTCAGATATACCAGGAGCTGTAATTTATATGATCAAATAAAGGTCTCCTCCACAAAAGGAGTAAACAGTTGAAATTAAGTGGTACAATTGATAACATGCTGTTTAATTGTACAGTATATGTGAATACAAAACCAAGATTATAACAGTTAAACAAAACAGTTAAATAATGAACTTAATGTCACAAAATTACCGTATAAAATTAATTTTTAGAATACGTTATCTCGGAAAAAGTACACGTGATTCAAATCGAACTAAAGCAATAAATCAAATAGGAATTCCAAATACCAAAAAGGATTTACAAAAGTAATTAGGAATGATAAGCTATTATAACCCTGTACACGAATGATGCGAAGGCATATGTGATCGAGAATAAATTACTCGATTTCTGGAAACGGCATAGTCATCCGAAAATGTTTACCAACCGAATGGAGGAATATCAAACAAATCCATTAGTAAACAATGGTCCAGTCACGTGATGGAAAAGTTAATCAGGCTTGAGGCAACAATTAAATGAAGGAACGTGATCTATAAACGGTCAATTGTCTATGTAGACGAAGAAAAGACGAATCAGCTGCAAGAAATGTGTTGAAAGAATTCTCGCCTATGAGATGCAAGTTCTTAGCCATATAAAGGGCATAGAAATATAGATCTGAATCTCGTTTCTTGAGCATTTATTTAATAATTTAGCTTTCTATATTTTCATAGTTAATTTTTTTTATAGAGAATATAAAATTTTAGTGTTTTGAATACTTTTGGTACAATTTCTTACCACATAACCCTTCACTCATCGTATTAATCTCAACACAACAAAAAAATTAATTCAATTAAATTTAAAATAAATTTCATTAAAAAGTTCATACAATTCTATTTTAAATTTGGTCTATACATAAATATCAATTTTAATTCCCGTGCATGCAGTACTAAATATAAAGGAAATATGTTTGGGATTCTAACAGTGCGTAACTAATATTTCCCAAATTTCCCCAACTCAACAAAATCGAGAGATGTTCTTTAATAATGGAACTTATATTACGCGGATTGCAACAAAAGTGCCACACAACTTTAACATATACACTTAATTTTACAAGGAATCCAGCTAATTGTCATCAACATGTTTGTTATACATACGAGTATATATATTCGAATAAGTATTTATATATGGTAAAATAATGATCAGAAGATATTATTTTTAATATTGAAATTTGAATAGACAATCTGTCTAAAATTAACTAATATTTCAGAGTTTCAGATTTTGTTGTTACGCAATGTGTCGGTGTCATCAAAAGAAAATTTATGACATTTTTTTTCGTGCACTGTCGAAAATTATTAGTTTTCATTCTGAATAAGGGTAACTTGCCGAAACAAAAACAAAAATCGATCTCTTTGTACAAGAAATGTATACGAGACCTCTAACAAAAAGATGCTTAATCCTGACAAAATGAAAACATGTGTAATAATTAGTTTATTTATGAAAATCGCTTATTTTATTGGAAGTGATATATTTGTCTATGCGATACATGTAAATGGAATTTTAATTAATTACGTGAGTACAATAACATATAGTTATATACATATATAGATTAATAATTAAGACAGTATGAACCAAGTGATTTTACAAATGATATCCTAAGATTACACTTACAAATATGAAGAGGCAATATATCTTGAAGGTACATTGTAGCTGAAGTCATGACCTCATTCGCCTGCACGGCGGTCCTCCGTCCGCCTCGATCTATTATACTTGCACCTTTCAGTTTTGCCACTAACAACATGGCCTAGCAATCTAATTTGGTTGGATTTAATGAATCCGGTACTATCACTTCCTTCAATAAGCCACTTTATCTATATGGTTCATACGAATCCGATTTTCCTTTTCCCTGGGTCCAGCTCTTACTTCCAAAAGCCAGCACAGGTCTCTTGAGTGTTTTGGAAAGTGGGAGTTTACGTGACTGCGATAGAAGTTTAGATCGCAATGACTTAGATGTTAAAAAGCTGTCAAAATTTAGGTCGCTGATTCACTTTCAAACCAAGTCTTCTTGTGTATAGCGATCGAGTGGTATGAAAATATCCCTAATATCGTTAGATCTTTGGCAAAGGATCACGATATCATCTACATGTCCAAGAATTTGGCTCGACTTATTGAATACGCAACGTGAAATTTCGATATTACTTTTATTTACTACGTATTCGAGCACCAAATTGAACAGCATAGGCTCGTGAGTACATCAGTCTGTTGAACATCAGATGTTATTTCAAAGGGATCTGCTACTGTTCTTTCGTCTACGATTCTACATTGTTAATGTTGATGTTTTCGATGAGATAACACTTTGTTGGCAGTTTCCAAGAAAGCAAAGATTTTGGTATATAGGTTTTCCTTACTGAGAGAACATCAACCACGTTTCTTTCTGCTCTCCGTTCGCATCTTTGTTGCTGTACTTCTTTGGAGAAAGTTTCTAGTGAGATTCTTGGCGTTAGCAAAACAGTCTCTTGAGTTTTTTTGTTCTGATTGAATTGTGCTTCTTTTGTATGTATTATTTAGTTGAAGTTTTCCTTCCGCCTTTCGCAGCGGTAGTTGTGAGTGGCTGACTGAGCGCGACTAACTGCTCCTTTATGTTGGGTGGAGTTCTTGGTTGGTTCTTTGTTATTACTATGCCGTTATGGCCTTATCAAAATAGTCAATGATAGCTGATTGATAACTATGCGTTCCGACATGCTTGTCTATTGAATGTAGCTGACAATTTGCACTTGTATATGAAAACGACAAGCACGTAATCGCGATTTTTGAATTAAAGCCACCCGCGGTAATTTTAATGTGATGGTGCGGAATGTTATTGATGACCTCTGGCTACTTTACGAAGCACATATTTTTGACGCCATCTGATTTATCTTCGGTGGGTGTATGTACATTGACGATAGTGGTATGAAATTTGTTTATGCTGAGTCTGAATGGCCGCTGTAATGGGAAGTGTACCCATTGATGGTCTGGTTCGAAACGCTTTGAAGATCATTAGGTCTTACAATGCTAAGAACGTTCCATATTCCTCTTTAAAAGTGTTGTCCGTGTACAGTTTCCGAGGTCGTTTGTGATGAATCTGATAAGGTAATCCGAGGTTTGTGCAGGTTTTATAACATACATAGTTGTTTTACGTGAGTGGATTATGTACTTTTATGAACCCGTTTATATAGCGAGCCGCTTGGTACAAGACAGACGCCGGCTTCAGCTACATTTAATCTGACTGGCTATAAACAGGAGAGGACTTCAAGGTTCTTACAACAAAATGCGAAATCTCCTCCTTTCCTATTTAGAAAAATTTCACGTATCTAGAGGAGACAAGCTAGATGAATCAATTCCAAATCCAAAGTAACTGCGGTTATAGGACAAAATGTTTGTATGGTGGTTCGTTAAAAATTAAACCAACAAAATTCACTTTCCTTTGATAAAAATAATGTAACAATTCCCATAATATTTTGACGGTTCCAGGAGTTTAGTGGCAGTGCAGCGTGGATTAACAGTCTACATTTTATGATTGTAAAGACATTACACTTTACTGATGTATACGTATCTAAATTAATTTACTTTTAATTTAAAAACTGGCTATGAATTTGATTTAGTCTTGCGTAATCAAGTTTTACCAAGCGTTCCAAAACTGTTGTACCAATGTAATCTTCAAGACTCATTGAATTGGTTCCGCCACTGGTATATGTTGAATGAATTTTAGAATTGTTTAAGCCTTAACGCATAGTGTATCCTTATTTATAGTCTACCCTAACGTATATGGCATTTGAACGTTTATAAATTTATATAGCCTGTATAAACGGAAAATTGAAAGAGGTTTGTTTGATTCGATTTAAAATTTATCAATAGACACGAAAACTGTATTCACCACACTAATGGCTGAACTTAGAAAACTCATTTAAATTTGCACTCATTTGCATACAATTTTTTTTTCAATCAGAAAAGTTAACATATAAAAGCTACCAATTAACACTGTTGGTATATTAAAACAAAAATTGCTTAAATCGTTGGATTAAATACAACTCCATGACCTTATTGTCAAAAATCCGTAAACAATAATAAAATTTCAAATATAATTTATCTTCTATCTTGGGTCTATTTTTTAATTCATCCCGAGTAGGCAGTGCGCTGACAAAAAATACTCCGTATTTTTTTATTCAACCTGGGTAAAGCGTGATTTTATGATAAAGCGCGATTTAGATGGTGAAAACATTTTGTCCCAGCAAAATATTTGGTGTTTGCTTAGAGCTGCACACAATATAAATTTTTCGCATTAGTTGAATAGAGAAAGAAATATAAACTGCCATAAATAATATTTGTTGCCATAAAATATACTCGGGTCGATTATATTTTATGACAGTATTTTTATTCTATGGGAGCATTTGCTAAAAAAAAAGACACAAACGCACAGCAAAATTTTGCACAATGGTATTCTTTTCTTGTCATACACACGAAAATTTTAATATACCAAACTCTTCTTTTTTTGCTGGCCAACATTTTTTGATCATGTAAATCGCGCTTAATGCACGATTTACATGTTCCAATTTTTTTCCCAACAAATTTTTTACTGAAAAATAGAGCTGCACGCATATAAAAAATAAGTTACTAGTTAAAAAGAGTCAGCAGTATAAACAAATAAGGCAATGCTATATATTTTTTTATGTCCCATAAATTTTGACAGTTCGAACAGCTTGCGTTTAAATTAGATAATGAACAACATTGAATTGCAAGTAAAAATAAAATATTTAATTACCGCTCATGTTTGCTCGTTTTGTTTGAATGATGTTTATGGCTGCTTGATGTTTATTTGAAACTTTTTTGAATTTTTTTTTATTTTACTGCTATAAAAATACTTGCAGAAACTATATTTTATGGCAACATTGCCAGTTTTATGCCAACATTTGCTCAAATTAAAAAGAAAAAAATCCAATTTTATTTTACTGGAATTTGTTTCGTGCAAACGAAAATCATAATATACTTATGCACGATTTACATGTTCCAATTTTTTTTCCCAGCAAATTTTTTACTGAAAAATAGAGCTGCACGCAAATAACAAAAAGCTACTAGTTAAAAAGAGTCAACCATATGTAAACAACATTTGCTCAAATTGAAAAGAAAAAAGTCCAATTTCATTTTACTGGAATTTGTTTCATGCTCCTCTCGCAAAAGAAAATCGTAATATACTTGACCCTTCATTTTTTACTGGAAAATAAAATTGGAACATGTAAATCGTGCATAAACCTTTCATTTTTTACTGGAAAAAAAATTGGAACATGTAAATCGCGCTTTAATTTTACTCTGCACACTGCGTTTTTATTTGTGAACTGTGCTTACCCGAGCTTACTTGGTTCTTCAAATTTTATTCTGATAATAATATCAATATGTACGAAAAGTGTGCAAAGTAAAAAAACAATTTTTTACTCTATGCGAGCACCAGATAATTTTACCCAGTACAACCTTTGCTCGGTGTACACTACCTGGGGTAAGCCTGCTTGCTCGGGTTGAATTAAAAAATAGACCCCTTGTTTCAGTATTTTGAAAGTGCGGGTTACCCTCACATTAAAAGTGAAATAGCCTGCTTGAAGTAACCTTTTTCAACGGACACTTTCTTTTTCCCAATTTGGCACTTGTTTAATGAATTTTTCTGTTCGATAAGTCAATTCTTTATCGAAATGATTATAGAATATTAAATTTGCTAATAAGTTCAATCATTAATCGCATTGCTTTCAATTTCTCTTTATTTTGAAAGCTTAAAATAGATCAAAGTTTTAAAAATGATCTTTGTTCATATAGTAAAAAACAGCTAAAAGTATATCTTTTGGATACCAAAAATGTTTATTAAATAAAAAGTTTACGTGTGGCACTATTCTGGCCTTAACTCGGAATAGGGAGTTGGGAAAAATATGTTCATGGCATTTTTGTTTAAATTGCATTTTTCCAGCCTACTGATATAATTAGGTTAGGTTTCAGTGGTTGACACTTAGGCCATTTTTGGCCCATTGTGATACCACGCATTCACGCTACATCATTAACCCATTCACCTATTCACCTACTCACACAACTACAGTATTACAACCTGCACATTGCAAGCTCCATGTCAACCTGTACATTGACATGGACGGTGGGTCGGCGCTGAATTCTGCACTCCATCAGAGGGTCTTAGTTGTGTTTATTAACATCACCGATCGTAATCGATGATGAAAATTCGATTTGCATCTAACCTCTGATGGGATTCGAACCCAGTACCTCCCGGTCCAAGTGCCGAAGCTTTAACCACTGCACCATTTGTCCGGTTGATGATATAATTAGTTTGATGTAAATATTTTGGAGACAAAGTAAATTGAGAAACTTTTTTTCCAAACAATTTTCATAAACTAAAATATTTTTCCCAAGTCTCTGATTCCAGTGAAAACCAGAATAGTACCACTGATGTAGAAGTTAATGTCAACGTTTCTTGAAAACGAATTATTTTTACAACTCTAAAACTATTGATTAAAATTTATATTTCAGTTTGCTCTCAATATATACGAGATATGTAAACGAGCGGCTTTATTCGTAGTTATTCAAAATGCTACAGCAGAGTTGTACTATATATATCACTAATTAAAATAAATTCATATTATCATGTATACATTGCGTCTAGAACTGCTCAATGTACTCAGACAGTTGCTGGCATTCAGTCGTAAGTGAAAAATCACAGGAGTGAGCTTACCATTTTTCCATATTTAAAAGATAATTGATTTATACATTTCAATTTAGTAAATTCTATTAATTATGTGGCGTGACAATTATAGTTGAGCTTTCTCCCGAAAATACAAAACCATTGCCTCAGTTTAATTTTGATTTGGTTTGATATTTTCTGCATAATTGGAACACACTTATTCTTGTAGTATAGAAACTCTTAAGCCGCAGACATTTCGATTATTACTATTAATTTCCTTCGAAAACCTATTATTTTTGTGAAAAATGTATAAATGAATTATCTAATTTTAAAATAAAATTTAAGTTTTTATAGTTATACTCGTAATAGTTATAGTGTAGTAAAAACAGAAAAAAATAAATCACTATCTTCCTTCGAAGCATTCAACCATTCATTCGTGACCGTACAGCATCAAGTGTAAGTATAAAAGAATAATTTACGATACTCCATAGAATATAAAACTTCAATTATTTACTTTAAATTAAAAATTAAATCTTAAAAATAAAATAGTCTAAAATTAAAAATTATTTGTCTTTCTATTAAAATTTTTAGAATTTTTTTTAATGTGTAGCGTATTTTACAATAAATTTTTTCTGTTTCAAATTTATTGTTCTTCGTTTTTATATTTCCATCCGCGTCTTTGATTTTAAAATTTATCGGCATGCGGTTATATGTGTGGTATATATGAATTCGGCTGTAACTTATCAAATTCAATTAAAAATTCCTTCATAAAATATTTAAAGGATTCACGGCTAGTTTCAGTTGATTGTTTAATTTATTTCATGAAATTTCGCGTAAAAATATTTATAAACGAATACATAAATTGAAGAGCCCTCACAGAATTCCGATTTATACTGTGCAGTACACCTAATACGAGAACATGTAATAAATGACCGCACGCTCCAATCATTTATCATATTATTGCGAACACAAAGATAGCTACACACGAACATTTTAAAATGGTTTATGTTAATTTTTCATACGAAAAATATTAAATGTTACGCCAAATTCATTGTTATTTATTTATATTGGCAATGGATAAATTAATTTTTCTTCTTTTGCGTACCGTACCACATGCTCTGGCTCAGCGACATAAAAAGATGCTATTTTTGCTTTTTCTTACTTACAAAAAAAAAAAAAAAAATAACAAAACTTAAGAGGATTACATTTAATATAAGAAAATATATGTAACTTTTGATAAATGATTTTAATCAAAGAGGCGGTCGAGATGCATTGTTAATCGAGCGAGTTATATTTATTTACAACAAGTTGAAAGTCAGTTGTCGACACCCAATACTATACGTAAACAACAACAACAACAACACAGAGTACTTATGTATATCTTTTTTGGTTTAATAAGTTTTTAATTCATTTCTATTTTTGTATAAACGTTTCTACTCGTACTTACGTACAAAAACAATTGAATTATTGTATTTAATTTATTTTTGAACCAACTATAATTATGTTTTAATTAAATTAAAATTATAACTTTATTTTTAAAATTTATTTATGCATACATATTTGTGAAATTTAAATAAAAACCGGCATGTATGAAACGCTCGAGTGGTCATACTACGTGGTCATAAGAGCATAATAGTATTTGAATATTAATATTAGTATTATTATTCCGACTATTTTTCAATATGATTTTTGGGGCTATGCCTGATTCTAGATGGCTTTGATGTATATGCCAGAATTTACGTTTCCAGAGATTGTATTTTTTGAGTTATTAAGGATATAAAATAATTAAAATTTCGTTTTGACGAAATGATAAGATAATTTATTGTATAAAATTTTCACCTGTAATGTTAGCCGTACCATAACCCATAACAACTTGAACTATTAATGCTATTTAGAATAACTTCTACCCATCCATAAATTTAAAATTGAAATTTAAATCGGAACGATAGTTATGGGCACTCAAAGTCTAAATATGAATCTACAATAAATCATAATAGTGTATTAAGTTTTGACCTTTACTTTAACCGTTTTAAATTTTATCTTGGAGTGCAATTATAGAATGCGAATATTGTAAAAAGGCAAGATAAATGATCGTTTACACGTTTACAAATTATCTTAGTCTCTTAGAGAATTAGGGCACGGTAGGTAGATTCGAAATTTGTGCTAAACTATTTCTAAATTTAGTTGTACTCTACTTAGCTCATCTATCTGTTAGCTACTTTTAATTTATTACAGAACCAAACAAAACTCAGTATCGTGATTTCGAACTAATCTGCCATGATAAACATAAGTGACTTAACTACATTTTTGGCCGAATTTAGTTATTGATGCCAATTAATAGCTTTTTAAAAGCTCTATCATTGTAATTAATAAAATTAATTTAAAACAAATCCAAAACCTTTTGTTTAAGCAAAATATAATTCGTTCTTACAGAAAAATGTGGTATAGTATAAGCAAAAACCACTTAACTACTCCATTTGAATCATAAACGTCTCATCTACTTTGCAGGTAAGGCGTTTTTATTTCTATTATGTTAGTTAAGTCACAATTGTTTAGTTTGTGTTACTTGAAATTACAATTAAGGCAAACTTGTTATTCTTTATTTTTTCATCAAATTGACTCAATTGAATTCATCTATCGGTCGTTTGAAGCAAAAACAACTTATCTATATACGACAAAAAAAAAACTTATCTTACCGAAAGTTTTTTTTTTTTTTTTTTATTCTACGCATATCTGATTCAGACATCATATTAGACAAAGTTTTCATTTAATGTTTTAACACGATTTAATTTACATTTTGTAGTTTTAAAGTGTGTACATGTCCTACGTAAAATGGATACACTAGATTGGCTATTCGTTTCTCAACAAGACAGCGGTGAATGTACAAATTTAGAAGATGATATAGAAACAATATGAGTTTCAAGTTCTGGAACTTCTTGTAGCAAAAATAATCACAATAAATTAACCATAAATAGTGAAATTAAAGGTGGGCAAACGTATCAAGATTCCGAGGGCACAACCAATGAAAGTTCCGGGTTAACATTACATTTAAAAATAGAAAATATAACTGAAGAATGGTTTGAAAATGATTCTCACAACCAAGAATATGACGGCGCAACAAATCATAGTCCCCTGTTATATAACGACGAAGATAACAGTAAAGATGAACTGATTATCCGGAATAATAAATCAACGGAAAATAGCAGAAGTGGTGAGTATAGCATGTTTGAAAAATGTAAAGCTTTTAAATTTTAAAATACCACCTGTTTTTCGTTACATTTTTAGACATAAATATGCTCGATACGTCCTTGAATAAAGCTGGAAATGAGCGACGAAGAAGAAAAATTTGTTTAAAAAAAAGTGAAAGAGCCCAGCATTATTGAAAACTAAGAAAAGGAACAATCATCAACTAAAGCCACCGTGTGCATCCAGTTGTCATAAGTTGTAAACTACAAAAATATCTAACACATGTTGGCAAAAATTAAGGAAACGTTTTGGGCAATGAACTTGTGTCAACAACGAAACTTCGATAAATTCGATCAAAAGACTGTCTACTTAAAGTAATCTTTATATAATGATGACGATGAAATACAAAATGTATGCCAAACTTTTTTTTGGAGACTCTAGGTTATAAGGAAAATAATAATAGTATGGTATATTAAAACATTTGCAATATAACAAAAATCTACCGATCGGCGAAAAAAGGGGCAAATATACCAGAGAACTTGAATATAAGGATACTATTAAACATAATATTGAATCATTCAATCTAACCATTTCACACTACCGCCGCGAACACTCACCAAATAAAAGGTATTTACCCTCAGACATATACTATTAAATTAATGTATGATTCATTCCTTGAAAAAAACCAAACGATGAAGTGTTCATACGTCACTTATAGAACTATTGTAAAGGAGCAAAATATTACTTTTACAATATTGGGAAATGAGGAATGTGAGAAATGTGCCGAATACGATTTTGTAAAAAACGAAAAAATTTCACAAATTTCGAGCACTTAAAAGCCGCGAAGCTTATGATTCTTGCAAAAACAATCCTTGGAACGAAACCGTAATCTTCGTGTCAGTAGATTTACAAAAAGTAATTATGTTACCTCAGTTGAACATGTACAAGCGGATTCTATTATACAAAAAGAATTGTAGCATATAACGAAAGTTTCCTTCCTGTAGACAAATAGGGTAAAGTTAAAAAACCTGTGGCTTTTATATGGCACGAGGCAACTTCTGGCCACAAAAAAGAAGATATTATTTCTGTATTCTACAAATTTTTTCTTCACTATCGTGACGTAAAAATTATAAAATTATGGTTAGATGATTGTGCTTCTCAAAATAAAAATTGGTTACTATTTTCATTTTTATAACCCTTGTAAATTCATCGAATATTAACGTTAAAGATATTGAAGTTTGTATATTATTTTGAACCGGGGCATACATATATGTCAGCAGACAGTTTTCATCGTCAGGTGGAATTCAGTTTAAAAAGGTAGAAGAAAACGTATGACTTTAATGGTTTTAACGGGGCTGGGAAGAACGCTAATAAAGGTAATACCATCGTTGAAATAATGACGAAACATGATTTATATTCTTGGATAGATCACTCATCGCAAACAAAATTAAAAAAAACAATTCCTCGACCATACTTGAAGGATATGGTTAATATTAAATTTAGAAGACACTCCAGAAACTTATTTTATTCTTCAGCATACGATAGTAATGAGTGTATTGAGTTATCATTTTTAAAGATGTCGATTGAAAATAGTTTCCTTCAACTTCCGGAAAGAAAGCGCCAGTCTACAGTAGATGTCTACATTAAATGAACTAATGAATCTATTAAATTGTACCTTTTTGTATCTAAAATTGGACATGGAACATTAACACTATCATCATATTATTATTTAAAATCCCAAGTGAGTTCAAGTCACGTACAGTACCCGTACTCTACCAGAAACATTGAACTAAAGAAGATGGTACGCACAACAAAAATGCAATAGACTGCAATACATTTAATTACGGCCGTTACAAAAATTACGAATTACGAAAAATAGTATACCTCATAATCTTTAAAACATATGTATACGTATATATGTATAAAGGTAACTCATCACATTACAAGATAACATGACTAAATAAATATGCGCTTATATGTTATCGACATCAATTTGTACTCGTATAATATGTACATATAAATGATTTATAATGGCGCTAACAGATTGTAGAATTATTTATTTAATACGTGTATGGTACATGAATTCATTTACATGTTGAACATAAATATAAAATGGCGTTCGAATAATTCAATTTATTGACAGAAATATCAAATATTTATTTTCATCAGTCTACAGATTCTTAAAGTGCCGCTTTTATTTGATTTGTATATACAGTAAGTACTGTACTATGAACAAGCAACCTTACATACTTTATATACTCATAAGTACCAATATATATTATATGTATTTCTTTAAATGTAATTCTGGTAAATCTCAACCTCTAAAATTAACTAAACGTAATTACTCGTATGTACGATGAAAACTGACGACACAACAAAAAAAAAAAAATAATTAAAATTTAGTATGGATCGTTTACATTAAATATTTAAATTTTAATGTATTCATTATTCTAATACATAAAACAAGAAGGATAGTAACTCGTAAGTCTATTCAGCTTTGTACAAATGTATTTATGGTAGGTATACAACATCATAATGTACTAAATAAATTTACCGGAATATTATCTCAATTACAGAATATGTATCACAATTTATCTAACCATGTGCAATATGTTTTTGACTATATATAATTAAGATGTTTGAGGTTTCTTCTAAAATACGATAGGTTTAGGAAGGAAAATGCATATAGTTTAATAAGGCAACAATTTTAATTTAAAGTACGCACTTGAAACGACCGAGTGAGCAGATCCTTTTCCACGTCGTTCATTCATCGATTAGATGGGCTTCGACGTGGACCCACTTTTGTTGGTGCCGATTCCGAGGTCTGCTTAGTGATCCGGTTTTGTGTTGTGCAACATATCATATAGCCACCTTTGTCTAAATTGTTTTATGTAAATTCGATAATCTGTAGTCACCGCTTTCTTTTATTGGTCCGACCGTCATTAGAATTATTTTTCGTTTGGATACAGCAAGTTTCTGCATATTTCTCACTGTTAGTGCCTATGACTCAGGACCGACGGTGACCACTGGTCTAATCTGCGCCTTGTATATGTTAAGATTTTAATGCTTCCGTAAAATTCTCTATCCAGCTACGATTCTTGACGTTGTATTGTATCTTCAGACACAGATTCTTGCTTTGTTACTACCGATCCCCAATATTTAAACTCTTTCACTTTCTCATACTCCGTGTCTCGCAAAAATTCTGAGCGTATTAACCTTCTTGCGGTAATCATATATTTAGTCTTCCCTTCGTTAATTTGAAGGCTAATTTAATGAGCTGTTGCCTCTTAGGAGGATTTCTTTCTATTTATTAGGAGGACTGCATATGTCTGTAGCGTATGGCCTTGGGTCCACCCAACAATACGAGGCACACTTGTTATATGCGAGTAGCAATCAGTGGCTAGGGCGGTTCATTTGAAACTCGTGTTGAAGGAAGCCATTGTACAATAATCAACTATTAACGTTGACATAAGTGTGCTGATATTTATTATCAAGAAAGAGAAATTTTCAGAATATATCAACCTCAGCTACCACAACCATCCCCCTTAATTCAAGCTGTCCTAAGCTTGAAACATTACGTGCATTACCTAAAAGCTCTTAGCAAAATACAACCGCACCAACGATGTCATGAGGCCGGCTATAAAACTCGAATTATGCAAAAAAATTCATTTACAATATAGTATAATGAGATAGATAATAATAAGAAGAAGGATTAACGTGCAATCATAATAATCATAATATTGATAGTAATAATAATAAGAAGAAGAATAGAAATGTATGAAAGAATAAATAAAATGGTTATATAATAATAATTGTACGTCACCGAAGATAAATTTTGATGGTGTCCTTACTGCCGCTATTCGATATATCCGCTTCTGCAACCATATGCTCGTGCTTGGGTTGTAAATAAATCCACGTCTTCTGGCGATGATGGGTTAACAATTATGCTGGTTTTTTATTTTATGAGCATTAAAAATAACATACGATATAAAATAGGTTTAAAGCTCAACTTTCGATATATACACTCAAAAGCTTTTAGAAATGCGTATGCGTATGGCAATTTCACTTAGTTTAAGTCGATTAATTTATAAGTTTACTTAGTTAGTTTGGAACATAACAGATTTTCTTTTTATTGTTATATTTATAGTTATATTATTAAGTTGGGTTTAGTTACACTTAACTTGAGTTCTTTATTTTTATTTCACATAAATTTAATTTCCATACAGTTAGCTTTACTCCGTGTTTAAGTGTATGAACTTTCAAGTAACTAAGTTCTGAATATTGTTTTATTAGTTAACTTGCATATTAATGTTACATATTACTGCTTTTCTAGTATATTATTTTTTTTGTATTTATTGTCATTTTTAATATCGTTTTGTTCATTCACACTTATGTTTACACACAGCAGGAAAGAAAAGATAGAACTTCCCAGAAAAGCTCAACTTAGGCAATAGAACAATATAAAATACATACACTTTTTATTTTTATTTTTATTTTTTTTTTTTTTATAAATTTTTAATAATGAGCATAACCGCGGAAGAGCAGGGTGAGCATTGAGCCCCAAAACAGATCGCATAGTTACCAATAAAAAAAAAAATAAATAAAAAAAAAAAAAAAAAATTAACATTACATTTTATTGAATTTTAATCATTTAAATCACCAACACTTTGGAACAGAGTCATTAACCATTATAAAACAAAATGGTTTTTATATTACATATATTTCTTTTAAAATCTTAGATACATAAATATTAATGGGTCTCATACGAAACGACACATTTCACAATAGGATGTGCTAAAACAGGATGTCACAAAACAGGATATCACAAAACAGTACATGGTACGAAACAGGACCGATTAAAACAGTACATCACAAAACAGTACATGGTACAGTAGAGTACATGGTACGGAACAGGACCGATTAAAACAGTACATCACAAAACAGTACATGGTACACTAAAGTACATAGTACGGCAGAGTACATCGCAAAACAGTACATATTAAAAGAGAACACCACAAAATAGTTAATAGTCAATTTTACGGTTTTAATAACTAGTTGTGTGGGTACGGAAAAGTACCATGTCAAAAATTTAATTTTGTATGTTTTTTGAACCAACATACACATTTGTGCATTCTTTTCAAACTTATTTTCGAGTGAAAAAACACTATAACTATACACACAATTGTGTTGCTTGTACTTCAAATCACGCGAAATTTTTTATCAAAAACGCCATTACATACTATGGTTCTTTACTCACACATTTGTGTGGTTTGGACTTAAATTGAGCCATTTCTTTTTTGGTTAAAAAAACGATATATTTATTTATATATTTATTTAAATTTTTGATCTATTTTGCAACGATCAAGTATTAGCGATTTAAATAAAAATAATGTTATATATTGTTAGGTGAAGGGATATTTAATTATAACTTAAAGCAATTATAATTCTATATAGTATACTGTCTAATTACTCTAGGTGAAGGCAAATATCCACTTGATAATATCCTAATTACTAAACGTAATCAATAAAAAATATTTAACAAATCAAGCTGAAAAAATCCTCCAGCTTAACGTTCAGTAAAATGTACTTTAGTGTACCATGTACTGTTTTGTGATGTACTGTTTTTATCGGTCCTGTTTCGTACCATGTACTGTAGCGTACCATGTACTGTTTTGTGATGTACTGTTTTCATCGGTCCTGTTTTGTACCATGTACTTTAGTGTACCATGTACTGTTTTGTGATGTACTGTTTTTATCGGTCCTGTTTCGTACCATGTACTTTAATGTACCATGTACTGTTTTGTGATGTACTGTTTTTATCGGTCCTGTTCCGTACCATGTACTGTTTTGTAATGTCCTGTTTTATTACATCCTGTTTTGAAATGTGCCATAGTGAACGGCTTCGAATATTAATATATATTTAATTATAATTTTTATAAATATTAATAGCAATATAACATTCGTTAAATCTTTTTTTTAGATTTTTTTGCACGACATTTTAATAACAATTAAAAATCATCACAATCAACTGATTCTAATTTATGAATTTTTTGTACACTTTTTTCGCGTTATGACAAGTTACACGACAACATTTTTTAATCCAAAAGGCTCCCCGTCACCTCTTGTCCATCGTTTTTATACTCTTCTTTCTGTTCCGTTTTTTTTTTTTTTTTTTTTTTTTGTAAGTCGTTTCCCCGCTGTTACTACTTTTTTTGTTTTCATTTGAAATTGTACTAGATGTGATCTATATGTACCATAAAACAGTACTTTTGCAGCTGAAATTGAGTGGAAAAAAATATTTAGTAACAAACTATATTTTAAATTTTAATATCTTTAAGGTGGTAGGTGTCTAAAATTTTACCTGTTTCATCCGATAAAACGTAATTCACATTTCCTCGCTTTTCTTGCACGACTGCTTTAATAAACGGAAATGCAAATTTACCACCAAATTTTTTTGTTGCATCGCTGATCGGATGCTGTTTTACGAATACTGTTTGACCAATATCCAGAGTTCGATCACGAGACCTTAGGTTATAACGATCAGAATATCTTTTGAATGCTAACGAAAAATTCTTTTTCGCTTCTGAGTGAACAATTTGAAGTCTATCACTAACGTTCATCCAATCTAATCTAGCTTCATCTACCATATTCAATTCATCGAGTATTTTGTACTCATTCCCATGTCCGATTTTATAGTATAGCCGTGTAATAGGAAATGGGGCGAGAACCCTGTTGATTCATGATTAGAATTTCGAAGTGCACTTGCGATTTGTGGTATGTGCTTATCACATGCCGTATGCTTTCCGATCAAGTAGGCCCGAATTGCAGCTACAATGGACCTATTTACTCTCTCAGAGGCATTGCTCTGAGGTGCATAATATGCGGTTTTTGTGTGGTGAATCCCATATTCTTTAATCAGTGCTTGGAACTCTTTTTCAATGAATTGTACGCCATTGTCTGAATGAATGATTTGTGGAACACTAAATAAAGAGAATATTTCGTTTCGCAAACAATTAACAATACTCACTGCAGTTGCTTTCGTCAAGGTTTTTAGATATACAAACTTAGTTAGTTGATCTAACACAATAAATATTGTAGTTTTCCCAGTAGACGATCGAGGATAGGGTCCTAATAAATCAATGTATATTTTCTGCCAAGGTCTTTCCGGCATTACGAATTTTCCCATAGGTGGTCGTGCGCATTGATTTGTAGCCTTTGATTGTTTGCAAATTAAACAGTTTGTAACAAAATCGTATACATCTATCGCCATTCTCGGCCAATAATATAATCTCCGGATTCGCTCGAGCGTTTTCTTTATTCCACCATGTGCGCTTTCCGGTAAGTTATGTTCACGCTCGATAATATCCTTCCGACTAACGAATGGGATCCACATCTTCCATAGAGGAACATCAGTCAACTCCACGTCTAATTTAGGCTCAACCCTTATAAAGATTTTCCCATTTTTAATGCAAAAGTTTGGGTAGTTTTCCGGGCTCTCTCTTATGCGCTTCCGCAGTGAATCGAATTCTTCCTCATTCAGTTTTTCCTCATTAAACAGGTTAAAGTTATGCAAATTTACATTCGAATTTATTTTTTCTAGGGTGTCACAGTAAACTCGCGATAAAGGCATCAGCTACCACGTTATCCTTGCCTTTCTGATGAACTATTGTAAAATCGAAAGATTGAAGTTTGAGGCTCCATCGTGCGAGTCGTCCGCTTAAATCTTTCTATGTCATTAACCACTTAAGGCTGGCGTGATCGGTAATGATGGTAAACCTATATCCCTCAATATACGGTCTAAACTGTTTTACACTAATCACAGCCGCTAGACATTCTAGTTCTGTGACCGTGTAATTTCTTTGTGCCGAATTCAGTTTTTGTGATATTTGGTTAATGGTTTCTCACCATTATCGTCATCCAGTTGGAAGAGCACACCGCCAATACCTTGAGTACTAGCATCGCAACGGATAAAGAACTGTTTTCCGAAATCAGAGTTGTGAAGAACGGGAGCCCGACATAGAAGCTCTTTCAACCTTCCAAACGCCAAATCTGCATCATCAGTCCATCGGAATTTGACTCCTTTACGTAGTAAATTGGTGATAGAAGCGGTAACGTCGGCATAGTTGATAATACAGTAATTTTCAATACAATAAAATTCAATTACAATAAAATTCAATAATTCAATACAATAATTTTCGTGTTTGTTTGACAGTTTTTGGAGCTGGAAATTTATTGATCGCCTCTACTTTTGCCGGATCCGTTCTCAAACCCTTTTCTCTAATTATGTAACCTAAATACTGTGTTTCTTTTAGTAAAAAGTGGCTCTTCTCAACGTTAAGGGTTAATCCGGCCCTTGACAATAATTTCACTACCGTTTTCAGCAATTCCAGGTGCTCGTCAAACCCCGCTGATATGATAAGTAAATCATCCAAGTACACGAATACATGTTCATGTAGTTAGTGGGGTATTACTCGATCCATCAGTCTGCACATGGTTTGGGGTGCATTACACAACCCAAACGGCATGACACAGAACTGATAGAGAGGACGGCCTGGAACTGTGAAAGCTGTTATTTCTCGGGACTTCTTCGATAGCGGAATTTGCCAAAAGGCATCTTTAAGGTCAAGACTAGAAATGAATTTTCTTTCATTCTTCCCAGCAAGCCATTTATAATGGGAAGCGGATATGCATCCTTTTTGGTCACCATATTAATTTTTCTTGAGTCTAGGCATAATCTATGTTTACCATTTGATTTTTTAACTAATACAACATGTGAGCTCCATGGACTATAACTATCCTCAATCACCCCGAGTTTAATTATTCGATCTATTTCATCGTATATGAGCTGTTGGGTTAAAGGAGAAACTGAATAATGTCTTTGTTTTATTGGGGTGGCATCACCAAGATCAATTGTATGTTCGACAAGACTCGTTTTTCCTAATCCTTTTGTTGCAAAAGAGTGGAAGAGTTTAATAATCTGGCTTAGTTCGAGGTTTTGGTCTGGATCTAGTTTGTGTTGGTTATCATCGATTTGCTGAACTATCAATTCACTGATTATTCCTGGTGCAATGTTGAACTTTTGCCAAAAGTCGACCCCAAGATAAAGCTCCGACTGAAGTGTTGGAACGATACAAAATTTAATTATTTCAGTCTTATTTAAATATTTTACTGGGAGGTTTACATAGCCACGAACAGCATTCATAGATCCATCAGCCGTTTGTATACATGAGTTGAAAGGTTTAAAACGGATGCCCATTGATTTCAGAAATTCCTCCGAATTTTTACCTAATATGCTAACGCTAGCTCCACTATCTTGAAGTCCAAAAATACATTGGCCGTTTACATTTATTCTAGCATATGGACGTGGGTCGTAGTCTACATAATTCGAAATTGATGATATCGAGCACGATCGTTTAAAGTGTTTTAACGATTTCCAATAGGTTTGTATTCGTTATAGTCTTTTGTTTATGGATGACTTAATATTGAAAATAGCCTCATTGATTAAAGAAACAGAATCTGGGGGTTCGGTATTTATTACTTCGAATTTGTTGGCGATTGTTTTGGCACCATTAAAAATCTGGGGTTGGTTAATTTTCCCGAACGAGTTTCCCCAGATTTGACTGCGTTCGGCATAGCATTTCCCTGGGCTCGTCTCTTCTGACATCTGAGACGCTCTTCCATTTTAAAGCCAGCCAGACCGCAGTCCTCGCAGAAGTTATGGGTTTTTTCAAGTGGGCAAAATGAGAACCGATATATCTTTGCAGTTCCAACATACTACAAAAGTTTGCCGATGGACTGCATCCACTTGAATGAATTCCGATTTTAGACTTCCATTGTTTTTGTCGCTTTCATCTGTAGAGTTGGAGTTATGATAGGTGTTTTCGGAAGGCTCGAATTGATCAGAAATTTGTGCAACAGCTACGTGAGAGCGTCTTGTATGTGGTTCGATTAATCTCCGTGGATCAAACCCGGACGTATTCCAAAGTTTTTCGAAATTATCTCAAATTTTCCGAAGGGAAGCCGTTGTTGCAATTTGCATATGATTCGTAGCATTCTTCAATGCCGGATTCATGTTGTCCAATAGAATATCTAAAATTTAATCGTTCGGCAAAGGCTCCTTTAGTCGATAGTTGGCATTTTCAATTTCCGTGAGATAATTGTTAAAAGATTCCTTTGGGTACTGGACTCGACTACGAATATATTTTCGTGTTTCGCGACCACCTTCTAAACTACTAAAACGATCAAGCAACGCTTCTTTCAACTGCCTCCAAGTTGGATTTTTGTTTCTTCGAATATAGGTGTAATACCATTTGTCGGCCTTATTGGTAACGAAGTTGCGCATCAGTGTCACTAATTCTTGTTTGGGGACGTCATCTTGGAGAGCGTGTTCTTCGAGCCTCATGATGAAGTCTTGAACGTTTTCATCACCACGCTTATTTTCACGCCCCGAGAAAGAGATTTTTCATCTTTTTGGAGCAATGCGTTTTCTGTATGCGAAGTTGAAAGAACGTGAAGAATTTCGGATTCGTCAGAAACTTGAGCTGCCATCTGAATCGCTGCTTGATACATTCGTTCTGCGATTTTCATATCTAGGAGAAGGTAGTTTGTTTCTTCGATGGTTATTCTCGCGATGTTCATGTCTAGGTGAAGGTGACTTTTTCCTACGATTGTTATTCTCGCGTTTTTCTTGGGTACATGATGCCAATTTTTCAATGAGCTGTTTGGTAATTTAGTCTAATTTTTTTTAAAATCGTCTTTCTAGTATTTCCTCAAAGTCAGTTTCAGATTTCTGATCTTCGGTCCCCGTTCATTTGTTTTCATGCCCGGAATCATTATTTTCCGGCATTTTAGAGGAGGAAGGTTTAGATCGGGCTCCTTTCTTTTGCCATTCACTGCCATTTTCTTGCTTTCGTATGTCTCGACTAAGGGACCTAACTAATCTTTCCAGAGAATTATTTACTATGGAAGTCCCCGATAAGTTTGGAAAATTATTAATCAATCGCTGTGCACTGTCCCGCTAGTGAATAATCCGATATAATACCTTCCTTTTCTCAGACACTGTACTATATTTTGCACTTGATCTAGAGCATTGTCTAGTTCAAGAGCCTGCTGATTTATCGCACTTAACTCAATTTCGGGTTCATTCGTAACATGAAATAGTTTAGGCTTGAGGTTTGGATTTTGGATTTCTTTTTGAATAAGCTCTACCAATTTTTTCTTAATTCCAACTGAACCTGATACTAATCCTTGAACTGAACATTCGACAGCTATTTCATCTGAATTCAGAGCCTCAAACATTATTTTAAAATCCATTTTGATAATCACTTAGATTGTTTGTAATACCAGTGTAAAAGACCGAAAAATTGGTTAATAAATTTGCACTTCCCGCGTATAATATAAGTAAATTAGGTCAATATGATACAGAAAAAAAATAATTCTGATCAGAAATCACTAATGATAATGGTGGCAAATATGTTGCCACACCACAGTACGTTTAATGCTCCAAGGAAATTATATACACAAATACAAGTAAAGTAACGTTTGTAAAACTAATAGGTTTTCGAAGTTATATCCACGTGTATAACCAAAAAAAAGTAAATATATCGCCTAAACGCAATATATATAGATCACAATAAGGAACAAAAATTAAATCAAAACAAAAAAGTAAATATATAAGTTATTAATAACGAATAACAAATGATATATAAATATGTCGTTATCTTTTTATTTCATAATAAAGGGATAGTTGTGTGTAGCTTTATGTATTAATTAGTCGCCATCTCCTTACGTTGCGACTCAACATTTCAATGGTTTAATCTTAAAATTTTCTCTTTCCAAAAAAACAAAATAATGATTAAAAATTAATTAATAGATAGAACTCAGATTAAATTTTAATTTTACAGAATCTATTCGAGAAAAAAAATTAAAATATTAACAAAAGAAAATGTTATTTGATCGTTGATGAGTAACTGCTAATTAATCCTATCCGAGGAATCCGGATTCACCATACCATCTATCGCCATAAGAAATAAATGCAATCTCAATCGTCAATAACCAAATTTAATCAGACTGATTGAAATAAAAAAAATGATTTTGAAATTTACTATCGAGTGAAAATAATGATAAACCTTGAGGAACTCAGTTGTGTAAATGTAAGGGAACCGATTCACGGAACTTCTATTACATTATCACAGTAAGAGTCATCTATCACGTTTTTTTGCATGTTCTATTACCGATAAGAAAAATGACGAATAGATTGTTAAAACAAATGATGATTGAAAATTAATGATCTCACAGCAGTCAAAATGACTGTTAAAAATAAAAATTAAAAAGGCAGTAAATTACCGCAAGTTAGACCCCAGCAGTGACATATGGTTCAAAAACGCACCAAAGGAGATGAGATTTGTTTTTTAATTTTTACAGAAAACTAAAAACATCTGTGTATCGAAGTATAAAACGGTTATTTTCCCGTTAAATTTTCTTGATAGAGAACACGTCTTGATTTTCTTATTATGTTGAATAAAATTAATAAAAAAAACTTAAACAAAATGATAAAAAACAATAAAAAAAATCTCATGTCACTGCTAGGTTAAGTGGAAAAATTATTACTGTAAAGTTGCATGGTGAAGCCATGTGGATGCTTTGTTAGAGCAACCAGCTAATAAAAATTATTTACTGTATTTTGCTTAATCAAACATGTGACCTGAAAACATTTAATTTTCTTCCAATGACCCGTTTCTTCTTAATCAAGGTCCCTGTTTCGGCGCCAATTGTAACGTATGGCCTTGGGTCCACCCAACAATACGAGGCACACTTGTTCTATGCGGGTAGCAATCAGTGGCTAGGGCGGTTCATTTGAAACTCGTGTTGAAGGAAGCCATTGTACAATAATCAACTATTAACGTTGACATAAGTGTGCTGATATTTAGTATCAAGAAAGAGAAATTTTCAAAATAACTCAACCTCAGCTACCACAACCATCCCCCTTAATTCAAGCTGTCGTAAGCTTGAAACATTACGTGCATTACCTAAAAGCTCTTAGCAAAATACAACCGCGCCAACGATGTCATGAGGCCGGCTATAAAACTCGAATTATGCAAAAAATTCATTTTTCTCTATAATGAGATAGACAATAATAAGAAGAAGGATTAACGTGCAATCATAATAATCATAATATTGATAGTAATAATAATAAGAAGAAGAATAGAAATGTATGAAAGAATAAATAAAATGGTTATATGTGTCCTTACTGCCGCTATTCGATATATCCGCTTCTGCAACCATATGCTCGTGCTTGGGTTGTAAATAAATCCACGTCTTAATCCACGTCTTAACCAATTATGCTGGTTTTTTATTTTATGAGCATAAAAAATAACATACGATATATAATAGGTTTAAAGCTCAACTTTCGATATATACACTCAAAAGCTTTTAGAAATGCGTATGCGTATGGCAATTTCACTTAGTTTAAGTCGATTAATTTATAAGTTTACTTAGAGTTTGGAACATAACAGCTTTTCTTTTTATTGTTATATTTATAGTTATATTATTAAGTTGGGTTTAGTTACACTTAACTTGAGTTCTTTATTTTTATTTCACATAAATTTAATTTCCATACAGTTAGCTTTACTCCGTGTTTAAGTGTATGAACTTTCAAGTAACTAAGTTCTGAATATTGTTTTATTAGTTAACTTGCATATCAATGTTACATATTACTGCTTTTCTAGTATATTATTTTTTTTGTATTTATTGTCATTTTTAATATCGTTTTTGTTCATTCACACTTATGTTTACACACAGCAGGAGAGAAAAGATAGAACTTCCCAGAAAAGTCGACTTAGGCAATAGAACAATATAAAAGACATACACTTTTTATTTTTTTTTTTTTTTATACATTTTTAATAATGAACATTACATTTTGTTGAATTTTAATCATTTAAATCACCAACAGTTTGGAACAGAGTCATTAACCATTATAAAACAAAATGGTTTTTATATTACATATTTTTCTTTTAAAATCTTAGATACATAAATATTAATATATATTTAATTATAATTTTTATAAATATTAATAGCAATATAACATTCGTTAAATCTTTTTTTTTAGATTTTTTTGCACGACATTTTAATAACAATTAAAAATCATCACAATCAACTGATTCTAATTTATAAAATTTAGTTACACGACAAAATTTTTTATTCAAAATCCCCGTCACCTCTTGTCCATCGTTTTTATACTCTTCTTTCTGTTCCGTTTTTTTTTTTTTTTTTTTTTGTAAGTCGTTTCCCCGCTGTTACTACTTTTTTTGTTTTCATTTGAAATTGTACTAGATGTGATCTATATGTACCATAAAACAGTACACGAAACAATTGCAGTGTTTTTTTAAAATTGGGGCGCTTACCTAATTAAAATATTTTTCCTCACAATCGTTACATATCATTAACGTATGCTAATAGCTGACTTGGTTTAAAATATATAGGTGGAGGGGTGGGCGATGTATTCTAGATGTTAGTTAAGAAGTATTCACCTTGCCGTACGTACACCCGATGTTATATTTCAAAGTTTGCCTTCAATTTGAATCGCACCTTGCAATTTGAATCGCTCATCATTAATTTGCAAAACCTTAACTTATAACCATGGTGGTGGTGGAGTCATTTCAATATGTTGATGTCCGACTGGTGTTTGTTAGGCACACGTTGATTGTGCCATTATTTTTTTCTGCAGTTTTCATGCAGTCGTTATCGGTCTTTTTTTCGAACTGCTTTAAAGCAATCTTCGTCCAACCAATCGTTTTTATAGTCCTTGGTGAAGATTAACCAATTGCATTGATGATAATTCTTCGGTTACCGCAGTTTTTATGATATTCCACTGTATTTTCATAATTGGACGGGTAACGAAGTTGTTATAAGTTTCATTTTTTCAAAGCTGAATTTTTTAAAATATACATGGTACCACGATGTACTTCGCAACAAAATTGGCCATTATGATCTTTCGAAAATTTTAAGGATTGATGTTAATTTGATTATTATTTATGTTCGTTATTTGTTTTAATGTTCGTTTATTTTTGGGTCCTTTTAATCCGTGGAATATAAGTATATAAGTAAACAAGTATTTGCACAATATTTAAGACGTTCATCTAAATTAGGGACCTAGGTAGTTCTTTTAATTTTGAAGGTTTGATTAAGATGAACATTTTTAGTAACTTCGGTCGGTCTGTGGAACTACGTTGGCAAAATTCTGGCAAACAGGACCTACGCTCAAAATCAATTTTATCATCGTTTCAGCCCCGCAAAAAATGTATCTTTCCGTCTGGATGTCTGTACGTATGATATCTCGAGAGAACACTGAACAACAGGTCTACGTAACCTACGTAGAATTTACCTTGACAACTGATAAACGGCACATTAGCACTGCATTCTATATACGAATTCCAATGCAAGGAAAAAATGCATCTAAAGCACTTGAATCGTGTAATTATTGGTACAAACGTTTTAAAAGTGATGATTTCGATCTAAGTGACCAGCCGCGCCCTGGAGAACCTCGAAAATTTGAAGATGCAGAGTTGAAAGCTCTATACTGGGTGTAGGCTCAATGCAAACGCAACAAGAGCTTGCAGCTCAGCTAGGAGTCACCCAAACAGCTATTTCCAAGCGTTTGTACCAAATGGGAAAAATTCAAAAAATTGGAAGGAGACTGTTGACCGAACGCAACCTATAAGGCAACGTATGAACACGTGCCTTTCACTGCATGCCCATCAACAAAAATGGATTTCTTATAGAAAATTGTGACGGGCGATGAACAGTATTTTTACGAAAATCTCAAGTCATTCGTTCTGCATGACTCAGAAGACCCGCTTGAACTTGGGATGGGAAATCCTCTCGCTCGCGGCATATGGCTTGGCTCCATCAGACTACCATTTGTTCCGGCAATTTGCATACACCGTCCAGCGTTTATCCACTAAGCCACCCTCTGAGTCGTCAAACAGTTCAAAACGCTTGACGATCTGCGTAAATTTTCTCGATATGGCTTTATCGTCGAAGCCTGCAAGTTCTTTCGCAACGGTATTCGTATGTTACTTGAGAGATGGCGAAAGGTCATACAAACGATGGACAGTATTTCTAAGATTATATTCGTTGTTATGTCTATTTTTCTATATAAAATAAATTTTCTGAAAAATCTGTAAAAATTAAGTCATACACCTAGTAATTTGACGTTCGAGTTGAGTGCTAGCGATATGAAACTATCTCGATTGCTGAAGCAGCTACTATGTCAGCACCACAGAAAGAGTATTTGCTGGCCGAAATACTCTATAAAGCCGACTATCAAAAGTTTGCCAATACGATTTTGCCGTCAAGAAAGAAAACATTTCTTTCGATGACGCGGTGAAAGAACTCAAGCGCATTTTGGCCGAAAAGAATAACAGTTTTCGCAGCGCTTTAAGTGTTTGAAGATGAAATAAGTAGCTCTTGAAGATTTTTCCGAGTATCTAGCACAAGTGAATCTGAAATGCAAAAAGTTCATTGCAAATGGTATCTGGCGACATGAAAGTCTTGATGTTTTTACAAAGACTCAACAGCTAGAGGCTTTGACATTGATGTTCGCTCTGAAAAAGTTCCATCGATATATCTACAGTCGTAAGTTCGAGCTTCAAGGCGGTCATAAACTGTTGTTGATTTTTGGTACTTGCATACTATTTCGGTCTACATGGCGAGCCGTTCGTAAAGATACGCATTCATTTTGCTCACTTACGATTTCAATATCAAATACATGGACACTATGAGAGCTTTGAGTAAGGAAGATTTCGTCTTGCGATTAATTGTCGACCACGAGAAACTAGATGAAGGAATTGTCATTGGGAGGTGGGAAATGCGAAAAGCATCGACGGGAGTTTCACAATTGATACAGCCAAACATCTGCGAGTAACGTTAGAGGCACTATAGTACCATAGTATATACGAAACATTGTTAAAGGTCTCCGCCTTCACTGAGTTCGGTTTACCGCGATCATCTAAGCAGATAAGGGAGCCAGAGATTAAAAACTTTTCACTCGACGAGGAGAACTAATGATCATCTTAGTTTCGTTTTTATGGCGATCGCATCGTCATTCCGAATCTCTATATACCGGTAACCACGTTCTTTCCGAGTTGCACCTAGGCGATTAGGAGTCACCCGCATGAAATTGTTGCCACGAAGCAAAATGTATTGGCCTTTGCTCGACGAAGGCGCATTATAGTAAAACTGGCTCTGTGGAAATTGCGCTACAAACGCGTAGACCTCGCCTAAAGGTCGGTGATCAAGAGTGCACATCGATTTTGCAAAACAGGTAAATGTTTTCTAAAATCGATGGTAATAGAAAAATTATAGCTGGGGGACACAAAGCAAAGCCAAGAAATTTTTTCCGTATTATGACAAAAATTTTAAAAGATTTCTATAAAAATTTCTATAATGAGCTGCGAATTATAAGTAATTGGAAGCAAACAGTTTTAGAAGTAAAACAAACGAAAAATAAGTATTTTGCTTCCGAAAGAAGTATAGATGATCACTTTAACATTTTACTTCTAAACATGCAATGTTCACTGTTAAATTACAACTATGTCTGCATAGCAATTTGGTTGCGCTTGGATTCGATTTTATTCTATCGATTGTAAGTCTATTGCAATAGTAAATCATTTGCATGAAGTTGGGTTCGCGCACACATTCCACGTCATCAATTCCCCTGTCTCGATGTTTACCGCCATTGTAAATTTCAGACGATGACTATCGACACGGTTTATATACGATGGCTTTTGTTAATTTGATATTCATGAGGGAATACTTGATGCGGTAACATCGATACATGTTAAGAATATTAATCGCCCAATAAAATTACTGTCTCGGGTTGGTCCAAGTCAGCGACCTTTGTGTTAACAACACTTGTGTACGCACCTTAACACGTTCGTGGACACTTTTAAAATGTGTTTAACACAAATTTGATAACTTTTGTAATTGCAATGATATTTCGTCGCGGAAAGGAATGTATTGTTGAGAATTGACAAATATATCGTACATTTCTTAAAAAACGAAAAAAGTTGTATGAATGGTATTATAGAGTAGAATTCGTAACAGAATTAATCAATTGGGAGAAATAGTGGGACGAGTTGACATAGTTGTTTAAGAGGGTGGAAAATATATAAATACGTATTGAAAAGATGACTGTTTAAGATCAGCCTTATAGAAACCATTGTCAAATTTTTCCCATAACAAATTTTTAAATAAATTTAGCCAATTTATCATTTGCTCTTGACTTACACAATAAAGCAGAACAAAAAAGAAAACCGAATCAGAGAATTTTGATGAAAAATACCAAATTTTCATTCGTTTGATGATGGATATACCAGTAAAGAATACCATTTCACATCCATTGATGTGAAATGTGGTAGAGTTGAAATGGAAATTAAACGAAAATCTAATTATTTTTTGTCAATGCGGCGTAAAGGAATCGCCCCGTTAAAATGTAATTGCGCTTTTAAGTTATTTTTCTTATAGTCTTCTTTTCTGGTCTTTTCATTATAATATTACATCGGATGAGTACGAGAATAACATCCACGAGCAGATGAAGATGAAAAGATAAAATTAAATTTATTCATTCCATTTTAATAAGTTTGATGACAAGATAATCCATCATCATCGCTTAGCCATGAGATTGATAATTATTTATATCAGTCTAAAGGGAAAATTTAAATTCGCGAAATAAAACACTTTAAAATTTAAATTATAAAAATATTTTAATAATTATTTTAATTAAATTAAACTTTTATAGTTAGTTGCGAATTGTTAATTAAAAGGAAACGGATGTATGGATGTCAGACGATCAGACAGATTACATAGTATCCCCAAAAAAAAATGTCACATGTCATTCTGTAACGTTTGTCGTGATATTGCAAATCACATGGCACAATAAGAAGGATTGGCGCAAAATGTTCGTCTTTTCTTTAAGTTTTTTTTACTAAATTTTATTATTATACCAAACAAAAAATCATCAAAGACAGCACAACAGACATTCGTTATACACTTCTTTTAATTTGCACGTGGATGTGTTATCTTCTTAATGTTAAAACGACGGATACATAACATCTACAATATTTATTCTAGCGATGATGGAATTACTTATAATTTAAAACGAATTCCGCAACTGATTTTAACACCGATTTTCTACGATATATCTGAAATGAACACCAAGCATTATACCACTTCAGAATACATAATAATATTATGTTCCATTAAACATTTATGTTTTGCACATTCGACAGTGTTTACGTTTTTTTGCTGTGCGATTTAATTGCATTTATTTTCACTTTGATCTTGCAGTTATACAGCTTAATGGCTTCCTGATTTTTAATTTTTTGCAATATGCTGCGGATTTATTTATGTGGTTAGTTTAATACCTCATTTCATTGCCTATTTAGCTGACACATATGAAATGAGTTTGTCGTGATTCTGGGATTATTATAGTGCCGAAAGAGGTGTGAAAGTATCCTCTTGAAAGATGACGGAAAATGTAGACATTTATTTCAACAGGGTTGGAAAAGTTCTTTAGGAAATCACCAACCATACTGGAAATAATGGAAATCACAAAATTTTGTATATCGATCAGTTTGGGAAAATCTTGAACTAAACTTTTAATGGAAGTATAATAGCGATTGTTAGCTATATAATACCAATTAACCGAATTCAACGGCACACGCAACAACTCACAACAAAACAAACACTATATATGTTGTTATTTTAATTGATTGAAACTGAAACAAATTAATTATGAAACAGTGAATGCGTTACGACCCATAAATTAATGTATAGTCCGCTAAGTATAAGGATAAGGGTAACCACTTAAATTAAATATTTCACACTTGAGTGCCTAAAACTTACTCACTTGTTTCAATTTCAGAAACCAGAACAGAGACGGGCCATTCAATTTTTACTCAACTTGACTTCCTAAACATAATGAATTAACGATTAACAAGTAATAACACTTGGAACCCGAAATTGCTGCTAAATCATATTTTTACCGCAAATCATAATATAATTATTCATTAAAAGATATTTATAATCGATCCTCAGCACAAAATATTTCTAAATTTTCTACTATTATTATTTCACGGTTCCTCCATATTTTAATATTCCACGCCCATTTATCATACGGTTTTTTAGTTTAGATTGGTCGTTACAAAGCTGATTTTTTTCGTCTCGAATTAAAACTCCGCCCATTTTTTTAAATCACATATTTTGTTCGTTTTACAAAATTAACATGTACGATTATTTATAAAAAGATATCATTGTAGTTTTAGGGTATACAAAAGAATTGCGTAGCCGCGTTTTCATATAAGAAATACACAAATTACAATTTCTAATTGATCAAATCAAAACTATAAGCAATTGATTTAATTTACACGATCATCCCACAAATCAAAATTTTTTTGTTTGGTATTTACATAGCTAGAGTTGTTTCTTATTCGCTTTATGGTTTCTGAAAATATATATGATCTTTAAACAAAAAATTATCTTGTCTTCTTCATCGTTACATACATATCTACATACATTATATATTCGTACTGTATGGATACTATATACTATACATGTTGTTCAATTTCATTTTATAAAACAAAGAGAAACAAAATTATTTTCTTTCCTTTTTCATTTAAAAACTGAAAAGAGATGAACGATCTTCGATTCAAACGTAGCGTTTTTGTTGTTTGTGCGGAAGTACGAACGATCGTCAATTCATGACAGATCTTTGAATCAGTTAGTAGTTCTTATAAGAAATTAGTATTGTATTGTTGCTAAGTTTTTTAAAATAAATATTTCGGTTAATTTAAATTTTATGCTAATTAATTTGTACATGATCGATTTAAAACGATCGATTAAAGTGTGAAAAATTTTTGTGTGCGCTTGCTAAATTGAAAATTTATTTTATAGTGATATTTATATACATGGTGAATAAAAAATTTTAGTGATTAAATTTTTTTTGAAATTAAGTGTGAAATTTAATTTAAGTGAAAAGTGATTTGTAACAAAAAATTTGTAAATACACATACATAAGCAAAAGGATAATATTGATACGATCGAGATTTTAGAAAATTGATGGTTTTTAATTACGAAATGGATCCAGGTAATTTTAATAATTTATTTAAAAGTATATACTTGAGAAATATAAAATGAACGCATACTTTGGCAATGCATGTACTATATGTCATTAAATAGATCGTACTTATTATGTCACAAAAGATCAAGCTATAAATTGGCAGTTCAATGGTGCGTGATAGCCTATGATTTAATTGTCTAGTGTAAGCTATTTTGATTTGATTAATTCCCATAACCCATATAGAAAAACTTTATTGTTTTCGTACACGAATAACTGCAAACTAAATGTGATATAGTCACCGACGGTTGGCTGAAATTGTCTGCACAATTATATGCATCAAGTAGAAATAAAAACGATGAAAACGAATCTATTTAATTTGGCAAAACCACGTCAGGTATAATTTCGTTATTAACATTATTTCAATAGACGTGTTTTATTAGCCGTGTTTTTTATTAGCGCCCGATAGATGTATCCGGAGCACCCAATTTTCTATGTCATAACTTATAGTTAGTGCGCTATTTTTCCATGTACATAATTAATTTATTTAACTCCAAACTAATATTTTTCATTCAACGTTTTAGTCAAAAATCGATATAATTTTGCTCTACCTATATTTATCGGGAGCCGTTTTCGGGTGCGCTATCCATTTCAATGGGAAATTTGAAAAGTTGTTTACCTTGTAAACCCTTGAAACCATTAGAAACTTAATCTTACAATAAAAATTTAAAACGCAGCAAGATGAATTCTTGTGTATAACGTCATGTCAAAGTAAATGTCAATTAGTATATTTCAGGTGATAAATGTTTGTTTTATGGATGCATTTATTTTTAATTATGGTATAGCGACACCAGTGAATAATAGCTGCAGTTTCAGTAGAAATTTTTCATTCGGCGCCGGATAGTGCTCGAATAATAAAACACGGTTATTATTCGAGCACTATAATTAACCACTTAATTTGTATACCTACTTCATTAAACAATTTCCGTTAAGTCCTCCTGGTCTGAGCTTTTCTCGCCAAAATTAAATTGAACAGAACTTATGTTAAGATTTTACATTTCTTTGTTTTACGAGTATATAAACGTGTTTATTATTGCGTGTTGAAGAACTTATATACGTTTATTTAGGAATTTTGTTTTTTTACGATATGGGTTCCACCCTATGTGAGGAACTATGTTAGACTGAACTAACAGTATACACTTCTTCACTTTAAAGAGCCACTAAAATTCTTTATTAATTTATTATCAGTAATTATACCATATATCCTAACTATTCTGCTTAGTTCAAATGAGTACTATAGTAACTGGTATAGTGTTTCTTATCTCTCTTAAGCTTGTTTGGTCTGAGTAATAGACGTTTTAGAGCCGACTTATACCATACAAATAACATTAACGAGTTCCAGTGTTAGTTAATCCTGAAAACCGGTTTCTGTTTAAAATCACAAAGCTAATAATTTATTATTCAATTAAAACTCAAATAATAAACCGCATATACCAATAGTTTTGAGTTAGAGAGTAAAATTGTATTCCACATTTAATTAAAGTTAAAGTCAAATAGTTTGATTTACCAATACGATGAGCTTTAAGATTGATTGATGTAGGTATAATCGCAACCTACCTAATGGGTTAGGGATTAACACATATGATAGGGAAAGAGTCATAACAATAGGAGGTACAACAAACTTGCAAATCACATTCTTGGACTATCTCCGCGTTTCTACAGGAATTTGTTGATGAGGAACTACACATACTCATACTTTTTGACTATGTCCCAAAAAATTCTAGCACTTGAATAATTTAATTTTATTTATCAGCTTGCCTCCCTCCACTTGAATAATGTAAATTTAATTAGACTTTAAACAATCGAACGACGTGTGTTGAAACAGTTATTGTTTAAATTCACAAACTATATTGAATTGCGGGCAGCATCGACCTCCGCCCTTTCTTGGCAAAATAAATTTTAACTTCAAATTACAACCGATGGTACCTGCTTCCGATCAACTGTTCACAGAACGGCTTCTTTGTAAGAATGGTGTGAGGTAAATACGGCATTTTAAATTTTTTGATTATAATATCAGCAAATTCTGTTTGAACATACTTCTCAAATTATACCATACCTCACAAACTAATGACTAAAAAAGACAATACATACCGACAATGTATGTAGACCATTAGCAAAACAGGGTCGACCGTATGCCAAATGTCGAATATTATTATTTCTTAGCAGACGGCCAAATTTTTCGATTTCTTTCTTAATTACAACATATTTAGATGAAAAGCACACAAGAAAAATCCACTTTTATGAGCTAAGTAATTTTATGCACTATACATGAAATTATGTTAAGACCCAAGTTTGTTTGTTTGAAAAATTAACTGGTTAACATAAATTCATTAAGAATATCATCATAATTATTTTATGTTATGTTTTCCGAATAGTTAAGACTGCTATACGTCCGATCTAACTCAATTAGTTGACGTTTTATCATATTTGTATACAAGGAATGTATAATCTGTTTCCATTTTGTTTGATGACCTTTTTAACAACTTCATAAATCCTAGCAAAAATCAGCAAAAAACTGAACCAAATGTGATTTGATGTCACTATAATTGGTGAAAATTATTCTAAGAATTTTGCAAACTTAAGAATAAATGGTAATCAGGTCGCGCCAGGTCAAACCTATTGATTTCTTAGTCGATTATAATTAACTCAGTTTGTGCAATCAAACTGAGATTCCAATGGAAGTTCCGTCTAATTTGATATTTGAGTATTAAAAAACTTCTTATTCGATTGGGATGATACTATGAGATTTCAATATGAGTTTCAGATGTGATTCTGAAAGGAAATAATAATCTAATTTCTTAACCGATTGGGATGCCATTACGTTTGAATAATGGAAATAGGCTTCCGAATATGATTTTCTGCCCTGGGGTGCTATTTGGGAATTCGATTCGATAACGAGAGGACAAGATTCATATTTGATTCGAACGATTCTTATTTAAATTCCAATACGAATCTAGTACTCTCGTTATCGAATCGAATTCCCAAATAGCCCCTCTGATTGGAACTTGGACAGAACGGAATTTGGACAGAATTATATAATTTTGACATAATGAAAATTGAATGAGGTTCGGGTATTCGAACTAAACTAAGCCATTTATCAACTGATTGAGATTCAATTTGGTCTCCATTATGAGAATAGGATTCAAATACAAGTTCCCGATGTGGTTTATGGAAATTGTCTTTTTGAATAAAGCTATATTTATAATGCGTTTGGAATCAAACGCTGTTTGTAAGATGATGATGTGCCAATAAGAGATTTGGGTGTGATTCTGGACCACGACCTATTTAAATGAGACTTTTATTTCATTAGAGGGAAACCCAAAAGTAAAGAATTCGGGAGTATAAGTATAGAAATAAATTTTTGAGGACTCTATGTGCTTTGTCCTGTGGCACTATTCTGGCTTTCCCTGGGAATAGGGAATTGAGAAAAATATTTTCATAGCATTTTTGTCTAAATGGCATTTGGCTGGCCTATACTAAGGGAATAAGTTTGGTATAAATATTTTCGAAACAAAGTTAAATGGGAAAATATTTTTCCCTATAAAAATTTTGGGGAACAAAAGTTTCCCAATTAACTTTGTTTTGAAAATATTAGCACTAAACTTATTCTTTCAGTGGGCCACGGTCAAAAATGCTATGAAAATATTTTTCCCAATTCCCTATTCCCAGGGAAAACTAGAATAGTGCCACAGTACAGCCACATGAAAATATTATTGTTCAATTCCCTATTTCAAGGGAAAGCTACTGTGGTTTTTGGGGACTCTATATGCTTTGTCCTGTAGCACAATTCTGGAAATTCCCCGGGAGTAGAAAATTGGGGAAAGAATTTATATGTAATTTCTATTTCAACTTTTTTTTTCTGGCATACTGATGTAGAAAGCTAGTGCTAATTTTTTTGAAAAGAAAATCAAATTGGGAATAATTTTCCCTGTCAATTTAAATATGGAAAAATTATTCCCAATTTATAAATATTTAAATCAATCTTTTCTCCTCAATAGGCCGAAAAAAAATATTTGAATAGAAATTACATACAAATTCTTTCCTCAAGAAAGAATCATCCCCGAGATGCAAGTTAAGTTGTTTACAACAGTATCCAAACTTCGTATTGAAAACCCAATCCCGTCAAATTTGACCAAGATTGGTTAAAAATTGACCAAGTTCAATCAGTATATATCTAAATCTAGAAGTATTAGTTAAAATCCAAATTGTACCCTATACACAGAATGTTTCACAATAGTTGTTTAAGATATAATTTAGTTTGTCCGTTCAGCTAACAAATTACCACGTTCCATTCAAAATGGCGAAATTCCATTGAACTTCATTTAAAATGAAATTTTAATTTTAAGTGTAGCCAGAACCGGTCAAACGGCACAGTAGCTTTAAGACTTGGGTTCGATTTCTATCTGCTTATACTCACATTTTTGAATAATTTACAATATTTGATTCTTTTACATTTTTAATTTCATCTACAAATACAGTCTCTTATACACCAACGCAAGAAGGATAAGCCCTCACGAGGATATGAAAGCTTGCAAATTTCCTGACTAAGAACTTATGAACAAAATAAAAGCATGTAATTGAAATTCAAATCGTATACAGTAAACCTACAAGAAGGCATCCGAAGTCTGTTTCATATTCTATACAGTAAGATGGTTCAACAACGCCTTCGGTCAATGGATCGAGGACTAAAGTACATGGTATCGATCTCAGCAGAGAGAAACATACCAGTAAAAAAAACATTTTAGCTAATAATAGAACGTTATACCTGAACGAGTGCAGAACCATTCGGAACCCTTTCATTGAATACTTCATGAAAACAAATCAAGGGTCCACTCCACGCAAATATAATAGAAACTGACAATAATTTAGTAATGCGATTTAAACAAAAAATCAGAAACGTGAAATACCATCTGATCCAATTTATTTACGTTATTTTGGGAGAATTAGACATCAGTCAGCCAAAACCGCAAAGAAGTAGGCCCCGAAAATATGCTACTTGAGATTGTCTAAGCTGCTAGACACAAATCAGAAAATTGTTTAATGTCATCGACGCAAAGCTTGGCTCAGATAGTTTAGTGACCGAAATTCCAGAATCATGTTAATCATATGCTTGCTATAAATGGAGTAAATAGCAGGCGCCTGAAAGTACTGAAACCCTTCTCTAAAGTAATTTTGCGCGGTCGATGTGGTAAATGGTAGAGTAACTTATAATAGAATATTGCTTAAATTCCAATTATAATTTTTTTGACTATAACATCGTTTCCAGAGGAATTTCAGCAAAAATTCAAAACGAATCCTAATCAAATTTCCAAATTTAGCATGCCTTCTAATTGTTGACCGTATCTTTAGTTTTTTGTTATTATAGCTGGTATTGTCAAATCCGATACAAATTTGACCAAAGTAGATTAAAAAAATGCAAAGTTCAAGTTAGCATAATATACACATGTATTAATCAACACGCAAAACCGATCTAAAGCAACCGAAAGCCCCGCTCAAATAAACGTTTATCGAAATTCGAATATAACTTGGTATTAGCACGAAATTGAAATTTGCTTATGGATCTTAAATTTTCGTTTAAATATAAAACTAATTAACAAAGGACCCATCTTGTCTTCGAAAAATCTGCGTGTCGTACATAAATGTGGACAGGTATCATAAATGAATTTGATCTCTTCGATCTTGGAAACCTCTACAGTTTCGAATTTTCGATATTCAAGGTACTTGGGTAGTACACAGTTCGTTAATTATTTGTAACATATTATACATGCATCCAGGCATTGCTCAAAAATGATTAAACTTATTTTATTAGGCATATTCAGAAATAGACCAAGTAATTATTTTTTTATTGTTGGTAATAGAGTTATCCAACTAATAGCCTGGACAGACTAAGACTGTGTGCCTGAGAGCGTTTTTTTCGACTAAATTGCCGACTAAACTAAATTCATGACTGATTCATATCATTCTTTCAAAAGTGGCACTACTATCTTTTAAATATGCTGTGCCTCCCATTGTAAACTAAATTGAAAACTAAACTAAATTATGACTTTTATTGATTTCAACAACACCGATTTGTTATTTTGTTAAATCAAGGAAAAACAAATATGGATATGGAAATCGCATTATTTATGACTGTGATTATAACGGAATTTAAGAATGAGATATTTCCTTTTAGAAATTTTTACTCGTATGCACACGATAAAAAAATAATATAAACAAAAAATGAAAATGACCACTAAATAGTCAAGCAACCTCAGCAGGAGTCTAAATGATAAAACCTGGTGGCTAATAGCATAACTACTAATTAATTTAGTTCAGTCGGTAATTTAGTCGAAAAAATCGCTCTAATACCATAGACACATATCTGGTTTCGTAACTAGGATTAGGAAACTATGGTTTGCGAGATGAAAACTCAAGACACACTACAATTTCTTTTGTCTTCTCGTTTGGTTTTAAATAGTAATGGAGTAGGCATTGACAAAAATGCCAAGATTGACATTTAATTGACTATTAAATTGTCTGTTGACAGAACAGAAAAAAATTTGTTCCCGCCAACCAAATATCTCAATGACAAATAGAAAACTCAAAGGAAACTAGATTTGCTTGGTAAACTATTAGTGTCCGGAATCTCCATTTTTGATGTATTCGGCGTTGGGAGCACAAAAATATCTCGGGATGAGAA
This sequence comes from Nephrotoma appendiculata, assembly GCA_947310385.1. Classification (NCBI taxonomy): domain Eukaryota; kingdom Metazoa; phylum Arthropoda; class Insecta; order Diptera; family Tipulidae; genus Nephrotoma; species Nephrotoma appendiculata. The sequence goes on along the minus strand of OX371224.1, from coordinate 375,360,383 downwards.
AAAATATCTCATTCCGAAACTATGTTTAAACCGAGTTGCAAACCATTGTTAGGGGTGACACATTACAACGAAACCATGCTTAACTCGAAACCATACTTATGAAACCAGTAATGTGTCTATAGCATTAGGCACACAGTCTAATACCTGTGACAGACTAGAGATTTTCAAAACGAGATTAGTTAAACTCGTTTAGCTAATCGATCATAAATCCTTTTGCGTTGACATATTACAGTTTAGCTAATCGCGATGCAAATGTCAAATACTATAGTGTAATATTATAACAAATGACATATCATTTGAATTTATTATTTATTTATTTCATTCAATAAATATTTCAATTAACTATTTTCAGTTTTAGAATTATCATTTTCAGTTTTAGAATAAACAGGGTTTACTGCAATTCACAAGTATATTATTTCTTTGTTTAATTTTACTACTATTTGAATCAAATGCACACAAACAATGAAATGTCAGTTAAAATCTCCGACGTGTAATGGCGCTACTTGTAGTCCGTCCCACTAATCTCATAAATATGATAAATCTTCAAAAAATTGGAAGATTAGTTGACTAAACCAGTTTAGTCACTAAACCTCAAACCAAATCGAGATTATCTAATCTTCTACTTGACACACTAGCGCTTAGCTCTAAAAAATCACTAATCGCGTTTTATTAATCCATAGTCTGTCACAGGTATAAGGATTAGTTAAATTGGTTTAGCAAAATTCGGTCAAATACTCTAGGAAATAAAATTCAATTCAGTTCGACACACTACGAAAAATTCAAAAATCTACTAGCAAATTCAAGTTTTTCCATATGGTATTTAGTTGAATTTTGGTAAGCCAGTTTAGCTAATCCGCAGTCTGTCCAGGCTATTACCCTGTCTATACAAAAATTACGATTACATTTCGGGTGTGAATCTTTTCATTCAACAAATTCAATGGCGTATTTTGAAGAAACGAAATTCTTAAGAATACGATCGGGTTGTTAAAAGATTTTTTTAGTTATTAAAATAAAATACGAATCAAGCGATTTGGAAATTGACAAAAAAAAACGGAAACAAAATCTAAATTACCTACCCAAAAGTTACTCTACATGTTTGGAAAAGGATTGGGTAATTTTTTTTCAACAATGAATACTTTATTGCTAAAGACGTGCGTTTCTATTTAGTGCCTTTTTCTAAATGTGTAAGAAGGCAAAAAAATAATCGTTGCCGATTTTTATGGTATGTAAGCTAAATAACTAATTTAAATGATTCGCCCAATGACAGTCCGCGTTCAATGGCAAGTGTCATAAATGCATCTGCATTTCGTCTTTCAAGACAAATTCTTAAGTGAATGTGTAAGAGAGGTGTTCGTTGTTTCTCTTCTTATCACACACATTTTAATATGGCATAGGAAAACAAACAATGGAGAGATATGAAAAAAATTCATTTCATGTTCTCTCGTTCTGACAGTGACAACGCCTTCGATTATTATTTTTATTTTTTGGTAATTGGTAGGTGAATATTTTGTAATCGTTTTATTCTAAAATTTCCAACTAAAACAGGGCCGGAATACTAATACAGAGCCGGAAAATGATAATAATATTCTTTAAGGCGGCAACATTTCTACACTATTGGTTTATTAAAAATAAATTAGATATGTTTTCATTATATGCGATTTATTTCAGTTAAATCACTTACAATTTATCCCTGACACGTTACATATGATTCGTTTATGACTTCTCATATCTAAATCATCTCTGACAGGTCATGTTTCATAAATGTGTATGTACGTGACATGCTTGACTGTCGCTGACGAGTTATTGGTGTATCGACAATGGCTTTCCTGCTGTGAAGTTACTTAAAAGTTACCATGGTCTATTTCCGAAAAAGCCGTAAACTAAACTTAAAAAGCTTTAAGTTTAATGCCAAATTACACTGCATTCCCAATAGAAAATGTATGGCTTATGACTTACGACTTACGACATTTGTCTTACGAAGAGCAAACCCAACTAATAGGAAAAAATTAAATAAAGCTAACCTTGATTTTCAAAACCATTTTTTGTTTTCTTATAGGTTAACTTCATTATATATCTCATAAGTGAAAAGTTAAAAGTTTGATAACTCTTTTTTCAATAAGTTTTTCACCAAGCTACCGAGCTAAAAATTTTTTTCTCCAAATTTTTTTTCATACCGTTCTATATGTCATAAGTCATAAGTTTTCTATTGGGGATGCTGTGTTATACATCATAATAGGCTCGAACATTCGTCTAAACTCTAAAGTCATGGTTTCACTGCGTAGAAACTCAGAACTTTGGCATAGCTTAATAAAAAAAAATTCTAACAAAGCTAGCTGGTCAAGCTGACATGACCATTTATGTTTTATATTATTTTGTAATTGTACTCGTATATTCAATCTCAAAAATAAAATTTTACAAGTTCTTAAATTATTCCCATATTAAAAAATGATAACCACATGCAGCCGTTGCACAAATCCAACCCCTGATTCATTAACGACATGTAGCAACAGTTTTTGCTCTTCTACTACAACGACCACGCCAGAACCGCAAAGTTCAGTTCACATTCCGGACGACTTTTCAGAGTGCAGTCAAGAATGTGATGGAGTATTCGTGGTATGTGGCCCATTTTGTACGATAAACACATCAACGTCTAAACTTGAAGAAGTTGTCAAAAAGTTTACGTTTGCAACGATGAATAATCTAGAAATTACCATAATTACGGTTGGCGCGCGAATAGTTTCGTTAAAAGTGCCGGGCTCTTCAAAAGGCCCAGAAGAGATTCTTTTAGGATTTGACTCGCTATTATGTTATGAAAAATATCAGGACTATAATATTGGCGGATTAGTGGGTAAACTAAAGCGAACTCCTCTCGATTTGGACGAGGTAAATTTTGATTCCTATTTGAGTAGTAATTGTGAACTGGTACTGTCTTGTGTATTACGACAAGAACCCGAGGTGTATCCGTGTGATTTATTTCTTCAGATAAAGTTCACAATATGTAAAAATAATACGATGTCGATTGATTATTTGGCACGCGTTGCACGACCCGTACTATTTAATATTGGTTACAAGTTGTTCATGAATTTGAGTGGCTATGATTGTGAGAAAGATGAAATAAAACAGCAAGTGCTGTTTATTAATTCAGATAAATTCTATGATGAGGATAGTAAAGCAATTGAAGTTGTGGATGAAACACCTTATGATTTGCGCATAGCTGTAAATTTCGAAACGATCATGAAAGATGACAATGATTTTCAACAGACTTACTTGCTCAGCCGCGATCCAAAAGAAAAAATGACATTTGTTTCACGAGTTATAGAACCAAACTCGGGCCGAGTCCTTGAAATATACACAAATCAACCGGCGGTAATTTTTAAATCAACAATGCTTTTGCCACCTTCTAAGTTAATCGAACCACCAGAGGAGCAGGAAGACGAGGAACTGGAGCAAGGCGATGAAGAACAAGAATGCGACGAATGCGAAGATTTTACAGTTCCAACAATCATTAAGCATAGTAATTTCCCGCATTGTTATCTCAGGCACAAGTTGAATGTGAAACCAGATGAAGATGCCGTAACATCAAGAGGGAAAGGTAAAAAAACTTGTGACACATGTTCAGTACATACCAGTACGTTTGAAGATTTAGAAAATGAATCCAATATCCCACAAGTTGAATTTGAAAATAGTGGATTTTATTTCCAGCCAATTGGTACACCACCGAAAGGTTCCATTTTGAAACCTGGCCAAGAATATCATCAAAGAGTTTTGTATAAGTTTGGATACTACTGTCCAATGGAACAACCTGAAGATGGTAGTTGCTGCAGTGACTCTACTCCAAATGTTTCAAATTGTTAATATTAAATTAGATATGCGAATAAATGAAATTGTATTTTTTCGTATTTGTGTAACAAATGGCACTTTTATATCGAATACCGTGGCGGTAATAACACTGTTGTTATCCACTTTAACCAAAACTATATTTATAGTCAACATATTTACTAACGAGAGGCGACGACGACGAAAATAATAACAAGACATCGTCATATTTTCTTAATTTTCAGCTAACAAAACTCTTCCACTATAATGTAATGGTACGGTAGTAAAGCCTCAAATACAATTTTATATTTTGTACCTACAATTAAGCCAAAGAGTTAATTTCGAAACATAAGACATCAAACACGTTCAAGTGGTTTGAAATGTGTTTATTTAATATTTCAAAACAACAACAAAACATATTTTCTTATAGAATTTTATATACCTTCTTACTTGGTTTTTAAGCCGCGCTGCTAACAAATTTAAAACAAATAAAAACGGGCTACCGCTTTTAAAATTTCTTAAACAAACTTAAGAATTGTTTTAAAGATGAACACAACAACAAAAATCTGTTATTTGATTAGGAGGAAGATCGAAAACGTCTTGTTTACATTTATTCTTGTGCCTTTTGCTTATAGTTTATTGTCTTTAAAATAAAATTATATTAAGTACATGAATATATGGTACATGAACATGAATAATGCTCGAAAGATTAAGAATTAATCGATATCCTTTTAAGAAATTGATATTGACTTAAACGTATTTTTCACATTCAAGAATTTTGTCACTTTTAGTACCGAAAAAAGAAACACCATTTTGCGCCACAAAGAAAGAAAATATTTGGTTATTGTTCAGTGTACTCGTATATGGGGTTTAGTAAATACACCTTTGTCTCTATGCTTAATCATTAAGCATTGAAGTCTCTAGCGAGTGAATAAAAAACGATGTAATAATATTCCATAAAAGATCGCAAAATCCACTGGCTAATTAATACTTTTTATTCTAACAAAAAAACTGCAAGCCGAGCGGATGAAACTCACATTTTGTGCTGTTGATGCTTCTCACTAATGCTCACTAATTCAGGCGAAAATCATATTTTGTTTACAGAAAATAAGTTTTGTGCGCAGTACGTTGCGGAATCCTATGACCACTTCCAAACTTGTCAAATACTGAAACATTTTATTAGCCTTTTCTTTTCCAATGATAAAAGATCATATGACTGGTGCCTCAAAATTATACCAGATCGTTACCTGTCCGAATCTGTAGAGACCTGTCTTTTAAGACAAATTTAATTTTTGCAGTACATGTTATATACCACTTTCGGTTTGCTGACATAAAATGTTTTCATTCAGAATAGGGTAGTTAGAACCAAATCTCCTAGGTTTCTGTAGTTCAACAAAATGACGTTTAAACATATAGTGCGTGTGCACGGATTCGATGTTATGACATATAAGATGAGTTTCACCTTCGCAATATGTTTAACGAAAAAATCAATAAACTCTAAAGGCATAATGGAGCTATTAATGCAATCACCTAAAACAATACGTGAGTTGTTGAAGACGGTCGGCACCAAGAGAGGAAGCGAATAATTCGCGAAGATCAAAATTCTTGAAATCACAAATATCTAATTGATCTCAAAATTCTGATATTTCAATTTCGAAAGATCGATTTATCACTTCTTCTAATTGACTAGTCTACGTGTCATAAATTTGCAGGGTATCAATACTATAGTTTGAGTGTAAAAGTGTATTGAAGAATGCTGCGAGTCTTTGGCGTTTAAAATATTTCAATTCTGTACCGTTCTAAAATGATTTCAGTATTCATGACTTATCGTAGTAATGTTAAAGCCGCGGTACTCATCATCATACATATACTTGTTGTGGAAACTACATAAGCTTATAGACGGGACATAAAACTGGGGCTCATAATGGTGAGAAATTGACATACTTTTCCAACGACTGCAAAATACTCAGCATATTATCCCCCTAGCACAATTCAACTAGCAACGTGGAATCAATCAAATCGGATTTACAATGTGGTAATCGCTGCAAGATGGACTTAGATTGAAAGTGATCTTAAGAGGTCTCAAGACAAATATGTACCCCTAGGCGATAAGCATCTGTATGCTACAAAGTTATATTGGAAGTTTACATACAGGTTGAGAAACACAGAAGAATGCAAGAGCTTTTCAAATTTGAAGGACTGATAAATAAAACGTTTGAAAGCCTGCGGTGCAAAGGATTTTAGTAGCGGTCGTCATACGTTAAAAAGTGTGATGAGATTCATGTACTCTCTTACCAGTTTTGAAGATGATCCAGTTGAACGTCTGCCATTAAAAACCGATCAAATTTTTACAGTAAGCACATCAAATCATACTCAAAAGTAACATTAATTCGTCCAGTAAAATATTTTTACAAATTTGTATTTTAATACTTAATTACTTCAGTAACATTTCACAATTAACAAATTAATATGTGTGCAACAGATCATATTTGTGGTACTGTGTACTCTTAACTTCTTAGATTATGAAGTGGCTAGATATCTTTCTGATTGAATGTGATTTGAGTTCTTTTATTATAACATTTAGACTATACTACTAGTCTCCAGTATTACTGCTCATCTTCAGGTTTTACCTTAAACTGGTTTACATCTAAATTTCACAATATTTGTGAAAGGGGGGATGGGGAGTGGTATTAATTAGACAATCGTAGAGATAATTCACATTCATATTATGATTCAATAAATTTGTGTGCTTGTAAATATCATTTTCCTCTAATCTACCTAACAGTTTACTTGTTAAGTTTGTGTAATATTTTTGCATTATGTTCGAAGCTAGTGAATGTTTGATTTTGCTCTTTTGTAACGCGTAAGTCGAATTTGTGGTCTTTGTAAGCGTTTCGATTTCTTGTATGTGTTCGAATCGTTTTTCAAAATTTTCCCGATTTCTTCAATATATTTCTATTGAATTCCAATCACAATATTTTATAAATTTCTGCAACAGAAAACTTTAGTTCAAAGATACAAAGATACATAAATAATATTATTGAAACATAAATCCGTCCTAAGCTTCCGGTGTTAATGACGTGAAAATTATGACAGAAATTAATTAATTAAATATTATGACGTTATTATGAAAATTAAAGAGTAAAGATTATCCACGGTAACGCTTCAATCCACAAAAGCAGGACTACTTAGGCTGCTCTACGTGTGTGCAGTTTGAAGAAATGGTTTATCCACCTTAAGGTCCAGTTTAGGCACCTAGAGATTACTTTATATTTCCAAATATCAAAAAATCTTTAAGAAGTCGAAAATGCTTAAATGATTTCAAAGAGATTAATTTTGTAAACGAATAGGTTTTAGACCAACCAAAACCATATTAAAATACGAAGATTATATATATATATCAAGGAAACAACGCTTTTCTCGAGCTCTATATAGAGCGCTACAAACGATCCAACTTGTCTGTCCAACCAAAGTGTATGTCTTCGACACATTATCCAATTTACCACCAAATTTGTTTTTGTTTTTTTTATTATTTCTTTCTGATTTGGTTCTGTTTTCTAAGCAATTTTTTATATGAATGACAAAATGCCGTCCCACATCACTACTCATTTTCCATTTTGGCTGGTTGGTTGGTTGGACTAACCTGGATGATCATCTGTGGTGCTCATATAAAAGCTCCTACATTTCATTGTGCCAAGCTAAAATATGTCACGGGGCAAAATATGTCACGAATATATACGGGTTGAGGAAATGCTCTGTATAAAAGTAAAACTAGTAATTAAGCCTTAGTAATAAACAGTTTCTTGTTTGTAGATATTCGCGTTAAATTTATTTAACAAAGTGCAATTTATATAATGCTAACTTAAAAGACCACTATTCAGAAATAATATAAAACTAGATGTTTTTAGCGATATCGCTCGTTCATTAAACCATTCGTACAACGATGACACCATATTCTCATTCACAGAATATACAAACAGAAAATGAAAAGTCTGCCACCACGTTTGTAAACAACTTAATATTCATACAACAACAAAATTGTCTTTCAAATTTAGCGCCATTTCGAATAACCTTAACATCTTTTAATATTAATATCCAGCTAATAATCACCACTCTGCGCATTAATTACTAAATATTTTCTTGTGTGGTTCAAACAATAGACACATTAAATCTTAAATAAATAAATCGTAACGAACGATTTCCAAAAAGGTAAATTACCTCTCTGTATTATATACGACGAGTGACTGCTCTTGCTGTCTTTCCGATTATTATTATTATTTTTTTTTTGTTATAATTCAATTAAGCGTATTACACATTTTACATTCAGTAGCATTTATAAATATTTTTATTTTATTTAAACAAACACAATTCTTTCCCTTCTTGTATCATTTACGCGATCACCAAAAGTCCATTTCGGAGTACAGAAAAAAAAAATCTTCCTTTTAAAAATGCTACTTACTTCTTGTGCCTCATATACTCGTACCTCTTATTTATCCTCATTTAAACAAATAATTTTTAGTTTTTAATTTTAAAACTCTTCAACTGTATAAGGTCGATATATTTTCTTATAAATATGGACAACAAATAAAAGGCATAAGATGGTTTTAAGAAATGCAAAGAAACTGAAAAGAAAGCGCCGCTTCATGGTATTATATACATATATTAATGTAATGTACGAGTAGTGTGTACTTAAATTTTTTCAAGTTCAATTTTCATTCCAATCTGAGATTTGTTCAATAAAATTTGATTATTTTTGGGTGAACTTACAATACATTTTAAACCATCGTTAAACAGTATACATTGTTGATATTTGTTTTATTTTAAAATATCTCTTAACAGATTTCTTCTGTTGAGAAAAACGGTAGATATACCTATTACTTATATATTGAAAAACAATTCGGCGTTAGCATTTTCAATTAGTTTAATTAGGATGGTGTTAAAATTCGATATGAATAGATAGTTTACAAACAAAACAAGTTGAGTGCAGCAGGTTAAATCACATACAGTAATCGGAATATAGCTTAAGATATTTTGCATATAGTGTTGAAATGTCCAAAAAGCATATTTCTTGCAACACAAACAATTTGCGTAACTTTTACATTGCACAATTTTATTTTGACTTTAATTAATCGCAGGATTAATGTATAGTGATTTAATGAATTTATGAGTTTGTTAGATGTTACCACAATGTGTAAGTTTTGATATAATGGATTGGGTCATACATATTGGATTAACCCAAATTCCTTCTGAGTGATTTTACTGACACGACCTACTGAGATGTGAATTTTGTACACAAATTTTAAATAGATTAATTCAGTACAGAAGTGCAGTTGGTGAGAGCTTGTAACTTGAAAAGAAGATCAAACTAAATATATTCACATTCAATCTTTAGAAAAACTGGTGCTCAATTTCTAGCGATTTTATGGGACAAGTTTATTAGAACCAAAACTCTTTAATTATATGAGCAAATTTGTCTACCTTTACATAAGTAGTCCGATGAGAGTCCTGATTTCAATCGAGTCTGCCTATTTATATTTACAGCGAACTTGGTTGCTCCTATATTAATTGGTATTTTCCTCGATAAAGTTTATAATTATACATCAAGCAAATATAAACAAAAGGCATCAATTGGGGAAAAAAATTACTGACTCGAAGTCGTTGAAATAAGAGCCATATGTATATTCGATAAAGGGACCACCGTTCACCCGATGCGTGGTGAGATCTACTTTAAACGTGCAGTATGGACAGATATCAAAAAAATTTCCCTAAAATCAACGTTTCAATCCAAAATTAATCCTCGAAACCAAATTTCATCATATTGGTAACGAAATTGTTCTGTTTGGTCTAATACGGACAGATTCCAGAACTTTATCTAAAATGCTTGTCACTAAAAAACCTTAGAAGTAAAATGTCATAATTGTTTAACAAAAGATGGAGCTCCGTCTAGCATAAACAGATTCCAGAATATTATTATCCGAAAATAATCAGAATGTCTATCGAACACTAGAAACCAAATTTTATTATAATTCGTCAAGAAATGGCTCAGCTTCATCCAACATTTTAAATATATTTTAAATCCCTTAGTTTTATTCCGCTGGGATGTTTTCTTTCTACAAAAAAGAGGTACGAAAATTATTTAAAAATTTTCGCTGGTTATAAAATATTAACAGTAATTTTCATTTTTGATAGTTTATGTTCGGTCTATAAGAATTAAGGGGTTCTTGATATCTTTGAAGGAAACAATTTAAATTTCATTTCCAGATTCTATTCTTCTTTTAGAGATATGGTAATGTCTTCCCAAAATCAAATGTAATGCTTGGTTCTGAACTTGGTCGAGTGCAGGCAAACTAATTAAAGTGCCAATAATATCGCCATTCGAAATAATGTAATGGTCATTAAACTTCAATCGAGTAACTAAAAATTTGAAAGGGCATAAGTTATCGAATTAGGAAAAATTATATTAATGCAGCATAGATCATACAGGAATTACATATTGAATATTTTTCTCAGGTTGGATTAACGAAGGGAGGTTTGATGAGACAGTATTGATGGGTCCCTGCGACTCCTATCTTTTCGGTATCATCAACATTTGCTACTTTATGATTTTCGTTGGTTTTGAAAATCGTAGACGAAAATTGAACTGTCGATGAAATTTTTTATTATTGACTATTGAATGTTATCAATGATTATTACCGCCGCGACTAACTAATTTGATCAGTGACATTTGGATCCGTAACCGAATTTATTTACTCGATTTACTGAAATAAAAAATGGCCCGGTTAAGGTAAAAGAGGACCTTAGGTACAGCGAGAAGCGACACATAAACCATTGGATTCTAACATTCTAACACAGCCAATGCCGCAGGCGATGACGACATTGTTGCTCATTTTTTTTATAATCGATTTCTAATTTTGTCGTCGTCGCTGCAGTGCTAAGAACTAGGCTGAGATTATCATGTTGGTATCAAATTTTTTAGAACTGTTATTCATTCATTTAATTTTCCATTTTTAATTTCATTCTTTTCATTTAGAATTTCAATCAAATATAAATGTTGTACACAAAGTATTTTGTAAAAAACTTAAAAAGGAGCTGATAAAAAGATAAATGAATTATTTTAGGGTGATTTTGTAATTATTTTTTGTGAATGAATGTATCAAATGTAATGTCAAATGTATTTTGTCGATCTATTTAGTCGCTGTATCTGCTGCATCTCTGGTTCTGTTTCTACCTTCAGGATTAGGAAATTGTAAATAAAATATTGTATAGTTATAATTGGTATGGCGAAGCTTATGCTAGTATACACGTCGAATGCAACATTCACAATCTTATTGTAATGACCCACTTTCACCATATGTTATACAATAATATAATTTTGAGAAATGATTTCGATAGACAAAATTAATATGGTTACACAATTATCTACTCTATTTCAACGATGAATCCATTATCATTCTCCCTCGATTCTTAAAATCACGGCCAGTTTCAAAGTTTTTTTATGGTACATGGTACAGATGTTCTGATTCTCAATATTTTTGGTTCTCTTCTTTTCTTAAAGCGCCCTCAAACGGCGCCCTTAAGGCAATCAAACTAACCAATTTCTTAATTGAAAACTGCCGTAGAGGCTGCCTCACAATGGAAATTTAAATTCAATACATTTTTAGTAATATTTTCTCAGTCAGGATTTTTCTAATCTTCCCTATGAAAAAACTATTTTTTGTAATATATGGAAAATAAATACCGATTGTTTTATTTGAATATAGCAGCAAAAAGGCGTTGAACGGCTTTAGTACAGCACTCAATTTTTAAGCCCAATAATAAAATTTTGAACATGATTTTAGACCTGTACGATAATTTAAGATAATTTAAACCAGTTTTAAATTAATTGGTCCATCAGTCAATCATCATTTAATAATTTTCCATCAAAATTTTCCGCCACTTAGCATTGAAATAACTTTGTTCCGATATTTTTCACTTAGTCAAGTATAAAATCTAAACGTAAACAAAATTGTATTTAATCTTTACAAATTAATGAAAATTTATTCAACCCGCTTGTATCTACTTAACTATTTTAGTTCATTCAAAGGCATATTTCATCATTTTTTAATAGTTTTAAAACACATTTTTATTACCATTGTCAATCTTAGCTTTATAATGTCATATGACGAACAAATAAAATAAAAAGTAAAATCACAACACCACACCAACCAATATTAATTTTATTTATACACGTAAAAAATAGTTTTAAAATGTTAAAAAACCAAAAACCGCTACCGAAATACGTAAAGTAAACAAACAGTGGCAGATAAATCAAAACAACTATTATTTTGTTATTTAACTTTGAAACGATTCTTTCCTTTCTTTAAGTTTTTGGATAAATGATTAGATAAATAATAAAAAAATGTAGTTTTGTATATGGAAATAGAGATGTTATAAATAAATAATAAAAAATTAACAAAAACTATTAAATTAAAGTAAAATAAAAATATTAAAATCGGTTATGTGATGTGTGAGAAATTTATCTAAACTATTGTATGTAATGTGATTGAAACAGGTAAGAAGCGGTGAAATTGATCAGCATCTTAGAATAGTTTATATGGTAATTTGTTTGGATCATCTGTGTATTCCACTTGGTTGCTATTTTTTGCCGATAAACACTTGAATTATGCAAATTATTCGAATGAGTGCGGCTTTTTAATTTTCTTTTATTCTGAGCACTTATAGGACAAGAATAGTGCATATTAAAACAAAAATGCTTTGATGTAAGTGTTAAGTAAATTAACAGGTTACAAATCAAATAATTATATATATACAGACTACCGTATCGCGGGAAAATTGTGAAAGAATTGAAGTTTATTCGAGCTACCAGTGTCACATGTGGAATTTTTGGTGATAATCAATGTAAAAAGCAGCATATTACTTAAGTCACGCTCTCCAACAAATAATCACAAGACCTCCCACTTAATATTATGCGTCATGAGGTGTTGCAAGGTCACCATAATTAAATGTTGGTACATATTATGATTCTCACTGCGCAGAGAATCTCATCTACCCTTAATTACAAATTGTAGGCGACACCTAGGGAGGATTTAAGTATTTTTGACTTTATAAGGTAAAATATATACATATTGTAAAAATAATTCATTATATGTCAAAACTATTTGAATTCTCTGTGAGAATCATGATACCAAGGTGAGGTTCATAAGGGGATGTGTTTAGATTTTTTTTTTGTACAATTAAACAAGCATTGCTAGACGCTTGGCTGTTCGAATAGCGAAACATATGGCTTCCATGTTGTGTTGGTTATTTTCTTAATGTACGAGTATAAACGGCATGTATCAGCTAAACTTATTTGACACAATTGCAGGTATATAGTGGGCCTTTAATTGTCCTCCGGTATTTGGTTAGTAAATGAAATACAATAGGTCCCTTCTGGACCTTTTTCTGTTTTTAATTTTACCATAAATTTAATAGATAATTTCTTTCGTCAAGGATCAGGAAATGTAGTGAAGTCGAATGTTCCATTTTGTCCGTTTGAGGTTAGAAAAATTAAATGATTGTACTATTGTGAAGTTGTTATTGTCGCACAAAAGCTTACACTAATCAATGGCAACAATTAGTTTTATAAATTTAACTTTTCAGAAATATTGCATACTATTGAAAACCTTAAAATCAGTAACTAAGTTTGGATGCATCAGTAATTGCTCCATGTCCACTTGAGTACACCAGATATCGGTTTAAATTGTGTTATGATATATCTGTACCTACAATAAAAATGCACGGGTGAATATTTTGTGGCCAATACCCGACTTTCTATAATCTTGTACCGTAAATAGATCTTAAATACAACACTACACTTGATTTTTAAAGTGAAAAATTAAACTTACCGCAATTTTAGTAAAAACTGTCTTGTATAATCAAAAATCATTATTACATTTAATCATCGTTCATTAATTTAGGTCTTCTTTTATTGTAAATGCTATACCTTGAACTTGCCAACATTGAAAGAGCTTCTATACGGAAGATGCCACTTCCGGTACACAAATTTTCAACACTGTCGCAAAAAACAGTTTTTAATTCTATAACTTTTACTTAACAAATCGTATTTTCTGAAAATCAGCAATACAATTGTTGATCCAATAACTTTCTTTTAAGTTTAATAAAATCATATATTCTTTCAATAAAATAAACTGGTTTTACTAATAAATACACTTATTATAATGGTATTGTTTTAGTTATCAAGTCTAAACTTACTAAATTTATTGATCGGATAACTCACGTTCTCGTTATTCATTCAGTAACTTTTATTTATTGGATTTTCACAAAACTTGTTGCAATTATATTTTGCCTGTAAACTAATTATGGAATTTTTATTTGAAGACATATTGAGGTATAGACGCAAATGTTAACCCCCTACTCCTTACTTATTGCGTAGCGAACCATTATTATTCGCTAAGGCATTGTTGATTATACTTTGAATGTAAGTTCAAAGTATTTTCAATATTTTTGTAGTTTAGTCACTTCACTACAGTCTGATGAGACGACCGATTTTTTTAATATAAAGAATTCACTGTTTCATTAGTTCGAAACCAAGCCTCCAACGTCTTGGTGACCTCACCTTGATGTAAAAAAACACTGTCTGGCTATTATCCAGAATATCCTTTATTAGGATTATTACGCTCTTTGTACAAATTAATAATTTAATTTTGTGGAATAATAACTAAAGAACTTCTAATTTACAACGTCAAGTTATTGATTTGATAATTCAATCATTTGGTTTAACCAGCCCCAATTGTATAAATAAAATTTTTACTTTATTAGAATTTTAGAATAGTAACTAAAGAATTTTAGATTTAAAACGGCAAGTTATTGAACAGAGCTAAATATTTATTGGTATTACAATTATTGTGTCGATTCAAAGGTATAATAAAATCAATAAATCAACAACTTTTTTTCTGGGTGTATGCAGTTTCATCCCGATTAGACAATCCACCTCGTTTGGAGATAACGAATTTTGGTGAAACACGGGTTTTGGTTGAAAATAGTAATTTCCGGTTAAATTTTAGAAAACTGATGTAGACCGATATTGTTGGAAATTTAATTTAGAATCTCTAAGCTTATAATGATTTTCTCATAAATGATATACTTTTCAAAATATTTGTAAACCACGAAAAGCCTTTTGGTAGCTCCCCTTCCAGTTAACCGATTTCGACCAAAAATTACTGAGAAATTTAAATTTATGAAAAAAGCTTCAGTGTGAAGTTTCACCCTGATCAATCAATGGGCTGTAGAGAGAATATAGCTAATTCGTCTGCACGGCACCACATATAAACACACACAAATAACTTTCTCAAAAATACTTTTTTGGACTTCGGTAATATAGAATGGTAAATCTGCAAAAACCTCGAGGTAAAAAATTTTCAAGATTCCCATACGTTATTTTATTACGTAAAGCAAATACAGTTAAAGAAAGTACAAGCAGTATCAAACCAAATGGCACTGTGGTTAAAGCTTAAGGATTTGGATCGAAAAAGAAGGCAGAATGTAGTAAAAAGTGACAGAGTGATGCAAATGAACACAACCGGAGTGCAAAACTCATAGGCCGAGCTATATATAATACATCTCAGTAATATAGGCAATACTTACTGCGTAACGTATATGACGTCAAAAGCGAACTGCAAAAGAGTAGGGTGTACGACTGTACGTTGGCCCCAGAACAGATTGCAAAAATTTTGATCAACCAAACAAAACCACAATAGGGTTGTAGAAAACTCCTACCTTTTTTTATTGAACGTATACGTTATTCACGATTACATTACATCATCTTGTGCAACATTTACATGATGTCTTCGACTGTTTCAAGAACGAAGGATATTTTCTACATTAAAACGCTGGAACCAACCAAACTTTCTACTATGCATACAAACCTTAAACATCCCATATTTGATTAGCAGAGGGTGCTGCATTGACAAACCGAAACGATTCTAATGATATTGAACGTAGTAATATTTTATCAAGCGTATATTACTACTCAAGCGTTTCATGCATACTAAAATTGTATAAACGGTTAAATTTGATATGAAAAGTTCGTTATAACAACCGGCTAATTTCTTCAGTCAACAAATCCAACATAGCAGATCAAATTTACCTGCCTAAATAACCGTAAATAAACGCATGTTAATTTATCATGATCAAAATCCAACCGCACCATAAAAATAAAAATCGAAATCATTTTTATCAATGGATTTACTTGTATTTTCGAATTCATCTAAATCTCTTTTATTAAACTTCCTAATAATTTGTCTGTTGTGTCTTTTTATCCACATGCAGGTGTTAATCAAACTCTTAATTACAAAACGAATAAACCTAATCAATATTTCTTAATACTACAGATTTTCTTATTATGGCTACATAGTTTTAATTTTTTTCATACTATAATTAAACAAATATTTTAGGTTTTAGTATTTCAATAGTTAAGGGATTCCCAGGAGCCTAATGGAAACTATATAAACGGGCCCGATGCTATTCGACATCCATTGACTTATTTAATGGGGTTCATTTCCATAGTACGAGTATAAAATTCCTTATGTTAATGGTTTTCTGTGCTACTTAAACTGGAATTTGCATTACAAAAAACAAACTAACGTGACATAAAATTATAGATTTTGGAATCGATCCTACTATTAGGTTTGAAAAACTTACATATAGTTTAAAACGTTATACAATTTAAGTTTTATTAACATTTTTGTAAAAACCAAACTTGTTAATTTTTTTAATAGGTTTTAAAACTATTGTCTACCGCACAGAGATTCATTGTGTACGTAAGCTATTGTATTCCGAGATCAGCCATAAAACATTTAGCATATATATATGAGATGCATTAAATTCTGTAAATTAGACTGCTACCGTTTGATTCTTTCGTCATGAAGCTGATCTTTTAAAGTGTCTTCTTTAGCGTTTTTATAATAAGTGATCAACACAAGTTAGAATTTTGTAACGTCCGAAATTCCACAGTTAAAATCTTGTAATCTATAAATATGTCTCACACCAAAAAAAAATTCAAATAGATTTGAATTTTCGTTGGAATGATAAGAATCTATACTTCAATAGCGATGTCGATACTTTTTTAAATAGACTCGCACCACATCTCGAGATTATCGATATATTCTTGCAGTTTATTGGCAATGTCAAGTGATTTAATGGTAATTTGATTTTGATCTCCAAGGATGACCATTTTTCAACAATTACTTAACCCAGAAACAAGACCGAGTAAACCTGCAAGCACCATCATGTACTCGTCAATATAGACGATGTTATATTTCAGTAACCCGTTCAGTAGCACTGAAAGCAAGTTTTTTACGGATTGACTGTGAATTTAGAATCCATGTAAATTTACCGAAGGTTGATACTCCTTGCATTGATATGTTGTTCGGTTTGAGTTTATCCAACGTAAATTATATGTAAAAATTATGTAGTCCAACAATGTGTTTTTTGCAAGTGTTCCTTTTTAAACTGAACACTCTAACTTACAAAATAATTAATTTTACGAAAAAACCCCAAACATTACAATCATAAACGTAGAATTCAGCTTCAGAGGTGGGGAATAATATTATTAAGATGCGTCAAGTAGAATTGTTGTTCAAGCAGTAATAATTGCTAACATACGCACTTGACAACAGAACCTACTTCAAAAAATGATGAAACATGGAAGGAAGGAAATGTTAACACTAAATCTCTACAGATAAACTGCATTGCAAACTCGTATTAGGAATATGGGAAAAATGAGGTTAATGCATTTCAGCGAAGGAAATGTTTAGAGAGCTTTTACTTCGTAGACAACCTTTATTGACCTTTAATGAGTCATAAGAAATGATAGTTCAAATTCTTTTAATGGCACACGAGATAGTCGAGACATCTTTGGACACCTAGAAATGTGCAATTTGTACGAATTAGCGAAACCACAAATGATAACTGGTATGGATAGTCATTGTGACCCAAGAACTAGACGTTTATGAAAATTGCATAATGAATAAGCAGTCTAATAGACCATATATTAAACGAGAAATTTTGCAAAGAAATTCTTTAAACGACTACACTGTGATGCTCATGGTCCGATTATGACAGGTCATGGAATAAAAAATTATGTCTTTGTACGTTTATCAATCGAATTATATTACACAGTTTGCTATCCTTTGCATCATGGAATCAAAAAATGAAGTTTTTGAGAAATTTATAAAATTGTAAGTAATGTGGCAACGGGCACTTGTTAATTTGAACATTGAACATGGTGAATATGTTGCAAATCAAATACATAATATTTTCTCATAAAACAGGCTGTTGTTATTGAATAAGGACGAAGTCAAACACGCATATAGTTTAGCAGAGCGATGAATCGCCGTATTTTGGTTAGGGCACGATGTATGATAATGAATATCCAATGGTTTTCCGAAAGGAATGTGGAATAATATGATAAGCTGTAAGCAATAAAAAATGGATACAAAAAGCGGCATATGTTGTTTATTTATTGAGCGACAAATGTTCTTCAAGGATTCCTAAGAAGCTCATCATAAAAAGCATAATTATTATATTCGTTTCGTAGCTGCGGACATCTTGTCGTGCGTGGCACTACAGTTACAAATCGCATTCAGCTGCGATGTTTGTCGAAACTTTTGTTATGCTCCTATTTGTTTCGAGGAAATAAACGAACGCTGTTATAAACAACTTTGGAGAAATGGTGTCAGTGATGAGTTCAAATCATTGAGCGTTTTAAAAAATGTGATATAGACGTGACAAAGACAGAGGGACGAGATCGATTGTTATGAGGCGTATTCACCGTGGATAACCTTTTTATATTAGCAATTGAAATTTTGCATTTGCACCATATTTTGCACCATACAATTATCTAATTTTTCAACTTTGAGACAAAATATTGTTGACTTGATTATTGATAATCGAGACCATTTTCTAATAAAATAAGGTAGTTTTAGAATAGTAATTCTTATGGCTCTTACATGTTTGAAGTAGCATCTTAGGTGACTAACTTTTTAAAGTTAGTTTTTAGGAAGTATAAATTTTCAACAAAATTACAGTCTAAGCATTATGATTATTCAGAATTACTTAGTAATTAGTGGTAAATAACATTGAAAGTTTTTTCTGTCCAATTTTCAATTGGAGCATGAAATTAGACTACCGCACTGTAAAGCTTTATTAAATTTAAAACTTTCTATACTGACCGTCAATAGCTAAATAATTAAGAAGATAGTTCAAATAGTATTATACCCTAACCAGTAGCTCCATGTAAAAAATAAATCGATTACGGTGGTCCAAAACCTCGAAGCATAATTCTTTTGTACGATTGAATCTCAAAATGAACTTAAGAACCCTTAAAAGATATAATATATATCATAGTCATGAAGATAAAAGTATATATAGGCCATACAAGCATTCAAAGAATAAATGAAAATTGTTAAGTAAATAAACATTTAAAAAAAACCTTCTAATTGTCAAATAGTCGGTTCCTTTTACTATATTACATTGATGATGTTCAATCTATGCATATACGTTGGGTAGTCTTCTCTCCGAAAATACCTTAGATATTTTTCTCGTCTATTTATGATTTCTAAATTCTATTGCTACATGGTTCTTTATATTCAATTAAAAATATTTATATTTTCTTATTGTTATTATAAAGTAAGTAAATAAATAAATACATAATATATACAGTGCACATCGTTGTTGGTGTAAATTCACGGTTAACTGGAAACATGTTAGCTTCTGTATTTTTGGTGCGAGCGCACATGAGAAGAAGACGATAGATAGATTTTAAACTATTAATTATTTAAATATTTAATTATTTAAGCACGAGATTTTTTTGTTCATTTGCTTGCTTGAATTGGATAATAAATTAAAAATAAATGTATATAGAATTTTTGTGTTATAACCAAGCCACTATAAAATATAGTTTTTAATCGATTATCAAATATTGAATTAAAAATTCGGATAAAAAAATATTTGCAAAATTTGTTATAAAATCTATCATCATCACATCATCATTACCAGCAGCTTTATTCGAACCATCTGCAAATTTGCTTACCAATTTTTTTTTTGTGGTTAGTGTAAATACAACATTTTTGTTTCGTGAAGATTTACAAAGTTTATTTTTTTTTTTTTATTTCTTTCAGGTTAGTAAACAGAAAACACTATAACGGCTACAACATATACACAATATGCGACATACGATACGCGGTATTGTAAATGGTTAAACTTCCTGGATTAGAAACGACGATGATGCTGATCATCATGCACTAACAGGTCATTAGTGTTGTCGTCGCATTGAAAAAGATGATCGGCTAATTGGATTTTATGTTTAGAAAATCTGTAAACAGTACAACATAAATAGGTAAATATGCACACGATCGCAGAAGCGAAATGGTTTTTAATGCATTTGCAAATATTATTTTTGGACTTAAATTTATTTGACATAAAATATAATGTTACAATATATGCAGAGACATTGACATGTTACTTTGCCAATGATCATAGTGGTATAGATCAATTTCGTTTAAATTGGCATAAATCATATTACTTTGTCAATGATCATAGTGGTATAGATCAATTTCGTTTAAATTGGCATAAATCATATTTCCAATTCCTAAATTAATCAATGGAATATGGACATTGTTGACGTTGATTAAACTTTTATTATTCAGTTATAATAGTTTAATCATAAAATCTATTTAATCCTATAATTACTTAGGTTTTAAGAATCCGAAACAACCAAAAGTCCGACATCTCATAAGTAGAGATTCAGCGAGAAATTCCTCTTATGTCCCATAAACAAAAAGAAATTAAAGACTCTAAATTTTCAATTTACGGAACTTAACTATTAGAGCATATTCTGAAATGTTTAATAGTGTTAAAAACCCTGGTTTTATACAAATATCTTGATAAACTGTGAAAATAGCCTAAAACAGACCAGCAGCTCGATTCTGGTTATTCTTATAGGAAAAGGAATTAGGAAAAATATTTTCATAGTATTTTTGTCAAAAATACCATTTTCTAGCCTACTGAGAAATCATGTTTGATCTAAAATTTTATAATTTAGGAATCATTTTTTCCGTATCGAAATTGGATAGGAAAAATATTTCCAATTTAATTTTGTTTTTGAAAAAATGTACACTAATTCTGTACCATAGTAAGCCAGAAAAATAATTTTTGTGACCAAAATACTATGAAAATATTTTTCCTAATTCCTTTTCCTATAGGAATAACCAGAATCGAGCTGCAGACAAGAATCAAAATTGTTTATAACAAATATTTCAATCACATTTTCTGGCTTTAACACAACCTTAGTGTTACTTTGTTTAAAATGCAATCATTCAATAAAATTAGTTACGTACAAACGATACTATCCATATTTGATGGAATTCAATGATCTAGTGGAAAGGAGCTGCGTCTTAAGCTCACTTAAATATACTCGACTTTGTTCAGGAAGCAAGTCAATAATTTTATTGTTGATTCTTTGTTGTTTTTCCAAAAATTTCTGTCACCAAATCTTCGTCATAAATCATATTTTCTGGAATTTCAATAGCAACGGGTGGTAAGTTGTTGCCACAATTAAGTGTTTCAGCTCCAATTTGTAACAACTAATTATTATAGTTGATCAAGACTATAATAATTGGTTGTTACAAATTGGAGCTTCTGTTTTTTACTAAACTCAGCTTCTCAAAATTGTATCGATTTTGCGAATACTTATACTTGACTGAACTACCCGAACTAGGTAATCCGTTTCCAACATCGAGTACAGTTGAGACATTCTAGAGTAAATTCTATAAGCATCCTTAAAGCGGATTGAATGTCTTTTAAAAGACTCCTTCCGTGAAGTATGCGGCATATATCTTCAATCATGAATGCGTTCCTTATTTTCGCTCCAAAGCAACAAAAGCAACAAATATTTGCAGAAAGCGGTTTCATTTCGGCAGGCGTAGCGTACGGTTTGGCGTCTTCCAGAGCTTTTTGCCGAATTGCATCATGTAAAAGATATTCCATTTCTTTTGCTGCTTCCTGATATACGTTTTACTACATTTCATCCATCTGCTAAATGCAATCGTAAGTTGCACTTTAAATTGCAATGTTTCTATGTCACTAAGTTAAAGTGAATTCATGAATTCATCTCTTTTGAAATTTCAAGTTCACAAGTTTCAATTGTGATTACACAAAATCATCAAATTTAGGTAAATTAACGAATGTTCGAGTGTATTTAGATATTAAATAATACTGGAGTGACTTAGACTTAAAACCACTCTATACATACCGAATTTCGAGCATCCTTCCGATCATACATCGGATCATCACCCATCCAAGACTTTTATGAATCACATTGGATTAAACCAACGTACGCGGCTTATTTAAGAAGACAAAACCGCACTATATACTCGTACATGAAAACGAATGCGATTCGAAATTAGAGGGAACCCATTGCAACTTTCTGTTTGTATTTAATTTATAAAGCCTTTGATGGTTTCGATTTTTAGATTTAGAAGGTATCGCTATTTGAAATTCATTCCAGTTTTTATACATATTTACATATGTTATTTTATTATTCAAAGAATGAACTTCTAAAAGATAAATTCTTTCGAAATAATTTTTCTTTCGCATTTTCACGTTTGATTCCCGCCAATTAATAAAGAAACACAGTACAGTTGATAAACTTACTCGATTAGGCAACAATAGGCATCGGATTCTTATCAGTTCTGAATCAAAATCTAACTAATGAAACTTAATCTTTTGCTACTTCGAATTGCGATTATTAGAGCTAACTCAATGGTAATAATCGTTAAAGAACAAACGTTACCCTCGATACCCTCGATAGTAAAGT
This sequence comes from Nephrotoma appendiculata, assembly GCA_947310385.1. NCBI lineage: Eukaryota > Metazoa > Arthropoda > Insecta > Diptera > Tipulidae > Nephrotoma > Nephrotoma appendiculata. The sequence continues at coordinate 375,337,693 of OX371224.1, read as the reverse complement.
GAGTAGGGTGCTTACTGTAATATTATGGGATCCAGGGTTCAATTCCCGGTGGCACCATAAATTTATACCTAAACAAACCTAACCGATCATTAGGAAAGTAGGCAGCAGCCGATATCCGTAAATTTTAAATGATTCGGCATAGATCGATCCAAAATGATCATGTTTTGATAGCTTCCATCAAGAATTTTCAGAGGATCTTGAGGCCGAAAGCAAGATTGTTACACAACAGGTGTAAAACATTATTTCTATAGAATTTCCAGATTATAAGGAAATGAATCTGGCATCAAATGTCGTTTCTATAAATTTGTGTTACTGCAGGTAATGAAAATTTTAACTAGATTTTTACTTGTATCAGAGCAGAACCTACATTGAACACAGAATTATACATCTACAATGACCTATGTATGTAGAATACAATTCTTGTTCTTGTGCTATATATGTATATATTATACTATGCATTCCCAAATAAAAAATTTATCTTAAGAATTGAATGTGTATTTGAATTTTACTCTATATCGTGCCCCCGGGACGAGGTTATCACATTTTCAATGTCTTGATAACAAATGCGCGCTGGGTCAAAGTATTTCAAATTATATTTCAACAATTTTTCTTTCAGCCTCTCTTAAAATCTCAGAATAATATAGTAATGTAATACATATATACAACATTGACAGCAACAACAAACAAGCATATTTTTTAAGACGTTATCAGTAAAGTATAATATTTTATATTACACACGCAGTATTAAATGATCTAAGTGAAGCGAAATTGCTTGGAAGAAGGGTAAATGAGATACTTCATACAGCTTTGTACTGTATAGAATAAAATTGAAGATGTAATTAAACATAATCAAACAGATTAAATTAATTCAACTTAGAACTGATTATATTTATTTATAAACATGTTTATAAAATAACAAGTTGAGGCTCATCGATTGCCACTATTCCATATAATTATATTAAATATAAATAATCGTTGATATTCGTAAACTATTATAATAGTTGTAATACATTTTCAACGAGTTAGTAATTATTTATGAACCGTTCAATTTATATTTATTTACATAATAAAGTAATATGTATTACAAATATTTGTTAAAGTAAAATCTTTTTTCTGCTTTTTAATTAATTATTTTATGTATATTAATTAATCTTTTTCTTGGAATTGATAATCAATATTACATAATATATGAATGCTCGAAATGTGAAATAATTATCGATTGTATGCTATTATGTTATATAGAGAACTTGGTAATGAGGCGAACCGTAACAATTATTCCGGTGGTGACGTAGCGTAGCATTAAAGTGAGTCAGGTGTGCTTAATTAGTCGTTAGCCGATCTTCTTCCAATATTTTGATTTTATGTAATTTTTATAAAAACAAGACCAGTTAAATTTTTCCCAACAGCAATCCTATCGAAAGTAGAGTACAACTTAAGCAATATCACTGTTGTTTGGGTAAGGGTCTTAAGGGTAATGGCTGAACCAGCGAATCAGTAACAACTTAACGTAAAAATGCGATAAATAGGTTTTTTTAGTTACTGGCCAGCGAAACGTTAACATCTTTTCGTTCAGTTTCGTTAAAATATTTCTGTCACTTAACAGGTCCAAAAATTGCGTGCAAGCTGAAGAAACGTCAAATACCAAATAATAGCGTCCTAAATTTTTAAACGATCACGATTTTAAAATCACAAGGTAATTTAATGATGTATATTATCAGAGCCATCTATGATTTTGAGAGCCGTACTATTAAAAGGAGAGCTTTCAGTAGAGGGGAAGCTTTTATTGAATTACTATAAGGAACCGTGGTAATTGGAAATTTTTTGAACATGAATTTATGAATAAAAAATTAAACAAATCATTTAAGTTTTAATTTTATATTTTTAATCGACTATTCAAAGAACACATATTTGAAAATCAGCCATCATAATGTAGTATTTATTTGGTAAATTTAAACTAAAGCGGAGCATAAATTTATTAATTTTCTATAAAAATGAGCTTTCCGTTTAGTTGTGTAGGTTTATAAAGTAAGATAATAAAGGGTGGTGCCGCGGATTCCTTTTACACCCAATTTAAAATTTAGTTTTATAAAAATGTAACTTATTTGGTAAATTCTGGTCACATGTTATCATGGTTTTCTTAATTAAATATTATTACAAAACAGAACAAAACGTAAAAAACTTCAATTTTATTCGATTGCAAAACCGAGCTTTCTGTAATTTGAAAATCCGTTTACAGATGTCTCTGCAATAAATTTACTTGAAATTACAGAAAAGTGTAAAATAATTAAATAACTATTTACGAAAATAAACCATTATTATAGTAAGCTAAGTGCGAAATCTTTAATACAATAATTTAACATAATTAATAAAACTCAAAACAATTATAAATTTTATTTATTATTCGGTTGGCGTAAATAAAACTTTTCGTCGTAAAATATTCACCATCATAGTTGCTGCGCGCTGTAAAACAATAATAGAAAAGTGTCACAATTTTTCCAAACTTTTGTTTTTTTTTATTTCGATCCAATCCAGGCGGGAATTGTTACAATGTACACGAATTTGTTAATACAAGGATTTATTGAGGATTTTTGATGCTAAAGGCCCTCGGCTAAGGTGTATGACAGACAGTTCGTATACATTGTAGTAATTCCCGGCTGGTTCAATAGATTATGCAGATCTACTGGTATTGAAAGGCTATGCATGTTTCATGTTTCATTTTTATAGCTTCGTTCGTGCATGTTTTCTGGGATCGTTGTTGTGTGGAATTCAATAAAATAACCCATGGCCTTTGTATACTGTTAATAACTGGTTTTTGTGAGTATATAAATGGCCCGTGGCTCTACCCATTTTTTGCATGGTTGGCTCATATACGGATACAAAATCTTAAAGCACAAGTCGTACTTTGAACTCGTTTATACAACGAGCTGCCTGCTATAAGACACGCCCGTTACAACCGTCCTAACCTGGAGACCCTCTTTCAATTTGTGTAACAATTTCTATACGGGTAATTTGAATTAATTTATTAATTTGAAAGCGACATCTTTTAACAGGTTTAGTAATTGCGAAAAGCTTTATCAAATTATAATATTTTTATTTGGTGAGCTCTGTTTTGTTTATACTACAGGATGAAACAATATAGGCTGCGAATTTGTTGCGATGAAAAATCAAATTTTTAACAAGTAACGAAAAAACAGTTTTCGAAGTCTGTCATCAACAATGTTGAAATAGAACCCAAAACACTATAATCCCCATATTACATTGCTACTTCAAAAGCATTTTTTAACGAACGTTTATTTTGGAAAAATAATGCTGACTTTTTTATGGAGCACTCTATACTAATTTCTAATTTTCTGTACATACACATAAACTATATGTATAAACAAATTCTTGTTTCTACAAAAAAAAAATTGTGTTAAACTAATTTAAATGTTTTTGCGTTAACTCAACATAATATGACTCAATATTAAAATATGCTTATCCTGAATATTGAATTAACCATTCACATTGACAACCATTAACAAAATTCAAACAAAGAATTTATGTTTTTATATACATACAAAAAAGCTTCTAAAAAAATACTAAAATACACTGGTTGGTATGAAAAAGTACAAAAAGCTTCCCCTCTATGGAAAGCACATGGAAAAAAATGGAGGAATCTTACGGCTTTTATATTAAGGAGGCTCTGATATTATATCTATACAGCAAAAATTTGTTCACGTAATGAAAATTAAACAAACGAAAATTTGCCGACCATTTGTGTGCGTAAAGCATTTGACTAGTTGTGTTACACCCGCATTAGCCGGTTAACCAAATTTTCCGTAACAAAAAACTCTCGTCGTTTTCCGTAAAGGTTTGACAAGTTGTATTACTGATTCGCTGGTTCAGCCATTAAAATGGCCTGAGGTCTCCAAATAGCGCAGCGCACCGTCTGTGATTTGGCACAATCAACAATAAAAATTTAAATTATTTTATTTAAATTTGAAACATTTCACACCAGGATGTGCTAAAAAAGTATTCACAAAACAGTACATATGTAGGGCGCCTTTAATGTAGGGCAACATTTATATTGAAATATATTCTGCAACAGTTAAGTAAAGGAACATTTTTCTTTAACTTAAAGTCAATCTTCAATCAAAATTATTTTATAATTACTTTAACTGAAGTCAAATCTCTACTTGATAATAATCCATTATTGTATATATGGTTGTTTGTGATGTCTTGTTCTGTTACATCCTGTTTTGAAATGTGTCATATTAGCGGCTTCGGTTAATACTCATAGTTGCTTTAATTGTGAATGTATAAGTGAAATCATTAACCAACTTGCTCCTAAATCATAAAAAACACTATTTTTTCATTATACGCATAACGCAGCTCTACTTGTCAAAATTTTTCATTATATTTGAAAATGGGAAATAGCCAAACCAAAAATTTTGTACCCGCGACTACTTGATTGTAAGTAAATATTACTTTCTTTTAAGCTCAAAACAGAACAAGAGCGAAGGCGTCGAACGAAATCGCCCGTTATATTACAAAACACAGAAAACATGCAATACAAACACAATCATCGACGCAGGCGACAACGATTTATTCGTCGAAATAAATTTAGAATCTATTTCTATTTTTATCGCCGGCGAAACAATGTTGCCAACTGGTTTTTATATATATATATATATAAGTTGGTATCATATAACCGTCATATTATTAAAAAAAAAATTCAATTTAGTAGCCTAACGCTCCAACGTCATGTGTCAAAATACAGAAGGTTATGCCGTTTGTGGTTGTTTTTTATCACCATATACGCTGGCGCTTTTGTTCTGTTAGCTACAGCGATATAGCGGCAATATTTTTTGTTAATTCGTCGACGCTCATCGTTGTCGCTCTTGTTCTGTTTTGAGCTTTAGATAGTAAAAAGTATAGTAATCATGAAAAATGTTAATCACGAGATTTTTGCAGATTTACCATTCGGTATATCGCCGAAATGTTGGTAGCTGCTCTACAGCCCAGACAGATTGTCTGACCGTGATGAAACTTCATACTTATGCTTTCCTCATAAATTACGAGATCCCAATGATTTTTGGCTGAAATCGTATGACCGAAAATGGCAGCCTTCATAGGAGCTTTTTCGATTGTCTAAAATATAGTATATAGCATTTACGAAAAAAAGATTAAAAAAAAGATTGTAAAATAAATTTCAAACAAAATAAGTTCAGATCATTTTTAATCTTTACTGGAAATGACGAGTTTTGATAAAAAAAAACTTCATTTCGCCAAAATTTGGCTTCTCTACTAGCGTCCAGGCGGATTAACTATTTAGAAAAAAATGAGAGCTTTTTAAATGTTTGCAATGATGTGAAAAGTGTAGCATTTACAAAAACCGGCAAAGAATTAAAATATTTAAATAAATTTAAAGATTACATTTTCAACCTCAACTACGGTCGATCTTGATGCTTTTCTGAAGTTTAAGCAGGGATAATGTTTCTTAATTATATATAAGACAGTTACATCAAAAGTCCGGTAAGTTTAATTTTTCGTTTTAAAAATCAAAAGTAATGTATTCGAAATCTATATATTCATCCGTCGTAAACGAAAATCAGGTGTTGTGTTATTTTTCCAAGTGTACAATATATAGTATGTTAAACAATTTAAAGTAGAATGTGTACAAAGAGATTAAGGTCCTACAATCAATTCGTTTTGATTTGTGATCTCTTTAATTCCAATTATTGTATTCATTAGAGAGCTTAGATATGAATGCGAATTCCTACTGTTTCTAATAGAGAAGCACTCTTAGTCAGAACATGATGTGCCGGAAGAAATATTTTAGAAAATGCCAGTTCGAATTTTATCTGTTAGAAAGAAAGACTGAAAATTAGCTGATCATCAGTTTGGTTTATAATGTCTAGTCTATGTTATAAGGAAAAGAAATTCGAAATTAATATTACTCGTAGGAGCGAAACTAACGATTACGACGTCATTAAGATTTATTTTACCTTTGTTACATCAAAAAAATACAATCATAATCGATCGGCTAGCAAGCAGATAATTTATTGGGAACTCTGCATAGTCCCAACTCACTAAATTATACAAATTTGAATTTGATTTTTTTAATGAAAAATTTGTTTGTTGAATTTTTGTTTTGTTTTTATGTATATAAAATTCATACTTAGAGTGGACTACCACTGCATGTTCCAGAGTTAGAAATTTTCCAAAAGTTAGAAAAAATAGATGTAATATGTGTTGCATTGGAATCTCATTTAGCAGAAACCTCATTTATTAAAATACGCGACTATAAATGCTACCATTATATTCAGCCAAGAGAAAACGATAGAGGTGGATCTACCGTAATTGTTACGAACATTTTCAAACATTACGGAGAGCCCGATATCGAAACAAAAATAGTGCAAGCTAACACCATAAAAGTTGAATCAATCAATAATAGGGATTACAATAAAGTATCACCTCTATTTGCTATCCTCCAAGTCATCACTTAAAAAAAGGTGACTATACAGTCGACTCTTTATATAATAAGGACCAAATTTTATCATAGGTGGTCATTTTAATGGAAAAAATACCTAAGTGTAATAATACCTAGTACTTAAAAGCTACAATTATTTGCTTCCCATTTGGAAGAGATTTTCAACCGTTGCCTGAACGTGAACAAAAAAACTGTCGTAAACAAAATAGATAGCCTTAACATAAGACGTATCACTTTATTGGAACTATGTTTCAAAAAAGCTCCAGGTTATGACTTAATTATTGGGCAAATTGTGAATGTCATTCATGAGAAAGGCTTGCGTAAGTTAGTGCAAATAATTATTGCAGCAGCCTTCAGACTGAAATATGTTACCCGCCGCAGTGAAAGCTGGCTGAAATAAATATGATGCCTCAACCAGGTAAACCAGCAAACGATAAAAAATCTTATAAACGAACACCTCTACTTCAAGTCATTAACAACCGAACAAGTATACATAATTCTACTGGAAATCAAAATTTCATGGTTTATTTCGATCAATTTTTCTGAGCAAGCAATCGGCCAACCGTTTCATGGTATTGTTATTATTATCAAATTTTGGTATGTACACCAGTATCCTTATTCATTGAGTCTAGTGCTAAAATAATGCAGATGAAATAACAAATAAACATTCGTTTAAAATGACTTCTGAAAAATGCCTAACGGTTATTCCTAATGGTAACTGGATATTCCGCAAAGACCATCCATAGAACTAAAACAATGAGAAATGAAAATAATCGATAAACTTGAAACGTTGAAATTATATCAACCATGATGGCGGCAAACACAAACAGCTGTTTTAACAAAATTGTTGCTTCAAAATCTCAAAATGAGTAGCGCCTTTTGATTATAAATTAAGAACGCCATTAAGACAGTTCTAGAGGAAGCAGATTAAACACATCAAAATAGGCTGGTTTTTATATATTTCACTTACACTATAGGCGAAAAAGCAAATAAAACAAACTTTTTCTGAACCAAAAAAAAATGTATTTCTTATTTACACAGTTCCAGTTCCAGGTTACCACCATCGAAGTTCTAATTCCAAGTATTGCCTATATAAAACCATCACAATAATGTACTCCATTTCTTATAAAACCGAGAAAATCATATCTAATTCTTTAAACCGTCAAATCCGTATGCTTCAATAAAAAAAATTGAAAAATTAAACAACAAAAAATACTAAAAGGGCCAACGCTTATAAAACAATGCCCGCCTTTGTCTAAAATCATTTCCCAGAATTATGCATACAAAATATATACAAGACAAGTCTAAAGAAGTAAGTAGTAATAATGATGATGATAAAGGGAAACATTTAAAAATTTTGTCTTAATACTGCAAAAAACAAGAATAAGAAGTAAAGCATTGCCATATCATATGGTACAAGCAGATATAAACTTAAGATTTGATTTTTTTTGCAAACGACTTGTACATATATTGATTAATTACCATATGTGTTTCGGGATGTTTCGTCTACTTAGATGTATGCTACTTCTATAGGAAATTTAGAAAATTTATAGTAATTTGCTCCATGGAGAATTTTCGGGTATCTTCAAAGTGTATATGCATCTTTCTGATATACATTTTTTTGTATATCAAATTACAAATTAATTTTAAATCTTTCAGTTTTGATATTTCGCGATATTTTTCTAAGGAAATATGCCTTAGCAACACTGCACAAGATATAATTTTTTGTTTCCACATTTCATTAGGTTTTCAAGAACTGTCCGTTTCATGTAAAATACGATGTTCAACTAAAAACTTTTTCATTCATATACGCGAGTAACCGCAACAATAATTCTTGAGCACTGAAAGTTTAAATAAAAATCGTGAACAAATTTAAATTGATTTGACATGATACACGCGACATTACTGTAATTTACGAGTATCTTATTTGAATACTGAGGATACACATAGAACAAGTACCGGAAATAATCAAATATTTTTCTATGAAACATTTTCAAGTCAATGTTTATGTCAAAGGTTTACAAAAAAAATATGTATAAATATTTGACATGGGGTAGAACCTTGCATAGTTAAATATTTTAACAGAAAAAAGGTTAAATAGTCTAAATACTTTTTGGTTTACATTTTGACATGTAAATATGGTTTTAAACTATTTTAATTAGATATTGAATGTTTAGACCTTTTCATTATATAGAATCCGAAAATAGAAATGATTTAAATCGATCGAATATATAACGATTGAATTTTTGGAGTAATGCATTCGATTACAGAGAACTGTTTAGTTCTATTTCTTCTAATATTGTTCATAACAGCTTTGATCATTCATAATTTTAATTACATTTTTTATATCCTAACAAAAATCACGTTTCGAATGAATAAATAACGTTCTAAATTGCCTATATGGTGGCACCACAAATTTAAACATATATTTTAACATGTCATTATTATATTATTAATGTATTAGATATAGACGACCATGTTAACCATGCTAACGTAAAATCATATTTTTTAATTTCTTATGTGAATAATTTTAGTAGCCTGGGTCATAACGCTTTCGGATAAGACAAACAAACAGATTTTGACCAAAACATTTTTCTATATTATTTTTACGATGCAATTACCCCCCCAGAAATACTGGTAAATTTTAGAAAACCAACAAGGTCAACTGCAAACGCTCCTACAAATGCTGCCTCATCATCAGATACGCAAATGTCCACCACATTTCGCATGGATTTCCCGATTTATGAAAAAAGCTTTAATAAGAAGTTTGATTCCGAATAACCAATACGTCTGGTTTGTAAAAATGCCGAATCTTGAAAAATAATCTGAACAAATGCTATGACTTTTCAAAATATGTATTTGCATGAAATGAAAAAGCTCCTATGGGTGTTGACACTTCCGGTGGAACGATTTCGGCCAAAAATCACACACACTCTCCCAATTTGTCCCCAAAAACGCTTAAGCATGAAGTTTCACCCAGATCAAGTCGTATGTATCGTCGTATAGTATTACTATACAAAGAAAAAAGTTTCACTCCGATCAGTCAATCCTCCTGGGCTGTAGAGAACCAACACATTTAGTTTGCGTGGCATCACACACACATAGTTTTTTTTTAAACTGCGGTTTATTAGTATATCTAAATACCCTCTTTACAGAAGACTACAAAGATCCCTGCAGAGAAACCTATACACCTAGATTTTTTGGATAATAAAAATTTAATTTAACATATAAAAAGTTCTGTTGTGGTATTTCCTAAATAATGGGTGATTTCAGTTTACCCAGCAGACATAATATGTTCAGTAAAATCACGACCAACGCTATGAAAATTTTAAAATCAAATTGGCGGCGCTTTCGCTAGTCATTATAATAACAACGATTGGTGGACCTGAATACGTGGCGAACGTTATATTTGGATGTAACAAACCGATATGATTTCTATTCCCTAAAGTACTTGATCGAGTTATGTTAAATCAGATTTAATAAACCCCAATTTGCCAATATCGCAATATATTGATCTTTTTTTCTAAAATGTGATTCTGATATTTTTTTTTATAAAACATCATTCGTTTTAATTTTCTGCCCATGTTTTGACCAAATATATGAAACAAAACCTATATCTTCAACAATTACACGCCATATTTCTTATCCTTATCACAAACCGTTCACCCTATTCTTGAACTTTCATATAACACGAATAAGACATATTAACACGCAGCGCAAACAAATTTCTAATTTTGTTTTTAATTTACATAAATATAAGGAAATGAGGCTCGAAAGTATTTTTTAAATTTTATGGTTTAAAAATTATTTGGCTGATAAGACAACATTACAGAGCGACACGCTATCAAATTTTCAAATAGCCATGACATTACGCGACATTCTTACTTGTGTTTTTCGATTATCACATTGACATAATTATTGCTTTTTTTTACAAAAATGACGACAACAATACTCAGAAAAGTCGCCTTGCTATATAAAAACAGTGCAAAAAGTATACATTGTGACCTAAATATTCAATCATGAATTTAGTTCAAGTTTAACTTTTATTTCTTATATTAAAATAATAATTTAGGTGCGCTGTACGATTAGCTGCGGAGGAACGCAAATGACACACGTATAGAGTGAATCTAACTAACCGTGGAAATTCAGCATAAATATCGTACAGTGCCCCCAATTTAATATTTATTATACCGAAAATATGTTTAGTTTTGTTTACATCCATAACTGTAGGAACTCGTACGTACGTTTTAAGAACGACAAACCTATAATGAATCATATACGCCAATAAAAAGAAGAAATAAAAATTTCTGTTACAGAAATTATATTTCAATTGAACTATAAAATTTTAATATTTTTGCATTTTCTAAATAAACATAAATAAATAAACATTATATAATTTAAAATGCACAGAGTAAAGATAAGAAATTTATTAAGAAACAACGGTTAGGCGTGTTAATTATTCTCGCTGTTGCATGTCGTGAGATAATTGTACCTGCGCACTTATACAGGGTGCACCCATTTTTTTTTCTGATGCACTATTATACAGAAGGGTTTATTCACAAGCCAACGGAAACCATCTAATTTTAAGTTAACTGTAGTCATAGATAGGTTTTTCATTAGACAAATAAAGTTTGATACCAAACTTTTAATGCAGGTTGGAATAGCGTTTTCGAAAATTATGTTAGGTGGCCCATGTTAGCCAATTTCATTGTTATTAGTGCAACTATCAACTAGCGGAATTTTATTTTAGTTTGTTAACCGGCGGTTTTTTAACTATAACCTGTTATTTCTAACATGTATGCTTTGCTTCAAAATTTTGGATCAGAACTAAATAGTTTTAATTCATTGAGTTGAATTAATAAGCGTAATTTTCAAAGCAATTTTATAAGTTTAGTGTCCGTTAGAAAAACAGAACTTGAGACGAACTTAAGAAATCAATTGATTTCATGAGTCACCACTTTGGTTATGCTTAAAATGTTCCCAAATTTCAAGAGTTTGTTAGAGATTATCGTTGAAATATATTAAAACATCCGCCATATCCGTTAGACCCATAGCAGCATAGAAATACCAAGATGAGAAAAAGAGGGAAATTTTGTTAATAAAACAGATGAGAAAACGAGTTCACTAACGGACCTATTCCGTTTTTATAAGGACAACTACTCTAATTCCACAACCATTCACAGGAAGGTAATAAGGAAAAATAATTAAAATTCTAGACAAGTCACTTAAAATACTGTATTTTAAGATAATTTAAAATTAGAACAAAGATATTCAAGCGTTCTATTTGGTTTAAGATAATTAAATTTATTAATTAAAATATAACAAGAAAGAGACAAGGTATCAGGTGCGCAAACAAATTTCCGGGTTTCACACATATGGTGCTAGCGACACATTTAGTTGTCATTTATGTCAGAAGTCGTATTTTATTCATAGCGTGGACAGTTGTTAACGATATCGCAACGCAAAAATATTCTTTCTATAAGAACGAAAATGCCGATTTTTGTGCCAAACAAACAGCATTTACGGGAAGCTTTGCTTTTCTGCTTCAACTTGAAAAAAATGCAGCCCAAGCACGTCATTTATTTAAGGAGGCCTGCGGCGAACATGCATCATCGAAAACTATCTGTGAAGATTGGTTTAAACGCTTCAGAAGTGGCAATTTCGACATTGATGACAAGAAGTGCTCCGGAAGTCCAAAATCATTTTAAGACACCGAGCTGCAAGCGTTATTGGATGAAGATGACATGCAAACTCCAGATCAAATTTCAGAGGTATTAAACACGACTCGCCAAGGTATTTACAAACGTTTACATGATATGGGAAAAATTCCAAAAGGAAGAAAATGGGTGCCGCATGAGTTGACTGAGAGACAGATGGAAAATCGAAGAGCCACTTGCGAAATTTTGCTTTCACGGCATGGAAGAAAGAGCTTCCTGTGTCGAATTGTTGCGGGAGATGAGAAGTGGATCTTTTCTAAGAATACCAATGCAAAAAATCGTGGATTTCACCTGGCGAAGCATCAAGATCGACGGCACGGCCAAATCGCTTCTAAAAGAAGACAGGGCCCTGCGTTTGTTGGGACCGGAAAGAAATCGTGTACTATGAGCTGCTAAAATAGGGCGAAACTATCAATGGACAATGCTACTGACAACAACCCATCAATCTGAACCATGCATTGCTCAAAAAACGGCCAGAATAGGACATGAGACACGAACGAGTGATATTGTAGCACGACAACACTCCATGTTATCGCACTCCCATCGCCCCAAGGACACCATCAAATCGCTCAGATGGGATCTGCTACCGCCCCCACCTTATTCGCTAGATCAGGCCCCCTCAGATTATCACTTATTCCGGTCGATGGCGCATGCCTTGGCAGGGCTACACTTGACCAGTTTCGAAGAAATGCAAAATTAGTTGGATGAATAGTTCCGGTTCCAAAACGCGTCGTTTTATCGTCGTAGTATTCATGTATTACCAGAAAGATGTAAAAAATGTGTAGATAGCGAAGGACAAGACAATACTTTGAATAAACCATTTTTTATATTTCTATTGAAATTTTTCATTTTTAATTTGCGATTTTACGCGCACAACATTTCTAAAAATAAATTGGTTAGTTCTCATATACAACCCCAATTTAAAAAAAAAAAAAATTAATTCTACAAAAATTACCCTTCTAATTTTTCCATGAATACGAGTATGCTTTAAAAAATCTGACTTAGGCACGGCACGGAAAAGTCACTTTATAGTAGCGGTTTGATTTTCTGAAGTAAGCACAAATTTAGTAAGCTAAGGATACTAAACCAACATAAATTGTGTATAGATAAAAGAATTATTGAAAGATAATGATAACACTACAAATACCGTCAAAAAACGTAGAAAGCCAATTTTCAAATTTTTGGGTGTGACCACAGAAGAAAGGTATAAAATATATCACTAAATAGAAGCGGCTAATTTTATAAACTATGCTTTGGAAACAAGCTCGATGTTCGAGTGAAGAAATGGTACTCGAGTGAAGAAATGGTACTCTACTGCCCAGATGATTTGAATGATTGATAGAATACATATTTTATATTATCGATAATCGAACCACCGGAAGTAGCTTCCAAGGAAATTTTACTTTTTTTTTACAAACATTTTTAAACGTCATTTTTCCAAAATCTAAGCGAAGATGAATTTTAAAGATCAGAAAGTACTGAAATTTTAATTAGACAACTCGTTTAGGGTATTTTGATTTGTAATGTTCAACAATGTTATAGAGTCCCCTGAAAAGCAACATTTGCTTTCGTGTGTTTATTTAAGAGTTAGGGTTTTTAACCAGCTAAACTTCTTAACAATTTCGAGCCAACTTAAACTTCGTGTTCTTTTCAATGTGTTTACCATTTCGTATAGCATTTGTTCTTTGGTTAAAGGTACTATTTGCAATCGATGGCTCTTGCTACTGCACACGAAAAGTCTCTTGTTTTCGAACCCGAACCCTCACTAAAAGTAAAACAAAATTGTTTGTCAACCGAAGATCGTCGCCGCTAACACAGTTAACAAAACAATATTTCTATAATTGTATAAGAATTTTTTTTTGTTTTAATCAAGATTATTTGAAGCTACATTTTTCGCTTCGAATTAATCAATTAATTCATTAGTAATTATTTTGAGGTATTAAGGCATTTTTCCTCTCATATGAGGTTTCGATGCTCAGTTTTTACCTCGGATTAATGATTGATTAGTCCATTGAATCCCAGTTAGCCCTCAGATCTGCTGAATGAGGCATACTGGTATGCCTAGTTGGTATATGTGCTTCTATTTAATTCCATTTTCAAGCAGTCACCCAAACTTGTATTAACTAGAGAAATGGTTTACAAAATTAAAATAACAGTTATTTAGCTCTTTTATTGTTTTTATTTATTAGTACTTAAGCTTTCGGAACCATTTCGGTTCCATTCTCAAAAGTATGTAAATCAATTTAACAAAAAAATATTTTCTATACAAAATAAAATCGAAATCAAGGCTAACTAAAACGTAGCTATTTTCCTGTAGATATCGCTCGCTACTAGAAAAAATATATTATTTATTTTAGCAAAGCAACAAAAATTGATATCTACAGGAAAACACGATTTTGCATACATTGGCAATTCATATAATCTATTTTTATAATTTGATTTTTTGATTTTTTGCTTTTACACAATTCATATTTTACTTAAGATGGATAAAATTGTTTTCAATTTATGTTTTTAGTCAAATTTTATTTTGTAAAGTGTTTTCCTGTAGATATCAATTTTTGTTGCTTTGCTAAAATAAAGAATATATTTTTTCTAGTAGCGAGCGATATCTACAGGAAAATAGCTACGTTTTAGTTAGCCTTGATTTCGATTTTATTTTGTATAGAAAATATTTTTTTGTTAAATTGATTTACATACTTTTGAGAATGGAACCGAAATGGTTCCGAAAGCTTAAGTACTAATAAATAAAAACAATAAAAGAGCTAAATAACTGTTATTTTAATTTTGTAAACTTATAAGCTCATAAAACAATTTAATTTAGAGAAATGGTTGTTTAACGCGGTGTTGAAGTTGTTTACGTTTTTTCTCTCCATGCTATAACCCCCAATTAGTAAATTTCCTACCTATAACCAACCACTCCTTAAGCACCGGTGTGTTTTACTCGAAAAATGAAAAATTTCAAAAATTACACCAATTTTCAAATCGGGTAAACGAGATGGCGTTACATGATACAGAGGAATATCAACTACATCATCAATTCCAAAATTGGTTGAATTAGTATTATTCAAAAACATTAAATCCACAATTGCACGTCATTTATCAATAAACCAGCATGACCGTACAAATAGCGTAAAAAGTAACCAGCATGAGTTTATGCTTGGCCGATCCACATCAACTATAATCTGGTTGAATTCACTAGTAAAATAATTAATTAGAGAGAAAAACATTATCAAGTAGATGTAGCGTACACGGATTTCAGTAACGCATTTGATTCCGTCCGTCATCAAAAAGCACTCCAGAGTTTATTCGCATTTGGGTTTTCGCTCGATTACATAAATTGGTTTAAGTCTTATTCATCAAACCGGCGACAATTTGTAATAGGGGGAATGAAAAATCAAATGTTAAAGTTACGTCTGATGTTCCCCAAGGGTCCCACATCGAGCCTTGGATATCTATTGTTTTCATGGATCGTATAACCGAGATAATCAAAAACTGAAACGTGCTCTTTTTTGCTGATGCCGTGAAAATTTTTCGTACAGTTAATGGAATGCTAGAAACGTTGAAGCTTCAAGAAAACATCGACAGATTAAGTGAGTGGTGTGATCGAAACTAGCTTTACTTAAATATTAAGAAATGCAAAATCATGTCTTTTCATATTCAGTGAGATTATAGATTTAGCTGTTACATTTGTCGAAAATGCCAGTTTCAATAGGCATATTGAGAATTGTACTGCGAAAGCGAATGTTTGGATTTGTTAAAAGATGGACAAGTGAATTTAAAGAAATTCGAACCTTATGTTCACTGTATTTCGCTTACGTTCGATTTCAACTGGAATACGCTGTATCGGTCTGCAACCCATACTATGCTGTGCATGTTAAAAAAATTGAAAGCCTTAAAAAGAAGTTTTGTGATTTCAGTCCATGAAAATGTGGCTCGGTTACCTCCGTACTCAACAAGATGCAGAGATTACAAAATATGTATACGCTTAAAAATAGGCAACTTATCTTGCGTGCGACTTTTATTGGTAACGTTTTGCTTGGTCAAAACATATCAATTCATGTATCATGTAGAACATTTCGAAACTATGAGTTTTTATCATTAGAATGCCATTCCACCAACTACGGAGAAAACATCCCCATTAATAAGTTGTCTAAAAGTTTTTAACTTTTGTTTTAAACTAAATCACAGAATAGATTTCTTTAAATAATTTATTTATTTAAGTATGTATGTATACCTTACATTCATACTACACCCGTTCTATTTTATAGCAAAGTCCTCGTAAACTTAACGTTTGTGATCCATTTGGTCTGAAGGGTTAAAAATAAAATGTCGTAAATCAGACCGAAATAATTTTCAGTTCGACTGAAATATATGTTGAAGTATGTGCAAACCGTTTGAAGGAAGATATGGAAAGGATTAATTTTGCATAGTAGTTGTAGTAGTGCTTCTGCTGAAATAACTTTTTAAAATTTGTCTATTATAACAACAGAACTAGTTTAAATTCTAATACGCCAAACTTTACTAGAATCAATCAGCACAATTTCCGTACGATTGTGAACCTTTCGTTTCATAATGGTAGATCGGTTTAAATAATTTATGGATGACATATAACAAATACTTTTGCTATATCCGCGTGGCTATCACATAAAAACATAATTTATCTGCGTCAACAAGTTTTCTGTCTGTATTTACTATATTTAGATGATTACAAGTACAATTTAAGATCTTCGGTTAAGAACAAAATGTTATAAATTAAAATTAAATGTGCGTTGCATTTTGGTTGTAATTTTGAAAATTTGTATTTCATGCCAAATTTATATTTACAAATTAACAGCAAAAAATGTCTACAGGTACATAAAGGGTGTTCCAACAGTTAGTTTTTTTATACTAAAAAAACACATACGACCAATTTATGTTGGAAATTCAAAATTTCATATTGAATAAAAGCAGTTCAATGGCCTTAATTTCAGCTCGAATGTTGTGCTTAAGATCTAGAAATGTTTGTGAATCATTGCCATACACTTTAATTTTCAATAAATCACAATCAAAATAGTCTAACAGTGTCAAATCACATGATCTTGGTGGCCAATTGCAATGAGAATTTCTTGAAATTGTTGAAACCAAAGATCATTTAAATCAATTTCATCTAATTTTGCTCACAAAAATCCAATTGGCATGCCTCAACGATGAATGGACGATTTTTTTCATATGCTCCTACCTGCAACTGATGCAGTTTGTTCATACTGATGCAGTTTGTTCAAAACGTTAAAAATTTTTGCGTATTCTAGGCTCTGTAGGACGTCCATGTTGACCAAAATCACCACGTATAAATTACGAAATGTTTTTTTTTACAGAACGACCATTTTCGTAGTAAGTTTGGATAACCAAAACGCGTTATTATGTTGTTCATTTGACAAAAAATTTCGGGTTGCAACCGCACAATAAATATTTTTTTTGAGCTTAAAAAAACCAACAGATGAAATACCCTTTACTAATACAATATCATTATAATTTTAATTAACAAATGTATTTCACAAAACAGTCCATTAATTATTAAGAAAGATTGTTCAAAATATTAATTAAACCGATTTGTTTTTCTTTACAAGCATGCACATAGTAGGTACTCAAATTATTATCGTACTAGGTCCCACAGTGAATTATATGTGTGATTTCATATTATTTGTTTGAGCTGACCTCTGTTCCGAGACAATGTATATATGCATACATACAATTTATGCGAATTATTGTTAATTTATTTTATTGCACCAAAAAAATTTGATAAGGCAACTAACAAAATGTTGGCCTTCACAATTTATAATCTCTCGTTATTATTTATTTAATTATTGTAATTGGAAATAATAAATAATTCTGAAACTCAACGCTTTATAAAAATTTAAAAAAATTGTTGAAATTTGTTTTGTTAATTATAGTCCTTGGGCTGAATTTAGCGTATTTATTATGACGTGTTAACCTCAATTTATATAACAATTGTGTTATTAATCGTAAATATTTTATTCAAGTTTTGATAGTTCGCGGTAACCCATAATTTAGCAATGTACACTCATAATAAATTACCAACACTACAAGTAGTTTATGGCAAATTTATTTTATTTCGCCAAAACATGTTAAACAACTTACATTTTATTAATAAAATATTGTCAAAATGCCAAAAATAACATATTACTTTTAATTCCTATAGAATGAAGTTAGAAGCGAAACTAAATAAAACTGTTTCTAATTTTATTATATATAATTAATTATAATGTATAATTAAATTACTAATATACAAGAAATTATATTTGTTGGTTTTCGGGTGCGGTTACCGCACGTGAATAGCCATAACATGGAAACTACAACTACTTATATCCAAAATAAAAAAAAATATTAAGAAATGGAATTTTTATTTTATGTATATAGTATAAAGAAAAAGAAGGTGGAGTTTGTTTTACGTAGACAGGTACCAAAATAAATTGATTGGTTGAACATAATCGTTACATAGGTTTACTTGTGATTTGCCTCAGTAAATCCGTATAATAATCTGACGTCGTTAAGTAAAAAACGCTTAATTATTAACTGAAACACTTTACATATTATTTACTGAACTTATTCTCGAATTACCAGAGGGGTTTAATAAGTTCAGTGAAACCGAAAAAAACAAATTTCATACAAATCAATTTTTCATTTAATTTCTGTGGGGTTTAATGAACACGTGTTTTGAAAATTTATAAAAATGGAAACATTGAAGAATGTGCTGTGGTTAAATTCCTTCTAAAGTAATATACTTCGAATGATACTGAAAGACGAATGTAAACTATTTACGGAGAATCCTGGCCTTCTTATAAAATATAACGAAGTCGCTGAGTCTATTCAAATAAGGTATAGAGTCACTGGGAAAAGGAAGTTGGATCGCAGCTGATGACCAGAAGATGCTGTTACTAGCGAAATGATCATTATAACCGAGCAGTATGATATTGAATAAATTTATTGGCAATGTTAGCTCCATTTTACACAAACATCTTAAGCTGTCAAAAGTTGTGATGGTGATGAAACATGGAATCATTCCTATACAATCCAGAATCAAAACAGAAATTCATATACAATGGCTGGCGCAGGCAAATCCATCACCGAAAAAGGTTAATTTTCAGTAATCTGCGGGTAAGATTGTTGTAATTATCTTTCCTGGAATGCTAATGTAATTTTATGATTTACTACTTACCTCATAAGACCACATTAACATGGGCTTATTATGCGGTACTTTTGCATAAATTAAAAAAAGCAATCAGAGAGAAATGATATAATATTGCTCTTTTATGATAACGCACGAGCGCACGAAGGCGAATATTGCACAACAAGCAATACGATATTGTAGGTTCAATGAAATACTGCATCCATCTTACAGTCCAGGTCGAAGTGATTATTTCTCTTTTACAAATTTTAGAAAAAAATTAAGGGGCCTATAAATAGTAGTCTGGTTGCGGGTAGCATCTAGTGGATACAGGGGATTCACATAGTCGCCGTTTCCCAGAGAAGGATCCAACAAATCTTACACGTGCTCACAAAATTACAAAGTGCTCACATTTTGTTTCACTAACCCCACGTCATCATCAGGTAAAAGAAATTATTCCATTGTATTATACGAGGATCAACTGTATCAATTGTACTTTTGTATCGTTTTTGTATCGTAAGCCTAATTGAGGCAGGCGAAGTGCCGTGATTTGGAGCATATAATCCGGCAACGGTTAAAGTAAAAAAATTTATAAAAGTTAAATAAAAAACTCACCCAAATTTTCCTCCGAGCTCAAAGGTAGACGTACGGTTTCTACAAAAAATTATGTTCTCTTTTTTTATACTCCGAACACTTCACAACCCTCACTCTTAACTTAAAAATTATTTTAAATGAACTAAATATAATCATAAATACTATCACATGCATTCTGCTCTCGTAAAGAAGAAAGTCACAAACACCAAAATCGAAAAATTAGTTAGAGACATATTTAAATTCAGCGAACAAATACCTATTTATCTGCTTAACTGAAAAGTTCCATATCCTTCTTTAAATGCCATAGTTTATAAAATAAGAGTTTAGCATTAAGCCGTGGTAAACCATAACATTAAAATTGAAATTACTCAAAATAACAAAAAGGCAAATACGACTTTTTTTTTAGCACGCCAGCATTAACCTTAAACTTTTCTTCTTTTAACTTTACTTAAACTTAAAAATTTAATTTTCTTATTAATTTGCCTTTTTTTTCTTTTAGATCAGATAATTTTTTTTCAGAAACATTTATTATTTTTTGGCGTTATTTTTTTGGCGGTCAAACCTTCACATATTCACATTCATGTTTCACACTAAACATCCATCCCATTGTGCATTAAATCTTGCCTGCTCGTATATATAATTGGTCAAAGGCTTCACCTTCGACGAAATGGTGTATTAACGGAACCGTTAAGTTCTTATCATGTGCTCAAATCGACCCAATGATTTTTAATAAATTTATTGAGACTCCGCTGTGACAAAAAGAACAAAAAAATTTTTCGTTTATAGGAACAATACTAGTCATCGAAATAACGGGGTTATCTTAACTTACCCAATAGCGAGATGCCTATCTTATACTTGCGTTTCGTACGTATAATCGCGCTTTTTTTAAATATTTACCCAGCAGCGGTAGTTGTTATAATAATTCCTTTGTTTTGATAAAGCACAAATTAAAACAAACACTTTGCATTTAACTATTCACACCATTTACAGTTTATTAAAACTATAGTATCAAAATTTATTTTTACTCAAAAATAACTCACAACAAAATTAAATATTTAATATTTTTATTGTGTTCTGACGGAACCCTCACTTACAATGAATAATCAATAATTCAGTCGGGTAATTAGCAATAACCACAAAAAAATACATAGAGACCGTTATATACCTAATATTGTGTACCTAGCATTATATACCTAGCATTGTGTACTTCTTATGTACGCACCATTACCATCATTGTGCCCGAGAGTATGTACCAAATATACTTTTACAAAGCTATGTGCAGGTGCACACAATTGAATGTTTATTTAGTTTGTCAGCCAATATACATTTTTTTCTCTCTCTAACATTTACATCCCCCTTCTCGGTCCATCGCTCTCGTCCTCCAATTTCTACATCCTAATACGAGTAGGTCTTGTTCGACATCGTCACGCCAGTGCAGTCGAGGTCTTCCTCTACGGCGTACTCCGGCTGGTTGTTGATGGAACACTTTGTGAATCATTCGTTGTTGTGGGGACCTTGCAACGTAGCCGAGCCATCTCACTCGATTAGATTTGATGAAGCCGATAATATCGCTACCTCCGAGAAGTTGCTTTATTTCGTGGTTCATGCGAATCCGATATTCATTGTTCGCAACTTTAATAGGACCAAAAATTGAACGGATGACCTTCCTTTCGAAGGTATAGATAATAATCTACAGTCGTTAGAGGTCATGGTCCAGCTCTCGCTTCCGAAAGTCAGCACAGGTCTTATAAGTGCTTTATAAAGTGCGAGCTTGCACGACTGCGATAGGTGTTTAGATCGCAATAATTTTGATTGGGCGTAGAAAACTCGTTGTCCGGCAGAGATTCGGGCTTTTATTTCTGCCTGCATATCATTCAAGGATGTTATAAGTGACCCGAGGTATTTAAAATTTTCGATGCTATCAAAGTTATGGTCGCCAATTCCGAGATTTGCCATGGAGATGTTCTTGGGTGTTGTTAAGAATTTCGTTTTGGTATTGTTCACCTCCAAACTAAGTCTTCTTGCACAGCGATTGAGCGGTATGAAACTGTCCTTGATGTCGCTAGGTCTTCGGCCAAGAAGCACGATATCATCTGCATATCCAAGAATTTGGCCTGATTTATTGAATATACAGCGCAAAGTTTCAATGTTCCTTTTCCTCACTACGTACTCAAGCGCCAAATTGAACAGCACAGACGCGAGTGCATCTCCCTGTTGAACACCAGATGTTATATTTGAAAAGAATCTGATACAGTTCCTTCAATTACAATTCTACATGCAGATCCAGACGTTGTTAATTTACACAGAGAAACAAGTTTCTCTGGAATACCTAGGCATATGAGCGCGGCCCAAAGGTTGTCGCGGTTTATACTGTCATATGCCTGCTGGAAGTCTATATATAGTAGATGGTTATGTTATACTCCCAACATTTTTCCAAGATCATCCTCATGGTAAAACACTGGTCAGTGGTCGATCGGTTGGTACGAAAGCCACACTGATAGTCGCCAATGATGTTTTCGGCGCAGCCAATATATGCATTGGTATATAATATCTATTATATAATAGATATTTATGTAAATTTAGATGTAAAAAACAATAATTGCAAGTTACGCAATCCAACCGATATATTGCTGTTGCATATTGATCTATGTAACTTTCCCAAACCAAGAAATCACCATCAAAAGATTTGGATTTAGATCAACTGACGTCAGCGTAGATTACTGCAACCATAACAAGCGTCCTTCATCATTTTTATCTTATACCAGGACAGTATATATTTAACGGGCAAACTTGCATAAAAAATAAAACTTTCGGTTAGGAAAAGGGTACCCAAATGATTATTTTGTAGAGAAAAATCACATTTTCGGTTGTTAAATTACCACGTAAAATCATCGTTATTGTTTCTTATCCCTATAGCAAATTACGGTACTCGAATATCAAATAAAATATGAAGCCACGATAATTTCACAGCATGTTTAACTTTTTCCTCGTTTCCAGAAAAACCGCTGCCATCCAAATTCGATACACGTACCAAATCTAATAATTCCCCTATATCCAACTCTGATTCTAGGCAAAAAGT
The DNA here is from genome assembly GCA_947310385.1 of Nephrotoma appendiculata. Classification (NCBI taxonomy): domain Eukaryota; kingdom Metazoa; phylum Arthropoda; class Insecta; order Diptera; family Tipulidae; genus Nephrotoma; species Nephrotoma appendiculata. The sequence continues at coordinate 375,314,666 of OX371224.1, read as the reverse complement.
ATTCTCGAATTCATTTTCGTATAGCTTGAAATCATGAGATTTATTGATCGGTCTGTTTTCATCTATATAAAAAAAATTAATAAATTTATCACTTTTCCGTTTAAAACTTAATTCTTATACCGAAAACTGCAATTTCATGGCTATCCGAATCCGGGACCGTTTTTACCAGCAGCAAATACTATTCAAAAACTAATTTAACGTAATTTGTGGTTAGTCACTGAATACATTTCTTAATTTGGTTCGGTTGTCTACCAACTCAGCTGGACTGAAAAAGTCCGCTTTATCGAAAACATTAAAAATGAGTTATCACTTTGTGAAAACAGTATCAAATATACATAGTTATTCCTTCATGCTTGTAGTAGTCTTGACTGTCAAGGAGACAGGAAAGTGTGTAGCCGCTAGTAGACTACTGCAAACTTTTGGAATTATATAAATAATCAGAAATTAATAAAATTAAAACGAAAAAGAGAACCGATGCTTTGTATTGATGGCATTCTCGTAGAAAATGCCAACTGGCAACTTGCGCTTCAAACGCTAAACCTTACTTTTGGAATATATAAATTAATAATAGAAAAATTATGTGATTAGTTTGACTGTAAATCCACCAGTGGTCGTAAATAGGCACCAAAACGATTATATGAACAATAAAATTTTATCTTATGTCTTTAAAGTCGTCTTCATATATGTACTCATTAATAAAACCATGACAAATTTTTCATATATGTACTGACATTCAATTTTTCTTCATTGCATCGCTGCTGTCAAATTGGGTTTTCCACATTTTCAATTAAGTGAAAATACGAGCATAACAACTTTTACCCATATGATGAGAAATTAATTTTTAACGACACAAATATGAATGAGTATTATTCTGGTACATATGAACTTTTTTTTACCGAATACAATTAAAGATCGACTTGAATGAATTTAAAAATTATAAATTAATTTTAAAATTATTTTTCATACAAATTGGATGTTGAGATTTTGTTAATTCTATCGTTTTGTACTTAACATTAGTTACCATCAGCAAAGTAACAGAAACAATGATAAATTACCGGAAGTAGTAAAAAACAGATGAGTACACAATTTTTTCCTATAATAAAACATACGCAAGTAGGAAAAACTTATGATTTTATGAATTATATGTTAAATCACGCCTTCAATAGTGAACACGACACGACACACATATGCGGATAAAATATGCATGCAGTCGGAAATTAGTTTGTTTAAAATTAATATAAAATTATTCTACAACTCGTACTAATCCGAACTGAAGTTATTTTCTACCATCAATAATGTTACTGAATTGACGCACATAACTAGGTAAATAAAAATATTAAATATACTCGTAAGTTCGAAAATTAGCTTAATTATAACTTTTAAAAAATTTTCTCATCCGTATGTAAGCCTGAAGATAATGAAATTAATTAAACCATAGAAATTTTAACACTTTACGTTATAAGCAAATCTTATTAGTGCTAATGTTATCGTCAATTTACCACATTGTGTACGATGCTCGCTTGTATAGTTTTTTCGGCTGGTAATTAATTAGCGTCAACTAATTAACGTTCTACTCGTAGCTATTAGATTTCAGTTTCCATTTGAAAATATATTTTATTTTGTGTAGAAAAATGTAACAGGTGAAAAGCGCCGTGTGTATCCCAGCACTACATCTGTATGTGCTACACAGATGAACGCTACGTCAAATTGAGGAATCAATTTTAATTCTTTGGGAATATGCATAAAAACATAGTTAGTTCCAAGAAATGGCGGAAAAGAAAATTAAGAAAATTTTAAGGTTCTGCTAATTATTCAATGTTTTATACATTTTTTCTTGACTGTATAATTTTAATTTTATTTTTGAATGATTAATGCATTCATGTGTACAAAATTTATTGTATTTTTCAAGGGCTTTGTTATGAAAATGTTGGAAGTTTTCCAACAGGATGTGGAAAATTAATGATTATTTTAGTTAAAGCGCAATGGTTTCATGTAATTATTATTTAAGTTAAATAGAGACCTCCAACTAGGAAGCGATTAAAAATAATATATTTTCGGTAACTTACGTATTAAGAAATTTAAGTTCTATCATTACTAAAGCACTAATTAAAATAAGACAGCAATATATTCCAAAATAGAATTTAATTATATGTATATATAAAAAACCAAGTGAGACCACTTCTATCAAGAAAAACGGATGATCAAAAGCGATATTATCGATAAAACATCATTGCCGGATTACATATTGGAGTTTACATCTTATTTTTGATTGATAGGAACGCCATTTGCCGTATTATATTTTTGAAGTTACACACGGAATGACCTTGCATTTGTATCTATTCGGATAGTTGGATTTTGAAAATTGACACGCTGATCTCGCGTTAGATAAGATCTGCATGGTATCAAAAAATCGTAAGAAAGTTTTATTTTATTAATTAAAGTGGGGAAAAAAAGGGAGTTGTGAGCGGTATTTTTTTGATTGATAACGGTGTGTCCTGTTGCATACAATTTTCTTTTTTTCTTGACACCGATTACTTTACCTTTGTGTGAATGGAAGTAAATGATGATGAAACATTCAATAAAAAATCATTTCTTCGACAATTTTGGTCGAGTTTAGCGAGAATCTCGAATGATTCGCAGCAAAGTACGTCACTCGGATCTAAACTTCGCGGTGTAGTGTTACAACAGTTAAACGAAATGCGTCGCGACTTGAGTGTTATAAAAAATGTTGCAATTAAAGATGATGGAGATGCAAATGGTGGCACTCAAGATACCCCTGGAACGAATGATATTATTTGGAATAATCAGAATGGAGACGATGATGTGCAGTAAATGAGCGACAAATAAAATATCAGAATGTTCAAGATTCCATTACTATTTTTAACGGTGAATCGAATTACAGAATTCATTTTTGAATAGAGGAGATTGAACAGATGATAGATGAAATGAGCTGGACTCCCAAGCAAATAGTAGTATATGCGAAGTTATCTGGCCTAGCTAAAAGAAGTTTGGAGTTGAAACCTGATCTTACAACTTTTGTGGAAAATTGAAAAGCTATTTGATCTCAGAATTTTCTGTGAAAATAAGTAGCGCGGAAATACACCAACAAATGACAGAACGAATCAAGAAAAAAGAAGAGACGTTGGACAACCATTTTATGTCAATGCGCGAACTAACTAATAACTACTGAAACTAATATTGAATATACTGCTGAAAACCCTATTGAAAGATTAGAAACTTGTTTGGCAACACCCAAGATGGTTGTCGCCAGGGGGAAAAATACATGTCAACAAGCAGATTGAGGAATGGCAGCGACAAAATTTTATTCACCCTAGTGAAGAAAGATGGAACCAAACGACTTTGCATTGACTACAGGAGATTGAATAGGTAAATTATAATGGACCGATATCCATTGCCCTTAATCGACGATCAGATCGATCGATTACCTAGTTCCCGTATTTTCACAACTTTGGATCTCGTTCCAACAGGTTCGATCCAGCAACGAAGAGGATGGATTGGATAAACTAAGAAAGGTGTTACTTGTCGAAGCGGAATATGGCCTGTAATTTAATTGGCGTAAATATCAGTTCCTATGTCGTAAAATTGATTACCTCGGACACGAGATTGAAGAAGGTTTTATAAAGCCATCAGAAGCCAAAACCGGAGCCGTAATAACGTTCTCGCGCAACCAGCGACGATTAAACAAATACAAAGTTTTCTCGGGTTAACTGGGTACTTTAGAAGTTTTGTGGCAAATTACTCAGTGGTGGCAAAACCGTTATCTAATTTGCTAAAGAAGAATATAAAGTACGGATCGTCGCAGAGAGCAGCATTTGCAGAATTAAAACGATTATTAACTACGAAACCAGTGCTTTATATTTTTCGATCTGAAGCCGAGACCGAGCTCCATACAGACGCATCAAAATTTGGGTTCGGAGCGATTCAGTTACAAAAAGGTCAATATGATGCTCAATTCCATCTTGTTTACTACTTTAGTAAAAACACCTCACCATGTCAAGAGAGGTATTGTTCGTATGAGCTGGAGGTACTTGCCATTATAGCATCGTTAAAAAAATTTCGTGTTTATTTGCTGAAACTTAAATTTAAAATCGTCACGGATTGTGCCGCATTCAAATCAACAATAGCGAAGAAAGATATTACATCGCGAATTGCTGCATGAGCGTTGCAGCTGAGCACACTGCTGGTACTAAGAGGAACCACGTAGATGCTTTCAGTCGTAATCATGTCACTTATGTAATACAGAACGAATTCCTAGAAAGAATAAAAAAGGCTAAGCGAGAAGACGATCATTTTACTGCAATCATAAAGATACTTGAATACTAACCCTACGAAAGTTTTATAGTAGAGGATGGCGTTCTGTATAAGGAGGCGACGAAGATCGGAAATTATTGTGTGTTACGAAGAAAATTCAAGGCGAACTCATTAAAAACACACACGAAGCTGGACATTTTAGAACAAAGAAGATGATGGAGATCATTTCCAGAGAATACTTCATCCCAAATCTGAAAAAGAAGTGGGACAGTAATTGTATTGCCTGTGTTTCTAGCCGAACATAAGTCAGGGAAACAAGAAGGTTTCCTGCAACCAATTGACAAAGATAAGTATCCTTTAGTAGTATCGACCACTTAGGGCCGATGCACCCACTTCCAAAAAATACAAATTTGTTTTTTTTAATTATAGATGCCTTTACCAAGTTTGTCTGGATATACCCGGTAACAATAATTGAGCTGACGAAGAAATAAAGAAGCTAGAAATACAGAAGGCCAATTTTTGAAACCCAAAGAGAACTATAAGTGAAAGAGGACCATCGTTCCGGTCAAATGAATTTTTCGATTATTGTACTCAAAATCAGATCGAATTGACACATCAGGAGTGCTCGCAGAAGAAACGGCCAAATTGAACGAATTAATCGACTGATAATTCCACCGTTAACCAAACTGGTAATGACTCACCGGAAGATTGGTATAAACATTCAAACAGTCTGAAGAGAAACTCTACTTGGCAAAGAAGCATCTGTACGACGCCATTTCAAGTATTGTTTGGGGTGAGGATGCGAAACGTCCAAGATCAAAGAATAGCCGAAGTGATGGTAGAAGAACTGATAAATAATTTGATGCTAGAAAAGGATATGATCAGAGAAACGGCAAGAAACGAAATTATGAAGGTCCAAGAAATAAACAGGCGTGTGTATATAATCGAAAACAGACGAAACCGTCAATATACAAGATTGGGGATATTGGTGCTATTAAGCGTACCCAGTTTGGTTCTGGACTCAAATTTATGCCAAAATTTATGGGTCCCTATACAGTTACTGAAGTTAGTCCGAACAACCGCTATAAAGTCGAAAAGCTACCAGTGCAGATTTTATGAAGAATTGAAGAACTTTTTGTCATGTTGATGACGAGCCAGACGAAGATGAATATTCCGAAAAAGACAAGCTTCCCGAAACGGGAGAAGTTATTCAAATAAATTGAAGATGAATTTTACAACGTCTTCGTTGTAACGTCTTCGCAACAATATTGATAGTATTGTCCCCAATGAATTTTTTTTTTTGTAATGCAATTGTAAAGACGATGAGCTGCAAAACGTAGAAGTGTAGTCCAAGAAGACGTGTAATCGTAAAAACAGATGTACGGTTCAAACTTGAAGACGACGTTGCTGAGGAGGAGAACTTGCTCGTCGGGACGACGAAGATGCAGGAGGGCCGATTTTGTAGGATCACCCTACCTCTTATAAATATAAAACAATGATATGTGTTGTAGTTTTCTATAAAAAACTTGTATTCTTGAATGGTGTTAGAATCGGTAATGGTAACGGTTTGTTGGTACGCAAAAAAAAGTGAATTGATAATCGACAACGAGAAAATAAAGATCGTAAAATAAAATAATTGTTGTGTTTAAATATATATAAATCTCTTGAAGTTTCGTTATGTACGCATATGGTTAAACACGTTATGACCGTAGTAGTAACACGTTATAACACGTTATGACCGTAGTTAGAAAGACAATCAGACAACCAACGTTGCTAGTGTTTTCAGCCAAATCATGAACCTTGGTTCTGATTATATAAGATCCTCTACGTCACACGGTGATAATTCGGATTTCAGATAATTTCCAGATTAGTAGGTAAATTAACTAACCGCATTTAACGTGGTGGAAATTTATTTGAACTAAATCGAATAAACTATGATGTACCAGCGCTACCTTTGTATGAAACTACTATAGCACAATTCATTAATATTTTATAGAATTTTATCATAAATACAAAACAAATCTTATATTACAATGTAACAAATGACACGTATATAGAGTTAAAGATCACCAAGTTCTACTTATATCCGACTACTAAAATGTGTACATAACACAACATAACACAAATTAACGAGATTTAAACTGTATTAACATCTTAAGTTTTGTTTTGAAAATATCATAAAATCCAAAATACAACATAAATAAATAAATAAACATAAATATGATTTAGTGAATTTCTCAAAAATAATTATCAACACTTGTTACACTGTTACTGCCACTAAGAGCATGGATTTATGTTATATCGTGCTGCGGTTGTTTTAGTTTAAATTTGTTGTTGGTTTCAAGAAAGTGTTTTATGAATGAAATAAGATTGAATTACGAACAGAACATATACGTAATAAAACTATGATTGTTTTTAATTTTTTAATAGTTTTCTAATTAAAAATTATGAATATGAAATATATGAGATCCAGATGGTTGGCTATGAGAGATGTGTGTGAATAAGCATTGTTTACTATTTTTTATATAGAGTATTGCAAAAAAATATAGGAAATTCGCGAAAAGTAGATCGGATGTTGGAAAATCACTATTGTTGATTGGTTTTGAATTGCAGGCATAAATGTTTTCCCACGTGTATGAAATGTACAAACTAAGCCGTTCAGTGAACTTTTAAAACTTGCAAATTTAGTGACTAATTTTAACTCATAATCACTTGTTAGTTGCTTTAAAATGGGTTTCAAAATTCTTCCTGATCTTTTTTTAAATTTTAACGAATTTTGGATTGTTTGATAAACATTTTACTAGTTAAGTTGTCTGATAGTTTGGCCAAGTTAAACGATAGTAATGTATAGTCCTTCACACATTATATCATTAATTTTTACTTGCTTGAAACAATCGACATTTAAGAATTTTGAATAGTAGTACTAGAAGATGAATAAAATAAATAAAAATCGAAAATCTCTTAAATATATATCAGTTTTAGGATCAGTAAGTTTTTTTTTTTTACTAAATTGCCAAATGATTTAGAAATATGTAATTTCTTAAACGATTATTATAAAAAAATACGTTGCGTAGAATTTTTACCTTATATACTCAATTTCATTTCCAGTTTAAGTGTAATTACGTTTATTTCAGAGTAAGAATTTAAAGTAGCTTGTCAATCAACATAAACATTACATATTTAAGTTACATTATTAATACATATTAATGTGTAATCAATATTTAAATATTTCAAATAAACTCGGTATACCACAAAAGTGAAGAATATGCATATCACGGAATTTCTATTTCCTTAGGCCTACTTATATACAATAAAAAACATATCACACAAGAGTGGCGCCTGGAATGCCAAATTAATTTCTTCGAAATCCATCTCATCATGTTAATTAAAAAAATCTTACAAATTTAAAACAAATTGTGGTGACTGCTACTATAAGGTATCGAAATTAATTTAAAACACATCTAAAGCGATACACAAAAACCATTTATCAAAATTTTCTGTTTCTGCATATTCCTAACATAACATTTCATTCACATGTGACAAATTATTTTGAACAAATTTGTGAACATTTTTCATTCAATTTTTTTTTGAACGAAAACAACAGTTTCTTGTTAACACTTTTTTAATATTTTGTGTTGGATTTTTTATGTATGTACGAACGAAATAATAATTCATAAAATGTTATGTGGTTGGTACGCTACACACAGTAGAAATTCTATAAATATCTGATAATTCGTTTTCTTAATTATAATCTATATATTTGTCATTTGTTCGGTAGTTTTTGTGTCTTAATTTATTTTTTACGGAGTTCTAGAGGAAAACTAATTTTAATAATAATTTGGAAAACCCAAGAAGTAACCAAAAAAAATGTTCTTCCGTTCCTTTAATTTTATCGTATGTATAGTGTAAGTCAAACCCGATAATTGATTATTCGGAATTTGTTTGATGTGTTTCAATTTATGACAAGAAAGTATCATAAGTCAAATTAAACGTTCCGTGATATAATTTAGCTTATGGGGTCTTCTTAATTTCTTTGATTTTCTTCATGATTTGAAGTTCACACATGTTGTGATTTTATTTTAATTAAAATTATTAATAAACATTTATTGATTTTTAAAAGTCTTCATTAGGGGTTTTCACGAAAACCAGTGTTATTCCAACAATTTTATAGGATTTCATTTCCCTTTATCATGATATTTGGAATCAAAAGTCACGTTGTTTTGTGTACTGTAAATCAAACATGTTGCAAAATTGCTCCCATTTTCAAAAAATACCATCTTAAACAAGAGATGGTCAACAAAAAAGGAAATTAGCATTATTTTTAGCAATCCACAAAACCCAGTTGCACATATTTTTTTTATAATAATCGCTAACGAAATTAGTTCCAAATCACTTGTCTATTTAGTAAAAGAAACTTCCTGATCCTAAAGACAACTTAGCTAGTAAAATGTTTATCAATCAATCCTTCAAAATTTACAAAGAAATGGGCTAACGAATTTTAATTTCGGTCAAAAAGCAGGAAGAATTTTGAAACCCATTTTAAAGCTTTGTTGGTATAGATCATAAATTTCTGTGTCCACTATAACAAGTGATATCAACACACTCAATCAAAACACCCTGGTTATTGTGGATTAAAATGGCTTTACGAACACTTTAATTGAATTCAGACGTAGTTCTACTTCAAAATTGCGCACGGCAGGGAGGCACAATGCGACAATAATTTCACTGTCAGCATCAAGCAACCATTGGTTGGGTTAGTACACATTTGGGTGACTGCATGGGAAAAGCGCTCAAGGCTAAATGAAAATGGCGCTAAAATGAAAGGTAAAGACAACATGGGGACCTCATAAAATAAATGGTAAAATGGAAGGAAGGCATGTCAAAATTAAATGTGGATTAATTCATTTATAAGAATACAATATTTTCTTTAAGAAAATATGCTCAGTCAAATTTGTGTGACATGCATTGGGGTTTGGCACTGCTGGTAGTATTTATATGTTTAGGAGATCGTGCTTTTCAAATACCAGGTAAGGCACATTTTTAAAAGCAAATTATCTATTATGGTATAATAGATATTCCGCATAATGCCACCTTTGATATTTTTTTAAGATGAGCCCAATTCAAGGAATCGTCTTGAAATTGTATTATTGATGGGTGGTTTATTGCTCTGTATAAAATATGGAAAATATTTTACTGCCAATGCAGAAAAAATAAAATGCATCGGAAAACTAAATCTAAGAGATGTTGCTTTGAGATTTAAAATTGAAGCTAAGCCTGAGTTACCAAAGCAACACAGCTTAAATTTATGGTTAGTTTATAGTATACCAGCCATTCATAAATGGCACAAAATAAAGCAATTATGTCTAATGTTTAAATAAAATAGAACAATTGAATTACGATTTATCATCACCTATAGCTGTATCGGACATTAATATCTACTTATAGTTTGCATACACCATGAATATTGTTTCTGTTACAAAGTTTTTTCGAACTTAAAATGTAAAATATTAGGATCTAAATATATTAACCCTGGAGATATACTCGACGCGACCGACGTGACTAAGTAAAAATAAAAAGTTAAACTATGAGAATTTATACTAAAGCAATTATACTCGACGCGACTCAGACGTGATAACAAAAAAGTTGATTCAACTTTAACTTTTTGTTGCTGTTTAGTACTAAAGTGACATCTTACAGAAATTTTATGAAATAATTAACCAATTTTATTTTATTTTTGTTACCATTTTGACCTTTTGAAAAAACAACTGCGCGTTTTTCTTTCAAGTACTAACTTTTAATATTTTAAATTTTTATTATTTCGCAAAAAATGAAATAAATATAAAATAAATAAAAAGAAAGTCAAAAGTTAAATAAATGTCAAAAACGTGAATTCATATATTGAGTTTATCTTGGGTATACACGTAAGCGCGTTTTTGACATTTCGAAGCTTCTGAGTAACGTCGAGTATATCTCCAGCATAAAGCACAAAATATTTGATGAATTTTTATTTCTAAATAACAATCTATACATTATTTTAAATAATTACAAAACCACCGAGTTAGTTTATTTTAAACAGTACTCGTTTCATTTTGGGTAAGAGTACAACATAATATGAACACATGTAAAATGTCTTAAAGATGCTGATGATGATCATGATCAACGTTTTTGTTTTATTTCATCGCTGTGTCGCGCACTTAAAAATATTTGGTCGTCGGGTCGCTCTATACAAATTTTATGAAGAAAAGCAGAGTGATTTATGTATATTTACGATTAATGTCGTGTACATATTTATTTACAAACGTTATTTTCATGTATTCACAACTACAAAATGAAAAATGGGTATACGAAACGGGAAGATGCATTAGAGTAGAGATGTTGTGATTTGTAAAAATTTGCATCGTTTTTTATAATTTTATTTCGACGAGATGATAGAATAGTGTGAAAAATTAATGAAGTCATTGTTGAAATGATTATTTTGTATAGTAAAAGCGACAACATGGTGTTATGACCAAAAACGCGTTTCTTAATGTTTATTCAATTACATAGTATGTATTTAGGTTTACTATTACCTCATCTACTGATCAGTAAAAGTTAAAAGAAAGTTCCGCCAGATTCTTTCAAAAATAATGTACTAATGGTTTTTAAATAAATTTTAATAAAACAATAGAAAGAATAATGTTAGACAATTAGGCGCTGTATTTGAATATCAATATATGAAAAAATTAAAAAGCTAAACACAAATTTAGCTATGCATGATCGAACAAATTGCACATTGATTATTTAGATATGAGGCTTAGACCTAAGAAGTAATTAGTTCTCTTAAAAAATATAAACATACATAATTAAAAAATTGTTTTAAAGGTGAAACTCAAGTTATAGGTAAATAATAATTAAAATTCCGAAAATATTTGAAGTTTTGTGTTTTTTAGTTTTCAAACTGTCCAGGGGTATAGTATAGAGTTGGTTTTAGTCATTTTGTTTATGAGTAGGACGGGAGGAATCGGTGAAGCCTACAATCTAAAAACGTTTTAATGATCTTAAAGTTATTTAATTACCGAAACCCGAGTGCGCACGTGAATTTAGTATGATGCAAGTTATTGCTTTAATTACCAGAAGCCCCATCCTGTCTATCAAAAATTTAAACTATCGATAGTATCAATGATGACATTCAAAAAACAATCGATTCAAAACTATCGAATAAATTGAAACAATTGATAAATTATCGATACTATCTAATTTTTAAAACCAGATAAATATTTTATAAAGAACGATAGTTCGATATTGATTCTTAAGCGGACTGTTGTATAACGTCGATTTCTAAATAACAATTCCTCGTAAATTATATATTGCAGTAAAATGTTTTGAGTTAGGAATTTAGGAAGTTAATGTTCAGTTACTTTGAATCAAAAGTGGGGCAATTGACAGCCACAAATCCAGCACTACTGACAATTTTGTCTTATTGGTAACAAAAACATCTGGTCCATTGAGCAATCTGAATAAGTTTAGTTAAACGTTGGGCGAGTTAAGAGAGTGGACCATCCCCAATATAAGGAAGATTACAAATCGGGAAATATTTCAAGTAAAAAATGGATATTCAGTCTCTCATTATCTGACATATTTAGGTAATGGAGTATAAACAAAAACCAAAAATTTAAATGTTGAAGCCTCGAAAGAGATCCTATCCCGAGGTGACTTATATCATTAACTATATCTACTCAAAACTTAAAAAATTATTTTAATTTGGGTGGTATCAGTTGTCAGTTAGGAGATAGTAACAGTCACAGTTTATGTTTTAACGGAAGTTTGCCTATGTTACGACGATTAAATTTTAAAAATATTTTGAATAAATTAATTTGTTCTTCCTATAATTTATCCGTTTATTTATTTGTTTTGTATTTTATCTATTTCCAGATACCCAATCACAACAATATGGTGAAGTAAATCAATTGGGCGGCGTATTCGTAAATGGGCGACCACTTCCAAATCAAACCAGGATACGCATCGTTGAATTAGCACGCGTCGGCATTCGACCATGTGATATATCGCGACAACTACGCGTTAGTCATGGCTGTGTATCAAAAATATTAGCGCGGTATCATGAAACTGGATCGATACTACCAGGCGCTATTGGTGGATCAAAACCTCGTGTCACTACACCAAAAGTGGTGACATATATACGAGAAATAAAACAAAAGGACCCAGGAATTTTTGCCTGGGAAATTCGTGACAGGCTCCTCACTGACGGTGTTTGTGATAAAAATAATGTACCAAGTGTTAGTTCTATATCACGGATATTACGCAATAAACTAGGAAATTTATCGCATTCATCACAAACCGGACACCATGCACATTTGTACAATCCTATTTACCCATCGTATTCATACGCCGGCTCACTAAAAAGTCCGAACGGATGCAGTGGTAGCCCGTCACCGCCACAAACAACCACCGGCTATCGAGGCAATCATTGTTGGCCCTCATCACATTCAGTAACCGATATACTGGCGGGAGCACATCATCAGGCCACACTGGCAGCATTACGATCCCCTTGTAATGGCAGTCCGACGGGACAAACACATATTCCACCTCCACATTCTATGCCCTCACCACAAATGGTTGATCCATCGAATGCAACGCCAGGATCGTACAATTATTACATGTATTTTCAAAATAGTGGTATGCACCATCATAGCGGAATAGCGAGCGCTAGTGGATTATAATTAGGCCTAAGTTGTAACTTGATAAGGTGATTAACTTTAAAATAAATTTGTAAATAATTTAAATAAAATTTTAAGAAGAAGAGATGAGAATTTTACAATAATCGAGATGACATTATTCTGTAATTAATAATTTATTTCATTCTTTTGTAATAAGTTAAATAAGACAGTTTTCTTTGGAAATTTTTTCCTTGTATTATTGTGATCAAAAAATATGACTATACGTATTCTACGCATTGTTTATGCTAACAATATTAAAAACATAAATTGTTTGAAATAAAAATCATCATTGATCATTTAACAATTTTTTATGAGATGCAATCATTGAAGTCACATGTAAATTACGTAAAAGTACTACAGACAGTCTATCGAAAGGATTTATGTTTTTCTTAGCCCTATAATGCGTTTCTTTATCGAGGAATAAGACTTGGTTGTCATTTATCTGATTGGAGTCGAGCCGCCCTGATCATATCTGTTCAGGGTGATCCAAACCGAAAATCTTATAAATTTTATTCATTTCCCGAGAATCAAAACAATAGATATCATCTGATATCCGATTTCGATCATAGTTGGAAATGTTACACTGTTCTGATTTGCGATGCTTAGACGAATCGCTACTAAACGAATATTTTGGTTAAAAATTGAAATGCAATTATGAGTGCCTAGAAAAATATCATGATGAATTTTAGGTTCGTTGCTATTTGGTCGTTCATTTTACGGAGAAAATTTCCATCTATAAAGATTCTTAACTTAATATTTGGCTATCTATTAACTGATACATCAACTAATCAGCTAATGATTAATAAACGTTAAGGTCGGTATAAAAAATGTCATTTTCAGGCATTTTTTTATGCCTATATATTAGAGATCACATTATTTTTCCAATAACATTGAAAATCGTAATTTGGAAATTCGTGTGTCTTCAGAGGGTTTCGTAAAAGGGGTCATTTATAGTCCAATTAAAGAATCAATTTGCATGCATTGCAAGGCAAAATATCCTTCTATGAGAATCAACTTGCCTTAGGCACCGCACAACAAAGTATGAACCATCTTAAAAGCCAAATCTCCATGGAGATAGTAAAAGATGTGGGTATTGAAACCAAATATTCGGGTAACTGAAAACATAAGCCTTCACCAGTCTGCACCTTTTCGAGCTTAAAAAAATCTATGCTACTATTATAATTTTACATGATAATTTTATTTTCCAACGTAATATTCATAGTGTGGTTAAGTGGTTATATCAGTTTGTACAAGAAACAGAAGATAGGATAGGATATTATACGAGTATGTTGGCATAAGTAGTATGTATTATAAAATGGGTATGCTCGCTAACAAATTACAATATTATGCTTAGTTTTATGTTATTTTTTATCATAAATAGTTTTCTTGTACGGCTACGGACCATATAATGTATGTAATGATTACACACGCACAAAAAATTAAATATAATAAAACAATTTAATCAATTACTAAATTCAGTGAAAATGTATAGTGTTTAACAATTAATAATTATAAATAAGACGTGACTTATAAATAAATACAATATGAACTACTACAAAAATATTACTACATTTTGTAAAGAATTTTAATTTTAAGCCTTCGCTTAAGCAATTTGATGCAGAGAAATTATTTTTGTGACACACTCTCTCACATTTATTTAATTATTATGTAAAGTAATTTGCAATTTAATATTAATGTTTATATATTTCAATTTACGTAAACTAAAATAAACCAATATAATTTATAAAAAAAAAAAAATTAAAACAAAAAAATGTTCGTTGGGAATTGGGATCGATTAAACTAAAATTTAAATTATGTATGTATTTTAAATTGTAAAAATGAATAATAAACATATGGTTATAAATCAAATTAATAGTAATATATAAATTTAATTATAAAATTTTGTTAAGATTTGTGTAATAAAAAAGAATTTTTTGAAAATTTATTTGATTTACTTTTAGTTTTAATTTTGCAACGAGAATGGGGTAAACCGTATATTGCTGCGTTTATACCGCAGCTAAAATAGCAATGCTGCTGTTGTCAATATTATTTAGCTTGCGTTCGGTATGTTGCTATAAATGTCAGAAATAGAAAATTTCACGTCATTTCACGATGAACGTTCATTTCCTGTTTTTCATTTTAGGGTTTTGTTGTTTTTTCTAAATTTTCCGAAAGAACAAAAAAATTCAATTATTTTCAGCTACAAAATATGTAAATTTATTCAAACTGGTTTGTAAACAATAAAATAAAAACTTCCATTTTGACATATGTGGCAATGTTGCTTGTTTATACCGTAGCTACGTATAGCAGTGCTATTTTTGCTAGCTGAGCTAAGCTATGAGTATCTCGTGTCTATACCGTTGTAACAGCTGTCATTTGTATTTAGCATTGCTATTTTAGCTGTGGTATAAACATACTTAGAAAGTAGATAATATAGAAGCAAAAAATTCATTGAATATCACTTGTTTCAGGTGTTAAGCTTCGTAATTGTAATGTAATTAAGCATGATTTGGATATTTAATTAGTTATTTTAAATAGTATTCAAAATGTCGAGATGAGTTGAGATGAGAAACAAGACGTTTGGAAGTTTGGTTTCGACACTAATGAAACATTGAATTCTTTTAAAAAATAATTGGTCGTTCCTTCAGACTGCAGTTACCAGCTGTTATATCGAGAAGAATACAAAAAAATTCAAGGCTAATGCGGGGCAAAATGTAATAATTCGCTAAAGCTTTGTGATTATATTTTGAATATAAGTTCAAAGTATTTTCCATTTTAATTTTAAAAATATAATGTTTTATTAGTGTTTAAACCAAACTTTCAAACGTCTTGTAAATCATTTAGTGGAATATTTGCACTTTAATAAAAGTCCCTAAATTACCAATCCAAACCTTCTTGTGTGATTTATTTCAAGCTAACTCAACCTACTCAATAAACCAATTAAATAGCTAATTTTTAAGGTACTATTGATATATAGCAGTCATAACATCTTGCAGATCTAACCGCCAACAGAACGCTAAAGATTACGTAGTGCTGCCTTCAGAAGATAAACTTATTGTGTTAAGAGAACTTGCCTGGACCATTTATTTATGCCTACCACTACCATACATTTGTGTATTATCGTAAATTTTTGTTTCTAGGTGCATATCGGTTTTTTCGATCATTCACACATCGATTGATTCACACATTCATAATGATCGAATGTTTGATTGATTATCAAAACTCAAAACAGCCGAAATTATTGAACGCCACATTGAATCTAATAACAGAGAATTCTGTTATTATTTTAAAAGCTTTCCTAAATTTACTACTCTTCTTCACTGGCGCTTATTCCCTGAAGGAATTTGGCCGTATCAACAAACTCCTTGCAGATAAATCGCCAACAAGAGGGCGCCAGACACGATCACCAAGAGTTTGTAGGTCTTATTCTACGAGGTTCATCCACCGTGCCATCATTGGTACCGACTTCAAGTCCTGTTTTATGGTACAATTTTTGGAAAGTTGAACATTTCCGAGCCATCTAAGACTCGATGATTTGGTTATTCCGATTATATCGGTACGAACAACAAAGCATTATACGAACTAATTTGCGCTCGAAAACGGCAAACTTTTGTCTGTCCTTTGTTTTTAGTGTGTAACATTCGCAACAAAAAGTTAATGCTAGTCTTATCAGCGCTTTGTAGATATTTAATTTTGTTTAGCTCGATATCTTGCGAGACATAAAAATGTTAACGTCTGCAGAGACTGAGTTTTGCACATTTAATATCGATCGCTGGTATTTACACTTATTCACCTTTTCATATTATGTGTCGCCTGTTAAAAATTGTCCACCTGTTTGCGTTCTCGCGATCGTTATTTGTTTGTTGTTTCCAATGGGAGTAGTACTTCTTTCGTACTTCGGCAGAGACACGATGTTAAGAAACAGGATGCATATGTCGTTCGCGTTAGCTTATATTTAGCTCGATTTATAATATAAACAGCTGCGCTGCGCTATTTTGTGGTGGCGAATAATTTATTCGGAAGCGAAAGGTTGCTACTAGAGCCATCCGTAAAAAGTTTGCACATGGCTATCAATTTTGAAGGAATACCCAAATGTGACAAGCCAATCCATAATGTCCTCCTCTGGATGCTATTAAACGCCTGATGAGCGGTTTGAGGACTATCGCACAGTCTGAGAATCCCTTAATTAGATGTGAAAGTTAGAGAGAGAGAGAGAGGGATCATTGTTCTGAATGGTGGTTATATTTTTTTTAAATTACTGTTATAAGCTGCGGGCCAATATAATTTCAAGCTATTGCTGATTAGTGAAAATATCCTACGTAAACTAATCTCACCTAGCCGTCGAACTGCTGCACCGCCACAACATCATCAAGAGTTCTGTTAACGGTTCGCGGTATGCTAATAAATTACATGGAACCATTTCGGATATAGTTTAACATTTTCAATTTTTTCGTAAAGCTTAAGATATTTTCCAGTTAGGGTTGGCAAAAAACATGTTTCTTTTTTTAAATCCAACAAAAAAACGTTTTTGGTTGTTTTATTCCATTTTTTTAGTTTTAGTATGTTTTTAATTATGTATTAACAAAGTGTTTAAAACATGTTTAAAATCTTTTTCGGTTTTGAAATCACACCTTTTTCGTTCCCTTTCACCACTGCGTATATGTATACGGATCAAAATCAAGAGTAAATAAACAAAGTTTGCACTCAGGATTTATACTATAAATAAATAATGTCAAAAAAAACTTTTCGAAAAAAAAAGTTCATGCATTTGTATCAAACTTTTGTTCGAGTTTACGTTATTTGGTCGAGAATACTACAGATGCATCACCAACAGATTTGCAAGCATGCCATAAACGCTTAAATGAAGCTCCTACACCTGCCCACTATGTTGCAAACTTATCCGATCCACGTTTCCAAGTGCGGAAATTAAATGAAAAACAGCAATATATTGCCGAAAATTACGCCGAAGTTATGCCTGAAATCATAAATTACCAGGCAAAATCATTTCCTTTTAAAAGTTATTAATTTGTTTCCAACACAACCGCAAATGTTAAACCTTTAACATGGTGAGCGGCACTTGAACGACAAATCAGCAAAAACTTTTTGTTCTAATGAAACAAATGACTAGTGGCATGACTAGTGCGCTCAAAATTAAGAAATTGCTTTGGCAACGAAAAAGACGATAAACTTGTAGGAATTTATTAACATATTAATTCCACTTCATTAAAAAGTCAATTGGATTAACAAGATGTACGATGTTAATATAAAATTAATAAAATGAAATAAAATTTAACAATACATAATTCGTTTTTTATTATATTTAAAATTGTTTAAATAATGTTTAAAATACTGGTTAAATCCATCATGTTTTAAACATGCCACGCCGGGCGCCCAGATTCCACTAAAGAGTTGATGCCATAAATTGGCTGATTGATTATCTTGTGTATGTATACTTTACCAACGATATACAAAATAACGTGCATCCTTTAATATCCTACAGCACATTTAAGAAGCAAATTTTCTATTTTACTTGTTCCGGCCTAATAACGTTCTCGTATAAAACTATTTTTTTAAAACAAAATGTGTGGTCCTCGCCTTCATAAAAATGAAAATCAGTGAAAAGTTTAAAGTACATCTGGACATAATATTTTACGGTTTGTCAATTTTATTATTAATTCAAAACAGTTTTTACTGTCTTCAATTTCAGCTTTATCTTGTTTGTGTTGCGTACGAATACTAATGTGGCGCGGCGTGTGTGAAACATATATTGTTGTAATTGCTATCTATTATTGTGAACTGTCAAATTTGTGTTTTGTGAAAATGTACAGTATGTGTTTGATTAATGAGATACGGAGCGACAATAATAGGATCGCGATAAATTATTGTTGGTTGGATGATTTTAATTAACCTTGAATAAACGCATAGTGATGAGATGTTTGCCAATTAGTGTAACACTTCTATCTAAATATACATCATATATCTACCAATAATCTTCTTCCCTTAGTACTTTGAAATTGAAATTAACATGTTGGTCACCGATCATGTAGTGCTTAGCTCATTTAATTTTAATAATCATTTTATTAATTTATGTTCCGCAAAAATTTATTTTTATTCAAAAAAATATTTTCATCGTGTAATTTTAATATTTCAAAGGTAAATTTTCACCATAAAAATTATTTAACTTTTTTATTATGTACAATTCATGTGTTTTAAATTTTGTTAAAGATGTCACTCGGCTGAAAATTTATTATCTGTGCAATTTGACGCATTTCATATTTTTTAGATTCCAATTTCTATCGTTGTCGAATTTTTAAATTTTGACCCAATTGTAATAAGATCACTAGTTAAATACGAAAACAAATGATTTATGTACTTAACTATCTTATAAACAAAAGAAACAACGAAGAGACGATGGATGTACAAAAGAGATATAAAAATATACCAGTAGTGAGCAATCATCATTCTAAGCCATATCAACTGGATGATGTTGTGTAAAATGAAGATGCTGCAGTTTTCGTTTTAGGTTTAAAATTTCAAAAGAATTTGTGAAAAATATATAAAATGGGGCGTTTACAACAGGAAGTGGGTTTGTATCATTCTCCGACTGAACATACAACAATTTTTCGGCTACTTTGAAATTTTTTTGTTGACCCAGAAAATGTGTTGTGTTATTTATATAAAAATAATGCTTGTGGAATAAAACGGGGGATGGAATAGAGCAAAAGAAAATATAACATAAACGGAACTAAATTTTCATTTTCATCTTTTTTGTTGTTTTAGAAGACATCATTTGAAAAATAGTCTATAAATTAGACGAATTTCATTCAGTCAATGTCAAGAGATCATATTTTGTTTGATTTATGGTATTCATAGGAAGGGGTAATTGTTGTTGACTGACTCTTTAGTTTTAGTGGTAGTAACTTGAAATTCACTATGTAAACCCGGAATATTAAATTAGACCTACACAAAGTAACGAACAGATATATGGTGGATGCGGGATTCAGAATTGCTCAATAAGAAAGTGCCCAGTTTTTTTTCATATTTTCTATGGTTTGGAAACCATCCAAATCCATAATTGTTTCCGTACACTGGCATAATATTTGACAAAGGCCTCATCAAGCAAAACACGTTATAACTCGAGCACCCTATCGTTTCGGGTTGTGATCAATTTAATAACTATCAATATAGGTAATTTGTAGCTCATGTTGCCGAAGCTAAAGGAAAAATGTTTACATTTTGAAAAACTTAATAGTATTTATTAAGAAAACAGTATAACAGTAAAAACAGTTTAAATAAATAAAAAGTAAATTTTACGAGATTTAGGCAATCTTGACAAATCGGAATAAAATACAAAAAATCGGAAACCAAATGCGCATGGAAAAAATTGGGTTTAGAAATGTAATTTGTTTTTCTCATATAGCTATTTTTCGTTAAAAATATAAATCTCAGTTAGCAGAAAGTAGCATAATATACTGCCTGAAAATAACATACTGCTACTGGATAAGGCATACTGGCATGCCGGGGAGGGGTTGGTCTTGTTTTCTTCCATTTACAAAGTTATATTAACCCAAGAAACGTTGAACTACCCGTTCGATTAACGCACAACGAGCCTTCCCAAAATAAATTGAACTGTTATCTATATTTTCCTCCAGATATTGCATGCGTTTACTTTTATTTGTCGCAAAACAAAATTCCTTTCAAAAATAATTCAAATAATAAAACAATTTATTAATTCATTAAATTATAATAAATAGCTATTTTATTTGACCGGCTAACATGCCATGACAAGTTCCAAACATGAACCCTTGTTAAAACTTTAATCTTTAAATTTATTTGAATCTTTTAATCTTTTGTCGGCCTTTGTAAATGCTAAACTTTTCAACATCATTGCAAAAATCGAAAAAATTCTCATTGATGGTGCCACTTCTGCTACATAGGTTTCCACCAAATTTCCCAAGGATCTCCCAATTTATGGAAAAGTTCAAATATGAAGTTTTATTCCGAATAGCCTGGACTGTACAGATATTGAATTTTGGTGAAATAAGTTTTTTTTTTTATCAAAACTCGTTTTGATTTTCGGAAAAATTTTAAAAATTGTCTGAACTTTTTGTTTTTCCAAATCGTTTTTCGTAAATGCTATATAAACTTTTCAAAAAATTTGGAAAAAACGGAAAACATCCTATGGAAGCGGCCTCTTTAGGTGAACCGATGTCCGCCAATCTCCCAAGTTGTGGAAAAAGCTTAAATAAGAAGTTTCATCCCGACCAATTAACCCGAATGGTGAAAAACAGTTTTGTTTTAAAAAGCGTCATTTCCGCTTAAATTTTGGAAAACCCTTCAATATTGATGCAAAACTAATTTACACTCTCTTTTAGTTCATAGTTGTTTTTCTCATCAATGAGCCATGCTATATACGGTTTCATAAGACAGGCTTCACCTTCTTTTCATTCCCCTTTTACCTACAAAATCCGTTTTAACTGCGACACTAAATTTTTCGGTGAATCCAAAATGAAAGATGAGAAAATGAAAGTTGAGATGTAGATTTTTGTTTAAATTTTATTTTCGAGAGAACAGAATAAAACAATAAAAATAATTTGGTGTTTTAATATAAAATAATGGTTTAAATTAACAATAAAAATCTATTACGACTTAGTTTGAAACCAGACGCTGAAATCGTGTGTAGCTTGGCTGAATGACATACTTTTCAAAATATTTGTAAAACACGAACAAGCTCCTATGTAAGCTGTCACTTCCGGTGGACCGATTTAACATCACTACGATCTCACAATGTATAAAAAATGCTTAATTATGAAGTTTTACCACGATCAGATAAAACGTCTGAGTTGTAGAGAGGGCACAGCTAATTAGTCTGCGCACACAGGCACTCAGAGATTTGTTTAAAAACTAATTTTTTATATATGTGCAAAAATCTGGAAGCCGAAAATGTTCATAATTATCATACTTAATTTTACTACGTAAATGAAAGTAAAACGTCGTCCTATCATGCTGCTTATAGGAAATCTAGAAGTGGTAGAATGATTTTTTACTTTTTATCAGTTACGAAAAAGTAAATAAAACAAAAGAATTTGTTTTCTCTCCGTCACTGTAACTGATAAATTCACATTACAGTACGAACCTGATAATTGCAATTAACTATTTGAATACAACATACAAAAATTAAAATAAACTTATTATCTATATTTCTTTTGAGGTCAATGTGGTTCTTCACATAGTAAGTGTATGTATATAAAAGTAACTTAATTATTTGTCTTTATTCTATTTTCTTTTTTTTATCAATCAATGATAAAATTATTATCACTACCTTAAGTAAATTACCTTATAACAAAACTTCAAAACTTAAATAGGGAAAATTGCCGTCGCAACGTGAAGTACGCACTAATATTGCGATGATTAACGTTCTGATTTGATTTGTTTTTGTGTACATAAAATGTGTGTACAAATACAATTACCCAAACTAATCTAGTATTGCCCCGCAGACGACAGTGTTGAGTAATTCAGTTTTCTATAAGATATCTATGCTCGTGTATATAATAACCAATTCACGGATCAGATCGCATTATTTAGTTACAAATTATCCATCTGTTGGAGTGTACAATATCGGCATTACTAAAATATTTGTAATCCAAATGGATCACTCACATGTGCATGATGCTGATGAGGCTGAAGATGCTTGTAGCATGATTATGACTGTAAGTTTGCACTTTTAAAAACACTAAGAATTTGTAAAAAAAAAATTTCACTTGCAGTTTCATGCGGGCCACTGTGAATCGATTTTATTCACTGATTGGACTCCAAGAAAAATCGGACCATTTATCGGATCCACAATTGCTATTTTTATAGCAGCTATTCTATACGAAGCATTAAAATACTATCGTGAAGTATTATATGCTGCCGATGCACGTCAACAGTTGGCTTGTTTACAACAAATTAAAGAAGGTAATCCAATCATCGTACATAAACGCAGCTTCTGTGAAAGCATCACCAACAAATATCATATTATACAAACCGTACTACATCTACTGCAAGTGTCAGTTTCGTATTTGCTTATGCTCATTGCAATGACTTATAATGTTTGGTTATTCGTGGCGATTGTACTTGGTGCTGCAACTGGATATTTTTTTTTTGGTTGGATTAAGTCAACATCATCGACAAATTTCACCGAACACTGCCACTAATGGACTTTGTCTTTCTCCACTATTTGAGTCTACGGTCATTTTGTAAATATTATACTTTTTAAGTTGTTTTCGCATCAAAGAGATCAAATCTCCACTTTCAGCTTTAAGTTATTTTTTTTAATATGTTTTTTATATTTTAACGATAGATATCAATATTATAATGTAGTTTAATTTAGTAATTATTACAAATAAATAATAATAATTTTTCGTTATAAATATGTACGTGACTTTTTATTAAAAGGGGATTAGCCGAGGCGACTTAAGTTGAGCCTAATACTTTTCTTTGATATAGCCCTTTGATATAATAGTTAAACGATTATTGCCTTTACTATGACTTAACTATGTAAGTAGTCGCATTTTATTTATAATTTATGAATAAAATGTTCATTCCGAAAATAAAACGTTCAAAAATTTTATTTATAAACATAAAATGTCATTTTCAATCATTTGAAATACCCTAATGAAAGCATCCTAATTCTTGGTGGAAAGAATAAAAATTAATATTGGTTATTCCTTAAGAATAGTTAAAAATAGTTTAGAGGCTATAGTAACTTGAAATTTTGGACAGTTACAGTAAAAGTGGGGTATCATTTGAAAAGAAATGTTGTGTTTCTCGGCTGTAATGCCGAGCTAGGCGATCTCTAGGTACAGATAATGATAACATGACGAATGAAGAGTCTGGTAGCAGAATTTCGTTTAGTGTTTATCAGAAAGCGCACTAAAATAAGAAAGGATGAATGACGTCAGTTTTGCTTTCCACTCCCAAATTTGTAATTTGATAAACTTAAGCTGTTAAATCAATAATCATTCTGTTGATTCAATTCCTCTAAATGCCTCTCGGTATTCACCGGCTTAGGTGCAAATTAATTAAAGTTTGTTGAGTTAGATTCTGCAATGTTCTTCAAAAGCTCAGAAAATAAGAGACTCATCGAAACCTAAAAAACTCCGGCTCAAGCGTTAATTATATCAAAAAGTATATTTTAGTAAATGAACCGTAAAAGTTAAAAACTAAACTTAGAAAAACATTTGCATGCTTTAAGATTTTGAGTATACTTTAAAATAAATTAATACAACGATGCATTAGGATTATTATTTCTTTCGAGCTTAAAACTGTATGAATAAAACTGTCCACCTTGATAAACCGCAAATTAACAGCATTTTCTTCAATTTAGTTTATATTCTTGATCTGACTGATATGCAAAACCTTACTTCTTATTATAAACAAGAGTTAAACTAATTATTTTATAAATATAACATCTTTCTGATCATCGTTATCCAAAATTGTTCTTTACAGGGAAAACCTGACATTCGTTTATTATCAACAGTAATAAATGTAAAATCAATCAAAGTCAATATCCAATTTATATTGCGGTCACCGCCTGATTACAAGGCCAGGAGATCTGATTAAATTTTCAATTAAATACACTTTCAATGCTCGACCAAAATTCAAACTTTTATTAAAAATAATATTTTATTCGTTTATTATTTGACTGAAATAATTATTATCAAGTTTAAACATACCTTTTATACCTTGGCGAAAGGCGAATGAACGATGCCGTGTGCAAAATATGCACTTATCAATATCACGAAAAAAGTGTGCCGTGTGAACTCTAACTGTTAAGCACACGTTCGTATACGAGCATTGAGCTGAAAATAGAAATTATTTAACCGTTGCCAGGAAATGTTGAGTAATTATCTTTTAAAATTCGGTCTTTTTTACGTGCGGCTAATCAGAATTTTTATTTGAAGTGTTTATTATTATTATTGATTAAATACTTAAAAGTATGCATTGGATGTAAGCAAGTGTAAAGAACTTTGTATAGAATTTATAAGTACAAATGTTTTTAATTGATATATTATATATCGGTATTTTTTATACATAAAAAATTTGAATTAATACCATTTAATAATTTATGATAAGACATAAATAAATTGCTTAGTGTTAGTTTTATATTTGCGATACTTAAAGTTTAATAGCCACGTTGGGACGGAAGCGGTATTTGTTTTTTCTTTTTTTACATTTAGCTTTTTTATTTAGGTGCGCAGATTGCGGACGTTTAAACGTAGCACCTATAACTTATTTGAAATTTAGCAACCAACACGGGGCTTTCTTACATTCTAAGTACAGACTTATTGCTATCCTGAATGTCTTTCTTATATGTTCTAGGATGGTAAAATGTTTTTTTTCACACTGGAATATACAAAGTAATCTGTAAAAATTGTCCAATAGTTTATATTGGGCAAATTGGAAGATCATTTTATCGATAGGATTAAGGGATACACAGGAGAACTAAATGGCAACCGAATATCTAAAATGTAATCCAGATGTGCTAACCACCTAGCCACATAATGAAATAACCAAAATTAAGACACCACCACAAATTTAAAATTATTGCCAAAAAGAAAAATGAAAATATCATTTAGAAAAATTATAAATTTATAAACATTGGGCGCTTTCAGGTCTCCTATCTTGATTAGTAAAATCCTTTTCAATTTGATTTGAAAATTTCACAGTGCTAAAACATTTTCATAGCGTTGGCCGCGATTTTACTCAAAATGTTCCCAACTGTTGGGTGCACTGAAAGCGCCCCTTGATATTGCCTTATATGACAAAATGAAACAAACTTTATAAAATAATGAGAATCCGAAAATCGAAATGAGAAAGTATATAGTCTTTGAAAAATTAAAGATTTTAATGAAAAATTATCACAATAAAGAAACTTTTACAAAAATTAAAATAAAATTTATTTTATATGAACTCGTTTCCAGCTCTAGGGTTGCGTTGCAGCCCGGTGTTAATCGTGTTTTGTGTGTTTTGTGCTTTTCACTTTTGAGATTTTAAAATTTAGTTTGGGCACGTAAGTGGTCATGTGATTCCGAGCGCGCGCTTCCCGTTTGAGATTTGAATATTTGGTTTGGGTGCGTAATTGGTCGATGTTATCCCGAACGCACGCTTCCTGTTTGAGATTTCCTCAAACTATTTTTATTGTCTAAATAATAAAATAATAACTAGAAAAATTAAAAACTTAAAATGTAAACATTATGTATCCATGTTTGCTCGCCACTGTATATAGACAGAATAGAGTTATTACTTTGGAAAAATTTGGACTCATTTTTTTGACCTTAGTTCACGATAAGGTAGGAAAAATTCGTTTTTTTAGTATTTTTATTTAAAATAAACAAATATGGACTCACAATGAAGCTTTGACGGCATATTTCAACAAAACACAGTTAACAATCATTACTGATGTAAATATTCTTATTTAAAAGTAATGGTTCCTATAAAAAATTTAATGTAGGAAAAAATTTATTCGAATTAAGTGGAATGCACAAATGTGTATGTTGGTTCAATATACATACAAAAATAAATTTTTGACATGATTCTTTTACGTTACTTACACAATTTTGGGGGCAGACAGGAAAAGGGATAGAGCAAAATATTTTGGGCGCTAATAAAAAAACACGGCTAGTATTGTAATTTACCAGCCCTACCTAGTCATCTAACGCGTGTATGTCGCTATCTATATGCATTTCTATGTACCAGTACACAGTAAAAATTAATAATTATACATTACAAAAGAAACGCCATAAATATTTTTATAAAAGAATTTTCAAAAAAAAATCGCATTTAAAAATAATAATTACTCCAACAAAATGGCACAAAAAATATATAATTTTTTTAATTGTAGTCAAAATTCAATTAGATATATGTATGTAATAAAAAATGTATCTCTTGTTGTGTGTTTGTGCGTAAAAAAAGGGAATTAAAAAAGCTTTGTGTTGTAAAACCGGATTTTTTTTGTTCACTTTTCTTTATTTTTTTTTATTTTTGACAATAGCAAATTGACAAACCAATTTATAGTTGTGTATAATATGGGCAATTAAATTCAAATCATAACAAAAACAATAATAATTGT
The DNA here is from genome assembly GCA_947310385.1 of Nephrotoma appendiculata. NCBI lineage: Eukaryota > Metazoa > Arthropoda > Insecta > Diptera > Tipulidae > Nephrotoma > Nephrotoma appendiculata. The sequence continues at coordinate 375,287,567 of OX371224.1, read as the reverse complement.
ACAAAAATGTTTTGGAATCGTCGAACGACGAAAATATAGTTTTAAACATAAAATAGTAGTTTATTTATGAGTGAATAAATTGTATATATTGTTCCTTAAATTTAATACTAATATACCTATTTGATATCGTGATAATGGAGCATAGTGTGAGGCATAGTGGAAAGGGCACATCTAAAAAATCGACTAAGGCAAAGCAGCAACAACTGGTGCTGCAACAACAGCAGCAACAGCTACAAATCAACCAACATGCCCAAACGCATCATCAAATCTACAATATCACAACCACTGCTCAGCCAAATCAAATTACATACAGCAATAAGGAATTTAATATAAGTGAAATTCTTCATACCACCATAAATAATAAGAATGAAATAGAAATAGATCCTAGTTACATCCTTCTGTATCGAAATAATTATACGCCCGATGCTACTTCCAAGAAGCAACCGCAACAGGCCCAGCAATATATTCTGGATACAAGTCACAACACCAAAAATGGTATTCGAGTGCCGGTACCAACGGTACAAATTCCCCTGGCGGCTGCGACTTCCAATATCAGTTTAGCCGACTTGACCGAAAATAATAAAATACTTATATATTATTTGTGTTACATTTGCAACAAAAATTTGCCATCTAAGGAAGCGCTGCAGGTATGTAATGTATAGGCAATTACTCATTTCCGCCAATTATTAGAATAAGTTGTGTAACAATCAGCGTCCCAACTAAAGGAAAAAGTATTTAACAAGTAATTTTTTATTCGTTTAGATATCGTCACTTGAATATTGGCTTGGATAAACGCCCAAACAATTATTTTATACGGAAATGGAACAATACGAACGAGGAACCTAACAATATCGTTTGTTCCATATCCATATAGTTTTTTAGAAATATAATAGTGACAAGGGAGAGTTCCGTGAATGACTTTCACCAAAGCAAAATGGTGGGCAGTCTCATTTTCTTATACGTTAAGATACTGAAGGCTTGTTTTTACAATATTTTTCACAAACACCTACCTCAAAATAAGCAAACTTACATTGTAAACCAAAATTTTACGGATTACATTAAATTCAAACTAGACAATTCTAAAAGGTAGCTAATCTTTACATAAATAATCAAAACATTTTGTCAACTACTTGTAATTTCACCTTAAACTTAAAAGTGAGTTTTCCGCGATTAGAAAGTCGTATGGAACAAACTCCAAAAAACGACTTGAGGGTGATGTTGACTTAGATGTTTGTTTTGACCTGCTATTATCGATAGTCCGTTCTTTCGGCAGAAAAATAATTGTTTTCTGTTTGTAATGTACTACATTAATGTAAAAATTAACTGTTGTAGTTTTAAAAAGTTGTATTTAGTATCATTTTTTTATTGCCATATCAAGTTTTCTTTTTATTTCATTACAGGCCCATATGAGTTTGCACAGTGTGGATAAGACTCATATCTGCAATATTTGTTTTAAAGCTTTTAAAAAGTATGAATACCTTCAGGTAAGTGTTTGGTGAAATATACGCCAAGTCATGCCAGACAAATTCGTAATTCACTTTTCTTAATAGAAACATCAGCGGATTCACACGGATGAGCGACCATTTCAATGTCCTGTTTGCGAAAAAAAGTTTTTAGAGAAAGGTGTACTGAAAGTGATTAATACAAACCTATAAACTAAATGCCGTTGTTCAATATTTTTTTTTTTCAGACTCATTTAAAAACTCATACGAATGAGCGACCCTACAAATGTCCTGTGTGTTACAAAGCGTTTTTAGAAAAGGGTGCTTGGAAGGTAAGTCTCATTTTGCTAACTGTAAATATTATAAATTGCTTTGACGGAATTATTTGGTTTATGCTTTTTATTAAATGTTTCTACCAGTGATTCTTAATCGGTGTGCGTAACTGGAGAACAACAATTTCAGTTTTTTTTTTTTTTTTTTTTTTTTTTTAATTACAATGCAATCTGTTTTGGGGCTCAAGGCTCACCCTGTGCTAAGGGTGGTGTACTTTTTACATCCTTACTTTACGCCTACTCAGCCAACTTGAGCACGTACGACTATAGGACCAATGTAAGACCATCTGCACATTGCAAGCTCCATGCCAGCCTATACTGGCATGGAAGATGGGTCGGCCCATGGGTTTTGCACACCGACAGGAGGTCATAGATGTGTTACATTTCACCACAGATCGAAATCTGTTGATGAAATTTCGCTTTGCATCCTGCCCATATCGGGATTCGAACCCGGTACTTCCCGATCCAAACAAACGCCAAAGCTTTAACCACTGCCATTTGGTCATTAATTTCAGTTTGATTTACTTTTATTAAGCCAATAAGATAATTAATGGTTTAATTTTTGTTGGGTTTTTCCCTTTTCTAACGGTTTTTTTAAAGCATAATAGACAAGGAGTCCAGTTCATAAATTTGTAATTTATTATTTTCAAATACACTATATGTTGCCATTAGAAAGATGAGAACGGGTAACCATTATTCAAATAAGTAAAACAGTCACTCATCACATTGTTGATCAATTGCCAGAAAATGTACATCTTGCAAAAATAGTAAATAATATAAAATGTAAATACCAATTACTGAGTCCAAAGTACCTAGTGTACCACCATAAATGTAATAATTTTGTCTAAATTAAAAAATTTAATTTTAATACCGCATAAAAAGTTAAAAAGTTAAAAATTGTGGTGAATAAAAATGTCAAACTTTTTATCCGCTTCAAGAGCTGATAAAATTTTTATATAGAAAACATTTGGGTGACAAAAATATTTGTTTGTAAATAAAAATTTTCCATGTAAAAATTTTGTGAAAGATTGCAATGATATATATGTAAACTGACCATAATTGACTAATATATATTTAAAAAGTATTTATTTTACATGTTTTCATATTTAAAATGTCTATATATGTTCATAATTACACATAAAAAAAGCAACCATGTTATGTCAAAATTTTTAACCAGTTGAAACAGATAAAAAGTTAAAAAAAAAATTACCACAAATAAATTTTTAACTTTTTATGCGGTATTTAAACCAATTGAAACACGACCTGACAAACAAATATTTTTGTCACCCAAATGTTTTCTATATAAAAATATTATCAGCTCTTGAAGCGGATAAAAAGTTTGACATTTTTATTCACCACAATTTTTAACTTTTTAACTTTTTATGCGGTATTTAAACCAATTGAAACACGCTCTTACGTAACCATGATTTCGAGATCATGACTTCCCAAATGACCACGCAAGACTCGCTACAATTTCTTCTGTCTTCCCATTTGGTTTTTAAATAGGGTTCATTACTATGAGCCTTACTATACACTAGGCGTTCAGAAAAAAACCAAAATATTAATTTAATTGACTTCTAAATTGCCATATCTGAAAATTAGATATATATAAATTGAGTAATGTTCAATTTTTAATTTTTGTAGTACGATAAAAAAATATGGCCGACATTTAACCAATCAGAGCGATTATTATTTATGTCTGTCAAGCAAAATTTATACATATATCACCGCCTATGTCGCAATGTATAACAGAAGATTCGTAGACAACTAGATGGTTTGGTATAACATAGATAAGTGTCCGCAATCCGCATCTCCATTTTTGATTTGTTCGGCGTTGATAACACATATAGTATGCATCGGAATGAGAGTAACGATCTCATTCCGAAACAATTTAAAATCAAGTTGTAAATCATAGTTTGGAAGGACACATTACAACGAAATCCTGTATGAAACCAGTAGTCTGTCTATAGTATTAGTTATTTTCTAATTCCATCTTATAATTTTATAAAATTCAAGGGTAGCTAGAAATAGATAGAACGACTATTATTTTGGTCATGATTTCCTTAAAAGTACAATCATTGGATATATCCAGCCATCCAGCCCATGAAGGCCTATATTAGAGATGTCTCAATTGTAGATTTTCTTCAGTTATATGCATTCTACATGTGCTGGATGCAATATCTTCGTGTTATTTTGAGTTTATGTCTAATTTAATTGATTTTAATAATTAAGTAATTATGAAATACCTTAATTTATTTAACTTCACACGTTGAAGATAAAAACAATAAAAGGAAATGAAAATGGAACAAACTAAATTTGCAATTAAGTGGACACAAAATGTTGCATCACTTAACATTGAGAATATCTACATACAGCCCATAAGATGTGTGAGGTATACATGGGCTGGATACACTCATTGTGCCTTTCCACACTTGTATTGAGCACAATACATCATTACAAAAAAAAGGTATATTTGTATTATTTTTAAATTGTAGTTTATGACAGCATTGAACAAAACATGCAAATTCAATTTAATGAAAATCCCGAAATAATTTAGAAAAAGTATAACAATTACAAGCATTCGTTTAATTAACTTTTTTTGTTGCCGTGATGTGTTGTGCTCAATACTCGTGTGGAACGGTGCATTAAGGTCATTAGACAGTAGTAAACCCATTCGAACTTTCGAAAAAGCCGAATTGTAGTTTTTTTAGCCGAACTTAAGTTCTTAAGTTGCTATATTATCGATAAAAGATCTTTCCAAATTTCCTCATTTTAAACTTCAATAAAAAACCTAAATGTTTGTTTATAAATTTTATTGCCAAAAGAAAAATCAGAATTATTCAAAACTATTTGCAATGCCGACATAAATTGAACTTTAGTTAATTTAGTTTTTGAATTTTGTTTAATACTCCTCCAGTTATCTTTAATAATGTTAGTCACACGTCCATTATCAACATTAGTGAACAAAGACGTAATATCCAAAGAAACTAAAAGGTAATTTTGAGGAAGAGTAACATTCTAAATTTTTTGTTTAAAATCTTCCGAATTTAGAATATTTGAATTTGTATTACCAACACTAAATTTTAAAATATTACCCAAAAAAGACGATAAACTATGTGTTGGACCATTAATTGAACTGATAATTGGTCTATATGGAAAACCAGGTTTGTGGATTTTTGGTAATCCATATAATTTTGAAATCACCGAATTATATTTGGTTAACATTTTTCTAGTTGTTTCATCCACATTACCGGAATTTTTCCAATCTTTAACCATTGTGTTAATTGACTTCTGAATCGGAACTGTATTATCTTTTGGTAATTCTACATATGTTGTGTTATCGTTAAGTAAATTTTCCATTTTTGTAACATATTCAATTCGCGATGTTATAACAGTTACGTTACCTTTATCCGCACGAGTTACCACAATATTTGGATTAGCTTTCAAAAATGATTTTGATTGTTTAACATAACTTAAAATACGTTTTTCAAAAGGAGTTAATATATTTGAATTAGATTTATATTTAAAATTTGTCAAAATATTTATAAAACGGTTCCGAATAGTATAACGATCATTATCGTTCAAATGAAAAATTGCACTTTCGACATCAGAAATAATTTTGAAATAAGGAACTGAATGGCCAATTGAAGGAGGACAAAATTTGTTTCCCAAACTTAAAATAATTTTGACATGAAAAGGATATATATTGGAGATGTTCACTAGCCATTTATCAACAGTGTTCACTAAATTTCCAGACAATTCATTTAAACTATCTACTAAAATTTTATCAAATTTGATTTTTTGCCTTACCTTGATTTCATTAAAATGGTAAACGAAATATTCATTCGCCTTAATAAAAAACACACCAAACTCGTACACAAGAAGAACATCTTCAATTTGTTGACGGAGTAAATTCAAATAATTTTTTGTTTCTTCTACCGTTTTAATGGTTTCTTTAATTTCCTGGTTCATAATACCAAAAATGAATTTATTTTGAAGACGAAGGAAAACTTCATGATTTATATTAGACACGTTTTTTAATGACTTGGTCTTCGAAAATACTTTTTCTTTTCGGCAATTCAGCAAAAAATGTTGTTTGTTTATACAATTGGTCAGTTTTTTATTTTCATTTAAAAATGTTTTTAATAATTTTACGACGTTATAGCCATATTGCGAAATTATATTTTGAAAATATCTTTCGTTGTTTGACTGCACTGTCTCCATATTTCAACCCGGAGATTAAATAAATTAAATTGTTTAATGAGCTTATAAGTTTAAAAAATTAAAATAACAGTTATTTAGCTCTTTTTATATTTTATTTATTAATACTTAAGCTTTCGGAACCATTTCGGCTCCATTCTCAAAAGTATGTAAATCAATTTAACAAAAAAAATATTTTCTATACAAAAAATATTTTCTGTATAGACCAATTATCAGTTCAATTAATGGTCCAACACATAGTTTATCGTCTTTTTTGGGTAATATTTTAAAATTTAGTGTTGGTAATACAAATTCAAATATTCTAAATTCGGAAGATTTTAAACAAAAAATTCAGAATGTTACTCTTCCTCAAAATTACCTTTTAGTTTCTTTGGATGTTACGTCTTTGTTCACTAATGTTGATAATGGACGTGTGACTAATATTATTAAAGATAACTGGAGGAGTATTAAACAAAATTCAAAAACTAAATTAACTAAAGTTCAATTTATGTCGGCATTGCAAATAGTTTTGAATAATTCTGATTTTTCTTTTGGCAATAAAATTTATAAACAAACTTTTGGTTCTCCAATGGGTTCTCCTATTAGTCCCATAATAGCAAATTTAATGATGGAATTTTTGGAAAAAATGGGATTAAACTCTTTGGATTTTCAACCGTTATTTTACTTTCGTTATGTAGATGACATTATAACGGCAATCCCTGAAGACAAAATTGAAATTTTTCTGGATGTATTTAACTCTTTGGATAATAGAATAAAATTTACTGTTGAAAAAGAAATTGACCACAAAATTTCATTTTTAGATTTACTTTTAATTCATGAACCGGATGGTAAAATTTCTTTTGACTGGTACCATAAAAATACCTGGTCCGGTCGTTATCTAAATTTTAATTCTTGGCTTCCTATTTCTTCCAAAATTAATACAATCAAAATTTTAACTCAAAAAATTCTAAAATTGTCCGATACTAAATTTCATTACAATAATTACGCACGAGTTACCACAATATTTGGATTAGCTTTCAAAAATGATTTTGATTGTTTAACATAACTTAAAATACGTTTTTCAAAAGGAGTTAATATATTTGAATTAGATTTATATTTAAAATTTGTCAAAATATTTATAAAACGGTTCCGAATAGTATAACGATCATTATCGTTCAAATGAAAAATTGCACTTTCGACATCAGAAATAATTTTGAAATAAGGAACTGAATGGCCAATTGAAGGAGGACAAAATTTGTTTCCCAAACTTAAAATAATTTTGACATGAAAAGGAAGATCTATATTGGAGATGTTCACTAGCCATTTATCAACAGTGTTCACTAAATTTCCAGACAATTCATTTAAACTATCTACTAAAATTTTATCAAATTTGATTTTTTGCCTTACCTTGATTTCATTAAAATGGTAAACGAAATATTCATTCGCCTTAATAAAAAACACACCAAACTCGTACACAAGAAGAACATCTTCAATTTGTTGACGGAGTAAATTCAAATAATTTTTTGTTTCTTCTACCGTTTTAATGGTTTCTTTAATTTCCTGGTTCATAATACCAAAAATGAATTTATTTTGAAGACGAAGGAAAACTTCATGATTTATATTAGACACGTTTTTTAATGACTTGGTCTTCGAAAATACTTTTTCTTTTCGGCAATTCAGCAAAAAATGTTGTTTGTTTATACAATTGGTCAGTTTTTTATTTTCATTTAAAAATGTTTTTAATAATTTTACGACGTTATAGCCATATTGCGAAATTATATTTTGAAAATATCTTTCGTTGTTTGACTGCACTGTCTCCATATTTCAACCCGGAGATTAAATAAATTAAATTGTTTAATGAGCTTATAAGTTTAAAAAGTTAAAATAACAGTTATTTAGCTCTTTTTATATTTTATTTATTAATACTTAAGCTTTCGGAACCATTTCGGCTCCATTCTCAAAAGTATGTAAATCAATTTAACAAAAAAAATATTTTCTATACAAAAAATATTTTCTGTATAGACCAATTATCAGTTCAATTAATGGTCCAACACATAGTTTATCGTCTTTTTTGGGTAATATTTTAAAATTTAGTGTTGGTAATACAAATTCAAATATTCTAAATTCGGAAGATTTTAAACAAAAAATTCAGAATGTTACTCTTCCTCAAAATTACCTTTTAGTTTCTTTGGATGTTACGTCTTTGTTCACTAATGTTGATAATGGACGTGTGACTAACATTATTAAAGATAACTGGAGGAGTATTAAACAAAATTCAAAAACTAAATTAACTAAAGTTCAATTTATGTCGGCATTGCAAATAGTTTTGAATAATTCTGATTTTTCTTTTGGCAATAAAATTTATAAACAAACTTTTGGTTCTCCAATGGGTTCTCCTATTAGTCCCATAATAGCAAATTTAATGATGGAATTTTTGGAAAAAATGGGATTAAACTCTTTGGATTTTCAACCGTTATTTTACTTTCGTTATGTAGATGACATTATAACGGCAATCCCTGAAGACAAAATTGAAATTTTTCTGGATGTATTTAACTCTTTGGATAATAGAATAAAATTTACTGTTGAAAAAGAAATTGACCACAAAATTTCATTTTTAGATTTACTTTTAATTCATGAACCGGATGGTAAAATTTCTTTTGACTGGTACCATAAAAATACCTGGTCCGGTCGTTATCTAAATTTTAATTCTTGGCTTCCTATTTCTTACAAAATTAATACAATCAAAATTTTAACTCAAAAAATTCTAAAATTGTCCGATACTAAATTTCATTACAATAATTTCAAACTTTTGGAAAACACTTTGGTAAATAATCAGTATCCTAAAAAATTAATAAATAAAGTGATTTGGAAACAAAGAAGTTATCAAAATTGTACATTAAATCCTGAAATTGAAAGTACAAATTATTTATCTTTACCTTACATAAAAAATCTTTTTGAAAAATTAAAACATTTATTTACAAATTATAATTTCAAAATTATTGGTCGTTCAGCTATCAGTTTAAATGATATTTTGTTTTCAAAATTAAAAGATCCGATACCATTAAAGAAAGAATCTAATCTTGTATATAGGATTAAATGTAATGATTGTAACCTAATTTACACGGGACAAACAAAACAGTTTTTGCGGGAGCGGTTCTTTCAACATTTACGTGGTGCTTCGGGAAATTCAAATTCAAATCAAATAAGTGCACTTTCGGAACATATTAGAGATACCAACCATAATATCATTTTTGAAGATGTAGACATTTTGGAAAAACAATCTAATTACAGAAAACGATCTATTTTGGAAATGTTACATATAAAATCTAGTTCAAATTCTCTTAACAAAATTAACGATTTCGCGTACATTGGCAATTCATATGATCTATTTTTATAATTTGATTTTTTGCTTTTACACAATTCAAATATTATTTAAAATGGATAAAATTGTTTTCAATTTATGTTTTTAGTCAAATTTTATTTTGTAAAGTGTTTTTTCTGTAGATATCAATTTTTGTTGCTTTGCTAAAATAAAGAATATATTTTTTCTAGTAGCGAGCGATATCTACACGAAAATAGCTAGGAAAATATTTTTTTTGTTAAATTGATTTACATACTTTTGAGAATGGAACCGAAATGGTTCCGAAAGCTTAAGTATTAATAAATAAAATATAAAAAGAGCTAAATAACTGTTATTTTAATTTTTTAAATCGGGAAAATCCGGTTGCTTATATTACTTTTAATAAAAGTTGAATATAAATGGTGGATTGAGAATATATATTTGTTTGTGGATTGAGTGGATGATATATTGATTCGTGGTTTACCATTTGCCAATGGCAAACATTAAAAAAATTTTATAGTAAGACAAAAAATTCACATTGTACTCAGCTTAAATGCTAATAGTAGTGAAAAATATATTGCATTTATTAACAATTTCAATGTTATTTTTAAAAGGACTCTAATTTGAAAGTTTTTTATTTTCTAATAATACAGATAACTCTGGTTCTTATGTTTCATTGCGACAAACCGATTAAGGAACACTGCGCTGCATGTGCTATACACATTTTATATTATGATAAGAATCAATTTTCATCCACAGGCCACTAACGTAGAAAAACACTATATTTTATTACCTGTATATGTTTGTATTTCATTTGCAGACTCATTTGAGAATTCATACGGGTGAAAAACCGTTTAAATGTTCTGTGTGTCCAAAATCATTTTTTGTTAAAGGAGCATGGAAGGTAAAGAATTGTTTTCATATTTTCTCCTCTTTTTTTTTTTGTAAACGTTATCAATTTTCCAGTTTTATATTTAAGTATAAGACATTTCCAATTTTTGTACTCTATCTACAGAATAGAATTAATTCAAAACTTGTAAGGGTCGCGTTAAATATTATTCGAATATTACCAATAAAAAATTGACTCAAAATACTGACGTTGCATATTTTTTAGTAAATAGTATGTATTTGTATATTTGTAGTGTATAGTTTGTATTTTTATCTATCTATTTTAATATAGACACACTTAAGGATTCACACTGGTGAAAGACCGTATAAATGCACTATGTGTACACGAGCATTTCTCGTTAAAGGAGCTTGGAAGGTAAAAAAAAGCATTTTTTAAATTATTATCATTCAGAAATTCTTTATATTATTAGTGATTGTCAAATGATACTATTGTACAAAATTTAGTATCGTTTTCAATTTATTTTTGGCTTTCCTTTAACTTAACTTCATCTAAACCACTTTTGTGTGGCCAATAAATCTCAAGCCTTATTAGAACAAGTTTATTGGTTACATATTTATTCCTACACTACAACAACGTTACGAACTGGATTCATCTGCTGTAGTTGAAACCGTCATTGTAAAAATAATAGTTATATTTATTATACTCATTTAAGGATTCAAACTGGTGAAACACCATATATGTAAGTGCCCAATGTGTTCAAGATCATTTCTAGTTAAAGGAGCATGGAAGGTAAAGAAAAACGCGTTGTTAATTTTTAAAAGCTTTTCTATTTTTTTTTTTCAAATTAACAACCGGTTTGCCTAAGGGTGGAAAACAGAGGATTAGCATGGCAGATGTTCTGCTTGACGAACGAGGTTGTTTAAATTCAGTTTTAGAAATCTAATAAAAGTTCCCCACATAATAGAAAACGACTTATCTTTAGATTATCGACGGCGTAAAAAGAACAACCTTGAGGCCGAAACTTATGAAATTTGATTTTTATCACCAGATTGTAAATATAATTAGCCTCACGAAATGGAAAGCAAGAAAAACATCTTTGTACAATTATATATAGCTTCTGAAATCTTTTTAAAGCTTACTTTATCCCATTAATCGTTCAAACTTCTCAAATAATTCACAGTAGATAACCACCAAAGTCTTAAATTAAAATGACTAATTGTATTGTTGTTGACTGATTGTGTACTTCAAGTAAAGATTTCTTTATCGAGAATGTTTCATTTTTTGTTGAAATTTAATAAAATTATTCTAGGAAGAGTACAATATATTGGAATATGACAGTCAAAATTTAAAATTGCCAAATGAATTTACTGCTACCTTTACTATCTGAACTCCAAAACCATTACTCCAAAAATTTGTTACATTATTTATAAGTATTTATCAAAATGTATATATGTAATGTACATATTCAGTTGTAGTTTTGTAAATTTTTGTATATTTGCTTAATTTAGACACATTTAAGGATTCACACTGGTGAAAGACCATTTAAATGCACGATATGCCCAAAATCATTTTTTGCTAAAGGTGCTTGGAAGGTAACTAGAAAAATTTACTTTTACTTAGGAAGAAACAAGCAAAATATAAATTGGAAATTTTACCACGTTCCATATCAAAATAATCTGACTTTCGGAATTTGGTCAATACACTATAATCTCTATATGTAGTTTGTGAATATTTTTCAAAATTTGAAACTATTTTTTTGTAAAAACCGCTCCGCATATTTGAAATGGAACGTTTTTATTTGTTTACATTTGGAAAATAGTAGCCTTTAAATTTAAAAACAAATTATTTAAAAAAATGTTTAAATTAAACACGAAATTAATTTAATTTTATTTATAGAGACATTTAATAATTCATACAGATGAAAAGCCGCATGTCTGCACAATTTGTGCCAAAGCATTTTTTGATAAAGGTGCATTAAAGGTAATTCATTTGAATGAAAAAGTTTTGAGTGAATTATACTAATATAGTAAACTTAAATACATATGTACATTGTGTCACTGTAGCCTCTTACGTTGTTTTTATTTTTATTTAATCTTGGTTAGACTCATTTACGTACACATACAGATGAAAAACCATATGTATGTACTGTATGTTATAAGGCATTTACGGAGAAGGGCGCTCTAAAGGTCTTTATTTGATTTTGTAACCTATGAATTAAAAAAAAATATTTTAGAAGAAGCTTGACCATTTTTTACTTTAATTATTCCCCCATTTTCTTCGTTTCAGACACATTTTCGAATTCACACGGGAGAGAAACCTTGGAAATGTCCTACTTGTACGCGGGCGTTCAATCAAAAAGGCAATTTAAAAGTAAGTTTTATAATAGTTCGCAGAAATTCATATTTTAATTGCATACTCATGAATATAAATAGTCTGGAAATCGAGATTTTCATCTTAACCAATTTCTTTTAATATAAAAACTACTTAACCGTCTCAAAAATATAAAATTAACATACAAATGATATGAAGAGCCGAATTTAAATGTGTTAGAACTTTATTTTCCTCATCTTTTATAACACCTAGCAACTTCCATCTGTAATATTATTTAACTCATCAAACATAAGTTTCGTATCTTTTTTCTAATTTCAGGTACATATTCCAAAATGCAAAGGCAACCGGGCCACACAACTGTAAATTGAGTAACTCGATAATTTACTCACTCTGAAAGTAGCGAAGCACACATCCTCAAAAGGCCGAAGATATTACAAATCATTCTTTCAATTCCACGAATGTAAAATATAATTAATAACGAACAAAACAACAACAAAATCTATATACATTTTAAGTATTTTTTAAAATTACCGACTATTAAATAATTAATTATAATAAAAATTCGAGTATTGATATTAATCGGAAATAACATTTTAAGTGTTACAAACAAAAATTTTATTTTAAAAATTATACAGCAATTTTATATAATACATAGATTTTAATTTATTTGAAAAGATTTTATAAATTTCTTGAATAATTAATTGCACTTAAAAAATTGTAAAATTAATTATTTTTTGTTAATTTTCCTTTTTTTTATTTGTTGGATTATTTCAATTCAAGGGAATCATTTTATACTTCAGTTTTTTGTTGAATGCAATTTATGTAATTACGTTATTTTATAAATACATATTATTTCTTTTTTGTTTTTATTTCATTATTTTAAAGTTTTTTGTTTTTTAATTATTTTAAAATACATATACTTAAAATATATGAATATAAGAAAGTATAATTATTAAAGAGAGACTAATGCTTTTAATATTACCACCGAAGTATGAACTTTTAGTATCAACAGTATCAAACAAACATACCAACAATCAGGATCGTTTCAGAAGTTAAGCGTATGCTATGTGATTTTTAAGTTAATGAAATGAAATTCTACATCATATCGAGCCAGCTAAAATTCGCTATAATACCCTGTTCAAACTGAGGATTAGGTAAAATGGTTTAGCAAAATTCGGTCAAGTAATCTAGGAAATACATTTCAAATACGTTCGCCAGACTATGAAAAATTTGAAAAGCCACTAGCAAATTCGTTTTTTTTCCTAAAGTACTTGATAGAATTTTGCTAAACCAGCTTAACTAATCCGCAGTCTGTCCAGGCTTGTCTAATTGCCTGTACAGACTGAGGGTTAGTTAAAAGCGGACCTATTCCTGAATACGATACGAAAACGAAAATACAAGATTCATATTTGAATTGAATCAGATTCGTACGATTCTTATTTAAAATTGAATAAGAATCTTGTACTTTCGTTTTCGTATCGTATTCAGGAATAGGGCAGCCTGGGTAAGCAAAATTCGGTCAAGTATTCTAAGAAAATTCAATTGAGTTCCACATACCATGAACAATTAAAAAACTACTTGCAAGTTTTAGTTTTTTATAGGATACTTGATTTAATTTTGTTGAACCAGTTTAACTAATCCTCAGTCTGTACAGGCGTCGTTAAATTATTCCATTAAAAGGATTGAGACTAAGAGTTTCGAGGACGCAACATTTGAGATGCTTCCATGTCAAATATATTGAAAATGATACCTTATATAGCAAATAGTCTTTAATCTCGTAAGGGAAATCATATTACGGAAAATGTTGAAAAGAGATTTGCAAGAGATGGGACCTATGCTGAAAAAAGAAAGTAAGTAATGAGGTATAGTATTAAATCGAATTATAAAACAAAGAAACAACCACATTTGGCGTATTACACATCTTATTTTTATTTCATTGTGAGTGCATATAAAACTATTATTGGTTTTTGAACGACACCGTAAAATTAAAAGCGATTACAATGTAAAGATTTTAAAATTTATTAGAAACAGTTTATAAAAGCACGCATCACTTTCTCTTTACCATATTAACACTATGACTCCAATGGTCGCAGTCTTGAGCAAGTTAAGAAGGAAAGTCAAGCTATACTTAACATTGTGGGGTTATCGTCGCCGACAGGTAGTTAATCAAACTCAAAATATTATTTTATTGTGCTCTTTGTATAAATGGAGTGATACACGATTAAATAAAGTATTTTTAGATGTCATTATCAGCAGATATTTGCGAAAATCAAACAAAGATTCTGTGATTATGTACTCGTATAAAAATTATTTAGCTAAACATATATTATTTGTATCGAAAATGTATGTCATTTTTTAATTTAGTGTCAAATAATGTGGTCGATCGGATAAGATCTTTTCTTAAATGCATACTGCTCGGAACTATGTATGCTTCAGTCCTCTGCAATGTTTTGTCGAAGTAATCCAATAAGTATTCAATTGGCATTTTTAAGTTAAAACGACGCGAAGACAACAACTCTATTAAAGCAGAGTATCCTTAAGCTTCTTGTTACAGAAGTTTTAAGATAAGAAGAGATCGCCTTATGTAGCGCCTCCAACAAAGGCGATCAAATAAACTGAACAAAATTGAAATAAACACTTCTGGTAGCGATTTCTAGCCCTCCCTTCTTCAGTTTCTAAAGTGTGGCATAAAAAAGTAATTTATGGCGCAATAGACAGTAATTTATGGCATACTAGTACTACTGTTTTTATCTTTATTAAGTTAACAAATATTTTATTAAATTCCGAAACATTTCCCAGAAATGGTTGTTTCTTCCGTTAATGCTCCGTTTCACGATATGGTGGTCTCTTAAAAAATAAAATTTACTACACGAAACTGATACTTTATTACTGTAGAGTTTATAAATAACTCCTCATTTTAGTAATGAAGCTAAACGAATAATTATGAAGCTTTGAAAAATTTTGATTGGGGGGGTATGTTCGAATCGCGATAGGAGCAGAATGATTTTGCATCCTCTGATACCAAAAGGGATTTTTCATCATAAAATTATGATCGGTGATGTAAATTAATACAAACATGATCCCTGTTGGAGTGCAGAACTCATAGGCCGGCCCATCTTCCATGTCCGTACTAAAGGCTGGCATAGAGCTATGCAATATAGAAATGGTTCTGTAGGAATCGTACGTACACGAGTTGGCTACTGAGGCGTAATGTAGTAGTAGTTGGTGTAAGGTAAGACGTTAAAAGCAAACCGAGAAAGAGTTGGAAGTGCTTCTGCACCAAAACAGATTGGCAAAGATTAAGAACAAAAACTATGAAGCTTCGTAAGTCGACCCATCGATCATTTTCAACATGATATTTGCGAGTATACACTATTAACCGTCCATCATGATTGTACGACAATGAGAACCCCTATCATTAGTAGTTTTTGAGTTGAAAAAGACCATAAATTGACGAAATGACAATGCGCGAAGATGAATGAGTTATGAAAGAACTACTTAGACATTATGAAATCCCATTACTTCAATATTTTCTTAGATGTTCGACTAAGCCTATCGTTGGATAATCCATATAAAAGAGACCCCAATAAATTCAATTTTCGAGCTGCATTTACAAATACCTGCATCATTAAATATTTTTTTTTTTTATTAATTAATTTTCCACTTATATTTGAAGAAAATCATGCAATCTAGTTTTGTACAAAACTAAAAACCATAAATTTTTTAGAAATTCTATATTATTTCGTTAACGGAGTTTTAAATAAGTCAAATAGCAATTCAAATTACCTGGAATATTCAAATAAGGAAAGCCACGACATCTTTTATAATATACGATATGTAGCGATATGCTTAAAAATCTACACTGTTACCAAGTTTTACATGGGACAACAACAACAAAAATTACACAAATTTTTTCTCTTTATTAATGTTTTTTGACACAAATTTGACAAGCCAAGTTTTTTGTATTAGCGAGATAAGTGTGTTGAGTAAACAAAACAAAAAACTCTAAAATAATAATAAAAACAAGTATAAAAGTTTAAATTATTGAATAATAAAAACATTGAAAACAATGAATAATCCTATGATAACTCATACAATAGTTAATAAAATAGATAATCTCAATATGGGGAAGGACACAAAAATTTTGCCACAAACTGCAACTCTGATACATCAAAACCCATATAATGTAGTCGTTAGTCCGCAAACGTATCAAGTCACCTACACGAAGGATTTAAACATTAGTGAAATATTAAATACAACATTAAAATGTGAAAATGATATATATACAACAGATAATAATATAATTTATAAACACAATTATGGTGAGATTAAAAATGAGATACCATTGACCAGTGGTACAAACATTATTATAAAAGCGCTTGATAATGCGGTAAATCATCATCAGATCCAAGTAACCGATCCAACTAATATGAATTTAACCGATTTAACGGAAAATAAAGTATTTTTTGGTATATATCAATGCAATGTCTGTAATAAAATCTTATCAACTAACGAAGCTTTGCAGGTATGTACATCTACCATTTCTATATAAAGCAAGCCATTTTGACAGTCGAGTCATACAGCAAACTATGTATGCAGTATACACGAAATATTTTTTGTGCAATCCCACATATACCGATCTATTTTATGCTTTACTTCTATTATTGCATTAACTTAGGGATATTTCATGCTCTAAAAGTTCGTAGTATGTAAAAGCCTTGAACTTTAGGGGATTTTGAAAAACCTTGAAACTCAAGGCTGTACCTCTTCCAATATAAATACAGGGTGTTTGATAGATGCAGGAAAGACCAATACTCCAATTGTATTGTATAATAAATATAATGTACATACATATTTTAATTCCAGTAAAAAATGGCAATGTATACAAACAATCGTTAGAGGGAGTTTGAAAATACATCATTCGGGTTGATTTAATTTGTTTAGATTAATCCTATGAATTCAACTGACTTACAAAACTAGCACATAGTTTTTTTTACTTTCACCTTACAAGTTTGTACAAAAATTAAATTAAAATAAAAAATCATATATTTAGAGCAATAAAAGCGGTCTCAGTAATTTTATCATGTCTTAAGAATTCCGTAATTCTTTCAAAAATCGAACATCAAAGAGGCACAAATTTCTGTTGAGCAAACAGTTTGGCGATCCCAAGATTACGCAATCCCAATAAAAAATTGTACACTAAAATTCGTTATCCAAGAGCTAATATTAATATGCACAAATTTGTATTGCAACATCAAACCGAAGGGAGCTCACAATTAATTAAAAAATTATGCTCTGCATACCATGAAATACTAATGGTAGATAGTAGTGCATGTATCTGGGACATCTGATAATTGATCTTGCGGTGTACTACTAAGTAGTCCATAGGTATTGTTGTTGTAAAATTGTTATTGGTCATTCTAAAGGCAAAACGAACAACAAAAATTGCATGAAAATAATTCTCAAAATGTTCTATGAACAATATTGATAAATTGTCTAAGATCTCAGACATCTGTGCACCACCAAAGGGGAAAAAGAAAAATCATAATAAAAAAAACGAATTTTAAACGGAAAATATCGGAACAAAGAGTATGTATTGTTAAAGAGCACCGAAACAGATAAAAAAATTTGCCATACAAATTAATTTGTCATGCAATTTAAATGGGTTATTATAAGTTACTGTTTTCATCACGAGGACTCAAATAATTTTGATATTCTAATAAATATTTTATTTAATTACAGAATACAACACATATTTTCAAAAACAAACAGCGTGCATATTTTACTCATAATTTATTTTCAAAGTTTTAGTTCTAATTTACGTAGTAGCTTTAAATAAATATCGGATTCCAATTCCATGCTTATTTTGTTTGACAAAATTTGAATTCCAACTCAATTGCCAATTATCCGACAAATACTTAAGGCTATTCCTACCAGTGGCACTATTCTACTAATTCCCCGGGAACAGGGAATTTGGGAAAGAATTTATATGTAATTTTTTTTTAAACATTTTTTTTCTGGTATACTGAGGTAAAAAGTTGGCGTTATTTTGTTTTGAAAACAAAATTAAATGGGGAATAATTTTCCCTACCAATTTAGGTATGGAAAAATTAATCCCAATTTATAAATATTTACATCAAGCATATCTTAGATGAGTCGAATATGAGATAGTCATAAACGAGTCATATGTGACATGACAGGGATAAATTTGAAGTGATATATTTAAAGGTTAAATAATTATGAAGCTTTGAGCTTAAAAAGAGTGTTACAATGGCCCTATTCTGGTAATTCCCCGAAAATAGAGAATTGGGGAAAGAATTTACATATAAATTCTATAAAAAGTTACCTTAGTATGCCAGAAAATAATAAATTGTACAAATGTGCTAAGTAAATCAGAGAAAAAAAGCCAGAATAGGTCCACTGCAATGAAATTGATTAATACGGGGTTTGGACCAATTCCTGCTTCTTTTCTCGGAAGAGATAGAAATGCGAGTAGATAATTATCACTATCCCAATAATAATCGGCTAAATTCTGTCTTATTAAATGGGTTTTTTCGATACCCCGAACCGACTGGCGATCTGTAAAATCGATGTAGCTTTATTCAATTCAGCAACTTCGTAACTTACCATCTATCGTTCCATATTGAATGCCAAGTAATTAAGTCAATTTTTATACTTGTTTTTGTTCCGGAGTAGAAATTTCTCCTTAAGGATTTATGTTTATATTTGATTCACTTTTTCTATCAAACGACACACGTATCACTCTCCTATCTATTAGTTTCCTGGACATTGTTTTTTTTAATTTCATTAAGGTTAGAGTAGTTTTCATGATGCCGATATCAACTGTTAGAAAATGAATTGTATAAATTGATGTCAATGGAAGATAAATGTCAAGCTGTGTAATCGGAAAAAATCATAAATTACTTTAGAGCCTAAATAATATTCATGTTAGGTAAATTTTTCGAATTTTGAAAATTACTTTACAAATAATAGTTTAAAATAACATAATTAGGTTACGATAATGGAGGATTTCAAGAGAAAGTTTTCTACGTAAATCGGCCAAAATCCTTTCTGTTCTGTTGAAATTGAAAGCTGTGATCAGATTACAAAAATGAGATCATATTTTTTAATTATTTATCTTTTAAAATGTGTAGTAGATAACGAATAAAATTGTAAAATCCGTTAATAAATAAAAAAACGTAGATTTTTATAAATTTATGAAATTTTTTTATAATTTTTCAGACCCATATGAATATTCATACCGATGATAAACCATTCAAATGTACATTTTGTCCGAAAGCATTTCATCGTCGTGGAAATTTAAAGGTAAGTAAAAATAATTGTTTGCGATAAATAACAAGAAAAAAAAATTATGAAAAAGAAAATTGTTAAAAATTTCGAAAAATGATTGTTAAAACGATAAAACGCCATTTTATATTTCTTTAGAAACATATAGGATTACACATGGGCGACAAGCCATTTAAATGTAATGTCTGTGCAAAAGGATTTAAAAAACATAGAAACTTACTTGTGAGTAAAATAATCATACAAAATTCTCTTAAAATAATTTTTTATAAACCGGTGGGTCATCCTTTCTTTTTAATTTTATCTTGTTCAGATTTCTGTTTTCATACTCCATTTTTTTGTCTTTCATATCACATGCATACAAAATCTGCTCTCACACGCCACTTGTACCACCGGTTGGCCAAGCTTCTTAAATAATTGTTATGTACTTATTTATCAATTTGAAACAAATTACATATTATCATTTTAACAGTCATTGTTTTATGTTTTTGGCGTAAGAAACACCTTTTTTATTAGTAACCAAATCAATTTTTGCATGGCCGATCGGTGGTACTTGGCGTGTGTGAGCAGTACAAACGAGGATGACCCACTAAATCTGTTTTGTTAATTTTTGCTGTTTTGATTTATTCAAATTTGTATTGTTATAACGAAGTTTTAATGTTGTTCATATATTAGTGTGGTAGGTAGCCATTGTCTGTTTGGTGCTTATAGTAATCACGTAAAAACAACTTCCTACTTAAATATATATCTTCAAAATAAATGAATTTATTTTTCTTGCTCGCCAACGATGCATGAATTAAATTACATTTATTTTTTTTATAAATGTTAAAATTTGCCTGAATGGCGGCGCTCGTTTGTGGCTACTATTTCTGTGAAGAAATTTTTAATTTCTTATTAAATTTACGTCTTAACAGCAATTAAAGCAATTTCTGTTTTTTAAATTTTAAATAAAATTGATAATCTAGCATTTTTTAAGTTTAGAAGTTTAAACATTTTATCTCGTTTTCAGAAGTTTATAAGGAGAGTTTAAAACTCGATTTTTTAAAATATTCTGATTTAAAAAATGTAGGGTTTATGAGAAAGGTCACTTTGAAAATTTATATAATCTGAAATATGTTGTTTTGTTTGATGTGGTATCTAATTTCTATTTATGTTTAATGTGATTGTCGTTAATTAGAAAGTGATTCAAAATAATATATTCGTTAAATGATAGTCACGTGTCCTATATTTGTATTTTTATGTTTTATATTTCTAGAAACACTTTAAAATGCATACGGATGAACGCACATTCAAATGTACATTTTGCCCGAAAGCTTTCTTCGATAAATTTATTTTGAAGGTAAGAGGTTTATTTTTAGATCTATACTATAAATATAAAAAATTATTGAATAAATTATTAATTTTTTTTTTCAAGTCCCATTTGAGAATTCATACCGATGAAAGGCAATTTAAATGTTCTGTTTGTCCTAAAGCATTTTTGGAAAAAAGTTTTTTGGAAGCGCATATGAGGACCCATACTGGAGAGAGACCATTCAAATGTTCGTTTTGTACTAAAGCATTTTATGTTAAGGGTGCTTGGAAGGTTTGTGATTTATATTTACAATGATTATGCAAACTCATACCTAACGCGTTTTGATCATTTTATATTCAGACTCATTTGAATATTCATGCCACTGAAAAACCATTCAAATGTACCATATGCACCAAGGGCTTCTCACAAAAAGGCGGATTAAAGGTACGCATTTAAATTATTTTTAAATTAAATGTATTACTATATTATGCATGGCAATTAGAATTTATTATATAAAACGCATTTTTTCGACATAGAATGACTCTAAACTCGATAAATCGACAAAATTAAAAACAAACACAATATTACTCAAAGATCAATTAGCCGTTAGAAAAACAATTTATTAATAAAACTAATAATGACAAAATAGTTATTAACAATTATTATATAAACAAAAAAATTATGGTTTTCAGTTTCAAAGAGAATTTTTTTCTTTTTGTTGTTATAATTGCTAGACACACTCAAGAGTCCACACTGGTGAAAAACCATTCAAATGTAATAATTGTGATAAAGCATTTTATCAAAGTAGCAATTTAAAGGTAAATAATTTTGGTTATTGTTTTGTGACTTAAATAATTTACTACTTACGATACATCAACTTAGAAAAAATTCTTATGTTGTTGCGCAAAAATTATACAATTATTTTAAAATGTTTCTTTAACACAGCCAAGCAGTATTTCACGTTAGGTTTCAGTTTGTAGGTTTACGGTGAACTACAATAGAATTATTATATTTTAATTTTTTAAGGCTGCCACCATGACAACGATACAAATTTCTGTTAATCTTAAAGTTTATTATTTCTTCCAATTATGTCTTAAATTTTTACGCTTTACTACTTACCTACTTAATTTGCACACTATTTCCGAGATTATATACCTTATGAGTCATATACTGATTTTAAAACATCTTTACACTTTGAAACAAGCTTAATTTTTATTTTTATAACGTAATTAAATTTGAAATAAATTGTTGATAGTAGAAAATTTTTTATTTTCTCCTCGAATTATTACATTCATAAGAAAGTGATATTATATTTTTTGACTAAATTTCTCACGACAAAAACCGCCCAAGGGTATAAAAATATTTTTAGAATTTTGAAAACGTAAATAACACTGAATAGAGTTTTAGCTGAGAAAAGTTATGAAAAAAAACTAACTCTTGCAAATTATTTCCAATAAAAACAATAAGGAATTGCGAATGCGAAAAATTTATTCGTGAAAATCTAAATTAACGATGACAAATAAATATTTCACAGTGGAAGGGCGAACGAAGTTTATTTAAGATATGCAATACAAATTCGTGCAAAATTATCTTTGGAACAACCAAATTATCATTTTTATAAATTCCAGTTTTAATGGATAATTTTCGAATTGGTTTATTGGAAATCATGTGGAACGTTATATTTGCTCTGTATTTGACTTTTCGTTACCTTTCATATTTGCAAATAAAGTTACTCGCGTTCGATATCCACGTCCGTTGTGAATACCGTCATCTTTTTAGAAAATGGTTTGACAGACAGAATTATAAATTACAAACTTCATACTTCTCTAGCGCTCATCTTTAAAATCTCGTTTTTCGGTAATATTACTATTTGAACGAGGTTAGTATACTGTAAAATTTACGCAATTTACCTCGTTATACTGGGTCTAGTGAGAATTCGGTTTCGGTATTAAGCGAAGGACTGCAGTATTGGGCGAAGTAATAAAAAGTGTAACATTTAAATAAATAGGTACATAATACATGCTTGCATATTGAAAATTTAAATTATTATGGCAAGCATTTGGAATTGTTCATAGAAGAGTCACAGGAAATGGGTGTTCCATTTTGAAAGATGAAATTATCCCGATCTGGGCGCATTATTGATTTCTAGCAATCAATTAGTTTGTGGGGGTTGTTATTATTAAAAGATATGTATAAGCTACTATTTTCTTGTAATGTAGTCAGTCAATACACGTGTCAATTTGTTATTAATCCTTAATCTGTCAACCCAAATGGTTTCGCTGTAAATAACTAATCTTATTCCACTAATAGAGGTCGGCTAATCCGTTTTCTGTTTTGCCTTTTCTAGAAACGGAAATGATTATTTTTCAGAATTAGAAAAATCCTATTCGCTTTTTCCACCGGATGTATATAGGCGCTGATTTCTTCGTCTACAAGGGGGACGAAAATAGAAGTTTTTCTTTGTCCAGTCAATTTAGTAAATTGGCAACTTCACGAACACCAACTTGTAGGCTAAACACTAACTTGAAATTTTTTACCGAAGATACTACAAAATATTTTTGTTCTTTTCCTCGAATATAAATCCGCCATTTCGTTTGCACAAAATTCTGATTAACATATAGGTAAATAAATTTTCTTAATTTTTTATGCGGCGAATAAACAGGCAAAATCCTTAAAGCACCGTTATTTCATTTCATTTATTTAACAAATACAATTTAGCTATAAATTACATATGTATACACATTTTGAGCTTCAAAGCTCGTTTGTAATGCGACGTTTCTTTTAAATTGTTGGTGCAGCGCTCTAAGGAATATCCTCTTGCATAAGTGCTGATTCAGTAATTTTAGTTCCCGGTGTTATTGATGAAATTAACATTCCCCACTAAAATATCATAAACAAATGATCCTTTCAAGTGTGTCAAATGCTTAATGTTCGCGACCATCTAATCCGTAATAAGTCATTTTTATTCTTCCGTGCTCTCAATACTTACACGTCATAATCATTTCTTCTAGGTCATCCTAATTAAAAAGGTGGCAGCCTCAAACACACGGATCAAACATTTTTTATTTAAATCAAAAAATATGGCTGCTCTCTCGTATCGTTTTAGAGTTTAGAGCGTTCTAAATAAATATTAAGAACAAATAAAATAATTCATTCGCCATGAAAATATTTAGCAGGCCCAAATTTTATTAAGCCGTTCCTAGTTACAATTTTATAATGCATATTAACAATCTTCTTATGCTATGTGCCTCACACAATATTTTTTAATTCAATTATTGAGTAAACGAAATTGATAATAGTTTGTACCAATTATTAATAGATGACATAACCTTACTGAACCTAAAATTTAGTTATAGCTTGCAAGTTAGTTGAGGTTCACAAATTATTGAAACATAGCTATGTTATCGACGTTTGGTAAATCTCAATTAATTTTACAGTTTCACACTTTATTTTTTATGGTTACTAGTGACTTATATGTACGACTGGTGCGAACTAACATCAATTTCGAATAATTTGATGAAAAATTGAATGCCAGGCACACAGTATTAACCGACTTATAATAGAAAATAACAATTAAAATTGGGTCTGATTTATAAAATCTAAATGGTAAATAAATACAATTTTTTTTGTTGTTAATACAGACCCACTTAAGAATTCACACAGGTGAAAAGCCGTACAAATGCCATAATTGTGATAAAGCATTTTTACAAAGTAGCAGCTTAAAGGTAATTAATAATCAATTTTTTTACAAATTACAAATTTTTATTAAGACGTACATGAATCCATTTAACACATTGTTGCGCAAGTTTTTTTTTCATTACTTTACAATATTTACAATAATTAACTTTAAAATAAATAAATAAGAAAACAGCTACTTGTCTTTGGTAATCAGACGGACTTTAGTGATTATTCTAGTCGAAAATTATTTAAAAATAAGTATTATAAACGGTCTTAAATTTGGGTGTGTTATTTAAATACAAAAACTACAAATCTTAAAAGAATTAAACATTAATTTGAAAATTTAATTAATATTTTTTTTTTGATTGCACGTCAATTTAATTCCATTTTTGTTATTTAACAGGCACATTTACGAATTCACACCGGTATTAAGCCCTACAAATGTGCTACTTGTGATAAAGCATTTTATCAGATTAGCAATTTAAAGGTAATTTAAGCTCAACCTGAAGTTGAATGGATTTCTTAATTCTTTGCCAATTTAATTATCTATTAAGGATTTTAAAAAAATATTAACGTTTCTTTTTATCGCATACTTTACAGGCCCATATCTCAAAATGCCATGATAAAGATCTCCCATCGACTTCGTTGAGCCATCAAATCAACCAGCAAATAAAATCGAACCCAACTACAATTCAAGGAGCAGCAATCAATTCATTAGTTATGTAAGAGTAAAGAAAAAACAAAACAAGAATAAGAAAATAATTTGAATTCAAGTTTTTAATATACACTAAAAAAGAAGTAAAACAATATGAAAAAAATATAATTTTAAATATAATTATACTTGAACTGAAATAATTTTCTTTTTTTTATTTTATTTTCCCTTAATACAAAAAACTCATACAATGATTTAATTATTTTTTAATCCAATAATGCTTAAAAACTGTTTGCTCTACGCATTTAGGTTTTATACATATTTTGAATTTTTTACATTTTATTTTTTAATACGTATAACAAAATTCGTAGTAAACCAAAAAATGAAATGGCGAGACAAATGTAGGAAAACGGGTGGCGAGAAAGTGTGTCACACCATTATGGAGTAGTGACATCTGTTGAGAAAAGTTTTAATTTTTCAGTACACAGTCAATTTATGTCTACAAAAATCGCATAACCGAAATCCAGCGATTTATTCATAAGTTATAGGAACGTTTGAATCACCAAACATCAGGAGCACGGAGCACAATTGACAAAATCAAGGGTTATACGAAATCATTTATTAGAAAAAAAAATCAAATTAACAAAGGTGATAACATTAACTTAACATAGACGATACAACATCTTCCTTTGCATTCGGTGTTGCAGTTCTCCTCGCCGAATCATTGCATGAATAACTTTAACAACTGAATTCTCAGGATACTTCTGACGAGTGAAATCATTAATGATATTCTGTGTTGAAACTTGTGATCCAATTGCAAATCGACGTTTCATTTGCTTTTCAATCCGGTTTAACATTTCTTGATCCTCTTCTGATGTAAATCCTTCAGCACCGGCTAATGTACCTGACATGGCCGCATCAAGCGTTGAAACTTGGAATAAACGTAACGCCTCATTGATATGCACCTCGGAAGCAAACGGTTGAAGTTGCATTTTAGCTAGAGATTCCGATATCCGAATGACAGCTTCCAATTGCCGCACCGTAATTGGAATGCTTATACGCTTGTCTGTATCTTTTTCGTGTTGAAGCGTGCCGCTACGCATCAACACATATCGACTTTTTAGTTTTTCCCCTGCTTCGAAATTTAATCGCGGGCCACAATGAGTACGACAATAGTGGATAAATTTCTTGAGTGTTGCAAGTGGAATTTCACCTTCATTTGTTTCCTGAACTGCCTTGTTGGCAAATAGATGCACGTTTATTATGTGTTTTGCAAGTGTGATATCGCGAGCTTCATCGTGTACGTCCTTAACGATAAATATCATATCGAAACGTGAGAGGATGGTGGGCATAAAATCTATATTTTCTTCGCCCTTGGTATCGTCCCAACGACCAAATACTGAATTTGCTGCAGCAAGCACTGAACAACGCGAGTTTAATGTTGTTGTGATACCAGCTTTGGCTATCGAAATGGTTTGTTGCTCCATAGCTTCGTGAATGGCGACACGATCATCTTCTTTCATTTTATCAAATTCATCGATGCATACAACCCCTCCATCAGCTAAAACCATTGCGCCACCTTCCATAACAAAATTACGAGTAGCTGGATCTCTAATTACGGATGCTGTTAAACCAGCCGCACTAGAACCTTTTCCTGATGTATATACTCCGATTGGCGCCACTTTCTCAACAAACTTTAACAATTGGGATTTGGCTGTACCTGGATCACCCAAAAGCAAAATGTTAATGTCGCCACGACGCGTTAATCCGTCGGGCATACGTTTACGCGATCCACCAAATAATAAGCATACAATAGCTTTCTTTATGTCCTCCGAACCGAAAATACTTGGCGCCAAACTATTAACGAGGCGATTATAGATATCTGGAGTTGCAGCCAAACGCCGAAATGATTCTTCTTCCTCTGCGGAAATATTGTTGAAATGCGATACTGTACCCATTCCTTCAGTATCAGCTGTAACACCAACAACTCTCATATACGGAACCCGCACACCAACAATTGATTTTTCGCGACTATCCTGTTTCTTGCTCTTGCCAATTGTTTTGATCGAAAAAATTCCATGAATAAATACTCGATTGCCGGGCACAACACGCTCGCATAAATTACGATCGCAGAACAGTTGCATATGGCGTGCCATTTCTCCCTGTGGTATAAAATCAGGCAACTCTTGCAACTTTAATACTTGAAAATCGACACATTTACATTTATCGGGCATGATGAAAAAGGGATCCAACGGACATTTTGAACCGGCTTGCTCGGTATTACATTTTCGAGGTAACTGATAACCTTCGAATCCAGGATTTACAGCTATATTTGGAACAACATTGTTACATGATCGACATTGTATTGAAATTTTTGTTGCTTTTGCTTTAATTCCAGACGCTGCAACAATAATACCAGCTACTTTTACTAGCCGTGAAACCGATTCGGATTTCAAATCGCGTATATTCACGGGATTTGAGCCCGATGTTAAAAGTATTTGAATATCGCTGATTGTTTCTTCATGCTCGGGGCGTGGTGCTGTTATTTCATCAGCAACTTCTTTGGCGGCTTCTTCAAATATTGCTAAATGTTCGGTAGGTTGTTTATATAACTTTTCAGCCAGCGTTTCATCATAACCGGCCACATCTTCAATTTCAACTTCAAGATAATAGCGACGTAGCAAATAGTTTCGTTTTAAGTTATCTCTAGAATTTTAAGAAGTGCAACAAACATAATTTTTACATACAATTAAATAATTATAAATTTGACAATTACCTGTATTTATAAAAGAAATTATCTTCATTAAATGTTCGAATAAATTCTTTATATTTCTTTTTAATTGCCTGCATGTTAATTTGATTTCCACTTTGCCCTCCATCACCTCCTCCAAAATTATCTGAGTAGAAAATGCCTCCTTCATCGAAACCTTCCATTTTATAATAATTTATTGGGATATATTAGAATCAAGCACAGCTTTAAAATGTTATAGTTTATAATGTTAACTTTTTTCTTGTTTGATGAAATTTTTGTAATATATTTCCACAATTTTGTAACCAAACCACAGCACAATGAAAATGACAAGATAATGGAATATTTACCGCCAATTTTTTTATTTGTACATTGTACCCCTAAATGTATGTTATTTTAAAACTAATGAGTGCGTTTCTTGTAGAAAATAAAAAATACCCTATGAGCCGTTATAAAACAACTATAAACCCAAAACACTTTAATAAGAGACGCCCACAAAATTACATAACGAATGTGCATTCTAATGGTATTATGACACTGGCTTGAAAAAGTGCAATAAAAAAGTAACGGTGACTAGGTCATAAACAACTAAAACGAAAGAGACAACACAATTTTTCAAATATCATGTACGTTTTGTAGTTAAATAAACATTTTGAGTTCCAATAAAAATGTTAAAAATTATTTGAGACGTTTATCAAATCACTTCAAATAGTTTTAGAATAAAATATTTTTATTGAATTCGCATAAAAACATTCGTTTTGACTGTATTTGAGAAAAAGAAATCGGAGATGTCAAAATAAATATAACAAAATAATCCTAAACTGCTAGAATTGCTCGTTGAGCGGGTTTTTTTGCTCAAATTTGATACACAATTTTTGATATATTGTTTGCACTCACACTGATTAATACTATGTATACATATTATTTTTCTCAATTCATTTGGATTTTTCAGACGCTGAAAAATAGCCAGTGTCAATACCATAAGTACCGAGAATACTAACAATAAAAAAAAAAAACGAAAATATTTTTGATTTAACGCGCATCCTCAATAGAATTCCTTTTACTTTTTCCTTACAGAAAAGTATGAAAAGAAATTTGAGAAAAAAAATCGTTTTCTCAAACTTTTTTTCATTCTTTTCTGTAAGGAAAAAGTAAAAGGAATTCTATTGGCTGTGTGCTGTTAGAAAAAGTTTATTTTTTAGAGAGTGAAAATCGAAGCGTAAAAGAGAAAGCATATAAATCAACGGGCCGTATTTAGAATTTGTTCTAAATACGGCCCGTTGTTTGTTTTTGTTGTTATCTTAAAAAAATACAGCTCTGGTATGAAACATATGTTTTCAAAAACCAAAACAATAAACAAATTTGCCCTTAGTTTTTTCACGATTTTTTCTGTTTTCTAAATTAAAATAAGGATATTTTTACCAAAATACAAATCACTATCCTTTAAAAATAATTTTCATATTTTTTAATATAAACACTTTTTAAACGAACCGATCTTTCTGAAATTTTCTAGGCGTGTTTTGGCAGCATTTCACAATACACTTCATTTTAATTAAGTTTTCAATTTTTATCATCAAATGATGCACTACTGCAATTCACAGTTAATAAGTTTAATATTAAGAACACAAAATTTTGCTAACACTTTGATAACAAACACATGTTTTTGAAATCTTAATTTTATGGTTTGACACAAATTAAGAACTACACGCCGGCAACCAAAATTGTTTTCTTAATTTTCTCTGATTTATAACTTAAATTAAGGATAAATTTACCACAAATCACTTTCTTCTTAACATAATTTACATTTTATTTTATACTATATAAACACTTGGTAAACTTATTGATGGTAAGATATGCCTATTTGAATTTTTGTAAGCGTATTTTTGCAACTTTTCACAATACACTTCATTTTAAATAAAAGTTTCCAATTTTTATTATCAAATGATGCACTACATAAACCACTAACTATTTTATAATGCTTTTATTATTTTAATATATTTTAATTAATAATTTTAAAAGCACAAAATTAACTCGTCACTTCGCACAAAAACAAATAGCCGGTTTGGTGGGTTTTGAGAATGAGATGTAAGTAAGCCATATATATATTTTATACAACCATCCTGCTTTGACTTGTGACAGATAACATAGCAAATTTTATATGGTTAAAATCTTTACACCCATTCTGTATATAATTCTATGGTTTTGAATAGGAGATAGGATACATAAACCGTTTTAATAGTTTTGTTAATATATGGTGTATTTTCTTGGCACGATTACTACAACACCATACAATGGCTAAAGCACAGAATTAATGGCATTACTGGATCTACTCAATCACACTTCTGGATAATATCTATTCTACGGCTAAAGCAAAAACTAAAGCAATTTAAAATTTTGCTTTAGCTGAATATAAAGGAGAAATCCTTTAGCTGAATATCCACTAAGTCAAAATAAATTTTTTTCATCCATATTATGAATAATATATAAATTTCTATAATTATAAAGTGTTTAATATAGTTATTTTTACAATATACAATATAATTGTTTTATAGATGAACACACAAATATAATTTTATAAATCTATTCAATAGAATTTTAAATGATTTTTGCAGTGCCAAATTTATCCAGCGCTAAATAAAGCAAAAGGAAAAAAGATTTATTTTTCAACAAAATACGCCAATGCCACAATATTGATTTTCTGGACATTGTACAATTTTATAGTGCAATTACTATTATTAAGAAATTTTAAATTCGTCTGTATTATTACTTTAAATTTTTCGGCTTTTTTATAGACAAATATTATTTTCTATGACATTCACAATGTTTGAGACCTTTCGGGCCACCAAAAAAAGAGGTCGTTTACTTACAATATCTCTACCACAAAGTAGAAAATTCACTCACCCCCCATTTTCAACTCCAACGGTACTTGTGTGTTCAGAGTCACACAACCCTTTACAAAAATCAGAACTTCCTCAAGTTTCCTCTTCGCTAAATCGAATTGTTTCATACTATTGGTGTGAAGCAGGAGGTAAATTTTTGCAGTTTGGTCATTGCAACCAAAGACCAACTTTTATCAGTACGAAACCAAAATGCCAAAAGGTAACTTGAGGAAGTTCTCATTTTTGTGAAGCGTTGTGTGGCTTTGAACACAGAAGTATCCTTGGGGTTAAAAATGGGGGGGGGGGTGAGTGAATTTTCTACTGTGTGGTAGAGATATTGTAAGTAAATGACCTCTTTGTTTGGTGGCCCGAAAGGTCTCAAACATTGTGAATGTCATAGAAATTAATATTTGTCTATAAAAAAGCCGAAAATTTTAAAGAAATTA
Organism: Nephrotoma appendiculata; assembly: GCA_947310385.1. NCBI lineage: Eukaryota > Metazoa > Arthropoda > Insecta > Diptera > Tipulidae > Nephrotoma > Nephrotoma appendiculata. The sequence goes on along the minus strand of OX371224.1, from coordinate 375,256,072 downwards.
TTATTATGAAACTGGCTTGAAAATTGCAATACAAAAAGTAAACAATGACTAGGACCGAAACAACAAACAGAATGAGATAACGCTATTTACTAGATATCATGTATATTTTGTTGGTAAACAAATATTTTAAATATTCTAAAAATTTATTAAAACTGTTGTCAAATCACTTCAAATAGTTGTAGAGTGCAGTATTTTAGGTAAATCCACTTAAAAATATTCGTTTAGTCTGTATTTAATAAAAAAATGTTGGAGGTGTCAAAAAATATCGCAACATAGTTTAAAAGTTTAAAACTATCTTGCGATATTTTTTTGACACCTATTAAAATTTAAACTGCTTCTAATTCTCAGCAGAATTACTCGATTTGCTCAATTTCTTTTACAAAATTTCAGATAAATTATTTGTACTCACTCTTATTAATATTATGTATACGTATAATTTTTATCGATGCATTTGGATTTTTCAGACGCTGAAAAAGTCGGAAAATAGGCAGTGTAGTGTGTTAATACCATAAGACAAATTGGTACAAAAACCTCACCATCATGGGCATTTCATGAAGTACATACATATATGAATAGAGAAAACTTTTCAGAAAAGAGTGAGTTTTTTGTGTTTGGCACTAAATTTACAGAATACAAACAGAAGAGACAATACTCGATTTTAAGATTAGAATATAGTGTTGAAAAAATTATGTACTAAACTTTTTTTCATTTAATAGTAGTCAAGTTTTTTTGGTAGCGTATATATTTACTAAATTAAGAAATTTTAAATGCGTCTGTATTAATACTTAAAAATTTTCGGCTTTTTTATAGACAAATATTATTTTCTATGACATTCACAATGTTTGAGACCTTTCGGGCCACCAAAAAAAGAGGTCGTTTATTTACAATATCTCTACCACAAAGTAGAAAATTCACTCACCCCCCATTTTTAACTCCAACGGTACTTGTGTGTTCAGAGCCACACAACCCTTTACAAAAATGAGAACTTCCTCAAGTTACCTTTTGGCAGTTTGGTTTCGTACTGATAAAAGTTGGTCTACTCCCGAAAGGTCTCAAACATTGTGAATGTCATAGAAAATAATATTTGTCTATAAAAAAGCCGAAAATTTTTAAAGTATATATTTACTTAATTATATGGAAATAAGCCTTCAAATTTGACTTGAAAAATATTAATGTAAAAATACAAAATAAAATAAATCCACTTTGTAATTTGAAAATTTAAAATATAAAAATAAAGTAACAAGTAAGTAAAATTTACTGAGGGGCTTAAAATAGCCTCAATCTACTTTTAAAATTATCTTTAAAAGTAAATATGTAGTTAATTTTATCGAAACGTTTACACATCATCTTCACTGGTTCATTATCGCCATAATTGATTCTGTGTCTATCTAAGCGGAGAAAGCCATTGTTGCTCCGTGCTTAGACTTCACTGGACGTGAGAGCATTTATCACACACCAATTATGATAAATATTTTTTATACTAAATGTACAATTAATTGTTTTTTTAATGATTTTCACTTTAATTTTAGAATGGCCGACTATGCATCCTTGAATGAATTTCTCAGATTACCGATTGGGACTTTTGCAGAGCAGTGCGGATTTGAATGATACAGTGTACAGATTCAATGAGCTTCACGGGAGTAGTATTGTGGGTTATCACTAATAAATCTGGCTTTCGTGAACCATGGTATAATACCGAGTTGATGGTGCTCGAGAAACGACGCAACAAGTTTCATTCCCAGTATAGGCTTTACGCTTTATGGCGTAGATTACTATCCCGATTTTATCAAAGCCCGCAAAGAATTAAGATCCTCAATTGGTTCCTTTACAATAATTACGTAGTGCAAATCGAGCAAGTTTTGACATCTAATCCCAAAAATTTTTTGAACTTCATTAACACCACCAAACAGGTGTCTGTTTTTCCATCGAATATGTGATGAGCCATCTGATATTTGCAATTTGTTTGCCAAATTCTTTGCATCGGTCTACAAGCCGCTTCGGTCAACACACACCGAGTCTCCTACTTCTACCTCCATTGTATTTGATCATTTCAAATTTACTGAGCAGGAGGTTCTGGATCAACTGCTCCTTCTAGACGTTAATAAGGGAGCGGGTCACGACGTTCTTCCACCGATTCCATTCAAACGTTGTACTGTAAGTCTGGCCCCAGCAGTTATCTTCATGTTTAACGAAAGCCTTCGTCGTGTTTTTTTCCGAATCCCTGGAAAATCTCATGTGTTCATCCAATTTTCAAGGCGGGTAATAGAAGTGAGGTTAGTAATTATCGTGGGATCGCCATTCTCTCTTTCTTATCAAAACTGTTTGAGTCCATGGTTCACAGAGTACTGTACTTCCATACCAAGAGATTTATCTCTCCTTTTCAGCATGGATTTTATTCCGGTAGGTCTACCGTGTCTACCTTGTCCTCTTTTTTTGGTCATTTAGTTGACAGCCTAAACTCCAAGCAGCAGCTTGACGTTGTCTATACCGACTTCGCAAAGGCTTTAGATGTGATTGATAAAAAAAAAAATTGCTTTTACACCTGTTATGGCAGCCTTGTTGCTATGCTGGTGTATTTATAATAAATAAATAAATAAATTAAGCAACTGAAGATTATTGTAGAACGCTGGTTTCTCAATATGTAATGCCGACGAAATTCTGTTTACATTCGCGTGCAAAAACCACACTCTTTTTATGGAAAGAACCATGTTGATCATACGGAAATCTGTACTACCCGCCAAAGAAAAGTGTCACAAAAATGTCGGTGTCGGTGTGAATCCCAACTAAAAAGAGAAAAAATCAAATATGAAAGAAGGTGGAATTTAGTTGGAAACTCGCGTTTTTCTATGCACTTTTCCATACTAATTTTACACTTTTCTACGTAAAAAAAAACCGATTTCCTTAGTATTTTTCATATGAAACTAGCAATAATTTTTTTTCGAAAATAAAGATTTTTGTTATTTTGAATTGGAGCAGAATTATTTTTTATCAATTGTCTATAAGTTGTGTCATCATTTAATAGGCTATTCATTTTGTCAATATAATCATTACGTGTGGTTAATACGGTTATATTGCCTTTGTCTGCTCGAGTCACCATAATATTTGGATTATTTTTCAAAAACGTTTTTGCTTGTTTAAGGCAAGATAAAATACGTTTTTCAACTGGTGAAAGTCTCTGCAACGATGAACTATTTTTAAAGTTAGTCAAAACATTAACAAATTGATTACGAATTTGGGTACGACTATTTTCCGGAAAACTAAAAATTGCACTTTCAACACAATATATAATTTTGAAATAAGGTACATAACTACCAACAGTTGGTGGACAAAATTTATTACCTAAACTTAAAATAAATTTAACTTTAATTGGAAGATCAATATTAGAGAGATTTACTAACCAATTTTCACTAGCATTAACCGAATCTTCTGTTAAAAAGTTGATACTGTCTACAAAAATATTATCAAATTTCGCAATTGCCTTACCTTAATTTCATTGAAACGGAAGTTAAAAGTAAATTCCGAGTGCTGGACAAATTCCTGGATAAGATTGGATGGAACAATATCTTCTAAGTTTTGCTTAATGATTGCCAACATATTTTTTGTTGAATTGATGGCTTTTATCGTAACTTTAATTTCTTCATTCACTACTCCAAAAATGAATTGGTTTTGAAGTCGGGTAAAAACTTCATTGTTAATGTTGAACACATTTTTTAATTTTCTTGTTTTTGGATAAACATGCTCTTTACGGCATTTTAGCAGGAAATGTTGTTTATTAATTAATTTAGCCGGTCTATATTTCTCGTTCATAAATTTTTTCATTTTGTGCACTGTGGTATTACCGTATTCAGCTTTTATTATTTGGAAAAAACCTCTAGTATAATTTCCATTAATTGTCTCCATTTTTTCAACCGGAGATGTTTATGTAATTAAAAATTATTTATTGAGCCAATAATAACTATAATAAAGTTGGTAATGGTTTAGGGCTCGTTTTTTATTTTAAATAAAATAAAACAAATTTAAAGACTGAGCTTCGATGTCGAAAGCTCAGTCTTTAAATTTGTTTTATTTTATTTAAAATAAAAAACGCCCTTAAACCATTACCAACTTTATTATAGTTATTATTGGCTCAATAAATAATTTTTAATTAAATAAGAAATTAATATATTGTTAAAAATTTGCACACACAGCTGTGCGCGTAGTTATTCACCACCTTATCAAATGCAACTGGAGAGAAGAGGAGATACAAAATTAAAATTTATAAAAATAAAAACCAATATTTTTCAAGATAATTTCTCTGCAATTCCAAATATGCAATGCCGGCGGAATTCCGTTAACATTCGCGTGCTTAAACCAAACGCTTTCTATGGAAAGAACCATGTTATGCACACGGAAATCCGTACTACCCCCCAAAGGAAAGTGTCACAAAAATCTCCGTGTCGGTGTGCATCCCAACTAAACAGAGAAAAAATCAAATAGGATAGCAGGTGGAATTTAGTTGGAAGCTGGGGTATTTTCTACACACTTTTCCATACTAATTTTAAACACTTTCCTATGTAAAATAAAGCCGATTTCCTTAGTTCATACGAAACTAGCAATATTTTTTTTTCGAAAATAAAGATTTTTGTTATTTATTTAAAAAAAAATATATTTAATTTAAATCAATACATTAAATATTTGGTTACCTTTCGTACAACGTTGATGAATCACTTATAAAGCACTATAACTACACTATTATTATTTTAAAGCACTATAATTTACAAAAAATTCTTTTAATATAATCAAAAACATTATTGACAAAAACAATAAGAAATTAAAGTGAAAAAATTTGCACACACCGCTGTGTGCGTAGTTCTCCGCCAACTTGTCACAAGAAACTGGAGATACAAAATAAAAATTTATAAAAATAAAACAAAAACGTGAAATAGAAAGAGACAGAAAATATTTCTTGTCCAAAATCAATATTTTTGTGTCTTTGCTATTTTGTAGTGCGGAATTTAGTATGGAATTAAAAAAAAGTGCATACTGGTCTACATTTTAACCCTTTCGAGTTCAAAAAAATTTTTTTTTGGGTTCAAGTTAAGTTCGCCATACACAAATGTGTATGTAAATAATCACACGTTGTAATGTCTTCCGTATTTTAACGGATCTTAATTAAATCGGAATTCTTTTTGAAAAAAGCATAATAATTTGATAATAAATTAATTATATAACATATAATTTATTTGTTCTTGATAACATATTAATTATTTTATCATTATTATAGTTACTGTTATTTTTCGGACGAAAACAAAATTAAATGGTTTACACAATTGTGTATGCTGGTCTTCAATTGTCACCTAATTCTATGTTTGACATATTCGGTTGTCGTTTACATACACAATTGTGTATGCGGGTCAGGAAAGGGTTAAAATCAATATTTTTGTGTGTCTGATATTTTTTAGTATGGAATTTAGTACTACATGATTTTTCGGAATCGTAGTAGCTCCATGTTTTGGTTACTCGGGTAATCGCCTGTAAACATTTTTTAACTAAATTTGTATCTTCGAACAAAATAATTGTGTCATCATAGCCTAAAAATTAATTTATTTAGTTAATTATTTGGTTAAATTATCAATAATAACTTATTAAAATGCGGTTGACACAACGCCTAAACCGACAGCATTTAGGATTTATGTTTAAAAAACATTGGCAAGTTCAAGGTAAACGGATACCAATAGAAACGGGAGCTGAACATGAATTGGCCGCACTTGGAATAAAAGTTGACGAAGCCACGAGTATTATGAAGTTTCCGCCATATGATTTGTATGTTATTACGTTACATATTGGAACTATTTAATTTTGATTGATATTCCAGCTCTAAATTAGATATTGTCGGCTATAAAGAAAAACCAATTCAGTACGACGAGAGCCATCCCAATTGGAACTCGACCCCGGCCCATATTTATGGCGATTGCAATGTTCTAGTGAATGGTGTGAAACAAGCTCAACTCTTAACAAAATCAGTAAAGCTTAATAAACTTCCCGGGCGGTTGGAAGAAATTTTAGGCAACACAAGAATACCCGAAGCGGTCGATAAATCAATGCAACAGGCTGTTTTAATGTCACATGTCCTGGATGCTGAGCAAGTGAAAACTGCGATTATAAAAGACCCTTTAAAACCTGCTTATGTTTTTTCGAGGAATTATGGAATTTCCGATTCACGTAAAAAGTGAGTTATTAATAATTTATCCGAACATTTTCTAAAATTCATTTTTATTTACAACCAGCAAGCTCATTATTTCCAAAATACTGTTCCATGTTGAAAAGTTAGCAGGACGAACTATCACTTGTACTCGAAAAATTGCCCAAGACTTATTTTTCGGGCTGTCATGTGAGGTCGAAAATAATTTGCTGAGGTATGAAGTTCATGTTGATACACTTCTTTGTTCAAAGAAGCAACTAACCGAATTTGAAGAGGAAGAAAACTATAATGATATGATGTTACCTAATATCAGTCCGATGAAGCCCGTTATTTCAATACCTACCACCAACATTTATGACCAACGTAATATTTATCGTAAGAATCGTAGAAAAATTAGGTTTCGTTTTTATTTAATATTCAATTTCGTTTTTAGCAATTTCTGAAGCTTCGAAATTTAGTAATCCTCACACTATTTTTATCCATTATTCACCGCTGGATGTAAAAAATCTTCACGAAGCTCCAGTAACAGACGATCAAAGAGAAAGCCGTAATTTAATTAAAGCATTTACGGTTGCTTCAACTAGAGCACGGCAACTGTATGGAAATGAGATTACAATACTCCCAAAACCAATAACAGTTCAATCGGTCGAAACTGATGGCAAAACTTTTTATTTCGGTGTGTTTCAGTTGAGGACGCTTAATTTTAATCCCAGTGATATGATTAAGAACCGATGGTATTCAATTCCAAAGGTGGATCTTTTTGCTGAATGTCGGTACAAGAAAGGTCGACCAATTTTAACCGAATACAACAGTCAAATTTTAAAACTGTGTAAAGCATTTTATAGTAATAATTAGAAAAAAAATCAAAATTAGTAGAGATAAATAAAATTGAAATTAAATTTAAGATTTCCACTTTCACTGTCTGTAACCATTTTAAATATTCTTCCAATAAAAAAAATTCGAAATTTTTATAACTCCGAATTATACCCTACAAACATTTAACTTTGCGTATGCAACGCCAAAACGTAACCGGTTGCGGTATAAAAGAAAAAACTTGGATGTTTCTTTGAACAAAACTTCTTTCAAAAGCAAAACGCATTGTATTTTTGCGTTTGGTCTTTTTTTTAAGTAGATTTATATTTTTTATTTTAAATAATATAAAACAAATTAAACATTTTGTTGCGAAGCATAAAGTTTTATTCCGATAAAAATCTCTAAATAAAAAGTGTAGATAACTTATAAAATAAATCTACAATAAATTTTTTTGTCGATTTACACTGTAACTTGAGTTTTGTGCACAGAAAAAAAAACATGGTGAGTTTTATATTAAAATTATATTTAACGTTATTACAAAGAATTTTATAAAAATATTTTTAGAGATTTTCGTAAACTAGATAGTTTTGTAGGTAATCAATAAATAAAATATAAAAAATTCGCAAAATTTGGTTAGCCCATATAAAGTAGGGTTAGGTTTGTCATCTCGGCATTTTGTAAATTCAAGAAATTTGTACGGTATTCTCGTACTAATTTAATTCGTTTAATTTTACTAGTCTTCAACGATTGACGTCCATATGGATACAACAGATATTAAATCGAACGGAGTTTTACCAGTAACCGAGGATGCGAATGATAATGATCCGTCGAAAGGTGTTTCACCAGATGAGATGACATCAAAGGACTACTATTTTGATTCGTATGCTCACTTTGGAATTCACGAGGAAATGTTGAAAGATGAAATTAGAACATTAACATATAGAAATTCAATGTATCACAATCGGCATTTATTTAAGGGAAAAGTAAGTATTCCTCCCTAAATTACAAGAATCAATTTTAGCCCAGGAAGGTTATTCAATTTTTATTTATTTAGGTTGTCTTAGATGTAGGCTGTGGTACAGGAATTTTATCAATGTTTGCGGCAAAAGCCGGAGCAGCCAAAGTAATTGCAGTTGAATATTCAAATATTGTGGAACATGCCCGAAAAATTATAGAAGCAAATAATTTGGACAATGTGATTACTGTTGTGAAAGGGAAGGTCGAGGAAGTAGAATTACCCGAAGGTATTGATGGCGTTGATATAATTATTTCAGAATGGATGGGGTATTGTTTGTTTTACGAGGCAATGTTGGACACTGTTTTATTCGCACGCGACAAGTGGCTCAAACCTGATGGTCTCATGTTCCCAGATCGGTGTACATTCTTTATCACTGCCATCGAAGATCGACAGTACAAGGATGAAAAGATTAATTGGTGGGATGATGTGTACGGTTTCAACATGAGTTTATTCCGTAAGATTGCTTTAAGTGAACCACTCGTCGACGTTGTTGATCCTAAGCAGATTGTAACCAATTCATACTTGATGAAAGAAATTGATTTATATACCGCCACAAAAGCTGATTTGGAATTCACATCACCATTCCAGTTGACCGTGCGCCGGGATGATTTTGTCCAAGCTTTGGTCACTTATTTCAATGTCGAATTCACAAAGTCTCATAAACGACTTGGATTCAGCACATCGCCAGAAGCACCGTATACGCATTGGAAACAAACTGTATTCTACTTTGACGAATATCTCACAGTTAAAAAGGGTGAAGATATTTATGGCACATTTTCAATGAAACCTAACACTAGGAATTTTCGTGATTTGGACTTTAAAATCGATATACAATTTAATGGTAAATTATCACAAGTTAGTGAAACCAATCATTATAGAATGCGTTAAACAAATTTTTACAACATGATATACCTCATTTAATTATATATATATAAATATAAAGAGAAGAAAAATTGTTTTTAAATTTAATTGATTACTATTTTTATCAGTTATAAATAATAATCAGTTTTGGGAGCTATTTTGATAGTTAAATTAAATACATACATTTATAAAAGTAACACGGTACACGTCTCAGTAATAAAAATGGTCTCGTGTCTCAAATATTAATTTTTTAGTTTAACGTTTTCTATTATTATTTTTTGTGTGCTCTATAAATTGTCAAGCCACTCAATATTTTGAAGTATGTAAAAAATTGAGATCTTTTTAAATTAATAAATTATTGTTTTTTATTTGATTTTTTTATATTTAAAATAAAAAATAATACTGGTATACATAAAAATGATAAATTTATTATTATTATTAATATGAAATATATACATGCATATATAAATTTGAATATTATAGGAAATAAAATTAAGTAATTGAAAAAACAGCCGTAATTTTGAATAAAATATATAAAGTATCTTCAGTGTTATTTTTTATTTACAATTGCAGGTTGTTTTGCAAAAAAAAAAATAAATGTTGGGGGTCAACGTTGGATAGTACTAATTTGAAGAAATTAGTTACACTAATACGCACTAGATGCCATTGCACGTATATAGTTTTCGCTGTGAATCGTAAAGGGCGGTGCACATTGCGAACGAGAAGCGAGAACGATTGGTTTTCTTTTACTAAATGTGGTCTTTCGTTGGTGCAAGCAATTCCCGCTCAATGTAAACACCAAAGATTTTTTAAATTTATTTTTATCAATTACATTTTGAATTTCAAAACAAAATGAAACTGCAACTAAATGTATTCATTTTACACTAGATTGCCCAAAGAAGTTATGTTGATTGACTGCTTTTTAATTTCAATTGGTAAACAAATTATATTTATATTGATACAAAAGCACTTTTCTTTTTGTTTTCCAAGTGCAGTAAATTTTCTTTAATATACATACTATTTATAATAACACATCATATCCCTTTTCCTGCCTGTCGACACAATTGCGTGGGTATGGCAAAAGATTCGTGTCAAAACTTTATTTTTGTCTGTATTTTGAACCACATACATACATTTGTGTATGCCACATTTGTGTATTCGTTTTCGTCCGAAAAATAACATTAACTATAATAATAGTAAAATAATTAATATGTTATCAAAAACAAATACATAATTAATATGTTATATAATTTATGTTTTCAAATTATAATGTTTTTTCCAAAAATAATTCCGATTTAACTAAGGTCCGTTAAAATCCGGAAGAGATTACAACCTGTCATTTTTACTCACACATTTGTGTGGGTTCGACGTAAATTGAAGTAAATTTTTTTTCTCTGATAGAAAAAGGGATTTAACTTAAAATATTAAAAAAGAAAAAATAATTTTTAATATTTTTTCAAACCAGTCATTTTGACTGCTTTTGGGCAATATAGGTATATATGTACTAAGTTTCAGTCTTTCTAGTGTTAACCCATTCCAGCAAATGACGGCTATAGCCGTCAAATTTTTGTTGATATACCATATGCAAATGACGGCTATAGCCGTCCTGCATATTTTAATTAATAAAAAAAAACAAAATCATTCTTACGAATTATACTAATGCATTTATTTGTTAATTATTCAATAATACATCTAAGAAAAAAAGATGAAACATTCCAGCTAACATATCAATTGTTTTTTTGTGCGATTTTTCATGATAAAAAATTCGATATATTTCCGCCTATAGAAACAAATGACGGCTATAGCCGTCCTATTATGTTCGTGCAAATGACGGCTATAGCCGTCATTTGTCTATATACCACCAAAAAATCGGGCGGCTATAGCCGTCATTTGTTGCTGCAGGCGGAAATATATAGAAAAAATGATGTGATGAGCAAATGACGGCTATAGCCGTCGAGAGTTTTCATGGGAAAACTGTGAGAAAATGTGATAATTTTCACTTCCAAACATATAAATGACGCTCAATTTCATATGGCAGTCATAAACAATTGAAAAACAAAAAGTGTGTTTCTGAGCACGGTCGTCAATTAAAAAGTGTGCGGCAATGGGTTAAATAGTAATGTGCTAGAACTTTATTGAATACATATTATAAATCGTAACTAATTTCTCGTCTTATATTTAACGTTTATTTAAAAAGTTATTCAATCAAAATTGGCCATTTAAATATTTTTACGCAAGCACGTATGTAAGGCATTGTACGTATGTAAGGCATTGTGGAACACCGCAATATGGCCTCGAGATCTCATACTATAAATGTGAATATTACTTGTTAAACCACTATAAAAACTAATCAAAACAGTTGAATATTTAAACAAATTTAATACTAACATTTAATTCTAGATTAAAATATTTTCACCAATTCAACAAAATATGTAAAATGCTTGTTTTAAAAATACTTATTAGAATTTTAATATGACCTGCAAAGCTTGTGTATGAAGTTGTATCTAAATAAAGCTTTACGCAGAATCCGTTAGACGCCATGTTATCCATCGTCAATAGGAAAACGATAGACGTTGAAAGTTAACGTCGAATTCAATAGTAAGGCCACAGGCTTATTACGTTTATAAAACGAGATTATTACAATAATTACGCGTTGAAAAATTCCTATAAATGTGAAATATTAAGAAATAGGCAATGCCATTGTATGTGAAATAAAAATTTTTAATTTTGCAAATTATGAAACGATTCACTTAATTACTAATGTGACTTGTTCCACAAATGACCTTCACTTGAAGTATCAAAAATAAATTCATTTGTGCTACATCATATATCTATTATAAAAAATTGAGCGGAGAGCCATAGAAGCGAAAGCACTGTCTTATGAGATCCGTCATGTACCTTCTAGTATTCATCGCATTACGAGCTATTCCGTCGTCTATGTATCCGCCATTACTTATAACTATTATCTGTTACATGTAGGACATGTATCATATTGTGAATTGGGGAAATCGAATATAGGCATATATTACATACTATGTACGTATTACATATCTATATGCCGTAGTAGGTGACAAAATTTGACAGTACCCCAATTTTTCTAAGTTGCTACTGTTTTTAGTGTAAATTTCTAAAAGATTTTTTAATGTGAAGTGTACTTACTATTAATCTGCCTTATTATTGGCCCTATGCTTGATAAACTAATTAATTTGCGATAAGAAAACGTTTGTTTGAGAAATTTGTGAGTAATAATTTTTAAGTTATATATGAAATTCAAAATCACTCAGATCACAGATAGGACAACAACAGTCACAGATCAACAGTCACAAATAGGATATGTGCTGTCATATCCCTTCCAAAAAAAAAAAAAAAAAAAATGGCTTTATTTAAGTCCAACCACACAAATGTGTGAGTTAAAAAAACATAGTATGTAATGGCGTTTTTGATACAAAAATTTCGCTTGATTTGATGTACAACCAACACAATTGTGTGTATAGTTGTAGTATTTTAAATAAGTTTGAAAGGAATGCACAAATGTGTAAGTTGGTTCAAAACACTAACAAAATAAATTTTTGACATGATCTTTTTGCCGTACCCTCACAATTGTGTGCGCAAGCAGGAAAAGGGATATAATTTTTTATACAGATTAGTGTTGTCCATCACCTCTTGAATTTATTGTATTTACTTAAGAGTCACCCTGTATACCAGGTAGAACATTTGATCGCCACCGTCACTTAGCATTTCGCACAGAAATGTTGCAATCTCACGATATCGAATGGAATATATCAGTTTTATATTATAAAAGAGCTTCACGTCAGTTACTCTGTACAGGGTACGAACCGTCGACTGGATTGCATACTATCATTAAAATTTTTAAAATTTTATCCAAAACTAAACAACTACAAAGTACAGATTGCTACAGACTGAATCTTTAGAAGCACATTGTTAAGATAGCTGATTGCTAGTTTTATTAGCTGCTAGTTTATATTAAACATTTTTAGAAGTTTACAATTTTTGTCTGATAAAATTCAAATATAATCGCTCGAAAAAGCAACTATATAGACTTTACATTCAAGACGAATATATACTTGATTTATCTGTATTTTACTAATTTTAACCCTAATCAACATAGCTCATTTTACTTACATTAAGATTGACGCATAAGATGAGTCCCTAAGACTCATCACAGACGTTCTTATTAGAAGAGTGTTTTCTGATCCTTGCTACTACTTGGTAAAAATTTTAGTTGCGATTTGCAGCTCAATTTGCAAAAAAAATTAAATTTAAATAGTTTTTTATTGTCATAAACTTAAAATGAGACTCATCCCATGTTGATTAGGACTAAGTTGGCAAATATACATTAGAAATCGTAGTCTCTCATTATACAACCGTTTGATACTAGTAGGTCCAACATTCGTTTCAGTTTAGATAATATGGGCAGGATTGTATTGAAATATTTAAATTTAGAACCATTAAAATTCGTAATTTTCCCATAGTGGCCTTGGCGTAGAACTATAGGTACTATAGGTAACGGGTGATTTTTTAAGAGCTTGAGAACTTTTTTTTAAAAAAAAACGCATAAAATTTGCAAAATCTCATCGGTTCTTTATTTGAAACGTTAGATTGGTCCATGACATTTACTTTTTGAAGATAATTTCATTTAAATGTTGACCGCGGCTGCGTCTTAGGTGGTCCATTCGGAAAGTCCAATTTTGGGCAACTTTTTCGAGCATTTCGGCCGGAATAGCCCGAATTTCTTCGGAAATGTTGTCTTCCAAAACTGGAATAGTTGCTGGCTTATTTCTGTAGACTTTAGACTTGACGTAGCCCCACAAAAAATAGTCTAAAGGCGTCAAATCGCATGATCTTGGTGGCCAACTTACCGGGCCATTTCTTGAGATGAATTGTTCTCCGAAGTTTTCCCTCAAAATGGCCATAGAATCGCGAGCTGTGTGGCATGTAGCGCCATCTTGTTGAAACCACATGTCAACTAAGTTCAGTTCTTCCATTTTTGGCAACAAAAAGTTTGTTAGCATCGAACGATAGCGATCGCCATTCACCGTAACGTTGCGTCCAACAGCATCTTTGAAAAAATACGGTCCAATGATTCCACCAGCGTACAAACCACACCAAACAGTGCATTTTTCGGGATGCATGGGCAGTTCTTGAACGGCTTCTGGTTGCTCTTCACTCCAAATGCGGCAATTTTGCTTATTTACGTAGCCATTCAACCAGAAATGAGCCTCACCGCTGAACAAAATTTGTCGATAAAAAAGCGGATTTTCTGCCAACTTTTCTAGGGCCCATTCACTGAAAATTCGACGTTGTGGCAGATCGTTCGGCTTCAGTTCTTGCAGGAGCTGTATTTTATACGGTTTTACACCAAGATCTTTGCGTAAAATCTTCCATGTCGTCGAATAACACAAACCCAATTGCTGCGAACGGCGACGAATCGACATTTCACGGTCTTCAGCAACACTCTCAGAAACAGACGCAATATTCTCTTCTGTACGCACTGTACGCATTCGTGTGGTTGGTTTAATGTCCAATAAAGTAAACTGAGTGCGAAACTTGGTCACAATCGCATTAATTGTTTGCTCACTTGGTCGATTATGTAGACCATAAATCGGACGTAAATCGCGAAACACTTTTCGAACCGAACACTGATTTTTGTAATATAATTCAATTATTTGCAAGCGTTGCTCGTTAGTAAGTCTATTCATTATAAAATGTCAAAGCATACTGAGCATCTTTCTCTTTGACACCTTGTCTGAAATCCCGCGTGATCTGTCAAATACTAATGCATGAAAATCCTAACCACAAAAAAATCACCCTTTACTATAGAACTATAGGAACACTTTCAGAATTTTGTAAATTATTGTAATTTAAGAATTGGCTTAACAATTTTCAGGAATAATATAGAAGCTGTTTAAAAAGCACAAGTGCACCCAATTCATTTTTACACGGTGACACTTTCCAACCGTGTAAAAAAACCACGTAAAACCGTGCAAAACAAAACTGTGCAAGAAGGACATTGAGTACATAGAAAAAAGGCCTAAAAGGTCTAAAAAATGTTATTTTTTTAGTTTTTCAAAACCATATTATTTCAAAACCATGTAAAAAAGAATTGGGTTTAGTTGTTTGGAAACCATAAGGCGAATTGTATCCAGTCTACCTTGTAAAAATTAATGCAGTAATACTATGTAAATGCATAAATATACATAGCTAATTTTACTTCCTGAATTTGAATTTATATGGTTGTCTCTTTAAAAAACGTATCCGCTTTTTAAAAAAAATTGTTTATTTTCTACCGTTTTTCCAAAAATATTGATTCGTTTTCTTTTACTAATTTTAATGTTTTTCGTTTTGTATCATTTTCTTTTCTAGGTTTTGCGACCTTTGTAGCTGTCGTTTGTTTTGGAGTTGATTTTGCACAATACTCAAGGTCGATTTATATTATCCGTTCTCTTCAGTTCCTTCACGTATCGTGTCAGACAACAAAAAAAAAACATTGTTACAAGTATTTTCATAGGAGTATTTATATTATCCGTTCCGTACTGGCAGGAACTGAACGGAACGGATAATATAAATATTCCTATAAAAAATACATGTAACAATGTTTTTTTTTGTCTGACCCGATTCGTGAAGGAACTGAAAGGAACGGATAATATAAATCGACCTTCATACGTGTGACTGCTCATATTTTAGTTCAACTCAGTCATGACCCGCTTATAACTCCTTTCCGTTGCGGGTACAGTTTACAGGTCGTCTACAGATTTCTCACAAAAAGCCAAAATAAGCGGATCGAGCTACTCCCTTTGGGTTGGGACAATTATTGCGCTATACTGCCGCTTTGAACTGCTTAAAAATTGTCAAATCGGTCCTCGTCATCGAATATCGGTCGCTTTAAAATCCCTCTTGAGCTTCCAGCAACTCATTACGTTGAAAAGGTTTTATTCTGCTGTCCTTGACTGTGTGCTATGGGTTTCAAAGCGGGCCTAAACGTGTTTAATTTTATTTTCAAGCTCTTGCCTGATTTGTCCTTTAAGTTCTTTGAGGTAGCCGTCGAATTTTACCTCAAGATAGTTTATTTCTCTTTCTAAGAGTTTATTTATCTCACTCCGGTCAATTCAAGCAACATCTCCTTTTTCAGGTCTTTCATGTCGAAGGTTGGTTTCTGTTGTTCGGGAAGAGGCGGTTTTACTGATATGTTTGATTTTGCTTGATTAACAATTCCAGGAGTTTCTCCGGAGTTTATTGCTGGTATTTGCAAAATCCTTTTTTCGACACCTAATTTTAATTATTTACACTGTTTATACTCCTTATACAAATTCACTAGTAACATCGATGAATATTTAGAATAATAGTCGCCAAATAAAATTATAGACTCATTGCATTGGCCTTTAAGTTGGTTCGAGGGAACTATCCTTTAGTAACCATAGAAACTGACGAGCTTTTACCGATTCGCACCTTAAGGACGCGCTAACGAGCAGTTTACACGCTCTGCCGAGATAAACTTTAAATAATTAAATTTCTTTATAGAAGTGCAATATTTGGTTTTCGAAGTGTTAGTCTTTTCCGAAAATTTAATTATAGAATCAGTTTCAAATCCATTCATTCAATTAATTATTCCAATAATGTACTCAATATTTTCAATTTATCTAATTTGAATCCGTCTTATTTATAATAAATATGAATTCAGAAAATTGAAGTATCATCATGATGGTACGCATATCATTACAATTTTCCATTTAAATTTTTTCAATCCTCATGTTTGAAATGTCCACAAAATGTTATTTTCCAATACAAATACAAATGATTATTGCTTAATAAATAAGAATGCCAAAACCAAAATCTACCCTGAGAAAAAAAAAAAAAAAAAAAATTGGAAAATAACAATCAAAATAAAAATTATTGAAATTGATTGACAATTTTTACCCAAAAAATACAAGACAAATTTTTAAAAGGGAAAGTCCATTATTCCATTCACAACATTGAGTTGCTTTAGAAAATGGGACGGGTGCAAAGTGGAGTAGTAATAAAATCTAATAATGATGACAGGCATGTCTATACCATCTTACAAAATTATTGGTTATGAAATTTAATTTTTTGATTTGGAAATTAGTCGAAATATTTAGATCTGGATGCGGTTAAGTGGATAATTGTGTTGGAATTCGTCAGGTGGCACAAATAAAATTAAAAAGCCATACTTTATGATATCACCAACATTATAAAATCTTAATTTATCACCACATTTTACCAAATGAATTTCGGGGAAAAAATTATCTCGCATTGATGAAATTATTCCGCAGCTATAGAAAATAAAAAGAGGGAAACAAAAATTTGATTGATTGAATGGATATCCTGTAGGAATGTCATAACCATCTCTGGATGAATCTGGATATGTTTTATACGTATGTATAATTCGATGTGAAGGGATGGAAATTGACCGTTTATTGTCAAATCAATCGAGACGGAATAAAAATGATTATTTTCTATTGAATAGTTAGTTGATGCGATGAATATATTAGAAAATCGTAGTGAAATGGTTATTCCAATATCATAATGGATTTTCATATAGACGACAATTGTATATTATACTAAAGTATAGAGTAGGAGGAATGATGACATGTATTTCCATCCTATATGGCATTTCGTAGACGGAATAACGAATCAATTATGGTTCAACTTTATACACATAAGTAGATTTGAAACGTACACACGTTTCTGATAGCGGTGGCGTGATTTTATTTAGATAGCTGGGGTAATTTCATTTTCTATTATATTGGGTTGATAAGATGATGCTATAGTTTTTTATGAGGCTCATTACACTTCCGTCCGAAGAAATGTTAGTTCGTAAGAATCTGAGCAAAATTATTCTTGACCGAAATTTTGCACAAAATGACTCTCCTTCTAAGAATATATTGGTTTTTTGTCCGTTCTAATGCACTTGGTTCATTGTTATAGGAGTCTCTTTAGAAGAAATTTGTCCTGTGACCATGTGGCAAAACTAGCCAAATTGCAGGCTAAACGAAAATCCGATGCCATACGAAAGGTAAACCAAATTAAGACTTCGGATAAGAATGGTGGTAAACGTACAGGTAATTTAAATAATATAAAGCAGCTGTTTAATTTAAACAGTAATCGTTTATTGTTTCGGCGATTTCATACAAAATGACCCGACTCTGTCCTCACCCATCCGATTTTTATGAACTTGGGGAAAATGTCCTCTATATTCATTCGCACGATTTTAGGTATTCGTCAAAATCCAAATGATGAAAGACCTGTTTCTGTTATTGGTAACCGATTTTAATAAGTAAGAACTCAAATGGATGTGCTAGAATAATAATGATCATTATTACTTTTGACGACAACGATTTATTACTTACTTTTACGTAGTTAAATAAAGTACAGTAATCATGTAAATTTTGACCTCGATATTTTTGCAGATTTACCATTCGGCTATATTGCCAAAGTAAAAAAAAACGTAGTTTTAAAAATATCTGTGTGTGTGTGTGCATCGTGTCGTGCAGACTAAATGTTGTTGGTTCTCTACAGCCCAGGCAAATAAATCGTTGCGAAATTTGGTGGAAATCGGTGTATCGGAATTGGCAAATCCATGGTCAATTTTTGTAATGTTGTTGAAAAGCATTTACAAAACTGACAAGAATTCAAGTTGACCTTTTGATTTTTTGGGGATCAGGAAGAGATCTGATATGGGCACAATCGGAAGATTTTACACACTAAGTTGCTTCAAACACAACTAGCACAAAAGAAACCGTATTCACTAATATTACACAGAAAAAACGGAGTTCTCCTGACACCGAATTAGTGTCAAATAATATCCCACCGATCGGATACAAGTTTCTTTTATCCCAGTGGAGTTTTTATTTTGATCGTGATTTACTTTTTTCGGATGAAATGATTATTTATACTTTTTCCACCAGATCGGCGCTTGTCCTACTTTTATAATCGTCAATTATTAAGAACTATTACTTTTATACCAAACAGTGTAAAAAGTATATTGTTTAATCCTATCGAATGTTTTAAAAATAGTACCCTTCCTTGCAAAGTTAATTTGACGTAATTGGATAGAATGTAAAGTATTTTTTCGGATTAAATTCCATTCACACCGCGTTTTTTTTACTGTGTACGTTAAATTCTGGTTTATTCCAAATTAGTTATACATACTACAAACAACTTGAAATTATCGCAAGATGACGTGCCCTGAAAAATAAGTTGTCTTTGCCGCTCTTGTATAATGGTGAGTGTTTAATTCAGCCTCAGCTTGAACTAATTTAACACTTTTAATACACTTTTAATTCCGAGCTTTCCACGGGTGAGAGCTAATACCGGAATATTGTAATAAAAGCATATAGTAGAGTTTGATTAGAACTGAGTTGTTCATTTATTTTTTGTCGTTTATATACAATTTTGATAGTTTCTTGTTGTTGTTTTTTACATTACATATGATCATATATCAATTACAATATTTTAATATTTTATAAACTCCAAAAGTGCAGAATTGCATGTAAAAGAAATTAATTATTTTATTTATAGCTAAATTAAAATTAACATTCTGTAAAACTGCATATTGTTGCAGTTAAATGACCCTGTTCATATTGAACATCTTGCGGCGCGGGTTTGGACGGGACTTGGAAGAACGGATGATTGGTTACGGCGGTTTCTTCGTATGTGGCGAATTATGACAGTTATCCCAACCGCAAGTGCTATCCATAGGATAAGATGTATTGCTGTATAATGATGAATATGATGAAAGTGCTCGTTGGTTGTATTCTCTTCTACCTCTTTCATAAGGGAGATTTGTTCTTCTAAACCCCTTGTATCTGGAGTGGTTAATAGCTCATTTTCCTCATAGTTTTGTTTAGATATCTCTATTGTTAAATCTTTTAAGTGCATCCCCTTTAAGTATGGTGCAATTCCGAAATTCTCGATGGTAGTTTCAAATCTATCAGAGGCCAGTATGCTTAAGTGATTGTCTCTAAGGGCGCATCCCGATTCTAGCTTTATTATTCCCGACCCTGATAATTGCTTTTGGTTTGTAACTGATCCACATACAACCGTCACAGTTGTTTCCTTTGTCATTACGAATACCCATTGATTTGGTGCGTATAGTTTTATCCAAAGGTTTGAAGTAACATTTTGGTATTTTATCTCACATATGTCTTGTAAATTGGACCTGTGTTGCAATATTGCGATTTCACAGTTGGTTCCTTCCCTGACACCCGACAGTATTGTTGGTATCTCGCATAATAGATGATCATCATTGATAATGTTGCATTTAGATATATCTCTGGCTGATAGTTGCGTAAAATGTTCATTTTGAATATCAACGGCGATAAATTCAGTTGTTGGCACTATATGTGCACGCCTTTCAGTTACTAATATATTAGGTACAGCTACTACTGAATAAATGTTATAGGACCAAACATATGATAAGGGAATTGAAATTTCGATTATCACATATGCTTTTGTCACTCTAGTCCTGGTTGTCATACTTTTAAATAAGTGGTCTAACTTGCGCAATCCGTGACCCGGAATTGTAATGGAGACTGGTATTTGTTTTCTTATGGATGCTATTTGTTCTTCAAGTTGTGATGGGCTCAATAAAAGTGGGTGTAAAATGTTTAGATGTGCATTGTGAATAACCTCTAGTATTGCCTCCTGCACATCCCGTAAATTTCCCGTGGCAACGACTAGTTCAAGGGATGTCATTAAAATAGTTAATACTTGTTGTTCCGTTACACGTGTGTTATTTATGTTTTTTTCTAAGTGCTGCAACCTCCTCTGAATGTTATTAATAGCCTGTACTGTGGCATTTTGGCTGTGCTTGAATAGTTTTACAGAGTTATCAATCATGGAGGTTTGATTCTTTATTAGCAGTAATAAATGATCTTCATTGGTTTCTATAGTTTGAAAATGTTCTTCATATTGATCTGCTTCTCTCTGCGTTAATATTCCAAACATGTCACCTAACACTAAACCTGTAGTGTCACCAATCCCCCGTTTCGCTCTGGTTACTTCTTTATTGGATGACATCAGTAATTGATTGCCTTCATCTATTCTACTCATTTGAGATCGTAATTGCTGGATTACTAGTTGACAGTTAAACCTCTCCATATCTATTACCGAATGTACTGTTTTACACATAGTTGCAAGTTCATCTATTAAGCGGTATGCTTGAGTTGTTTCTTCCCAATACGTATTTAAATTATACCGCACAACCAAAGTCCATCTCATGGCAACTAGCTCCATCTTACTGATTTCCTCAAGATATATGCCAGTAGAATGTTTGAAGTTCTCAATCTGCATCAGTTCTTTGGCGCTGGTGGTAGAAAAACAAATGCTCATCAAGGCCAATAATGCCAGATGAAGCTTGATTCCCCCTTTCGCCTGTCTTCCTGGTTGGCGTCTAACTGGGTCATTGGTGTTAGGTGTTGCTAGTTTTGCATCTGGAGTCTTATTTGCGTTAATTATTTGTTGTGACCATGAATTGTCTTCTTCGCTTGGTAGCTTGCACAACTTAGTGATAGGTCGTTTATAGATATTCTGGTTGCATTTTATGGACGCAATACGAACCAAGCCATCTGAGCCAGTATGCACCTCCTGTACTCTCCCCATTTTCCAACGTGACGGCGGCAGTGATTCTTCCTTCAGTAGAACGACATCCCCTACAACTAAATTGGGCTGACGTTCCCTCCATTTAGTACGTTGTTGTAACTGGTGCAGGTAGTCTCTAGACCATCTTTTCCAAAAGTCATCTACAATCTTTTGTACTAAATGCCAACGTGTTCTTAGCGTGCAAGTAACATCATTACTTTCTGGAACTACCTTTATTGGTCCGCCTATTAGAAAATGCGCAGGTGTTAAAGATTCTAAATTTTCCGGATGGTCATACAAGGTAGTCAATGGTCGAGAGTTTAAGCATGCCTCTATTTGAGTCATTAATGTTGTTGCTTCTTCAAATGTCAATGCGGTCTCACCTATGACTTTCTTCATGTGAGTCTTTACTGACTTTACCCCTGCCTCCCATATGCCACCAAAGTGTGGTGCAGCAGGTGGTATGAAGTGCCAGGTAGTTTCATCTTGTTGAAATACCCTTGCAATTTCTGGTTCTAGAGCTGCAATCTTCGTGCGTTGTTGTTTCAGTACTCGTTCCGCACCAACAAAGTTGGTACCATTATCCGAATAGATTTCTCTACACAACCCCCTGCGAGATGTGAACCTGCGGTAAGCTGCTATAAATGCATCTGTTGTTAATCCGCTGACTACTTCTACATGTAAGGCCTTGGTGGTCAGGCAGACAAATACCGCAATGTATCCTTTGTACGTGGTTTGACCTCTTCCTATCTTGTTCCTCAGTTGAATCGACCCGGCATAATCAATACCCACCTTGCTGAATGGCCGTGATGGAGTTACTCTGCAGGACGGTAAATCACCCATTAGTTGGTTGAGGGTTACTTGTTTAAATCTTATACATGTAACACATTTCTGTATAATATGACGTGTCAGATTTCTACCATTAATTATCCAAAATTTATTGCGAACATTTGCCAATGTAAGTTGTATGCCCCCATGAAGTGTTGTAGTAGTATGAGTATCTTCAATTATTCGCTTGCTGATTGAGCTTTCCTTCGGTAATATAATTGGTTGCTTTTGATTCATTGGTAGTTGCGAATTTTGTAAACGTCCGTGTAATCGTAATATCCCATCCTTGCTCATGACTGGATTTAACGCAGATAATTTGGATTTTTTATTTAATAAAATCCCACTCATCAATGCCTGAAGTTCTTTACGGAAGTATCGGTGTTGTTCAATCCTAATTATTTGGACTTCCGCGAGTTTCAGTTCTGGTACTGTCACTTCTTTCGACTGTCGCCGTTGTTTATGAACATGCACGTTTATGAACCTTTGGCAGTACACCAATATACGCTTCAACTTATGAATGTTTGAAATTTTATCAATTAATTCATGTAGCGCGTTTGCTTTAGATTCAGCGGTTATTGTAAGACAAGTGATATCCGCTGCGCTGTCCTGGTTGTGATCAGCTTGTATTTGTGGACCCTTGTGCGAAGGTGATGATGGCCATGCATCAGAATTTTCCTGCAAAAATGTTGGTCCCGTCCACCAGATCGAGCCTTGTGAGGTGATGGTAGCCGCTGCCAATCCTCTTGTTGCTAAATCAGCTGGGTTTAGGTTTGTTGGTACGTAATTCCATTGTAGCTGAGGTAAATTATCTTTAATCTGAGATACCCGATTGGCTACAAAGGTTTCTAACTTCGGGATATCAGCTCTTATCCAGCTTAAAACTATGGTGGAATCCGTCCAAGCGAACATCTTTACATCCTGCATGTTCATGGTATTTTTAGCGTATCTTAGAAGCCTAGATAACAGATGCGCTGCGTTTAGTTCCAGCTTCGGAACTGTCAGTTTTGTTTTGATTGGAGCAACTCTGGTTTTTGCTACTAGCAAACTGGTTGTAACTTGCTCGAACGTATTTGTGGTTCTTAAATAGACCACCGCTGCATATGCTTGTTGCGAAGCATCTGCAAATCCATGTAACTCTGATTTTTGCGTTGACGTTGTTTTAACCCATCTTGGTACCTTTATTTTGCTTAATTCATCTAATTCGTTCTTATACTTTTTCCATTTTGCTTCAATAGCTTCTGGTAGCTTGTCATCCCACTGTGTACCAGCTCTCCAAGTGTCTTGCATTAACAGCTTTGCTGTTATCGTTATTGGTGATAACCAGCCGACAGGATCAAATAATTTTGAAGAGTCGGACAACAGTAGACGTTTCGTTGGTTCTTCTGTTGAAAGATTTAGCCTGGTCAGGTCAAATTCAAATGTATCATCCTCAGGACTATAGAGAATCCCTAGTGTTTTTATTATGTGGTTGATTTTTAAATTAATCATTCCTTTTGCTCGTAGGTGGTCAGGAACATTAGTCATGACTTCAGCTGAATTCGACGCCCATTTGTGCAATGGAAATCCTCCGCTCCGTGCAAGTCTTGTCATCTGTTGTTGAATGGTTACGACCTCCTCAACGCTGTCACCCCCAGTCAGTAGATCATCCACGTAAAAATCTCTTTCCATGATCCTTGCAGCTGTCGGATAGTTGTTCTTTTCATCTTCTGCCAATTGCATTAATGTTCTTACAGCAAGAAACGTCGCTGCCGTTGTTCCATAGGTAACCGTTTTTAGTTTGTATTCTCCTATTGTTTGTGATGGATTTTTTCGCCACAATATGCGTTGTAAGTTCTGGTGACCATGATGCATCCAGATTTGCCGGAACATCTTTTCCGCATCTGCTGTTAGCACGAATTTGTGTGTTCGCCACCTCAAGATGATGTCAATTAGGTCACCTTGAATTTTGGGGCCGTTCATCATTATGTCATTTAACGATAATCCCGAAGTAGTTTTGCTCGATGCATCGAATACTACTCTTAGCTTTGTGGTAGTACTTTCGTGGTTGATCACTCCATGATGTGGTATATAGTATACTGGATTCTCATCTGGATCATCTTTTGCCAATTGCATATGCCCCTGCGCTAGATAGTCTTCCATAAATTCGTGATATAATTTAGCGAATGGTTTATCTTTTATAAATTTTCTTTCGATTTGCAGTAATCGTGCTACTGCTTTTTTTCTGGATTCTCCTAGCATAGACGGTTCTACTTTGAACGGTAAGTGTACCATGTATTTCCCATCTGGTAGTCGCGTTGTGCTTTCTGCATATAGCTTTTCAGCGATTGCTTCCTCCTGGGTATGTGTTTTTTCTTGCGGAATGGCATCATTTTCAATTAATAAGTCTAGTTGTTGCTTAATTGTTTTGGTTGTGACCATTGACAACATTTTATCTTCTTGGTTATTGCCTGTGCTGCCCATTATGATCCAACCAAGCTCAGTTTCTTGGGCAATTGGATCTTGTGGGTGTCCTCTAATGATGTTACTGTTTACAATTAGAGGATAGTAGTCAACCCCGATTATTACGTCAATGCTATTGGACTTGTTGTATTGTGGATCTGCAAGTTGTAAATGCTGCAAATGTGCCCATTTGTTGGTATCAAAGTCGATGTCTGGAATATTATCCGTTAATTTTTTGAACACCATTGCTTCAAACTTAATTTCAAACGAACTCTGAAGCCTTGAAGATAAAGTTAGTTCGACCTTATGACTGCACACTCCGGCTTCCTTTCCTCCCATTCCTGAGATTTTAGTGTTGACTTGTTTCTGCGTAGCCTTAAGAAGATTTGCTGCCTTTGCGGATATGAATGACGCCTGAGAGCCTGGGTCAATTAATGCTCTAAAGAGCATGCATTTTCCCTCGCTTGTTGTTAATGCGATTAGAGCTGTAGGTAATATCGCAGGACCTAATTGTGTTGTTAAATAACTTTTAGATACTCGTTGCATGTCTGCGTTTGAATCGATGTGCAGTCCTGTGTTATGCTTTCCATTGCATATGTTACATTGGTTTTTCTGCCTGCATACATATGTTTCATGTTCTGCTGATAAACAGTTTCTGCATAATTTATGAAGCATTGCCATTTGCGATCTTTCACTGGAATTTAATTTCCTAAATCCTCCACAATCATTAATTTTATGTCCCCCTCGGCAGTAGACACAGATATTTGTTGTTGTTAAGAAGGTCCTTTTAACTATTTGAGCTTTGTTTTCACGTGAGGCGGTTGTTGGTAGGATTAATGGCTTTTGGTTGCCATTGGCCTCTAATGATTTGAACCTTCCTTCCAAAAATTTTAAAAATTCCGTTGTTGTTTGGAATTCCCTTGGATCTTCTAAGGAGATCTCATAGAGTCGCCTTGACTCATTGTCTAGTTTTTTAGTTAATATGAAGATTATTATTGAGTTCCACGATTCAATGCTTACCCCTGCGTTACGTATTCCGTACAAACATTCAATTGTTGTATCGTGAAGATTTCTCAGTGCCGCTGCAGACTCGATGTTTATATTTACTTGACTGAGTAACGTATTTAAATATGTTGAAATCAGTAGTCTCCTGTTGTTATATCTGCTATTCAAAATTTCCCAGGCGGCTTGGTAATTTTCTTCTGTTGGTTGTAGGTGGTTGATTAATTTGGCCGCAGCACCCTCTAACTGACCCTTTAGATAGTTAATTTTATGGGTATCACTGATCTGTCTATTCTCATGGATGAGTTTGGTGAATGTGTCACGAAATCCAGTCCACTTCTGGTAATCTCCAGCAAATATTGGGATTTGAATTCGTGGTAGCCGAATGTCCGTTGTTTGGTTTGTTGGTATAATTTTATCGGTTTCATCTATCCTCGTTGTTATTTGAAGGATTACTGATTGACACTTGCTATCAATGTTCTCAAAGTACTGTTCTGTGAAGTACTTTATACGTTGTTCTTCCTCATCAGTAACGAGCATGCAAATTTCCTCATGGAGTTCAGCTATTTGTTCCATGAGTTTTTGCATCACTCCAAGTGACAGTTTCATTGCCGGTTTTGGCCCAGTCACGACAAGGTCTTCGGCCTCATCAATCTTCCTGTAGAGACTCCTCATCCGAATAGTCTGTCGTTTTATTAATTGCTGCAACTCTGGATTCATTGTTTCCAAACCTGCATCTTTGTTGTTACTGGTGTTCGACTCTGATTGGCTTCTACTGCGATGATCTGGGACCGGTGTAAGTGGTGGGCCGTTGTTTAGTTTTGCACGCATTATAGTAATAAATTCATTATATTTTCCCACTACACTTGTTACCGTTTTAAAGTACGGGTGCTCTAAGTTGACATCTTTCAGCTTCCTTATTTGCTCATCTGTTTCTAGAAACTTTGTATAAAGCTCCTTTAATTGTTGGATTCGGTTGGTGAGGTAAGTTTTTGTTTTCCTCTCTGGGCCATCCTTCTTATAATTAATACATATTTTATCAATCTGAGTCGCAAGCTGTTCTTGATTGAATGCAAGGGTTTCCATTTTTGAATTTAGGCAGTTCTCGTTCGCCAGTTGATTAATTATCGCGTGTTACTTGTTCTAATGTAGAATACGCGTTTGTTTTTGCCTGTTCTTAATGGCTCGAAGGACCACTGTTTAATTCAGCCTCAGCTTGAACTAATTTAACACTTTTAATACACTTTTAATTCCGAGCTTTCCACGGGTGAGGGCTAATACCGGAATATTGTAATAAAAGCATATAGTAGAGTTTGATTAGAACTGAGTTGTTCATTTATTTTTTGTCGTTTATATACAATTTTGATAGTTTCTTGTTGTTGTTTTTTACATTACATATGATCATATATCAATTACAATATTTTAATATTTTATAAACTCCAAAAGTGCAGAATTGCATGTAAAAAAAATTAATTATTTTATTTATAGCTAAATTAAAATTAACATTCTGTAAAACTGCATATTGTTGCAGTTAAATGACCCTGTTCATATTGAACAGTGAGCTCCGCACTCTTCACAACCTCCGATACAAACATTGACAAACATATTTAACTATAATAAGAAATAGAAAAACAAGTGTTTAATAAAATGTGTTTATTAAGTGTAAGTATGTTTCACCAAGTGCCTAAAACAAATAGTGTAAAAAGTATGAAACACACATATTTAAAATCTCAGTCAGACGCCTCTCTCTCTCTCTGGCTTTCACATCCCATGAAGGGATTTCGCCGCCTGCACTAAGGCCCTCCATCCATCTCGATCCACCGCTCTCGTCCTCCAGTTTCGACATCCTAATGTTCGTAGATCTTGTTCGATGTCGTCGCGCCAGCGTAGTCGGGGTCTTCCTCTACGACGTACTCCGGCTGGTTGTTGGTGGAACACTTTATTTATCATCCGTTGCTGTGGAGACCTTGTAACGTGGCCGAGCCATCTCACTCGATTAGATTTGATGAATCCGATAATATCGCTGCCTCCGAGGAGTTGCTTTATTTCGTAATTCATACGAATCCGATATTCGTTGTTCGCAACTTTAATTGGACCAAAGATTGAACGGACAACCTTCCTTTCGAAGGTAGATAATAATCTACAATCGTTAGAGGTCATGGTCCAGCTCTCGCTTCCGAAAGCCAGCACAGGTCTTATAAGTGCTTTATAAAGTGCGAGCTTGCACGACTGCGATAGATGTTTCGATCGCAATAATCTTGATTTTGCGTAGAAAACTCGTTGTCCGGCAGCGATTCGGGCTTTTATTTCTGCCTGCATATCATTCGACGATGTTATAACTGACCCGAGGTATTTAAAATTTTCGACGCTATCAAAGTTGTGGTCGCCAATTCCGAGATTTGCCGTAGAGATGTTCTTAGGTGTTACTAAATATTTGGTTTTACTGCTGTTCACCTCCAAACCAAGTCTTCTTGCGCAGCGATCGAGCGGTATGAAACTGTCTTTGATATCGCCAGGTCTTCGGCCAAGAAGCACAATATCATCTGCATATCCAAGAATTTGGCCTGACTTATTAAATATACAGCGCGAGGTTTCGATGTTGCTTTTCCTCACTACGTACTCAAGCGCCAGATTGAACAGCAAAGGCGCGAGTGCATCACCCTGTCGAACACCAGATGTTATTTCAAAGGGGTCTGACACAGATCCTTCAATTACGATTCTACATACAGACCCGGATGTTGTTAATTTACACAGAGAAACGAGTTTCTCTGGGATTCCCAGGCATATGAGCGCGGCCCATAGGTTGTCGCGGTTTATACTGTCATACGCCTGTCTGAAGTCTATATATAGCTGATGTATGGTTATATTGTACTCCCAACATTTTTCCAAGATCATCCTCATGGTGAAACACTGGTCAGTGGTCGATTGGTTGGGACGAAAACCACACTGATAGTCGCCAATGATGTTTTCGGCGAAAGGGATGAGTCTGGCAAGTACAACATTAGCCAACACTTTGTAAGCAGTGTTCAATAGAGCTATGCCACGAAAGTTTTCACATTTAAGACGGTCACCTTTTTTATGCAACGGACATAGCGGTCTTCCAATTCTCCGGCAACTCTTCTTGGGCCCAAATACAAACGACGAGATCGTATAAACTTGTTGCAAGAGTAGCGCCTCCGAGTTTAATTAATTCTGCGGGATTCCATCGAGACCAGGTGCCTTGCCGTTTTTCAATCGACTAATAGGTACGTCTACTTCCTCTACTGTGGGATATTCGACAATGACCTCTTCACCTGGCGGAGCTATTGCTCTAATGGGGGTCACTTCGTCATTCCGATTTAGCAGATTTTGAAAGTAGGTTTGCCATACTGAGAGAACATCAGCCACGTTTGTTCTCAGCTCTCCATTCCCGTCTTTGATGGCTGTACTTCTTGGGTGGAAATCTTTAGTGAGATTCCTGGCGTTAGCAAAACAGTTCCTTGAGTTTCCTAGTTCCGCTTTCAAGCTGATGTTTTCGATGCATAATCTCATATGTTCGCGCTTCTTTTGTCGAAAAAATTTAGTCGTGGCTTTCCTAGCGTGGTGATATTCTGCTAGAGTGCTTCTGGTGTTGCGAGCCAACCATTTTTCACGAAGCGTTCGTTTATTTTCGACGACCCTTCGGCATTGATCATCGAACCAATCGTTGCAGGTCCTCTTCCGATGGTATTTTGCGCCGCGGTTGTTATGGCTGACTGTATAGCGTGCCACTGCTCCTGGATGTTAGGAGGAGCTTCTTCATTGTTATGGGGCCGGTCTAAATAATTAGTGACAGCTGATTGGTAACTCTGCAGTGACGCTTGGTCTTTTAGAGCATTAACATTCCATCGAACGGTCTTTTGTGCTTGTCTATTAAACGTAGATGACAGTTTGCACTTATACTTAAATATGACAAGCATGTGATCGCTGTCCATGTCTGCACCTCTGTAGGATCTAACGTCAGATATGCTGGTGGAGTGTCTCTTGGACACCATGACGTGATCGATTTGGTTTTCCGTTCTTCCATCATTCGATCTCCACGTTACTTTCTGGATTCTCTTATGTGGGAAAAACGTACTTGATACAACTAAGTTGTACGTTATTGCCAGGTCGGTGACGCGTTGGCTGTTGTTGTTACTAGTTAGGTGCAGGCTGTTGGGACCGATGTGCGATGTATTTTCTGCACTCCTACCGACTTTTGCATTAAAGTCGCCCACGATGATTTTAATGTCGTGGTGCGGTATGTTGTTGATGACTTCCTCGAGCTCGACAAAGAAGAGATCTTTGATGTCATCTGATTTATCTTCGGTGGGTGCATGCACATTAACGATCGTGATGTTAAATTTCTTAGTGCGAAGTCTGACCGTGCATATCCGCATATTGATAGGGCGGAAATCGATGATATTGTGCTTCACGCGCCGATGGATGAGGAAGCCAACTCCAAATTCTCCTCCGTTCTGATGGCCGCTGTAGTGAAGAGTGTAACCATTGGTGGTGTCATGGATCCCACTCCCAGACCATCTAAGCTCTTGTAATGCAAGTACGTCTAATGTGTAACTCTGCTTGGTTCGAAAGGTTCCGGAGATCTCCAGGTCTTAAGAGGCTAAGCACGTTCCATGCTCCCATTTTTAAAGCGTTGTCCGTGTACAATTTCCGAGGTCGAGTTTGTGATGAATCCGATATGGTAATCCGAGGCCTTTGTTTAGGGTTCATAACTTAAATATTTTTATGAGGGAAGGTTGTTGGCCTGCCGCCCAACCCGCTTATTACGTGTGTGGGTCACGTACTAGTGAGAATCTTAAGGCATCCAGTCCTACCTTGAAACACATTTATATAGCGAGCCGCTTGATACAAGACAGACGCCCGCTTCAGCCGCTCCTAACCTGGGGAACAGACGCTGGTTTGGTATTGGTTATGAGGCGCCAATAACCCGCCTTGACATGTAGTGTCCATGACTATAAACAGGATTTAGTCTGCTCGTCTCCACTACATCGCCTGATTCATTTAGCGTTACCCAGGGAGCACCGGCGAGGAGGTATGAATCTAGGACTTTGCCCCCCGTCAGACGCCGATCATTCTGATTATCTAATCGCATGATCAGTTGTGGCTAACAAAATAATTGAATTTTTGTAGTTTATGAATCTTAACACGGAAAAAGTCCTATGTTGTTTTATTCTTAAAAGTGCTTCGGTTTAGATGCAAATGTCTGAAAAGAAGCCGCAAATACACAGAACCATATTTTGAACTGACTATAGCCGCGGCCCATTGGCGTTAGTAAAGTGCTCGCAAGTACTTCTATCTACTCATAAACTACTCAATCAACATTTTTGTTTTCTTATGTTTTGCTCCTAACTAACAAATATGCGTTCCATTGAGCATCTACTCGGAAGTACTTTGCTAACGCCAATGGAACATGGCTTGTGATGTGGTAACGAATATAATAGTGTGATTCAGCCAAATAATGCAATTTTTTTTTTAAATTTATTGTTTATGTCAATTTTTTTATTATTGTTATTGCCTTCGATATCTATTTGATATCACTTTCACAAGTTATATGATTGGCATAATGATCCAAAGAGCACGAAGGCAAGAACGAAGACAATGAAACTAATTCAATCTCTTTATCCTTCTCTGGAACATGGAATGCAACAATTACCACTCCTCGGCTCTTGAATTATAATGATATTTACCTTAAACCAACCAAGATGGAAATAATACAAAGGTTGAAGCTTAGTGGCACAATATATTACACGAAAATAACTGTACTTGAAGATTTTGACGAAGTGTTCGTCCCATATGCTTAACTTCTTTTCGTAGCCTGCTGGAAACAGAATTATCAAGACAGTAGTGTCTATGAATTAACCGAATGTATCAATTGTGGTTTTCTTTTTCGCGGGATATGCGTTGGTCTATCCATTTTTCATGTTGTATTCCTCTAGGGTCGAAAGGGTCAAATTGTTGGTTCAGTTGGTATGGCCTACACGACTAGGACTCTGGCGACGAAATTTCGTTATCATTTTTCAAAATTATTGACTCAATTATTCCGCGTTCTTAAGAAGTTTACTGTTCTTGGTTTTGCGTTTACTTCACAAACGTCTTAGGCAATGGGTAGAGCATAGCTTGGTCACTGGTATGTTACTTTGAATGTTCATATTTTACCAGCTAATGAACTCTTGTGATGGGTGTGTAACGAAATCCAGGTTTTCAAAATCCAAGTTTGTCAAAATCCCAGTTTTTTTATAAATCTCGATTTTCAAAATCCCGGTTTTGTATAAAAAAATCCCGATTTTTAGGAAATTCCGGTTTGAATTTTTAAAATTTGACATGTGGGAAAATGAGACTCTTTAATGATTTTTTGACAAAATTCAAAAATAAGTTTGCGATAAAGTTGTAAAAATTGGCTAATAGGGATGGAATTTGGCCATTTCTAAACAGATTTTGTTGAAATTCGATACGTGTGGTGTAAATGGGATTCTAATGTGATTTTTTCGATAAAGCGGTCAATAGAGATGGAACTAGGCCATCTCTAAACCGGTTTTGTTGAAATTCTACAAGTGCGATGGAAATGAATTTCTAAAACGATTTTTTCATTAATAAAATATTGTTTTTTTTATTAATCTTGCAACTATAAAATTTTGCAATTACAAAATGTTGCAAGTACAAAATTTTGTAATTACAACGGCAAGAAATTGCATATTTCACTGTTGTTGTAATTTGACAAAAAAATGGGAGTTCAGTTTTTTCTGACTCCGACTCCGATAAAATAGCAAAGAGTCCACGAAACCGACTCCCGCCTCTGATTACGCAGCCTTGGTTTTTTCTAGAAATTTTTTGGGCAAGATATCCTTATCCTGCCTTATTTTTTTGTTAACATATTATTAGTCCGGCCGGCCCGAATTAATGAAAAATATTTTTTTCAAAATCAAGATTTTATAACTAGAAGAAAAGAAAACCGCGATTTGAAAACCAGGATTTTGAAAACCGGGATTTTGAAACCGGAATTTCGTAGTACACCCCTTTGTAATACAATACGGTGTATTCAAATAACAATAACTATTATGTCTCAAATGAAAACATTTTCGTTGATGATAAATCGGTTAGTTAAATCTCGCGTGTAAAATCTCAATTTACCACCAAAGCATAACATTGTATGGCTATACACAGTAGTTATGGCACAAAGAAAAACTTTGCTCAAAAAGCAATTTGGATTGTGTCAATTTTTAAATGGCATCATAGTAATAAAATCAATAAACCAAACACAAAAACGGCAAAAACTAATAATAATTTCAATTTTTAACACAATTAGTGTTATATCAAATGTACTATCTCAAAAACTATAAAAAAGTTATATATAAAATTTAATAAGACATATAATATTACTACTACTTCTTCGTCTTTTTTATTTTAAAGACATTCAAAATCTATGACACACTACCGACTATCTAACATACTATCTGTATAGCTTACTATTTGCTGTATAAAACTAGAAAACTAAAGTTATACCACCCCCGATTTTGTCCCCAAACCCCCCGTATATACTCGTATTTTCCGTTAATACAATAAAACTCAAAGCATAACAATAGAGTAGAAGAAAAGTTAAATAAAAAACTTTTCGGTTTTCCGTTTTGTATGTTGTGCTTTTAATTCTATATATGGATGACTACAACAGCAACAACAACAATGAATTACAGAAACGAAAAGAAAATTTCCTTATAGCGAAATACATACTGTAGTTTTTTAGCGATAGAAAAAAATCGTTTAAAACGACAACAACAACAAGACAAAATTGTTTTTAAGTTTTCCTACGCGCTGTGTATAGCAAATGCTTAGAATTTTTCACGTTTCCAGCATAACAAAGTTAATGCATCCAAGTGGAAATTTACATAAATCACATTGTGCTCTCAACTTGTGTTTTGAGATGGGTTTTCTGCGTTCAAGCGTTCCAAAAACAGTATGTTTTTGATCGAAAATATAATTTGTCTATAACTCGTATTTGTCTAAACAGCTTATGGCAAGCTACCCACTATTTCCATCCATATGAATTGAATGAAGATGATTTAGTTAAATGCTTCTTAATCTGAAGTGCGGTGCCGTTTTTTCTAGTTTTCGGTTTTGAGGTGGTCTGATAAGGTTTGATTGTAGTAATAGGCGCGATGGCAGTATAAAGTTTTCGCTTATAATTTCGAAAAAGGAACTTAAAATAAACTTTTGGATGTTTAGTTTTTTCTATATTATTTTCCAAAAAATCTGTAGGAAAGCAATTTAAATGCACATGTTTACTGCATTTTGGTGTTGATGAATTTTGACACTTCATATTTGAAACTCGTGCTAAATTTATCATGAATTTATCATCATACTAATAAATGTGAATGGTTTTGAAGAGAAAGGTTTTGCAGCAGATATACATACATAAGAACATGCAATGCTAAACATAATCCATCAGCCTCAATTCGACTTCGGTCCCATGAAATTTACGCAAAAAAATTTACATTTATATTCATAAAATGTTTATTTGTTTATTTGGCACCAGTCCTAAACTTTTGTTGCCATCTGGCCCTAATTTTTAAAGTTTAATTTTTTGTTTCAATTTTTCTATCTTATTCATTCTAATACATTCATACACCTTCATACAAAGTTCTCTCTCCAATTTCCATGATTAAATCTCACACGTTCTACCGTTCGTATCATTCTGGTATCTCCTTTGGTATCTTAAAGCAAGGTTTACTCAAAAGAGAACTAACTAGTTCAAATTACTTCTTGCCTCTCACTTGACATTTTCTCTAATATTTCTTCTCCCATTTTCTCAAAAACATTCAAAGTATACTTCATTCTGAGATCAAAATTCGAATACTTATACCAGAGACAACCTAAAAGAGATATTTCATCGTACTCGTATGTAAGCGTAAAAATTTAAACTTCGATTTCATTTTCTGTAAATAGCCGCATACAATCATAAATATTTTATTTTTTTACGTATACTTCAACAGTTGGCCCCTTTACATTTATAAAACTTAATAATTACTCACTTCATAAATTTAAAATAAAGATATAATAACTATTCACTTTAAAAAATTAATTATCAAAAAAAAAATATCAAAATATGTATCAAAAATAAATAAAATTATATGGCAGTATTATTCTAGTTTATTTCTTTGAAAATTATAATTGATTTTTGCAACTGCCCGCTGTTCGAGTTTCAACTAAATTGAGAGTGGATTTAATTGCGAGATTGAACTCTAAAATATCTAAACGGCCATATTATTTGCTTGTCATGTGTAATAATTCTCATATTAAATTTTGGGTTATTCTGGATTGATAGCCAGATAGTATTTTTACATCAAGGTGAGGTTATCAAGATGATGGAAGTTTGGTTTCGAACTAATGAAACATTGAATTCTTTGTATTAAAAAATTCGGTCGTCTCATCAGACTGCAGTGACCAAACTACAAAAATATTGCTGTAAAAATACTATCTGGTTATCAATCCAGAATAACCCAAAATTTAATATAGAAATTAAATATAATAAATACAATTTTAGAAATTAAATATAATAAATACATGCGCTAAATACAATAAAATTCGAGGTTACCAAGGGGTTGGCAATTGCGTAGCGAATCATTAAAATTCGCTAAGGCATTGTGATTATATCTTGATTAGTTCAAAGTATTTTCTATATTTATGTAGTTTGGTCACTGCAGTCTGATGAATTCTCATATTATTTTTTTAAGCTTAATGTGTGTAATTTATGTGACTAAAATCGTAGAATTATAACCTGGAGCGGGATAATAAAATTTGACCGGAAAGTTTAAACGGATAAAAAAATATTTTCATGTCCACGTGCCATACTTTGGCGTTTGGATGGTACCAGGTTTGAATGGGACGACACAAAAGAGAGTTTTCATCATCTGCGGAACTGATAGGCCGATCCATCTTCCATTTTAGTACTATTCGCTGACATGTAGCTATGCTATACTGTTCCCCTGCCAAAGTTGTTTCTCGTCATTTTAGTATTTAAAATTATTATGACACTTTTAATGAGAACCTGAAGAATCCATGCAGCATATACGAGTATTTACTCTATTTCAAAATTAATACGGCCTCAACCTTCCATAGGAACCTTCCGTCCCATAAATTTACCGCCCTAGGCCGGTGGGTAAATGCAGCCCAGTATTTGGAAAATTAAAATCACCAATTGCAAATAATTATATTCGAAGTATTAGTTTTAATCGTAAACGTATACCTGAAGAATCCATGCAGCATATACGAGTATTTACTCTATTTCAAAATTAATACGGCCTCAACCTTCCATAGGAACCTTCCGTCCCATAAATTTACCGCCCTAGGCCGGTGGGTAAATGCAGCCCAGTATTTGGAAAATTAAAATCACCAATTGCAAATAATTATATTCGAAGTATTAGTTTTAATCGTAAATTAATCTGCTACACATATTTACAATTGTCAACAATTGTGAAATACATAATGTGCTCCCCATTACAAGTTTGTCAAACTGCAGCCCCTTCGTAATCTATCACAGGCCAAAACATCTTCATACATTTACGGTCACGTGACATTCATACTAACGCATCAATAGAATGACTCGTATATTTTCGTTTGCCCAAATCACAATATACTTTACTTACGAGTATGTATATAAATAATTAAATTAGACCGAAAATCTATTTTCTTAAATGCTAATTAAACGAATTTCACTAAATGGTCCACACATAAATTTTAATAAAATTAAGTCCAGTTTATTAATTCTTTGTATATTTACGTACATATTATATGTATTTAGAAAGGCACTTAAATGAATCCATTAACTTGCCTTCATTGTACAAGATGTACACAACCGCACACTATATAGAAAATACAAAAGTAAATTATCATTTCTCCCTACATCTACTAAATTACAACCAGCAACGGTCGGATATAAATCATTTTCCAATTTTCCTATATACATAACAATTTCTTTTAGAGTCGAGTAGAGTAGATGATAAAAATTTATGGATTTACAGTTGAAATATCACCCGAACGCTAATAATTTTTAAATTTTTTTGTGTTACAGAATTTTGCCTAGAAAACCAAAAAAAAGTGCAAAACAAACTGTCATTACCACGATGTGTATGTATCCCGTATATTAAAAATTTCATCTTGAGAAATTTCATTTAAAATTCAACAATTTTTTATTTTTGGTCCTGTTCATTCACAAACACGCGTTATACAATATATAAAATCACACAAAATATTAATTTTTTTTATTTATTATTTATTTATATCTTTAACAACAACAGAAATATGAAATACTAAACGTTACTTACCCTATCTAATAAATTTTCCACAAAAATATATTTAATTTAATCAAACAACAATTAGAGGAACAAAGTGTATCTCGCTCGCATCTCTTGGCTTTTTATTAGAATATTAATAAAAAATATTGGATATTAGAATAACAATAGGAATAACAAAACCACTTTCTATACTTCTTATTTTCGAAAATGTACGCTACTATTGAAACAATAATTTCCACTTTTCCCACTTTCACTTTGAAAACGAAATAAATTAAATGATGATGACAGATTTTATTTTTTTAAAACACTGAAGTGGTTGTTTGCGCTTTACATGCACCCCTTGTCTGAATGGTACAAGCAGGCATGATAGTTATTTTCTTTTGATTTAGATTTGGAATGTTTTGGGTGTATAGTTTTAAAAGGAGTGACTCTTTATTAAATGGTGAATGTATAGATTCATTAAGGTTAATGTAATTGTCAATATAAGCATAACAAAATTGATCCTGTTAATAGTTAAATGCCTGGGAATTTTTATAAATTGTGGTTTAATTCTTTGTGCAGTGAACGAATAGATTGGGGAATTACAATAAATTGAATAAGCATTGTTTTTAGCCCACATTTTCCATTTGAATAATTTGTTTCAAATTGTGGATGCCGTTTTTCACACAAATCTTCATTTTTTACGCATGTGTTAGCTTCGCACTGGAGGATTATTTGAGAATTCGATTCGATAACGAGAGTACAAGATTCATATTTGATTTGAATGTGATTCGAACGATTCTTATTTAAAATCGAATATGAATCTAGTACTCTGGTTATCGAATCGAACTCCCAAATAGCCCTCCTGTTAAAATAAATCCTAATTAGAAAACGTGGCTATTCTAATAGGAATTTTAGTTCTACGTTTATTATCCTGGTTAGGAAGTTAAATTTGGTTTAGTTGAATAATTCCAAATCTCTGGGTAGGAGTTAAATGTTAATATGTCTTTCAAGCAACCTCATAATTCAAATATCCTTTTTTGATATAAATTCGTACCAAACTTAATAATCTGGTTTTATGGTTCGATTTGGGCTTGTCACATAATAAATTTATAAAGCCATTTTAGGTACTATCATTAATGGCTATTTAACGTTTTCGCTCAAACTCATAATTATACAAAGATCCATACCAAATTAGTGATCCTGGTTCGGTATTCCATTTGAGCTGGCTCAAATGAACAATATAATTAGTATATGCTATTTCGTGTGTCATTGAAACTTATTGTCAAATCTCTGGGAAGGAGAGTTA
Source organism: Nephrotoma appendiculata (assembly GCA_947310385.1). NCBI lineage: Eukaryota > Metazoa > Arthropoda > Insecta > Diptera > Tipulidae > Nephrotoma > Nephrotoma appendiculata. The sequence continues at coordinate 375,217,718 of OX371224.1, read as the reverse complement.
ATGGCCATTTTGTATTTTGTATCTTTTTCAACTGATAACGCTCATACAAAACAATATAATTGCAAAATATTTTTTTTTAATTGCATTAAATAATTTAGCACATTAAAACAATTTACTATAAAACGTTTGCTTTCCATTCGCCAGATGTCTCTAGTATACGGATTTATAATTTGAATTGCTGGCAACCGTTTTCTAGATAACAAATACAACAAATTGTTAGAATGTGAATACTGATTAATAAGAGGTTTGGTTAAATAATTTAAGGATACATAAAATCTTTATTATTAGATATGAAATATAACAATATCGTTTGAGAGAAACCTCTTGGTAGGAATTTTATAGAGTCATTTTCAAAAAATCTATTAAAAGAAATATTTAGTATTCTTCTATTATTTGTAACTCCATTCACCGGCACATACGAAATGTATCAGAATCTTATATAAAAATAAATATTACAATGGGATTTGTATACGTAAACGTTTGAAAAACTACAAATTCGGGATAAGCATAATGTAGGAAGCTCTGTTGAGTAGCTCTTGCTGAAGACTGGGACTCCTTTAAGAAAATTCGCAAGACGTACAAATGCGAACTAAGAAGTGCCGGAACCAATGCATGGCAAGACTGAAAAATTGCAGAAGTGATCTAAGTTGTCTAGTAAACGTAAATTACTAACTAGTCCTATCACTCCGAGTTATCTTTATCTTCAACCGCCCGAATAGACTTGGACCACTTCGAGCGAGGTACCTTTGGAGCTACTAATGGAGAGCATCCCAAAAGCCGAAGGTCACTAGGGTCCCAGGGTTCGTAAAATAAACAATAAACACCTGGAAAATCCGAAGGTCAACAGACAACTTTAAGCCGGATCATCTGTTAGGTGCGGATAAACAACAGACCATTGAGTTCGGGTTGCCATGAGTTGAAGCTATGTTTAAAGGCCGTCCAGAGCTTTACCGATGCTTAAGGTGGCCCTTCGCTGTACTTTCATCAAAAACTTTTTCGCTAGGACATTTAGAGCCAGCCACCAGACAACGGTCCTATATAGGTCCTCCAAACCCTATCTTCCTATTATAATTTCTAAAATATTAGGCGTCAAACTTGCTTGTCAACTAAAATAATTGGCAGGTACTTCATTAGTCCGTGAAGTACAAGCTTCTGGGGAAGATTGTGCTATAGATAAAAGGATCAATTTGGTATGCTGAGTGCGCTTTGCAAGCGTTCATTCAGTCATTGTCGATCTTCCTCCTGTTTCTAAAAATAGATTTATTGGTAGCAATATTATTATTATATAGCAAAATAATTATTTTACATATGTAGTTATATACACTCGCGAGCACGTAACCGACTCAACTCTCCGCGCGTACAAAAAGGATACATTTTTAAAATGGCTTACTGGATTTTCGTAAAACAACTTTGTTTTGACAGATTAGTATTTTACCTTTACAAGGGCACTTTTATCATTAAAATCTAAACAGTACTTTTCAAATTAATACAATCGTGACAAAATGTGAAGTGTCGGTGAAAATAATTGGCGTGCTATCTCCTGTATAATACCACGTTGGCTGATATTTGCCATCAGTCACTTATATCAGGCGTTGACCTGAACAAATCTCTACCAGTTTCCTAAAAGTTATGGATACTATACTCCAGAAAAAGCCACACAAGTTGTTGCAAGAAGGACGCAATCAAGAAGAAGTTGCTCGTCTGTTAAACATGAGCCAATATGCTGTCGCAAGAGTATCTAAAAGGTTTCAGGAAACTGTTACCTTCAATCAGAGACCACGTACCAGCCGGTATCGGTGTACATTTGAAAGGGACGGTCGATTTATCATCCTAACTTCACTGCGAAATCGCCATCTTATGGGCGTCGATATGCAGCAGGAGCTAAGACAAGTTCAAGATGGAGCTGTTAGTCGATCGGTAATAAGACGCTTGAATGAAGCCATCCTCACTTTGGCACGCTAGAGGCCCAAAACTGACGGCACGCCACCGCAAACAGCGACTCGAATTTGCTTGTGCACAGTGATATAGTGATAGAAAAGGCCAGGTCTACCGGCGTCCAGGAGAGTAATTTTCGTGCATGGTGTCGTCTCGGTCGAAAAAAGATTTTGTTTTCGTACCTGGTGGGGGCCGTACGGGAGATCTGACCGCTGAAAGATATATCGAGGACATTCTCTTGGATCATGTAGTGCCCTATACGCACGATATATAGGGGAAGATTTCATATTAGTGTATGACAATGCCCGGTGTCATACAGTTCAAACCACTCGGCAGTTCGTGGACTCGACGCGATGAAGGGGCCAGCCCTCGGTCCAGACATGAATCCAATTGAGTGTTTATGAGACGAACTAAAATGGAGGGTCCGGGCTAGAAACCCAAACCATCTAACATGGTGGTGCGATCCCCCAAGTCGTCAAGCAACACTAAGTATTAACCAATAAAATTATTTTTGTTTGTCTTGAATTTTTTACTGTAATTTAAATTTAAATAACCCCAATATTTTTTTTAATCATTTGAATCATCAATTGTTGCTTTTTCATTCAAAATTCATTATAGAAAAACGTACTGTACCAATTCAATAAAAATGGTGGCAATTTAAAGTAAGATCAGGCTTTCAAAAAAATAATGTTTTTTGGAAATCGGTTTTACGAACCGATTTTCGAAAAAATGGCCTTTCTGTGAGCACTGAAGGTTTGAGTCGATTTAGTTGCTCGCAGTTATCTTCACTAAGTTCGAGTACTCCGTTTGCATTAAGACAATATCAATCTGCTCTACATTTATTTAGAGCAGAAAATCACCCGAGGCTGCTTTGCGATGGTGAAAGTTGATTTGCAAGAACATGAGCTAAACTCTCCACTTATTATCTGTGTGTCTTCTTAGAGTCTATTCAGCGACGCCATTCCAAGTCGGTCGACAGTAGTGCATAGTCCCGATAATCCCCTACTAATGAGCATATCCTCTATGGGATCAGGGTATTTCTATGACAAAGTATTGCGTACTATTTTACTTTAGTGTCCATGCAATATGAAAAATATTTGGAAAATGTGCTTTCAGTAATTTGTACTAAATTTAGATATTTTAAACATTTTAAAATACATATGTTAATTATTGGACAGAGCGTAAAGGGCAAGTTTACATCGTTTTCCATTTGTTTTTGGGGAGTTTAATTTCTCAACTGTTGATACGAGTATGCGACTTCTGAAAATGTGCATTCTTTAGGATAACTGGAAGTAAACCAGTTGGACAACATGGATAAAACATCGTTCAGTTGCTTAATTTATATCAATCACAACGTCGTAGTTGTTTGGAATTGAGCCATTAATGTAGTTATTATAAAGTTCATTCGGAAAAGAAAATTCTTCAAAAGCTTTAAGTAGCTTTGTTCAGATTTACTATTAATAAAAATTTCCCAACGTAAGTCTAATTTTTAAGAATGATAAGTTCTTTATTGTGCCATTGCGATGAATCTTCCTTGCGACAGCGAGGCAAGCGTGTAAGCGAAAGCTACAATGCTGTGACCCATACCTTGCTTGTAACAAAATGCAATACAAATCGGTAGATGATAGGGATTTCCTTATCCGTAAACGAAAGTTTTGAGATTCTCCCACCCCTTTTATGCATATCGGCTGGTGGTGTTTTTATTTAAAATCTACTTTGTGGTTGTGCAGGGCAGGGATCCATGAGGATACAACTGAGCCTTTGAATTGAACTGCGATTCAGACATTATAATTTTAATTCGATATATTTTGGGTAATTGTTATGTTGAACGCTACTCGTACATATATTAATTAATATTCAATGTATAATTTGTTACGTAAGGGTGATGATGTTGTACTGTACGTAAGGTACATACTAGTTTTCGTAATCATTTCTAAAATACTACCAAAAGTATTATAAAATGGATATCTAAAAATTCGATTCTCCAATCAAAAACAATTAAACACAACAAAATCGATCGATTGCCACCACATCATTTATAAGTTATATTTTTCCAAGTCACAAAGTTAAATATCGTCAACCAAGTTGAAATGAAAATATTCCTTTTTTTAAAGTCCCCGTAAATAAACCCATATTCCTAACCAAACATTAACATTAGTCTAAAACCATTATTAGTTCATAAAACTGAAATACGTAATAAAATTTTAATACAAAGGCGAAGTATTTATGCAAAAAAACTACTTTGAATATTATATGTCTTGTTCCACCATCATCGTCATCAGCAACAACCTATCAAAATACCATAATGTGCCTTAAAGCATAAAATCATACTAACTATTGAGCTAACGAAGAGGGAGGGATTGAAGGAGGAATATGAAATTCAACTTCTTACTTTTAATATTTCAATTTTTGAAAACACGATCCGTTTCTCTCCTCGTCTTCAACTCGAACCATCTTTCCATTCTAAGAAAACCACTTTGTGCATTAAAATCAAAATCATTCATCCTTTTTGTATAATATTTTTTGGTTAGAGTAATATAAACTAAGTACGATGACGACTAACTAGTTGTAGTTAAGAAGATGAAAAAATAAAAGAAAAGGATTCTGGAAGGATGAATTTTCCTAACCAAATTATTGTTATGAAACGAGAATACTTAGGTATGATCACATTTTTAGTGGTTTTTACTTTTAGTCCATAGTTCGTTCTACACATGCCTTCCCTTATATATTTTAAGTCGTTTATTATAAAATTAAAATAGTTTTGATGTAAAAATGAGGGTTGGTTAGGTACCTGCTTTAGTTTCGTAGACGGTGGAAAAACAATTTGGATTTGGTGAGGTGTTATTATCAGACAATTCGAGCAATTTATGATAATATAACGATTGCCACTCATTCACCCTCTTATGTCAAATAATAGAAAACTACGAATTCAGCGTCGTGTCAAGTACTAAATTTATTTTCATACACATTTTCATTTTTTTCCTAATCAATTCTCTATCACATCATTCCCATCATCATTGAATTCATCTCGGATGGACCAATATCAAATTTATTGTTTATAAAATTTATCATAATGAAAAGAAGAATAATAACAATAAGCATCATCAGAGAGCAGGGAGTCACATGAAATGGAAGTCGTCGAAGAAAATGGTTAAACGAATTGTGTTGTGTAAGATAATATCTTGACAATAAAAATAAAAATTCCGTTAAAATAAATTGTAAGCAATTTGTAAAATAATAACAATAATATGGAACAGTAATAATAGTGGTAGTGTAGTGTAGGAATAATAACAGAACGGAAAGAAAACATTTCGCAATATGTACGAGAGTCTCAAGATCTTACCCTCTATCAAATATATAATAATACATACGAGTGTGTGGATTAAAAATAAATGAACAAAACTTTCTCTGGTGCTTTGTGTAATACACAACATTTAATCTACTCGCATCTATTCTGTACGTACACCATCCCCCAAATAAATATTACATTTTATGTATGCCATCGATGGACAAAGATCTTTTTCCATTTTTCGTTGTTTTTAGTATAGAATCAAGAAAAATATCTTGAATTTGTCTTAGATGGTGTTCTTTCGAAAATTTTATTGGTGGACATTTATCATCATTCATGTAATGAATCCTCTTGAGTTCATATGTTGTGTGTACTGCAATAAAATAGATGTTATCGCAAATTGAAATTAAACTTATGATACTTACATTTTATGAATGAATTAATGATTATTATTTGAATTGAAACACAGAAAAAGTAAACCGAATTGATGATGAATCTTCAACTGTATACCTCTTACCCCTTCTATTCGGGGTATCGTTGGGATATAATTTCAATGTTGGAGAAGTTGGATTGGGTTTCTGTAAACCAGTGTCTACAGTTCTACACACTACATAAAAAACTGCAAAAGGTGAAACACCGTGTTACTCGCAGAGATTTCAAGCATGTGAAGTTATCCCAGTTTTTCATCCGAGGAATTGGTTTTATTGTTATTTACACAAAACTATTCTATTCCATCCCAGATTTTTCATTTTATACCTCTAAAAGACGATTTAAATTATAAACACAACAACAAAATATCCCATCGCATCACATAGCGAACGATGTTTTGAGATAGTACGTTATTAAGTAATGGCTGACCAAGTGGCCAGCACCAGCCGTATGTTCAAATTTCAAATTTGAGTAAATGGCAAAGTTCCAAAATCTCAGGTTAAGTTAAATAAAAATTTGTATCTATTAAGAACTTCCTAGGCCGGAAATGGTTCTTTATGTTTTAAGTTGGTAATGACAAGACCAAATTATGGCGAGCTCCCTAATGCCAGCCGTATGTTAGGATTGGCGCAATCTTCCTGCTTCTATATGGGCCCATATAAATTTATATGAACATCCTTTATAACTTCCAAAACCTTCCTGGGCCGGAAATAGTGGATTTTGTTTTGAGATGGTACGTAATTAATTAATTGCTGATCAAGTGGCCAGCACCAGCCGTGTGGTCGAATTTGAGGAAATGGCGAAGTTCCAAAATCTCAGATTAAGTTTCCCCAATGGCATATAAATTGTGGCTTGAATCATGTCGGAAATAGGGAATAATTCGTTTGGCTCATTATTATGATTCTTTATCGGAACTATTAACAAATTAAAATACATAAACAGTTAGAAAAATGCACCTCCGACTTTTAAGCGATACAGCATGGGGCGATACCGAAGCAGTTAAATTGTGTACACACTTACCTACGGGTGGCACTATTCCTGTCACCATTATTTGTTTCTTTTTAATATTTGCAATTTTTTCTGGTATCGAAAAACTTCCAACTCTTCCGCAGTTTGCTTATCACGTCCTTCCTTAAAAAGTGGCTACGTCGAGGACGTACGGCTATAGATCCGATTTACGTAGAACTATTCTCGCATTGCATAGCGCCATGACAGTAAACTGATATGAAAGAGAAACCTGAATTCTGCATTCTGTCAAGGAATCATATATAGTTGCGTTCAATTTCATTACGGATCGAAATAAGGCTGGCAATGAAAATAAGGAGTTCACAATAGTTTGCTCTTATCATTACCAACTCAAAACGTACAAACAGCAAATTTTTATTTAACTTAACCTAAGATTTTGGAACTTGGCCGTTTCCTCAAATTTGAGCATACGGCTGGTACTGGTCCATTAGTCAGCCATTACTTAATAACGTACTATCTCAAAACATCATCCGCTATGGGACGCGATTAGATATTTTGTTGTTGTGTTTATAATTTAAATCGTCTTAAACTGGGATGGAATAGAATAGTTTCGTGTAAATAACAATTAAACAAATTCCTGGGATGAAAACTGGGATAACTTCACATGCCTGAGATTTCTATGACTGGCATTTGGGAAGGGACCTACAAAATTACAATACGGGAAAGCAACATTATCGATTATCTGCATTTAAAAAATCCTTCTCTCAAAACTTATTACCACACCAAGGATATATGTAAGGTGCATGATTGCAAAATAATTTAATAGTTAAGTTAAAACTTATAACGTTGAATTATTTCGCAATATTATGTTTCAGTTTTGTTAGAGAACAGAAAATGGGAGAAAAGCGTATAATTTGTAAAATTGTTTTTTTAACATTTTGTTCTCTTTAATCTGGCGAAGAGTAAAGACTGGCTAATACAATAAATCTACAATACAAAGTGTAAAGTCTTCGGGCTTTTATAGGGATGTCCAGACTTAATTTTTAAATTAAATTCTCGCTTAAAAGGAACGATTTATATTTTGCTACTTCTTGCATGGTGTTTGCTCGTGAGAACAAAACATTATTTCTACTAAATTACATAATCTTTTAGATATACACGCACGCATGACTCGTAATAAGACTTACCAGAAAAACTTTGAACATTATATTTAAAAAAAATTAATTTTTGACAAGGCAATTTTAAATTTAGGCTTAGTGTATTTATTAATGCAAGTTACTTTTTAAATCAAGTTTGCAACGATTTCACTAATCATGATGTCAACAGTGCAATTGAATGAATCCATTAATCCAATAATCATAAACCTCATAAGCTCTTGTAAATTTGTTGTGTTATTGTCTTAGCGGAACATTTTGCCAGCACCCTTGTGCGGCCGCACTATTTACATTCCATTAGTACGTTGAAGAAAGAAGTAACATATGTATTTATAACAGATGGTAAATTGACCATGAAATTTGTATTTTATATCATTATCTAATGAAAATATAAACATTATAATGTCTTTAAATTTCACAAATTTAGTTCCCCATCACAAGAAGATTGATAATCTGGTATATTTTGAGAATCTCTTCTAAATTCTTCATCCTACGTGAGGTGTTTTTGTTGCTGTTTAGCAAGGAGGTAAATGCGATTTAGAGCCTTCTCATCTAATTGGAGTACCAAACTGAATTTTGGATACCTTACGCAACAAGTATTAGCGGCTTCACTGAGTTGGAACTTATTTTTCTTCTCGAATTCAAAAAATCATTTTCGACAAATGCATTACTACATATATATTTTGTCCACGACTCACTATTTGAACCCGAAATCAATTTAAACAAATAAAACTGTGAATTTGTATTCAGCACTAGAGACAAAAGTTAATTTTATATGTCCCCGCAGGTGGAACAGCTATCGACAAATAACTTTTTATAGCGAGTCGTTTATGGTACAGAACCGTCGGTGCCCAATTATAGCATGCTTAAAAAAAATACCTTGGCCGGAGGAACTGTGCTCCTCCAACAATCATTAATATGTTGAAATCTTAAAGGTCTCTTCTTATAATCTTACTAAGATCAGAAAATTTTAATAAGGCAGATACTATACTCGTATATTTAAATTAAAAGGTTTGAATTTATTTGATGTTTTTTTGATGTTCATTTAAAAGCTTCTGAAAAACCATTCAGATTTTGATTTTTAAATCAGAATATTGTAAATTCCCATCTTTTATTCCAGTTCATTCTTTACAAAATGTATAATTTACAAATAATCCCGTTGTTTGGTTTTGTCTTCTATTTATTCCTAAGAATAAGGAGTAAACCAAATAACAATTGAATTTATTCATTTAGAATAAATCTTGTATTATAGACATCTCCTCTTGTTGTTCTACTGTCAAACCTTGTTTTTGTATGTATTCCGAACATAAAAGAAATATAATCATGGGGCAAGGAGATGTTTTTGTATTCGAGGATAAAACAAAAAGATTTCCGGCTCACATAATAATACTTTCCAACATCTTCATAATCATAATCATAATCATGGATATTAAAGAATCGCGTCATTTTATTTTACTTCAAATTTCGATGCTGTTTATGTATGTACGAGTATGTAGATATAACATAATACACTGTACAACAAACAGCATCCATACATTAGACGAGAACAATCGTATATAAGGATGTATCGTACGCAAACATAAATATAAGATGAATTGTGTACTGTGTGTGTTTATGTGCACAGCATATAAACGAATTCGCAAATGAATAAAACAATAAAAACCGCATCGCACCAAAAAAATAAAACGAATGAATTTTTTGATGAATTTCTAAAGATGAGATTGTGGACTGTGGTATGAGTATAGGTACAAGCAGGAAGGCAGAAAAAGTTTTCTTTCACAACAAAAAAATATTTTTTCGCTGCTGTCTTTTTCTTCGGTGTTGTTGCTTTAATGAAATTTGATGGCTGGAAATTGCACAAAACAAAAATAATTTTTTGATTAAATCACTACAGAAGAATAGTTTTCATTTGTTTTCGGGGGGAAAGTTTCCCGGATTTTCGTTTCTTTTGTCTTGCTGAATAAATTAAACAGTGAAATCGTATCGTTGTTTAAAAATTACAAAACCGTTGTTTTGAACAATACATGACATAATTTCTATACCACAAGGCATTGAACTTATCATCTTTCCAAAAAGGATATATGCACACTGATAGTTAGGACAGCGGGATATCTAATAAGTAAATTGCTAAGGCTGAAATTCAAGCATTGAAGAAATCAAAACTTCTTACTTCCAGTACTCTGAAACGTGTCGTGTGATAGCTCTAGTTAATCCGTTTTTGAATGGTAACAGAGAGAATAATACCACTTCCGCTTCCACTTCCGGTGAACCGATTTCGTCCAAAAACAATGGGATCTCCCATGTATAAAGCTTAAGTATGAAGTTTTACGCCGATCAGTCAATCCATCTAGGCAGTAGAGTGCCTACAGACATTTAGTCTGCACGGAACCACACAGGGACACACACAATTGTTTTTGGTATATCCGCAAAAATCTGTAGGGCAAAATTTTTCATGATTGCTGTACTTTATTTTACTACAATACTTAAAAGAAAGTAAAACTGTGACACCATTCTTCTCAGTTCAACGCTTGTTACCAGATTAGTCTCGGTTTTTGCCTGTGTCATAGGGTTTATTGGGGCGAGTAGCAGAGAGACACAATACGACAACTGATTCACTACCAACGTCAAACAACCGTTACTTAGGTTAGTACAAGTTTGGGTAACCGCATGGGAAGCATTAAAGTAATCGTAAAATGAAAGAAAATGAAATTATTCTCCCGGCATGCCAATATACCATATCCAGAAGTACTATGCCCTTCCAACTGGCTAGGATTCAATGGACCATTCATTCATTAATCCAAAATTAAATTGATCATATAACCTTAGAAATGAAACTGCCAAATTCCTCCATTATATGTAACGCTAGTAAAATAAATAGAGCTCTTTGGATGTGACTTAGCCATTTATTTGGTTGAATGTTATGGATCTTACGGATGGCGCTGGATTGCCAATTATCTCTTAATGAAATGAGCGAATATTTCAGTATCCAGATAATCTGGGTCCCTGAGCACTCGGACGTGACGGGAAACTGCAAGGCAGACGAACTAGTTAGGTATGGTGCGACTCTCCAGATGCAGCCGGAAAGGCAGGTCTGGGGAGACCTATAGCAGCGCTTAAATTGGCGCTCAGTAAGAAGGCAATCGCCTTGACAAACGAGAGGTGGACCAACACCCCCACGTGCAGGGCAGCAAAACAGATTTGGCCAAAACTGGCCCTGCGGTGCTCCAAAGCACTAGTATCTCTGGGAAAACGAGAGGTAGGATTGGTCGCAGTGATACTGACAGGACACTGCCTTTTTAGGGAACATGCGAGAAGGCTGGGTCTACAGATAAATGACTTTTGTAGAAGTTGTTTGGACGAAGAGGAGGAAGAGACGTTAGATCATTTCCTATGCTCATGTCCGGCACTATCATACAGAAGGCATAAGTATTTAGATGTGTGTGGTATGGACAGCGGAACTCGCGGGCTGTGAAGTGCGAGATATTTTACCCTACATAAGTAGCTCTGGATGGTTTCCGCGGGAGTAAAGGGGAGATAGGATCCTGTGGTATCACAATCAAGTGTGCGATATCAGCCACTCTAACCTAACCTATGGATTCTACAACGTCATAATCTCCGAGGAATTATTTGATTTACAAATTTGAAATCCATGCGATTACTATAATGAGCTTCAGTATAGCTGCCTATATAGTTCGTAAATGTTATGATAGATGTTTAATTTCTTCGACGCAATTGAAGTGTTTTAATTTTGTTTCATATTCTAAATCGTCTTAAACCTCAACCAGTCAAACTTAAGAGCTTAAGTTGTGCTCCGTTTTGGAGTACTTAGGAGAGCAGTACGACCACCAAAATTTTAGAGGTCAGTTGTTTGTTTGTGACGAGAAGCCTATACAATTTTGGTGATTGTAGCACTAACCGAAGTGGTGCAGTCGGCGTGTAAGCTCTTAAATCTGACTGGTTGTGGCATAACGCTTCTTTTAGACAACAATACTGTTACGAATTTCGGGTGTGCTATACGGATTCGTAATGGTTTTAGTAAACAAAACACTCGGCGTTTAAAGTTACAAACTTTATTTATCAACACCTATTTCAAATTTACTGTTCAGCTTTTCGGTCACACTTTTCACTTTTTACCTCTCAACTTTCACTTTTCACTGTTAAATTAAAACTGTATCTGCGTCCCAAATTGCTCGCGCCAACATACTTGCGCACCGTTGTTTCTTGATTATTCCATTTATTGTATCTAGAGATGAATGCGCATTGCAATTGTAAATCAATTGGATGAAGTTGTATGCAAGCATTCCACGTCATCAATTCCTCAGTCAACCGTTGTTAATTGTGTTATCGGCATTTGATGAACCACTCATTCCGAAGAAGTACCGTACTGCTTTTCGTATATTAGTGACTTGCATTAGTTACTACTGATTGTAAATATTCCCATTGTGCCTGGGTGTTGTAGGGTTGGTTGTGGTCATCCTTATGCCGATTCAGAGACGCAATAGCACTCCCGATAGTAGCCTTGCAGTAAACTCTTGTCGTTTAATGCATTCGAGCATTTATGTTGATTTTTTGTGTAACTCGAAAGTAATTACCATTACAGATTTTATAGTCGGCCAATTCTCTCCGATTAGTAGCTCTTTATATGTTTTACATTAGAAATTATATCTAATTACTTTCAAATTTTGAGATTAATAGTATTCAAATTATTTAAATTGAAGTCCCCGACAATTTCTTTGTTTGAAAACGCTTCTACAATACCCTCAAACTCGTTGAAGCAAGTTATCATATTAAACGTCTCCCAGCCCCGTATCACGACAACTATGAAATACTTTATAGTAACGGAAAATTAATTAGGTATATCTTGTAGTTTATCACCCTTAACAAGTACAATAAGTTTGATTCCAAAGTAATTAAAGTCATACAATTTCATCAACATATTCATCTTCGACTTCAAAGCCATACTAGTTGACGATTGTAAAAGTTGGAAAAGCGCCGCTGGTGGATCATATTGAAACTAACTTAACTACAAAAATTGTCAAAATTGTCGTCAACTATTAAACTTTTTGTTAATATAATTTAAGTTCTTTAAAATAAATAAAAGTAAACTTATAAATAACATCTTTTGTGGAAAATAAATGTAATATAAATTCAGTTCGTTTATATACACATATAATACAAAAATTGACCTGTTTGACCGATATGCCGAAAAATCAAGTAAATATATTATATAGATTCATGTTTTTTTATATTACATAAGCCTCAAAATCACTAACCTATATCATTTTTAATTAATATATCTATATATAAACAAAATTAAACCAAGCAAAGTTTAGTACAGTAAAAAGATGAATTATCGCGAATGTTGCCGATTGTTTAACTTTTTTATGCATGTGGCATAAACGTCAAAATTTGTGGTTATCATAGTTAAAAAAAATCCGCTACATGGCATCCGTGATGCTCCAATCGTCAATAAAATAATAAAATACGAATCAATTTCCAATACATTCAATATTGCGCAAATATTGGAAGCCCAAGTCGTGTTTTACATTATTAAATAAACCCGTTATTGGTGAAGAACCATGATCGATGTGTGTGTATCTGTCATCAATCAAACAATATACAAGGTGAGTGTGTTAATTATGTGAAACTAAAGAAATAGATTTAAACTTTTTAATAAATAATAGTGAATAAATAATATTGGCAGTAAATAATATTTAATTAGTGTATAATTGGTAAGAGTATATTTAAATAAATCAGTTAACTCTTTGAATGTGGAATTTAATGTGAAGAGTGGTAAGTTATTTTAATTTTTGAAGTATTTATAAGTCGATGTTATTCTTGATGTGTGTGTATAGCTCTGGTTTGTTGCATCTTCCGAAATAGATTTCTATTGTCCATAGTCTATAAAAATTGAAATTCATTCGCGGTATGTTCACCTGTAAATTCGAACTGATATGACAACAGATTTTTGAACGTTTTATTTTTCAAAATACTGATCTATCTGGTGTTCCCGATTTTAGAATGTTTTTAAGGTTTTCCTTTTCTTACAGATATTCCATCTCAGATTCCAGCTTGCATCATTTTGATTGAAGCATAGTGTTGTTTTCTTATATATGTTATGCTGATACGTCAGTTCTATGTGATCCTGAATAAGATTCGTTATTTGAACAAAAGGGATTGTTTTAGAAAGTCATTAAATGTGCGAGTCGTTATTACCCATCGCATGTTGTGGTATCCTTTACAACGGCCTGTTTTGGAGGTAGCTGTGCTTTGAATAGACGTAGAAATGGTTGTAGGATTTCGAGCCTGAGTCTCTGAACTACTTTAGGCGCTTAATTTTAATGCACTTTATTTCAACCAATTTTATTACACTACACTTTGAGTGTCTCGAGACTTTATCATAAATTTTTTTTGGATACTGGTTTTCCGCCCCGTTGGCCATATTCTAAGGGTACTACTAAATGATTCCAAAGGTCATAGCGGTATCGTACAACGAATTTAATTTAAATCGGTTAATAAATGTTTTAATTCTGAATCTGGTTATATTTCAGTATTTTATGGAAAACCATTTTAAAGTTAAAATGATAACCTTTGATATAATATTTCAGTTAAAGTAGGAATATAATGGAATAATTACGTTTAATGCCATAAATGTAGGTTTGTCGGCGTAATTGCTTGATAAACCTGATGAAGTTGAACCAAATAAGGGATTAACAAAAACCGTTGTTGGTGAAAATAACAATGGGTACATAAACGAAAATTTCGCACATACATACGCACCGGTACTGGGTTAAGTTTTCCTACAATTCTAATAATGTATATTCGATTGAATTGGTCCATTATCAAATCCACCCTCACTTTCACTTCATCATTTATATTTTGGTTTGATTCTCTCGTAAATACAAAAAATAAAATCTCAGAAAATATTTCTGCCTTTGCAAGTACATATATAGGTTTAATGACCTTCTAAATTACGGACTATCAAATAATAGATTTTAATTTATTTTCTCGGTTTAAAGAAGGAAGATACAGACGGAAGGAAAGGAATTTAAATGAATTCCTTTTCAAGACGAAACGAAAAATAATAACGAAAAACCACCTGGTATTTCTCTTATTAGGTATTTCTTATTAGGATTTAATTGTTTGTCTCTTCTTATTGTTAATTTGGTCGAATAGCAATTACGGTTTACGGAAGATCAAATTGAAATGGAAATAAAATTATATTATTTTTGGATTAGTTTAGGAAATTATAGAAAAATACATTATGGTAAGGTAATAACAGGGTTATTCCTCATCTCATCTGCCAACCAAACAACAAAGCCATCTAGGTTCTAGTTATTTACAATTTGAAAAGTTACCATACAATTTAAATAAGAAAAGTTTATATTATTTTAATTTGCAAAATACACACATACACACACATAAAATGTTTGCCAAACTAAGTAAATATAGCGGGAAGCAAACTGTAATACTATCTACGTACTTTAGCATTAATTTAAAATTTATATCATAATCATCTCATTTAAATATCAGTCGAATTTCATAACGTCATATATGATATGAATAATAACAAATATGCCTGGGTAATAGTTATGACTAAATCTCTAACCCCTCTAAATCTGCATATTCTCGTATCCAATCCAGTTAATAATTTGTGAAACGTATGAATATGTTAATTATAATTGACATTAAGCATTAAAATAAAACATTAACCAAATATGCGTACGTTACATATTCGTATATACGTACTTCACCATCCATATCGCCTCACTTCATTGTGCAATGAAATTCATTCTCGTTTCCATCATAATAAAAATTATCACTAAAACATTATCACCATCATCTCCTCATCAACATCGTTTCATCTAATTTTAGTGTCATTCGAGTCGCTATGTTTCAAAAATTAATTCATGACATATCTCCCGACAAAAATGTATAATTATGAAGCATTTTTTGTGTATGAGTTTCAGTACAAACCCATCAACCGAGCACAATTTTTTTTGCCAAATTTTTGCGATTGCTTGGTGTTGTTACCGTTCGACGAAAATTTAACCCTTTTTGTATTTTTAGGGAGCTTTCCCCGTTCGTACTTGTATATTTAATTTTGGAATTTACAATTATGCAAATAAAGCAAGTATTTTTTTTAGATATTACGAATTTGTTGTGCGATACGATTATTTGAGAGTGGTAAACATGTTTTGGGTGTCATGGATTTTATTATCCTCTTTGATATCATATTCCGCAAGTTGTGTTATATTGAAAATATTGGCGGAAAATGTATATCTAAATTCAATTAAAAAAGCACCGGCCCGGGTTTCTTATCGACTAAAACAAAATGTAGTGCATGTAAATGCTCCTCCTCCCTAATTTCAACATACATGTAGGTTTTATATGTAATGCCTATATTCATACTGGACTTTCTACATAAAACCCATCCATTATTATTTAACGGCGCACAATAGCAAATACTTAATTCGAATAATGTTTGTCCAAAAAATTTAATTATCTTTAATAATTAAATTATGTGTCTGTGCAAATTCATATACGCTCGAAGAATGGAAACGTGTTTGGTGACCATTACGGTCCATGTACCATAATGATGCTGAAAAATATATATTTTTATAATCTAGAAAATCAAAATTTATGTTTCTTTTTAGTCATTTCGCCGGTCGGATACGAGTGAAAGTGAAAATTTTCGTTTCCCCCTTCGAATTTATTACGTATTAACGATGAAAACAATACTTGAATATTGTGTAGTACCATGCATTGTTCCATCATATAAACGAGAATATGATTGTTAATGACACGTGTAATGCATTATGTCATGTTACAGTTATTATATTTTGATTTTCTTTTTTGTCCAGTTTTGATTTGAGTTTTTGTTATTTCCCATAAATTCAGATAAATACAAAAGTACTTGAGCGGCAGAATTATTTTTATAAAAAATATTATTTGCAGACGATCTCCGTATCTAAATTATGATTTTTAATTAAATTATAACGAATTTATGATTTTTAATAGATATTTTTAAAATATATAAATAGTTAAAGTTATTAGATAAATTAAATGGTGTCCCTTCGATTTTCCGTAAATAGATTGATTTTCCTTTAATAACCAATTTATGTACAGCCAATAATTATATCAAATAATTAAAATTCATTATTTTCGATTTTTTTTGTAGATATTTCGAGCTAATTGCCCATATTCATGATACTAAAACAGGTACGTAAAACGCAAACTTAAAAAAGTGATCATATATTATTGATAAAATATATCTGATTGATAAACTTACTCCATAATAAATTTAAAATTAGATATAATGCTATTTGGATATTTAGTATTATTAATTGTGATATTAAGAAATTATGAATTTCTTAAAATTACAAGTTGTCTATTAAAAATCCAAAAATTGTAATGTTTTTTTTTATAAATAATTGGTATATAATTGTTTATACTATCGTTTAACATTCAAGGCGGGTTCAGTTGCGTTCGTTCGTTCCTTCCTTTTTCTGAATTTTTTTTTTAAATCAATCCAAGTTTCTGAAAAAAATTCACAAGAAGCAAAACGTCGTTTTTAAAGAATGAAATTGGTTTAAAAAAATTTCAAAAGGAACGAACGAACGCAACACTGAATCCGCCTTCAAGAGTCAACATATATGGCCCATTCATTGGCGTTGCTACTAGACTGGGTTTCCCCAATTCATGATCTTCTAATTAATTCGCTCGTGGTTTGTGCATTGTTGAGCTTAGAGTTTGTGAAGTTCCTGTCTTCACCCTATAGACACTCATCGATCGGCCTGAGGACTATAGTAAATTTATATTGTCACCTCCAGTGTGACATACGACTGCAAAGGGTTAAACATCCACTCTCGGGAAACGGGAACGAGATACACGTACAGGATACACTTCAGTAAAGTGACGGATTGTCTGGTAAATCAAATGGCCTTCAATCATGTTTCGATTGAGCGATGTTCTTGTCTAAATCATAGGTGAGACAATCTAAGCTCTTACAATATTTATTAGAACCATTGCAAAACATTGTCTACCAGCAAATTCTGAAAACACCAAATTATGCGTTTGATTCCAGCTCTCTCGAACAGTTCGTGACAAATCGTTAATGGTTAAATATGCACTCTGTTTCGGCAATAATTGTAGTCCTGTATAGCTTGTGCTTCCAAAGAGCAGTGACGAAGCTGGTCTCGTTGTAGTGTTCAATCTTATGCAAGAAAGTGAACGCAGTGCTTGAATGGCTCATTGCCAACAATACACTATCGAGATGTAACGATCAATTGTGAAGAGCGAGTCAATGAGCAAGATATTTTTCGAGTGATTCCTTCATTGCAGCAGCAATTGGAGCCACAGCAGCAGGACGACAATGCAACGCTGAAACATAGTGCATATATTTATTAACGATTTATGACGAACTGCAGAGAGAGAGCGTAATCGACCTCCTGAGTCCGAAGTATGTAATTGTTGGAAATGTGTGCTAGAGAAACGAAAGTTCTGATTGTCGTGATTGATTTGGGAGTAAACATGTTTTTGTATCTCAATTCGTATGGTCATGGCATGAATTCCTCCTGACTGGTGGTTGGGAAAACGATGTTTAACAGTCCACTCCAGACATGTCATGATTTTTAAAAATCTGTTTTAAAAGTCTTTATGAGTTACAGTTATGATTTTTCGATATATATTTTCTCGTTGCCATATTATTATTAAATATTAAACAATATGAATTTGCTCGTTAATATTATCTTTTGAACATCGTATGAAGCACAGTCTAAATATATACCAAACTAATAACTCTTATTATCCTTATTACCATTGATATAATCAATTAAATTTTATATATTCGGAATTCCACTATAAAAAAACAATAAAATCGTATTTAATTCCGTCATCTCTAGAGTTAGAAAATTTTATTACACAAAAAGACAGTAGATTTATCCGTATTCGTTACTAAAATGTTGCAAGCCCCTTTAGCCGAATTTTTCCTATTTCTTCTGTATATGCGAGACCCGGAACCACAAAGCATAACCAAATAAATAAAAAAGGAATCTGAAATCGTAAAAACATGAAATCGTAAAAATTAGTCCTTTGTTGTTCACATTCGTTAAAAAATATAATATAAAAACACAGGACATAACAATCGGGAAAACGGGAAGATGAATATGTATGCAATATACGAGTATTGTTACGAGCATTTCGATTCCAAACTTTTATTTAGATTTTTTATTTTATTTCCCAAAATATGTAGTGATTATATGATTTAGACGTGCATTGTTATGATATTCTAAATATCCTGATATTTAAATCCATTTTATAAAAAGGATACATACATGGAAGTTTTTGGGTAAACAATAAAAACAACAAAGTAATGTATTATGCTAGATAATGAGGACATAAAATTACTAATCCAAACATGGTCCGGTATGGCACGACACATGACTTTCCAACTTCATTTTCTGCAGTTATTCTCGTCTCGTGTCGTACGCGACTTGAAGTACATAAATACTTTCCTCTCTTCGTAATTGGAAAAATTGCTTTGTTTTCCGTTTGCCCTTGGATGGACGAACACATTTTAGTTTTTCCTGTATGAAATAAATATTTTCACGATCACCGAAGATTTTATAGTGTTTTTTGTTTGGCGGCTGGATATTAAATAAATGTCGACAACATATCTATAAACAAACTATAATATTTTATTAAGCCATTTAGTTTATGGTTACACGGGAGATAAACTTGTTTGTGTGATTTCAATAAATTGTACCAACAAATGCTGTGAAGCTAGGTGGTCGATACTCGGCCGGATATAACATTTAAATAAATATGCAAAGCACATGTCCTGTGTACTTTGTCATCACCAGCAATAAAAAACTACCCTCCAGGATTATTTATTCTATATATGCATATGAAATTGCAGTTATCTTATGGTATTTTATCATTTCCTTCAAGTTTGGTTGAGGTTGAATTAGCATAAATGATATCATTTTTCTGGACAATAAATTTTGTTTCAAATTTATATTTATATCACCAAATTTCCGTTTGCCATTAAAGGATGCGCATCATATATATGACAAAATGATTTTTGATAGGATCCAAACGACATCTAACTAATTATCGGGAAGGGCGTATATTAAATCCATCTTCTACATGAAACACTGACATCTAATCCGCTTTTTTCGTCTTGTACAAAACATAATTTGCACAACATAATACAAATGTTACATAAAAATCGTCCCCTACACCAATATTTACAATTAATTCGTGTATAGTTGGAAGATAACAACAGGATCCCAAAAAGTCATAAAATTTGGAACATTTACAGTAATAAATTATAATTTTATGGATTTTTAAAAACCGAACATTCATAAAAAATTTAAAAGTCTAAAATTTAAAAAAGAAAAATTCATCAATAGGATTAGATACTGTTGTAAATGTATGTACGTTACTTTCCATATATCACATCAAGAGAACGGAAAATTCGGAAAATTGTGAGAAAAATTATTATTAAATCGAGCGAAAATTTTTCAGTTTTGTAATTTTTGGGTTTGGGCTAAAAAATAAAAAATAAAACAGTAATAACAAACGATAAAACCGTCATTTGGAAATGACACCGAGCACGATATACAATAACTATCTAAATTACAGTGTATACGATATATACGAGTGCTGTGTCTGCTGAAGGATAAATAACACGAAATTGCTTGATTATTTATTTTTAAACTGAAAATAATAAAAAATTAAGATTTATAGGGATTTGCTTTAAATTTTATGTTATATTTATGCGGCAAGAAGAAAATACGCGTGGAGTGAGAACGAGGTGTATAATATAACTTGAAATTCTATGTAAAATATTATTTTTTGCCAGTGAATTTTCAAAAGAACCCTTCTTTACAGTGGCCAAGAGACATGCAATATCTTTATTTAAGCTCCAAAGTAAAGAAAACGAATTAGGTTGTGTTACTTGTGATGTAAGCGAGATGCTTCAGGCAACCGTAGTTTTAAATACGGCTTTCCAAATAAAAATTGTAAATACATATTTTTAAACAAGTTCCTAGCCACTATATAAACAAAAAAAAATTGTTTTTTTAAACACAGAAGAATTATAGAAATTTACGAAGCAGAAACTAGTGACAAAATGTTAATCAATAAATATTAAGATTATTTATTTAATCATACCATTATTGCAACTCTTTTATTTGCGACAAGAATTCATTGTTTAGTGTCTTCATTGAAAAGGGGCTACTTTGAATAGCGAGAAAATGGGATCATAAACTTATCATACGTCATCAATTTTCTGCAGAATATTTACCATGCATTAATCTGTAGAACACACAGTATTCTGCAAAACCGCTGCAATTGTGTAGGCTGCCTATAGATCTTTTGTAAGTCTGGGGTTGCGTATTATTCGGACTGCACGCCGCTGAACTCTCCAGTAACTGGAGGGCAATACCACATTCTCCACCATTCTTTTACCACAAAAGGGTATTCGTTTTGGCTTCGTTTACGCAAGAATGTGCATATTTGTGCTTTATTCTCTTTAAACTTGACCTGAATTTTTGTCCCCACAATGTTTTACTCAAATCGGAATTTGCGAAGTGACAACTTCTAGCCATTCAGTTGTGAAGGAGTAGTCAAAGTCAATCTAAACCAGATTCTAGTGTTTATCAAGAATCCTCTAAAAATCAAAATTATAAAATTTTGAATTATGTATATATCAAAGTTATTACCAAAGAAACGGAAAAAGAAAGCGAGACAATTGTTTTGTTCGTGTGAACAGCACGCCACTTCTATAATTAATTTAATTCACCTTCAACAAATATTTAAATTTACACCGAGTGATGATGGGAAGCATGGAAATAATTTCAGCCTCTTATGATTTACGAGCAATCATTCAAACAAACAATTTTAACCGATGCAGGATCCGATGTTTCTGTAATTCTCCTATCCAATTGAGAAGCATAAATCAGATAAGATGCAATCTGCGCGCTTCAAATAGTACCAGCGTTAAGGTTTACAACACTCGATCATGAATCCTGATATAGGACTTTGACGGAATTTCGTTTAGATATTTATTATCCTGTCGGCTCTTCAATGTCACACACATCAAAAACAAAAAATAATAGATTCGTTTACGTTGTTTATGTCATAAGATCATTATTCAAAATATATTATTGCCAACCTTCGACCATTCTTGTTACCATCCAAAAATTTGCGAGTTTATTGGTCTATTCATTGATATGAGATCAAAGAGGTTTTAAGTAGTTAGGAGATTAAACATTCAATTCAACATCATCTAGAAGCTATTGGTATATCTATCGCTTAATTGTAATGTTCCTCATCCTGATAAACTAACGATATCCAAAGTGGAATTCGAAAGTGTGGAGAAACAAGGAACTTACCGACTGAGTAAAAATACTTTTTACACTAGTATTTGCCGTAGCACTTGGCGAAACACACCTACACTTAATAAACACATTTTATTAAACACTTGTTTTTTATTTCGCAAAATTAATTTTTTTGAATATTTTCGAAAAGTTTAAAAAATCACTCGATCGATTTCGACTTGTTAGGTCATCATGAGGAATATCTACTCAATATAATTTTGCGAAAAAAAAACAAGTGTTTAATGAAATGTGTTTATTAAGTGACTGAGTAAAAGTTGTTGTGCGAGTTTGCAAAATAGAATTCTAAGAATGAAAACGAAATAGAATTCTAAGAATGAAATCAATTGGTCTGATAAAACTATAGTTGCATTCGAAAATTGTAACTCGAAGTTATGTCAATCCGATTGTAGGCACATTTCTATAGCGGTATTGCAACAAAGGGTAGATGAGAACTGACAACCACTGGGTTTTTCCTCGATTAGGCGAAACGGCACATCAGCGGCACATTCTACGTTACAGCGCTTGCTACCGGTAAATTTTGGAAGTATGTTTAGGGATTAAACATTTTTGGTATGTTTATGATTCAATTTTGCCACTCTTTAGTGTAAGACTTCAAACAATGAATTTTTGTCGCAAATAAAGCAACTTGCAATAAATTTATGTTTAAACTGTCTTAATATTTTGTCACAAATTAGCTTCTGCTTAGCAAATTTTTCTTTCTGTGTTTGAAAAAGAAATTTTGCTCATTTTTATAATGGCTTGGAACTTGTTATTACAGGCACACATTTTACATATATTTACAATTAATATTTGGATAGCTGTACTAAAAAACTACGCACAGAGTCACACAGCTAAAGATTGCAATAACCCTGTGTTAATGAAACATTAAAGTTTACATGGCAGATTTATTTAAGACATTTGCTTAAGCATCGCTTAATATAACTAAATTAATAAACTTATAATTTAAGGCAATTCCGGTATTCTGACTCCCTTCATTGGTGTTTGGAATGTAATTTTCAATGTTATCATCACTTATGTTATCATCTCTTTCTCTTTTTTTGCTTTTGCTGGATATTGATAATTTTTTTTGCTTTGTCTAATTTTTGAGTTCTGAAACCAATTATCAATTATCAACAATCATCCGGGTAATGTTTGAATCTTTTTCAGCAAGAGGTACTTAGTCAATTTCGTTTTTCTTCCAAATTTGAATATTTTTAAGCACGGCTTCATGTCGATTGGTTTAAACGTGAATTTTCGTTTTACGATCTAATCCAAATAGTGAGTCCAAATCATAAAAAGTGTCGTTTAATTACACCCAAAATTCTAATATTTTTAAATGACATATACATAACAGTTTAATAAGCTTTTTACCGGATATGATACAGATTGATTAAAATAATAAACAAAAGCATATCCACCCCTTATCAAGCATAAACACTGTGAGGAGTGTATACCGTTTCCTACATACATTTGATTTATTTTCCTTATAACATTCTTCGATGTTATATTGATATACCCGAAAGAAAGTAAAAATTAATAAGAAAATGAAATTCATCTGCGGATCCCTGGATGAAAATGATAGAGAATATAAAAATAAATTATCACCTTTGTATTATTGGATTTTCGTTCGAGATATCCGTACGAACAAAAAATCAAGTTTTATAAATCGAGTATCATCATCATCATGAACCGCTGGGAAGAAAATCAACGGGAGTTCATCTCCTCCAAATACTCGAAATGTATTATATAAGTCGTTATATTCGGATAAATTCTTTTCTTTATATAGTTTTTAATCAATTTAAGACAAAAATAATTTTGCTTTCTTCACTGGTTACTGTATTTACAGTACTATATGTGGTGTTATATGTTATCTTAACATATGACATAAATATCATGACACACCCTTAACATGTTGTGTGTCTGTCGTATATGTTGATAGATAAAATTCAATTATATGTTTCACATGAGTACATATTTTCTTGTTAATTTTATGCTGTTTCTGAAATTGTCAAATTTTTTTTAATCAAAAGCATTATGTGTACTTGCCTCCTTGCTGTATACTACTCGGATTAAATCATATAGCGTTCTTATTGTGTGACGTAATTGGAAATTATATATTTTATGTAGTTAGAATTTTTTTTTACATGCTACAGCTCAGTATGGGATATTAATTTATCACATATTGTGATTTGCCATAAAAAAATTATATCACATGAGTAGAGAGATAGTTTAAATTTCGCTGACTGTAGTTATTTACACATAAAAGTATCATCATTAATTATTTAACAAATAATTATAAATACTTCTCAACATTATTTATTTTAATCCTCAATAATCTATATTCCCATAAAACCACAGCGGTAAAAGTACAATTCATTAATCCCAATCAGTGTCAAATTATTTTTTCTTATATTCGCCCTCCTTTGTCTTTACTAACAGATACGTTATCCGTACAACTCCAATGTAACACATTTTCCAATTTGATTCATTTGTTTTTCAACACAAAATAATCAATTAATTTTAATACAAAGTTTTCACATCACAAAACAGTAATTTAAAAAAATTTCCGAGTTGCTCTTATTGTCGCTATAAAGTCTGCACAAAAAATCACCCTCGCTCAAATTTTTTGATAATTAAAAGTTCTATTAATAATTAAACATGTCGAATATGAAATTGCGGGGAGTTTGTAGTGAGTTGATTTTCGAACAAATGTATTAAACTGTAATTAAAATGTCACAATTGTTGTTCTATTTTATTGAAATTAATAATTACTTAAGTTTTAGTTTTTGGAAAGAGTATAGTATATTCGTAGTTCAGTCTTTAAATTATCATCTATGACAGAGGTTTGAATCGAGTGAATAATGAAGCGGGATTTATTAAATTAAACGCATTTTGCTGCTTAAAAATATTTGTTGCAATTAAAATGAGATTTATAATAAAATCGAAATTAAAAAGTATAAAATCATTATACGTAAAGGCCTCAGCAGTACCTCAGCTGATTCGGTTTATACTCACTATTTCACTTTGTGTATCGATCGTCCTGCTCTAATTGAAAATATAAATTTAATTGTAATACTCATGCCATGTTCACAACCAATCATTGATGGTCCAGCCAACTTACATTGAGTTAATTAACCTAAAAGTAAACAAGAACATTACAACATCAATTAATACTACACATACTCACCAATTTTATAATCGTATATTTGTATACTCGGTAATCAAGTAAAATCAACCTAAAATTAAGAAATGTCATATAAAGTATTAATTTAATTATACATAATTTGTAAATTAGAAAGACAAATTTTGTATTTACCTTTTCCAAAATGTTATAAACGTCAAATGTAAATCTAAACTATTTGTCAATAATGCAGTTATCTTCATTATCATAATTTAAGATGTACTAAATTAAAGCAGTTAGTTTTATGTTATTAAATATTAGTACTTTACTTAGTGTAAATTTGAATAGTACCTTTAACCTGGCAAATTTAGTATCATCTACATTAATTAAACATTTAAAATTGACAAACATTAACGAACAATATTGTATTGGAAAAATAAAATATATTCTCTTGAACTGGCGAACAGAAAGGATTACTAAAATCTAAGTTTCTTTAAAAGTGTGTATATATTTAAGTAAATAATAAATTATTGTAAAATCAATGATAAAGTGTATTTCATTTTTAATCTGGCATATGCAAATAAAATAAAAGTGCAATTCATAAACCAAATTGGCTCTGGTTCATATTCGTCGGGATTTTCTGTGTATATCATCTAACAGCTGTACAATCCAGTTATTCAGCATCATCTTTCGGATATCAACTGTAATTTCATCGTACGAGGTCATCGGAATATCTTCATCAACGCTTCCTACAGCTGGTTCTCCACATCTGTATTAACATTTTTTGGTGCCGAAACCCGGGAACAATATCCCACTATAAGCTAAGTAAATTTTATCAATTAATCTACATTATATAAATTTACTACTGTGTGTAACTGTTTAAATTTGTGTGAGAAACCGCGTGGAATAACGGTATCAATTAATAATCGAAATTATCAACACAAAATTACAAACCCATAGCTGTAGTTTTACACACGTTTTGGGTATAATTATTTTAATTAATCATCGTTCGAGAGTGATTTAAATTGTAAACATGACTGATAGATTAATCCGATTACGAGATCGTGCTCATAACCAAATACTCCACATTATGAAATTCGCAGAGACGGTAACCGAAGCTACCAATCTCGAGGAAATTAGAACCCGCCTTGATGTTCTCGAGAGTAGGTACCAATCATTCAACGATACTGAAATTCAGTTATACGAAAACCCGAATTATGAGCCGATTACCGAAACAGTTGACAGTCTCTATTATAAAACACGTGCGCTCTTAAGTAAATTCAGTAGCCACAATGCTCGCGATACAAACCGCGACTTAAATGCCACATTAGAACAATTCATAGATCAGCAAAAAACGTTCTATGAAGGTGTTAACACATCCCAGCACGTGCGTCTTCCAAAAGTTAACATCGAACAGTTTTCGGGTGACTATAAACACTGGGCATCGTTTTATGATTTATTCAGAACTACGATTCATAACAACCAGCATATTAGTGATGTCCACAAATTTCAAATGCTTAAGGGACTTCTGTCGGGCGAAGCAGCCGCGCTTATACGGCATATAGCTATCACGGAAAATAATTACTTAGAGGCCTGGGACAAACTATGCAGTAGATTTAATAAAATGACTCCTATTGTGACTTCTTTAATACAATCGTTTTGTGATCAAAAGCCATCACAGGGTACAGGAAGGGATCTACGTCGCATCACCGAAACAGCCGACGAGATCATACGTGGACTTCGCGCATTAGGACCGAATGCTGAAACTCGTGATCCGTGGTTAATCCACATTTTATTGAGCAAAATAGATAGCGAATCAAAACAATTGTGGGCGAATGAATCGGTAGATAAGGAATTCCCTTCATTCGAATACTTACTCAAGTTTTTAAATAGAAGATGTGATGCCCTAGAGATTTGCGACGCAAGCACAAAAAAAATGTCCGCAAAGGTTCCAACCAAATCCTTTTTTTCTGCAAATTCGAATTCCGCATTGAAGTGTATGAGTTGTGAGCAAAATCATCCTTTATTTAAATGTCCGCTTTTTAAAAATAAGAATGTGGAAGAAAGAATACGAATGGTAACTGAACGAAGTTTATGTCGTAATTGTTTGAGAAGTGGCCATTTAAGCACCAAATGTTACACCAAGTTCTCATGCCTCATCTGCTCCAAACGCCATCACACACTGCTCCATCAAGTCGAAACGCAATCAGAATCAAAGCAAGCATCAACGAGTCATCACGTAGTTACGAATAATCAAGTAAACGAAACGATTGAAACAGCATCAACTACTAAATCCACAAATAAACAAACAACACCAGACGTAGGCCAGAACAATACACAAGTATACACACTTTATTCTTCGCCAACCACGGTACTACCAACAGCACTCGTATATGTACGGTCACGTACCGGAGAGCTCCAGTTAGCACGCGCACTACTAGATTCCGGATCTCAAACATCGTTTGTTACCGAAAACTGTGCCCAACGCCTAGGTCTTAAGCGAATGTCATCTTCCATGAGTATCTACGGCCTAGCATCATCATCAACTGGACAAACAAAGGGAAAAATTGATATGACGATTCATTCACTTATAGATAAACACTATAATTTAAAAGTTACTGCTCATATCATAAGCAATATTACAAATATGTTACCAACAAAACCAATTAGTTTCAATAACCAAATTATGGATTTAAAACTTGCAGATCCATCGTTCTTTAAACCCCACAAAATTGATCTTTTACTTGGTGCAGACGTTTTCTTCGAGATTTTGAATCCAGAACAACGGGTAGTAGACGGATTTCCAAAGCTACAGTCTTCGAAATTTGGCTGGTTAATAGCAGGGGTATGCAGTAAAGATTTAACGAATGCTATTAATTTACATACCACACGCCACCCTATTATCCACATCACTAATGATGACCTTCATCAACTACTTAATAAATTTTGGGAGGTTGAGGAGGTAGTTCCCCAATTCAACTTTGATGCACCGAAACATCCTTGTGAAATATTTTATGAACGAACGACAACACGCGACGCAAACGGCCGATTCATTGTCAAACTACCATTCAAGGAACCAAGGACTTCGCTGGGGAGTTCATTTGAAGCAGCTTATCAGAGATTACGAGCAATGGAAAGAAAATTCGAAAAAATACCGGATTTTTTTGAAGCTTATCAATTATTTATGGACGAATACATTGCTTTAGGACATATGTCACATTTACCACGAGATAAAATTCCAACTCAAGATGATACACGATACTTTTTACCACATCACGCCGTTATCAAACCCGGAAGCAGTACGACGAAGCTACGAGTTGTGTTTGACGCTTCATGCAAAACTAGTAATCAAGTGTCTTTAAATGATATTCTACAAATTGGACCTAATATTCAAACTGACTTGTCAACAATTATTTTAAGATTTCGGAAGCCTGCGATTGCCCTTGTGGCTGATATAGAAAAAATGTACCGACAGATTCGGGTAAACTCTGATGATGCAAATTATCAAATTATACTGTGGCGGAAAAGACCGACCGATCAGGTAAAATGTTATAAATTGAACACAGTGACGTATGGGACTGCTTGTGCACCTTACCTAGCAGTGAAAAGTCTAAAACAATCCAGTACGGCTTTTCAAGATTTATATCCAAAGGCTACTCATGTGATCAACAACGATTTCTATATTGATGATATGCTCACCGGGTGTGACAGCGTAGCCGAAGCGGTGTTGCTCAAAGATCAAGTAACGAAAATCCTACAACAAAGCGGATTCAACCTTAGAAAATGGAAATCGAATTCATCGTTATTTCTGAAATCGTTTTCCAAGTATGAAATCGAAAACATTCCGAAACTAATCGAAGACGACTCGTGCATTAAAACATTAGGAATTATCTGGAATGCAGAAACGGATACATTCTCGTTCAAAGTAAACCAGATTGATAAGAACGTAAATTGGACCAAACGGAAAATACTGTCCACAGCAGCCAAAGTTTATGATCCTTTAGGGTGGCTTGCACCGACTGTAATACTGTTTAAGATCTTAATGCAGAAAATATGGTTGCTTAAAATAGAATGGGATACCAGTTTACCGGACTACATCACAAATTCTTGGCAAAGGATCTACCAGTCACTAGGGGAACTAGAATCAATCCAAATACCTCGACGTTTGACGAAAATACAAAATCCGAACGTTTTGCAGTTGCATGGGTTTTGTGACGCCTCTGAAGCAGCATATGGCTGCGTAATATATTTAAGAGCAATTAACGAAAATGACGAAATCACCACAAATATATTATATTCAAGGAGTAAAGTGGCACCTATTCAACAAATCTCTCTACCTAGACTAGAACTGTGCGGTGCGACGCTTCTGTGCAAATCTCTGAAAAGGTGTATCGCATCGTTAGGCTATGAAGGGATACATATTTTTGCTTGGACAGACTCAATGATCGTTCTTCATTGGCTGTCTGATGTGCCACGAAGATGGTCCAGTTTCATTGGCAATAGAACTTCATACATTCTGGAAACCATCCCACGAAGCAAATGGCAACATGTAGATTCAAAGAATAATCCGGCTGATGTTATATCCAGGGGACTAAATCCACGAGCACTGTCGACATCACAGCAATGGTGGCATGGCCCACAATGGTTAAGCAATCAAGAACAAAATTGGCCAAATCCAAAGACAGGAACAGTGTGCGCAGACGTAGAGCCATTAGAGGAGAGACCAAAATATGTCAACGTTCTAGCAACAACAGCTACGGATGATGATATCGTAGAAATATTATTGGGTAAATTTTCTTCTTGGTTCAAAATAAAAAAAATAATGGTCTACGTATTGAGATTTATGCGGTTACATCGGAGGCACTGTCAGAACCAACATAGTATGAAAATTACACCAGCGGATTTGAATGAAGCAGAAGCCGTACTACTTCGTACTATTCAAAATTTATCATTCAGCACTGAATTACACATCATAAGGAAAAAATCCTCTCTGCCTGCAAGAAATCCATTATCATCGCTTGATCCGTTTATAGATTCAGCAGGATTACTACGAGTAGGTGGCCGACTAAAGAAATCATCTTTATCTTATTCTACGAAGCATCCTGTGATTTTACCAAAAACCATAAAATTTGTCACCTTATAATTCGAGATATACATATAAACCATATGCATGCAGGAAACTCTCTCACATTGAGTATTGTCAGAAACAAATATTGGATGATAGGTGCCCGACATATGATCAAACGCTGCATGAAATTATGTACTGTGTGTATCCGCTATCGACATCATAAAGTTGAACAGAAAATGGCAGATCTACCAGCAGTCAGGTGTACGCAAGGACGACCATTTTCCAAGGTCGGTCTAGATTATGCAGGTCCAATATATATTAAAACGAGCAAACGAAAAAATGCTCCAGTGGAAAAGGCGTATGTTGCTCTATTTGTATGCCTGATCATCAAAGCAGTTCATTTGGAGGTTGTAAACAGTCTCGATACTGAGTCATTTTTAGCGGCGCTCAAGCGATTCATTTCAAGAAGAGGAACACCAGAAGATATTTGGTGTGACAATGGTTCCAATTTCATCGGTGCTAATCGAGAACTTCAACGGCTCAAACAGCAAATTGTAAGCCAATCAAATACTTCACTAATTTCTGAATTTCTATTACAGAAGTCTATAAGGTTTCATTTCAATCCCCCACATGCCCCTCACTTCGGAGGACTATGGGAGGCCGCCGTTAAATCTTTTAACTACCATTTTAAAAGAATAATGAATGTAAATCTAACGTTCGAAGAGGTAACTACCTTGGTGATCCAGATCGAAGCACTACTCAACTCAAGGCCGTTATGTAGAATTAATGATGATCCAGCTGATTTAGAAATGTTGACACCTGCACACTTCCTAGTCGGAGAACCATTAACATTAGTTCCTGAACCAAACTTAACCGAGATCCCACTAAACAAGTTGTCAAGGTGGCAAAATATTCAACAGCGACTTCAAGGATTTTGGAATCGATGGCATCGTGACTACCTTAGTACGCTACAGCAAAGACACAAGTGGAAAGCAAATTGTACTCAGTTCAAGGTCGACGATGTAGTTATTATTCGAGAAGACAATTTGCACCCCAGTCAATGGATACTTGGAAGGGTAACAGATCTTCATTCTGGAAGTGACGGTATCACACGCGTAGTCACGATAAAAACATCAAAAGGCGAGTTCAGACGTCCGGTTAATAGACTAATCATATTACCTATTAAGGAATAATAATTCCTTAAGGCGCGGGAGAATGTTCACAACCAATCATTGATGGTCCAGCCAACTTACATTGAGTTAATTAACCTAAAAGTAAACAAGAACATTACAACATCAATTAATACTACACATACTCACCAATTTTATAATCGTATATTTGTATACTCGGTAATCAAGTAAAATCAACCTAAAATTAAGAAATGTCATATAAAGTATTAATTTAATTATACATAATTTGTAAATTAGAAAGACAAATTTTGTATTTACCTTTTCCAAAATGTTATAAACGTCAAATGTAAATCTAAACTATTTGTCAATAATGCAGTTATCTTCATTATCATAATTTAAGATGTACTAAATTAAAGCAGTTAGTTTTATGTTATTAAATATTAGTACTTTACTTAGTGTAAATTTGAATAGTACCTTTAACCTGGCAAATTTAGTATCATCTACATTAATTAAACATTTAAAATTGACAAACATTAACGAACAATATTGTATTGGAAAAATAAAATATATTCTCTTGAACTGGCGAACAGAAAGGATTACTAAAATCTAAGTTTCTTTAAAAGTGTGTATATATTTAAGTAAATAATAAATTATTGTAAAATCAATGATAAAGTGTATTTCATTTTTAATCTGGCATATGCAAATAAAATAAAAGTGCAATTCATAAACCAAATTGGCTCTGGTTCATATTCGTCGGGATTTTCTGTGTATATCATCTAACAGCTGTACAATCCAGTTATTCAGCATCATCTTTCGGATATCAACTGTAATTTCATCGTACGAGGTCATCGGAATATCTTCATCAACGCTTCCTACAGCTGGTTCTCCACATCTGTATTAACATGCCATGGAAAAGGTAATGGGCCATTGATTTCATTTGTGTGATCAATTAACACAGAGGCGGCGAGAATATGATGGAACTGTATTGTAATAAATTTTCTTTGATATTTGTGGTAGAGCGCTGTGAATGGTTTTCGTAAGCTATTTTTGGCTATTTTAAATTGCTTTGTTTGGGAGTTGATGTAGTTATCAATTGTTGGTATAAGAAGGCAAATTGGCAGTTTTGCATGGAACCCTTGTGTGAGGTTTGGATTTATGTGTCCAGGTTGGTTGGTCTCTTTGTTGAATATTATAGATTTTTTGTTGAAGTTTGCCAGCAGTTTCGCGGGAGTAGTGTCATTTTTGAAATTTTAGGATGATCGGATAATCTGTCATGGATTCATCAGCGCTTTGTGAAGCATGGTTGTTGTTGATTTGTTATGTTGGTGGGAGATCCCTTGGTGAATGGTAGAGGTTTCACGGAGAGAGGATTCGAACCGTCTATTGGAATTGTTTCGGAAATAACTTTGTGTGTTGTAATGTGTTTGGTTTTTTGTTCTAGAGGGTGCGGGTATCGGGTACTCCTGGATAAACATTATATTTTTTTTGGTACATTTTACTTTGGTTATTTATAAAAATGATTCTTTTCACAATGTGATTTCAGAGAAACTAATTTCACTAATATTCCTTCATTATTATTCAGCGTTTGAGTATTAAAATATTATATTTTATTTTGATGAGCAATTTAGAGTTATCGAGGTTTATTAGGTATTGAATATTAATACTATTATTCAATGCAGTTCCTGTTGAATCTAATTTATTTAGTTCTAATGCAAATTTTTGATTACAGAAGATCTTTGAGGTCGCAATATTTTCTAATTAAAAATAAAATTTTAATTTAATAATCGGAAGAGCACACAAGGTAGGAATCATAATGGCTATCGGGTTTCTAATACATTTGATATTTCAGCGGATATTTAATTTTTGAAATTACAGATATTTTAGTTAGAGACTGTAAATTGGTGAAGGTTTTGATTAGCTTGTTCTAGGTTGGATAAATAATTATCGCTGGTTGTTCTTTTTATGATTTATGATTTATTTAATTCGATTGGGTTATTTGATTATCAAGGATCCTACAGTTATGTTAGTTACTTATGATTAATTCTGTCATCTTACAGATTCCTGATTGCTTGAAAAGTTTTATTTAATTCTGGTTTAATTTGTTTAGGTATTCGGGTTCTAAAACTGTGCCAAACATCCATTATTGATATATTACCTTACATGTTTTAGATTAGCTGTTTTTGAAACCAGATTTCGTTTGTCCGTTTTTTATTTTTATAAATAAACATGTTTGTATTAGATTATTGATGGCAAGGACAAATGATCTTCACATTATATGATTTTTTTATTTAACTATTTTTTATAAATAAATCCATTAAATCAACAGATTCACAAAAATTCTATCCGTTGAAGTTAAACAGGTCGTGCGTTCCGTTCCTCCTTTGATACGAGTACTATAATATTTGGTGATTTCTCGATTCGATTTATTTTATTTTGATTTAATTTGTTTTAAGAGAACCAAATTAATTTAGTTAATTAATACAATTATTACATTTATTTTATTCAAGTATAATTAAAGTCATAATAATGACATTTTATTTCAAGAAATTTACTGCAACTTAATTAATTATACATTTTTTTAAAGATGCCGATTATTTATAACCAAAAAATAAAATCAAAAATAATTGTGTTGTCTTATGCCAACTATCTTATATGATATTTCAACTGACAATTTACTAACTATTGACTACTTAGGTGTCTGAAACCGGGTCAATTTCCATAATAAGTAACAAACCTTTCCTATCTTTGGGTACTTAGATTGGCTTGATCTAGGGCCTTCCTATTAATATAATCTTGCGCGAGATACCACATTGAGCAGTTTGACTACAGCATTTAATCTTAAGTTGTTGTAGTCCGACGGGACCCATAACCGTCAAGTGAATTAGGAGGATTTCTCAATAACCAAGATCAGTATCGTGTTAACTGGGCGTCATCATCCCTATCGAGCGTATCGCATTCGACGTCTCTTTATACAGTTTTAAATAATGAACGGTTATTAGAAGTAGCTTCTCTTAATTAAGATTTGAGCATATGTATTGTTTATTTATTTATTGTTTAGCAATTAACGGTTTTTAGCTCCACACACACACGTGCCACTAATGGTCATTCTGGTATTTCACATGCACCGTCCTAAATTTGTCCCTCTTGTAGAAATGTGTCACATTTCTAATATTGAATTCCATAATATAATTCATTGTGACAATATTATGTTTTGCGTATATGACATTGATCGGAAACTAATTTATCATGTAGGTATTTCACAATTGCGGTCTTACTTTGAGAAATTTACAACAACAATCCCATATATGTAATTCCAAATTGGAATAGTTAAACCAACTTTTCTGCTGGTATAGAATTATTCTATTCCAGCTGTAGTTTTAATGTTCACCACCAGGGCAGTTTTATTGAATACTTTTATTTTTAAATGTATGCAATAAAAATATAAAAGTGATTTTTGTTATTTTGACATCGAATTTTTCTTAACAAGACGAAAAATTAGTTATGATTTGTAATAATATTCAATAATTTTCTAGCATATTACTATTTAAATGAATATATTTAGTTGCGTCTTTACGTTGTTTTCAAATTGAAAATGTAATTGTTACCAACTAATAAAAATAAATTAAAAAATATCTTTGGTTGTTACTTTGAGCACAAACTAATTCTATACCAGAATAGAATTAGCTTGTACCAAAGTAAGACCGCAAATATGACAGAATAAGATTGGTATTCTGACCCCAATATATATTTCCAAAAAACAACCGTAAATTTTATTATAGTATCGCGTCAATCTACTGCTTCGTTTCAGGGCAATTATATATTTGATGCAAGAATTAAAGAATCTTTTTAAAAGAGTCCGAGAATTAGTATCTTCCTAATAATATTTAAAAAAAAATATATATTTTGGCTCAAATACAATTTCTCTTTACGGACTTGATTTGCACTAAAATATCTAAATGACAAAAAAAGGTGTACAATTAACAACAACTTATTTCACCATCAAACAATTGTATTGAATCACAAATCACAAGGACACAAGGTGGTTTCACCGAAAACGGCTATGCAAAATTATTTTTAATGTCATTTCTCATTTCATTACAAATTGCTCTAACAAGTCTTGTCACAACATGACTGAGATTGCTGCTTTAGTAAAACTAAACACAAAACCTTACAATTTTAGATGATGATGTTAAACGTGATGATGTTAAACGATGTTAAACAATCATCATTGAGGCACATGTGGCTTGAAACCATCTGTAAAATCGATCACACTTTAGTCGGTTCTCAAGTTTACGGTTCTCAAGTTAAAATTTACTTTGAAAATCAGTCGTCGATTCGCGCAATATAGACGACCATTTTTTTGTATGAAAATATGGATAACATTGATCCGGACGAGATTTGGTTTCAACAGGATGGCGCTACGTGCTACGGCGACCGCAACTATCTACTTATTAAAAATAAAAATTTGACGATAAGTTGATTTCGAGAAATGGATCTGTCAATTGGCCTCCAAGGTCGTGCGATTTGACACTTCTCGATTATTTTCTGTGGGGCTACGTGAAGTCACTGGTTCATACTGATAAACCAGCAAAAATTGACGCCTTGGAGGCCAGCATTGTTCGATTTATTCGCGACATACGGCCAGCAGTGTTTGAAAAAGTGGTCCAAAATGCGTTTCGTCAAGAACAGCTGCGGTGCGTATATACCCGAAATCATTTTCAAATATTAATGCCATGTATTGACCTTCGAATAAAAAAATTTTTTTTATTACAATTTAATTTTTTTGATATTTTTTACAATATTCAAGTTCTACCGTGCTTAAAAAACACCCCTTATTAGTAATAACGACAGACATCAATCCCTATATATAAAATGAGAAAACAACGAACCTGATATTACTTAATGAAAAAATAATCTATTAAAAATGACGTAAAGTTATGGCGTATTACGTTGGCAAGTCAAGAAGTTGGTAAGAGTTCGATTGCAAAATACCGCGGACAGACAAAATAAACACGATAAAAAAATAATTAACTGAGTAACTTGGACTTCCATGAAAAAATGACATGGCATATTAACCCATAATATTAACGATCTAGTATATTTTTTTGAAAAGGGCAATCAAGTAAATCATAGAGATTTTGTGAGCTTGCACAAACTTCTAAATCCTGACACACCATTGTTAATTTCCCATGCAGATCATTGACTATATCGTCCATCCATCGAGTAGTCGGCTTTCCACAAGGACCTACTTTGGAAATTGTCAACTCCAGGGATTATCGTCGATTAATAAGCTATAGTAGCTGGTTCGGTTTATAGTACTCTTGGTGCTAGTTCAAAAGTCTCATTCAAGGTGGATTTACATATCCGACGATTTTTCGGCGCGACTGCTTGCCGCAGGAAATTCGGCGAACGCGTATTATCGATGATTTACATATTCAACGATTTTTCGGCACAGTTTTTTCACACATCCATACATAAACAATAGAATGACACATAATATAAAAAAAACAGATGAAGTTAAAAAAAAATTATTCTATGTATGCTGTGTCGTTGCGCCGAAAAGATAAATTTTGTTCATGTCTTCGCCGTGCCGAAAATTCGGCGAAGAAATCCTTTCTGATTGGTTGAATGTGCCACGTGATGTTCGGCGCAGAAAAATCGTCGGATATGTAAATCCACCTTCATTCATTAAAACATATTACAAGCGGTACCCAACCAAAACAATGGTCCCACAGCGTGCGTGTCCACAAATGGACTATATGAACCAAGATGTGCTTCTCGATACATTTTTTTAGTTTGGCGACGTTATGATCTTCATCAGCCAAAGAAGGAAATGATCGAGTCATCTCGACGTTGAGATTACTTTGGTGAAAGAAGAGGTTCTTTCTCCAGAGAGATTATGAATCCCGTTGCTACGTCGGTGGTAGTTAATGTAATATTTGTAATGTTTAAATTATTGATGTAGGGCATCTGTTCTTTGTGTCCTTTCTTGTGTCGTTTTTTGTCTGTAGAATCGGTTGGAGGATTTCCCCGCAGCTGTGTGTCTTTTTAAGATCGCTGTGTATTTTGAGGAATATTTTGCTAACGTATATGCGGTTCTCGTCTCAAATAGTATTCTTACATTTTTTGTCATCTAACCAATTATTTTTAGTTATCGTCCTAAATTAAACTACGAATAGTCTCTTGTGTTGCTTTATATCTTCCTCTAATCTCTCACGAACTTCTAGGAGATGTTGGATGGACGGTTTTTTAAAATTCTCAAAACACGCTTATTAAAATCGTCGATATTCGAACGAACTATTTGTTGGAAACGCTTTTTGTACGTACACATAATAGTCACATTCAATCCACAGTACACATGTGTTTTTATCGATTCGTTTATGTAGGAAATATGCGCTCCATTAAATTGTAGAACATGGCTATTTCAGTGGTACACGTCTGTTATAAACAGAGTGTATTGGACCCGGGCCGATGATCGTATTAGTCTTGGAGGGTAGTAAATTTTTGAACAACTCATGTATATTTTTCAATGTGATCAATTCTCAATAGTTTCAAACTTCTAATAAGGAACTAATGATGATCCTTTAAAAAACTGTAACACAAGACAAAATAAAATTTCCCTCACTGTATATATCTTGTGATTTATGTGCGGTTTTTGAAATACGATAAGATATATTTTGATGTTGGAAGTTCTAAAATTTTTTTGTGAATTAAATATTACGACTTTTGTGGCTTACCTTTTTATTTTTCCAAATACGTACGACATATCACCCAACAGCAAAACAATTGAATTAAAAGATGTGTTATTTTATTATTTGTATTTAGGAAATTTAAGACGTACGGAAGATTAAATTTTATTTTTGTCATGTGTCATTTCATTTTTGTGAGAGGATTTATTGAAGGGGATTAGAAAATAATAAAAATTCGTGAAAAAGCCAAAAAATTAATTTCCTTCCATTAACTTCAATTAAAATTGATAATAATCATAAATTTTATGTTTGCTTTTTTACTTTGATGCGATTAAATTTTTTTTCAACGATATTTCTAATTAGAGGGACGATCGCCTTTAAAAGTAAGTGTACCATTTCAGCACAATGTAGAGAGGACAACAACCTTTAATGATTCAATCAGTATTCATGTTGTTGGGTTTGGTATTATCGGAAAAAATTATATAATCCGTCAAATCCGTTGTTTGTGTGCTGTATGTATATTATTCGACTATCTATCAGTCGTTGTGTAGAATTAAAACTCCGTCCCACCACACCCAGGCAAAATCAATTCAACTTAATTTTCCATTAAAATTCAATTTGATGTTTTATTTTTGTATGTTATGGAACTGCTGTCGTTGTTTTCACATCGCATGCAACTATATACTCGTATATGTATATACAAAAAATATGTCTATTCGTATCTTTAACCCGAGTGTAATCAAAAATTCATTCAAACTACACAACAGTTTTTATTTTGCTGTCGTTTATCAAAATCTAGTCATATGTCTGCGATTAAAAAATATCACATAAAAAATCCATCAAACGTAACAAAAACACACAATCGAAATCTCCATTAAAATTAACAATAGACCGTACAGTTTATCCGAAAAGTTCACCGCAAGAATATAAAAATCATCTAGCATACAAAAAAGGAAATTGAATCGTCCTGTGTTGGAATCATAAAATCAAAAAAATATTCTAATTCGGTTATCAATTTTGGTCGTCGACGATTTTATTTCCTTTTATTTTCATATTTTTACGAGAGTTTTTTGTTGTTGTTTATTTTCTTCCGGGATAAAAAATAAGGATAATGATCAATAAATCAAAACTAATAAAAAAAAATATTGTTGTTATAATGTTAAATGGAATCGCAATGCGAATAAGAAAATCAGAATAAACAGGGCACAATCCTGTTTACACTTTAATATATTAGGGGATTTAGGAGAACACCAATTGTTAATTCTTTGTATTGTGATTAAATTAGAAAGGATCGATGCTACCAGATAATCACAAAAGAAATACAAAAATTAATAAAACATGTACTGGCGTTTCGTGGAGTAACTCTGTGCCGATTGTTTTTTTTTCTAATTGTAGCATCCAAAATTAGAGAGATAACATTTTTCAGGTTTTGAAAATGGGATTACGTGTGAATACTTAAGTTTAATGACCAAGCAAATGTTAAGCTGTGTAACTTTATAAGTTCCGCGAAAATCTGTTATGACAAATATACGATTATTAAAGTTATTGCAAAGTGATTATTTAAGAGATCCGTTTTTTATTTCTGGGGCGGTAGAACACAAATTTCAGTCGCCAATCAGTCCCATTAGAGCATATTATAAATTCTATATTTTCAAACATATGATTCAGGAAGGAGGGAAGGAAGCATGGAAGAGGGAGATAAAGGGACTAACAACTTCACCAACAACACCAAACAACCAACCATTGCTAGGGTTATTACAAATTCGGTTATTCACATGCACAAAAAGTAAACTATGAAAAATTACTTTATGGCATTTGAAAATGTCTCAGTCGCGTCGACTTTGCCTCAAGAGAACTACTTACCAATAGTAAATCAATAACTACGATAAAAATTGGTTTTAGTACAGATTTTCCGATCTGTACTAAAACGATAAAGTTGATGGTATTTTGCAAAATTATCAAGAAAAAATGGTTACCAAAAATGGTTTGTGGGAGGCTCATTTCTGTTTACATATCAAATACCTTAGCGACGTCTACTTAGCATATACATACATAATAGGTACCAGAATAAATCACGTAAAAATTCTAGTTTGCGAGTTTTGAAAGAATTTTGACCTCTCGCTGTACTACAAATTTATAATCAGTATTGTAAATAAGAATTCAATTAAATCCACACCACGTAATAATTTTTTACAGCATTCCGACAACCCATCAGTATTTTATGGCATTATAATTTCTTCCCATCTCATAATTTCTAAATAATTTTTTTTTCATAACACTGTCTGCATCGTACGTAAGTTCGCAATAAAGAAAAAATAGTTAACAATAACCGAACGAACTGAAGAAATCGTAAAATTTTTTGTTATCCTTGTGCGCTGAATCAATTTTAAGTTTAGGGCAAAATTTGGATTTTTTATTGTAATTCAAATAATTATATCAGTGTAGCGAGAAAAAGAAGAAGAATGAAAAGTTTTTATTGCTTTTAAATGTCTTATAAAATCATAAAACTTATTAATTTTTTTTTTATTTTTTTTTTATAGAAAAGATGGGTTTTATTAGAAATATGATTTAAATGGTAATCCTGAGTATGAATTGTATCACCTGGTTGTTTAAACAGCTGAGATGAGCGAAATACCTTAAATTTATAAGACTATTAAATTTGTGTTTTTAACTTTTAATGTTATTGACCTATTATTGTATCCCAAAGGAAATAGGTTCAATAACATAAGGAAGGGTTGCGTCATAAAATGTTATGCATATAGGAATTTGAGGAATTTAATTTTAACAAATAGAACGAAATGAAATGATGGTTAGATGCGGCATTCGCTAGCTTTTCAAAAGTATAAAGATCAGCAAATATTCAATTCAAGTTAAAAAAAAATCTAAAACCAAATAT
The DNA here is from genome assembly GCA_947310385.1 of Nephrotoma appendiculata. Taxonomy (NCBI): domain Eukaryota; kingdom Metazoa; phylum Arthropoda; class Insecta; order Diptera; family Tipulidae; genus Nephrotoma; species Nephrotoma appendiculata. The sequence continues at coordinate 375,176,654 of OX371224.1, read as the reverse complement.
AATCGTACTATAGACGAGTCGATAGCCATCGTGCCGTCAGCATAATTTCTCTATGTGAAAGTTACAGAGAATGGCCCACATCAAGACATGGTGATGGTTTAACTTATCTTCTTGGTTTACATAGAAGCTGTACTACTTTAAAATGATGCTGTGCTAGATATTTAGATATGTAGTGCGAAGTTGTAACACTATACCATTTATTAAGCTCCCCTATACCGTTATTAATATTGATCAAAGACGCCGAGATAAATAAGTATCAAAAATTCATAAATACAATAGAATAATATTGGTATCGACTAAGATCGAAATAAATTACTGGTTTGTTTTTCAATACATTCGTATGTGTGGAACATATTCGAATCGTATCTTGTCGTATAATTCGAATGAAAATTATGGCATAAATAAAACATAAAGTAAAACCCTTTCAATAAAATTAATCCAATTTTTCAATAAGTTTATTTTGGTTGTTCGTTCGTTTCAGAAAAGGAAAAAATAATAATAATCCTTGTAAATGTATCCGAGTACGTTTTATCCTTTTTTTGTTGTAAACAAACGAACAATGTTATAATAAACACTGCCACGCAAAATGTACTGTGACCGTATCTCTAAATTCAAGCCACATCTCATTGAATGTCTTTTGTATGTACATTGAACTATTGTTGAGCTAATGGCTCATAAAAAACGAATCATAATATGTGTATGACAATATTGCCAATTTTGTGTACACAACTTGCGACAAAATCGAATCATTTTCGATCAATTTTCTTTATGGCCGATGGAATGGTATTTCGGGTTTTCATCAAATTGTTCTTTTTGAATTATGGGAGGTAATTTTTTTGTTATAAGCATTATCGTAATGAAATTTTTTGATCTTCTCTCCTCATCTCATTTTGCCGAGAATGCAAAATATGTATCTCTAAGGATCTGTTATATATTTTTTCGAAATTCGTTGAGAAGAATTTTTTGTTTTCCTCTTTTTAAATTACGGGAAAATACACCTTCTATTTGTGAAATAAGCACGGAAAATGTTTTGAGTAAATTGTTTATATTAGAGGTGTTCTTAATCCTACTATGGGCATCTGAACCAGAAAAAGTTTGTGGGCAGTCTTATGAGGATAAATTAATAATTTTTTCGCATTATCAGAATTACTTACTTGTTCATGGATCTTGTCTATGGCCATCTGATAGGCCCTAATTCTAGGTAAGCTGTTGATAGATATTGGGGCTTTTAAACTCCTGGACTTAGGATGAGGACATAATTTTAAACTGGATAAATTTCTAAAAAGCTATATTTCTAGTTCCAGGGCCATAGCGCTAGTTTGGAATACTAAGATGCCTAAATTTATGAATGCACAAGACCTTTACAAAAGACACGTTTATATTCTATTACAATTAACTTGTCAACACCAACAATTTCGTCGTGTTGCATTTTTTCCTAGTTATTTTTGGATAGTTGGGTTTGTGGCAAAAAAAATCCAAAGTCGGTCTCGAGATATTGTGGTGTTGTGTGGTTCTTTTAGTTATTTAACTTGGGCCGAACTCAACCTTCTCGACATGCTGGTCAAAAAAGCTTAGCAAAAGCAAATTCAAATCGAACAAGCTATCTTCAAGATGTCGTGTATGCTGCAGACAAATATCCATACAGCCAGACATTCTTTGTTTTATTTTTTCGCACTCAGGGACTTTTAAGAACTTGTTGAATTTGCTCCTCAGTCTTGTTAAAGTTTGTAATAATTTTTTTTAATTACATATTGTAAAATCCGAATAAATTGGCTTCAAATAGATTTTAATAATATCGCCTTCTAACACACTAGTGCTGATCTGTATATTCTGAATATTCAATACTAAAATCACTAAAATTCTTGAGATGTTTTTTATTGCTGAAACACTTAATAAATAATTTATTGAATTTTCAACGAATTTGAAATATACCGATAATTCTGATAATTCCATTGGTGACAGGTATATAGTCAGCCTAAAACTGTGAATGAAATCTCTAAGTAACCATTAATAAGATCTATACTCCGACAGAGGTCATAGGAGGTGTTCATTCACACGACCATGATTATATTCAGATGATGAAAAATTCTTTTGCAACCTGCCCTTATCAAGTTTCGAACCAGGTACTTCACGATTTAAACACTAAAGCTTTAACCAGTGTGGATTTTGGTCGATTTTATTATTTCTTGTTTGTTTTTATTTTTATAATCAAGTTTAAAGTGCATGTTTCATAGAGCCAACATTTTTTTACTTTGGGTTGAAATCGGGTGTAGGACTTTGCGCCTCCCGAATATTATACTCCCGGAAATACCCCCCGCCATTATCCCTTTGCTAATTACCCCCTGGTTTATGAGGTGCATAATTTATTTGAAATAATTTCAATTGCTATAATAATTCGAACATTCCGGGAACTTAGGGACCAATTGGTTGGTGTCAACTACCAAATTATATAAAAACGCGAATAATATTATGGGAACAATTAGATGGTTAAGGGATCCTCCGATACCATTCCCTCGGAAAAAATTATAAAAAACATTTATTTCCGTTTTCATATAGATTCTAGAGGCAAAATGCAGTTCCCTCGTGTTTTAATATTTCTAAGGAAATTGCGTCAGGACCAGGTGCTTTTTCATTTTTTAATCTACTAATGACGGCATCTACTTCTTCTATTGTGAGATACGCGACAAGAACCTCGAACGGTGGCAATGGCGCGAATAGGAGTTGAAGAGTTTGAAAGTAGGATTGCCATACTGAGACTGCCATACATCAGCCACGTTTTTTCTCAATTCTCCATTCGTGTCATCCAGCTACCAACTGTGGATACCCAACCATCAACTGTAAGTAGGATTAGTAAAATTTCAGGCACAGCTTCTTGAGTTTCCGTTTTCCGGTTAGAAGCTGATGTTTTGGATGTTGGTCCTCATATATACGCGCTTATTTTTGATAAGGTATTTGGTCGCAACTTTCCTGAAGCGGAGATACTCTGCCTGAGTGCTCCGAGTGTTGGATGTTTGGTGGAGTTTCGCAGTTTTCTTTGCTTGTCTGTTAAATGTGGATAGTAGTTTGCACTTATATTTGAACAGAACCATATGACCACTGTCCATGTCGGCGTTTCCATAAGATCTAACATCAGTTATGCCGGTGAAATGTCTCTTCCGTGTAATAATTTTCGCTGGTTGCAAAACAACAACAGTTATTCTCTTTTGTGGTAGTACTATCCCTTGCAGTAAGTAGCGCAACCTTTTATTTCCCAGTGACATTTTTCACTGTCCTATTACCTTCACTTTATAAGTTAAGATAAATCCATTGAATCCGTAGTGATCTTATTAAATAATTATTCATATTTTATTACTGTAGCTCATAATTGTAGTAACTTTTTTTGACTAATATAAAAATCATCATAATCATCGTAACAGGCAGTGTGATAATTGCAGCAGATTCAAATCCCTTTATGGGATGTAGCTATGCCTTCTTGAGTAAGCACCATTAGGTTGTCACGTAGTATAAATTGAAGAACAGTATTAGACAACCGATTGTGCAAACATACTAATATGGTCAGCATAACAAAACATTTTAACTTGAGATACTTTAAAACTCATTTCAAATATCCTTTTCATTGATTTTTATGTTTACAACTTAACTAAACCTAAATGAAAAATTCCAATTTTCATAAGTATAAGCCATAAGCTTATACATGCATATGTAACCATAATAAAAACATGTTGGGGTGTATAAAAGTATATAACAATGTCTTATAAATATGAAGTAAAAAATATGTACTGGAAGAGGATCTTCTTGTGAATCTGTTTGTACCCCAGATTCTAAACAATTGTTTCTATCACTTCATCTAAAAAAACTGATATGAATATGTTTTTATGTAAATTATGAATATAAAAATTTGCAATAATGATAATGGAAATTTTATACTTACACGTTGTATGTGTACCATCAAGAGACTTTCCCCATTTTATATAGCAAAATATCGATCAGTAGTTGTTTAACAATTTCATTCTTTCTATAAATTCCATTCCATAATTTACATCGAAATTGGTCAATTTCGCATATATTTTGTCCAATTAAAATAAAATATATATAATATCCTCTTCAGTCATTCCATTCAACTCATAGATACGAAAGAGAAAAGTTATCGAACTGATTTTCCGAGTCCGTATTCATTCATATACTCCTCATATATACCGTATAGCTGCTACTCGTAATCATACAAAAAATTTAAAACACCAACAAAATATTGTTGTGTGTTCCGTTTCAATTGTTAGACAGATCTCCGACATACGAGTACATTTATAATCAAAAACTGGAAAACTAAACATGAAAATGTTTTTGTGAATTTTTTTTCCATTTTCCTCGTTTTTGTATCTTGGTCAATGACCAGCATATCGAACGCAAAGAGAAGTAAAAGTTTTTTGTTTCGTTGTGTTGACCATTTTCATTCATTTTATTTGAACCATCAATTTTCTCATTCCTCATCCATGTCTATTACTGTATCCTTTTTTCTGCATCATGAAAATTGTGATATTTTTATTAGAAATAAACTATTTTAAGTGTCGTTTACTTGTCCAAACCGAACACATATACATACACGACAAACATACATTCATAGAAGAATTTTTATTTTTAATTTTTCGAGTTTAAAAATCTCTTAAAAGTTGGAATTATAAAATTTTCAATTAAAGTTATTAAAAAATTGTTACTTCTGAAAATTGAGTTGGTTTTAATTATTTGAAAATACAGGGTCATTTAAGGTCAATTTACACAGGGGTTAGTCAAGGAAAATTTACACAGGGGTTAGTCAAAATCACGGGCCATTTTAAATATCTTCCACATTAGATGACTTATCATAGATTTGTAAACTATCCCGTCGAAAAACTGGTATTCACCGAAAATTACGCTTGCTCGAAAACGACAATTCAGCCACTGCATCTTACACCAAAACGTTCGTAACGACTGATCGATTGCATTTTGTAGTTGATTTGACTTCGATTGAAAGTTGATTGACTTCAACGGTATGTTGGTATAGTTGAGTTGGTTTTTCCGGGAGTGACTCCTTACTTTATATTACAATTCCATTGATTGTACAGTGAAATTGCAATCTCCTCTAAAAAGCAGGAATTCGGTGGATTAAAGCACCACTACGTTACACCGCCTAGATACTAAGGTTGAATTTTCTTGCTTATTTAGTAGGCATGCATTTCGTACAGCTAGAATTGGCTCCGCCAAAATTAGTTCCAAAGGCGGAAAAAATTAGTCCTTGTATAAGCTCAAATCTCAACTGAAGTTCTTCTTTATTATTTGAAATCTCCTATTTTATATTTGCAATTTTGTCTAAACCTTAAAATAGATCACACATATTCGAAATACTTTACTGACCACACAACTTTCAATGATTGGCCAAAATTGCATGCAATAGGAGGCACAAACAGGATAACACAACATCTTTAGGAAATAATATTGAAATATTTATCTTGTACAATAGCTGAGAGTCTAGACTCTTGTTCGCCCCAAGTCCAATATTCCTTAAAAAATTATCAGTTTTCGCTATAAAACGACATCACGGTTATCAATGTATATATGAATTTCAAAATTTCATTGATATATGATAAAAACATCGTTTTGGTCAGCTGACGAAGTCAGTGCAACGATTTATTTGCTCTCTTACAAAAAATTCAAGAAATTCATGATAACATTCTTATGCCATTCACTTTCTGAATTTGGCAAGTATGTTAACCATGAATCTGTGAATAAATATACCCTAGGATATCCTTTATCTTCGGTGAAAAAATGCTCGTTTCGCTATCGTTTATCGTTGAGATCTATAACTAATGACTATTCATCGTTGTTAGGTTGCTATTATATCCAAAGCTATTTTTAAGTGACTTTCATTTAACTGTAGCAATGTCTCACGACTTTGGAAAGGTATCTTCATTTAATCAGTTTTTCAATATAGTGTATATCCGTTAAAATATAGTTCACCATAGATAATTGCCTTTCATGCCTTGAAAATTCTAGGGATATGCAATTTGCGCTGTTGTTGTGAGTTCTTTAAGCCAACAAGAGGCAGTGCTATTGTTGCTCCATACGTCATTGTAATAATTAGAAATCTTTATAGTTCTTCACGATGGAGTGGTGGTATGAGACACAATATACATCGAAGAGCTCTGAAGATAAGTGAAATTGTTGAACAACAATTGTTTGAACAACTCTTTTTAGACGACCGGTTTAACTAATAGCATTTCATTTTAAGACTTTCTACTTTCGAGAATAACTAATGAATAAGAATGAATAAGGTAAGGATAATCTAATTTGTCGCTTTAATTTGTTATTATAGGCTAATTAGACATTGTTGATAGACATGACTAATAACTAAAGCGATAAACTCTAATACATTTTAAAGTGGTGACGTAAAATAGGCTGGGACCACCAGATCAAAAATATTAATGTTAAATATTGGAAGGTCATAACTAAGCCGAATTTGTTCATTTAACAGTAGTTCGCAGAACAACTCGGCTTCCAACAATAAATCTATCTGTTTTGGTTGATTATGGTTCGTCAGTATCTGGCAAAACAACATTGGCTGAAATTTTCTAGCTCTTGGAATTCAGGAAGTTACGGATTTATGCAGTACCATTTTTGATTACATTTAAAATGTATTATTGCACCGTCTCACGGTCAAAAACGGTTAAATGAGACATTTTAAACTTGAGCTTGTGATAAAATTATCCTTTGGGTCGGTATAGTTAACCTTAATGATGATAGAGATGAATTTTTGATAATCCGACCCTATTCTTTCAATCAGGAATATTTTTCGGTAAAAGTTATTTTGTTTTACCGATGTTTAGAAAGTTGGAACACAAGGGTACGGAATAGGACCGATTAAAACAGTACGTCACAAAACAGTACATTGTAAATAATGTATTATTAGTGTGTTATCAAGTAGAGATTGGTCTTCAGTTAAAGTAATTATAAAATAATTTTGATTGAAAATTTACTTTAATTTAAAGTAAAACCTCTCTCAGGATCCATCGGAAAAGAAACAAATTTTCTTAACGTGTCGTAATTTTTCCTTTAAGAAGTTAACTAGGCCGTTAATAAACAATCTCACAGCTACATGATTATGTTTAGTTGCCTCAGATATAGCTATCAAGCTTGTGAATTCCAAACTACTATCGTCTTTAATCGTATGGCCGCTTTCTCCGTTTTTATAATACACTGCAAATGGATGTATTGTACATTGAGCATTGGACCAATGAAATCCTTGAATGGCATCCTGAATTACAAATGAATAGTTCTCCGAAAAGTCACATATAAGAATACATTCATCAGTTGCTGCATTTGATTTTCTGTATTTTAGGTAATCTGCTTGTTGTTTTGCAATAAACGAATACGGTACTATATTATGCAGTTGTTCGCCAAGTTTATCTGTGAAACCCAATGGTGATATGGTTATAGTTTCCATACTGCATCGATCTACTTGCTGCCACTGCTTGAATGTTATTTCATCTATACAATTTTGTAGAAATTTTTCAGATAATTCCTCTCGAATACTGTCCGGTCCCGGGCAAGCTGTACATTCGTTTAAATGGCATGATGTGCTGGGAGTAGTGCATATAATCTGCGAAATAACATCTTGATAACTTCCTTCTTCGTGTGATAAAAGGTTCATAAATTTTATTTTATTAAACATAAGTTTAATATTTTGATGATATATGCAGACACAAATACTATGTGTACCGCTAGAGTTCGCTAATACGCAGTGCCCTGGACGAAGTGCAGCAAAACTATAAAATCCAATTTTTGTAATTGGATATTTTTGTTTAAATATTTGATGAGCCTCCTTCAAATTACAAAGAACCAGCCTACGCTGCTTTGTTTCAATAACCCCATCTGATGACATGGTCTTGAAATCTCGTTTCCCAGGGCACACCCGACTTATATCGTCATCTTCATAAAATTTCTGCACCAATAATGCGATTTCCTGATTAAGAGTTGTTGATCCCAATTTGGTGTTCGGTGTTGACATGATACCTTTTTCTTTTTGAATCTGTTTTGCTCTATTTGCCACACACCGAACTCATCTTGAATTTTTCGGACAGGCCAGCTTTTTGGAACCGATGTTAAAACCATATACTTTTCATTTGTTGTTGTAGAAATATCATATTTTTCTCGTAACTGTTGAATTATTTCAATACTATCACCTGATACGTCAGTGACAGCATGCTCAGAACTGCACGGAAGCCTAAATATTTCTTCAGAAATTTTCGCTGTAACTTCTTTAAATTTTTGTTGTTTATAATTTTCACCTCTCATTTTCTTATGTACTAAAGGAGAACTGTGAATTGATTTTAAAGTATCGTTGAATGATGATATATCCGGATTAATGAATTGCTCCTCATTTGATGAACTTATAGACGAAGATGCAGCTGAACATTCTCGATCCAAATTAATATTTTGTGAACCAAAGAGTTTATTATTATCACTACTTGATCCACTTTTATAAATTTCAAGATAACAAGCATTGCAAATTATCTTCTCTTTATTCATGGCAATACCTTGTAGATTAGCTTTCTCAATTATATAATTATTCAATTTTCGGCTGGACGATTTATCTTTATATAGATGGCACTTTACACACTTAACTTTCATACTGAATATTTTTTGTTTTCACTTTTTTAAAATGTACTTCAAACTCTACGATATGAATGACAAATAATTTACAAATCTAGCATATTTATACGAAACAAACCGATTTTGGTCTGAAACCCTAATGAATTTGCCTGCTGTGATTTCTAATTGTCAGGCAATAAAACGTTCAGACATATAACCAAGTACAGTTGGCGAGATAATAAAAAGTAAAGAGGAGGTTACCCACATGCTGATAAGAAAGTTTATTACCATTTGCACACCCTTATTTTTAAGATTTATTATCTTGACCAATAGATAATTGTTTTAAGTAAACCATAAAAATGTAAGCATGAACAATAAGAATGAGTCATAAAATCTCTGTTAGCAAATGTTTTTCATAAAATATCTATTCCTGTACGATTTCTGTCGTAAGCGATAGATAATAAACTATAAACATTATTCACCACGAAATATTAAGGCTGTTTATGAGAGTTTTAAAAGATAACTGGGTCCGCCTTTATTTTATAAAATTCAAAAATTTATAGTTATTCCCCTTGCTTGATGAGACATTGTCATTATTGCTCCTTTCAATTTTTAGATAATGACAATTCCTAATTTTAGAAATGATTTTTTTTGTTTTTCGTTTTTGATTTTTTTTTTGTTTTTTTCTAAATGAACTAAAGTAAAAAAAAACAATGAAAATAAAAAATAAATTAAAATTATAATAAAATCATCAGAGGAAAAATTTGAATACATGTTCTTGAATTCTCGATTAAAATATTCAGTTATTGACATATTCAAAAAATCATATTTTAAAAATGAAAGGTACCACTCCTTTTTTTATTTGCTTACAAAATAAGTAAGCTTTAAAAAAAAAATCGATAAGTCGTTGAAGTCCAACATAACGGTAAATCACATTTTCCAAAAAAACGCATTTTTTCTTTAAGATTGAATTTTTTTTAAATTAAAATTGTACTGCTATTTATAAGATCTATTCATTCCCTTTCATTTGAGATATTAACTGTTAAAATCCGGTAAGTGGTTCCCGCGACAGAAGCCTCCAAAAATTATCATTTTTAAGAAAAATCAGAAAAAACGTAAAACGCCGTACGCCCCTGTTTCAAACAACAGTGCCGCCATTTTTGGGAAGTTTCATAGAAATCTAAAGGGGTCAGGACAACCCGTGATCGTTTTCGTATGGAATCGCTGTATATATATATATATATATATATATATAAATATATATATATATATATATATATATATATATATATATATATATATATATATATATATATATATATATATATATATATAAGAGCTTAGATGGTCTGGGAGTGGGATCCATGACACCACCAATGGTTACACTCTTCACTACAGCGGCCATCAGAACGGAGGAGAATTTGGAGTTGGCTTCCTCATCCATCGGCGCGTGAAGCACCATATCATCGATTTCCGCCCTATCAATATGCGGATATGCACGGTCAGACTTCGCACTAAGAAATTTAACATCACATCGTTAATGTGCATGCACCCACCGAAGATAAATCAGATCGAGCTCGAGGAAGTCAACATACCGCACCACGACATTAAAATCATCGTGGGCGACTTTAATGCAAAAATCGGTAGGAGTGCAGAAAATACATCGCACATCGGTCCCAACAGCCTGCATCTAACTAGTAACAACAACGGCCAACGCGTCACCGACCTGGCAATAACGTACAACTTAGTTGTATCAAGTACGTTTTTCCCACATAAGAGAATCCACAAAGTAACGTGGAGATCGAATGATGGAAGAACTGAAAACCAAATCGATCACGTCATGGTGTCCAAGAGACACTCCACCAGCATATCTGACGTTAGATCCTGCAGAGGTGCAGACATGGACAGCGATCACATGCTTGTCATATTTAAGTATAAGTGCAAACTGTCATCTACGTTTAACAGACAAGCACAAAAGACGTTCGATGGAATATCGATGCTCTAAAAGACCAAGCGTCACTGCAGAGTTACCAATCAGCTGTCACTAATTATTTAGACCGGCCCCATAACAATGAAGAAGCTCCTCCTAACAGCCAGGAGCAGTGGCACGCTATCCAGTCAGCCATAACAACCGCGGCGCAAAATACCATCGCAAGAAGACCTCCGAGGCCCCGCAACGATTGGTTCGATGATCAATGCCGAAGGGTCGTCGAAAATAAACGAACGCTTCGTGAAAAATGGTTGGCTCGCAACACCAGAAGCACTCTAGCAGAATATCTCCGCGCTAGGAAAGCTACGACTAAATTCCTTCGACAAAAGAAGCGCGAACATATGAGATTATGCATCGAAAACATCAGCTTCCAAGCGGAACTAGGAAACTCAAGGGACTGTTTTGCTAACGCCAGGAATCTCACTAAAGATTTCCACCCAAGAAGTACAGCCATCAAGGACGGGAATGGAGAGCTGAGAACAAACGTGGCTGATGTTCTCTCAGTATGGCAAACCTACTTTCAAAATCTGCTAAATCGGAATGACGAAGTTACCCCCATTAGAGCAATAGCTCCGCCAGGTGAAGAGGTCTTTGTCGAATATCCCATAGTAGAGGAAGTAGACGCAGGTATTAGTCGATTGAAAAACGGCAAGGCACCCGGTCTCGATGGAATCCTCGCAGAACTAATTAAACTCGGAGGCGCTACTCTTGCAACAAGTTTATACGATCTCGTCGTTTGTATTTGGGACCAAGAAGAGTTGCCGGAGAATTGGAAGACCGCACTCATATGTCCGTTGCATAAAAAAGGCGACCGTCTTAAATGTGAAAACTTTCGTGGTATAGCTCTATTGAACACTGCTTACAAAGTGTTGGCTAATGTTGTACTTGCCAGACTCATCCCTTTTGCCGAAAACATCATTGGCGACTATCAGTGTGGTTTTCGTCCCAACCGATCAACCACTGACCAGTGTTTCACCATGAGGATGATCTTGGAAAAATTTTGGGAGTACAACATAACCATTCATCAAATATATATAGACTTCAGACAGGCGTATGCCAGTATAAACCGCGACAACCTATGGGCCGCGCTCATATGCCTGGGAATCCCAGAGAAACTCGTTTCTCTGTGTAAATTAACAACATCCGGGTCTGTATGTAGAATCGTAATTGAAGGATCTGTGTCAGACCCCTTTGAAATAACATCTGGTGTTCGACAGGGCGATGCACTCGCGCCTTTGCTGTTCAATCTGGCGCTTGAGTACGTAGTGAGGAAAAGCAACATCGAAACCTCGCGCTGTATATTTAATAAGTCAGGCTAAATTCTTGGATATGCAGATGATATCGTGCTTCTTGGCCAAAGACCTAGCGATATCAAAGACAGTTTCATACCCCTCGATCGCTGCGCAAGAAGACTTGGTTTGGAGGTGAACAGCAGTAAAACCAAATATTTAGTAACACCTAGGAACATCTCTACGGCAAATCTTGGAATTGGCGACCACAACTTTGATAGCGTCGAAAACTTTAAATACCTCGGGTCAGTTATAACATCGTCGAATGATATACAGGCAGAAATAAAAGCCCGAATCGCTGCCGGACAACGAGTTTTCTACGCCAAATCAAAATTATTGCGATCGAAACAGCTATCGCAGTCGTGCAAGCTCGCACTTTATAAAGCACTTATAAGACCTGTGCTGGTTTTCGGAAGCGAGAGCTGGACCATGACCACTAACGATTGTAGATTATTATCTACCTTCGAAAGGAAGGTCATCCGTTTAATCTTTGGTCCAATTAAAGTTGCGAACAACGAATATCGGATTCGTATGAATCACGAAATAAAGCAACTCCTCGGAGGCAGCGATATTATCGGATTCATCAAATCCAATCGAGTGAGATGGCTCGGCCACGTTGCAAGGTCTCCCCAACAACGGATGATAAATAAAGTGTTCCACCAACAACCAGCCGGAGTACGTCGTAGAGGAAGACCCCGACTACGCTGGCGCGACGACATCGAACAAGATCTACGAACATTAGGATGTCGAAACTGGAGGACGAGAGCGGTGGATCGAGATGGATGGAGGGTCTTAGTGCAGGCGGCAAAATCCCTCCATGGGATGTGAAGGTCAGAGAGAGAGAAAATATATATATATATATATATATATATATAGAGAGAGATGACATATAGAGTATATATAGAGAGATGACGCTGAAGGAAATGTTAGCCAATAGATTATTGATTTTTCCAAAATAAACATTACGTAAATTAATTCGTGTTGGAGAGTCTGAAGCGACAGTGGTATTCCTTTGTTCATAGCAAAAGTAGATTAAGATGAGAGGATGGTATTGATATATAGTGAATAAGACTAAATTAGCTTTTGTAACAAAACGTCATTTCATAAACTGTTAAGAGTAGACATCTTTACGATACCTCGTCATAAACCATCGAATCGCCACTACACTGTTTACTGTAGTGAAATTTTGAAATTAATAAAAATCTATGGTTGCCCTACTATACCCAATGTTGGGTTCTGAAAACATATAGCAAGATCATGGAACATGGCTATGGCTAAATTAGCTAGCTATTATGATCTTATATTTTATAATAATTATTTTTCTTTTTACGTAATAATTTTTTTTTCAAATTATAAATTTACACTTTTTGGTCTGTTGTAAAGTTTTTGTCAGTTTTAATTTGTGGGAAATTTCTAGTGAAAGTTGAATTCTAATTCATTATAAAAGAATATCGTTTATCCATAATTGCATAAAAAATCAAAAATTTTTAATAATATTTAAAAATTAAAAATACTAGAAAATTTCAATTATCTTAAAATACTAAATTACTACGTTAAATATAATGGAAATTTTCTATTAGTTTTAAAATTTTAATTTAAATAATTTTTTATTTGATTGTAATTTGGCTTACTTTGAATTTATAATCCCATTTTAAATTAATCCATTTGCGAAAAGTATTATTATTATTATTTTTGTCTTAATTTGTAAGGTAACGACCGGAGTAGGGAATCGATTAATGATTTAGTCCTACCTCTGGGTTTCGAGTAGCTCCTACCACTACCTACAATTTTTGTCATTAAGTTTTTTCACACTCGTTGAACATTTATTTTAATACAAGTAACTCGTCTAATACTCTTGGCGAGGAGATGGGAGTTTGAAAAATTCTCCATTCAATTCTGTTAAGATTATTATTTTTAAACCCTACACTTTACAGGATTATTTGAATCGTATATACAACATAAGTATATAAGTCTCAAACGGAAAAATATCAAAAGGCAACCAACTTTCGCGAATTACAATAATTTTAATACTGCGCGAGTTGTAATGTTATTGCTCCCGCACATTTTCGACGTACATACGTAAACATTTTTCATTACTTTTCCTTTTTCATTTCGATAATAATATTATTTGAACAATAAAAATAATATCCTTATAATACAGCTCTATGTGTATATGGATATATGATTTCAAAATAATGTAGCATAAATATTATTATGCTGTTTTGGTTTATTTGGTTACAGTAAAAGTACTTCTCATTCCTAATAATAATATCGAGTACTGTTTGTATGTACGAGTATATCCTATTGCTTGTTAAAATTTCTATATCCCACAAAATTTTCCCATTTTCATATCTAACAATAATCATCATTTTCCTCGCAATCTTTATAGAATTCATCATAATAATTTTTAGAACAGCAAAAATACTACACAACAGATAATAAAAACCACTGATGCAGAATTTATCTTAAAATAATAAACGATTCTGTGTGTATAGCATTAAAGCACAATAAGAAGATATCACTTAGCAGAAAAGATTTTTTTATATTTTATTTTATTGTTTAAAAGATTTATTAATAAAATTATTTTATTTTTACATTTCTAAAATGTAGCCGTGGTATGGTGTTCTGAAATCTAAACTTGTTTAAGTATAAATTAATTGAAAGGAGAGGTAGGTTTTCACACATTTTGTTGTCTGGTTAGGGCGGGGAAATGTTAATTCAACCGGAGAAAATCTAGGACCGTATCCATAAATTTTACTCTCTGAAATAGAGAAAAATAACACCTGTGTATAACGTAGTTTTGACCTTCTGTTTTCTTTTAAAGTATTTGTTTTTAAATTAACAATTTGCCCAACACGACGAAACACTAGAGAAATGATGAACAATCGTTACCAATTGAATCCATGAAAAAGAGATAACCTTGATTGTCTACGTATTGGGGTATAAGCCAGCTGATTCGTACAACATCTTATAAATGATCTTGATTGTCTGGTTGCAATAACCTTACCTGAAAATCTCCAAACCAAATGTACCGCCCGAAAAATTGAGGCGTTTATTATTAATTAACATCAACGATGTTCTCAGATCAAGTATTGCTCCAATACTGATTAAGATTTGGATTTAAGAATGGCATTCGAAATAGAGGGGATGGAATATTCATATAACAAAATCAATTGTAAAAGGTGGCGATAACCATCAGAACAGGGGAATTGATGACGTGTAATGTTGGCGAATACCACTAGTTTAAAGTGATTTATAATTACAATACACATACATCGCTATATGCAATAAAAATAATAACCTCGAGCAGCGACTGACAAGTATATAGACGAGAGCAATTTTAGACGCAGTGCAAGAATTAGGGGACAGTGAACAAGTGAAACTAATGAAATACTGTAGAAATGATAGGTGTTGGAGAATAAAGTTTGTAACTTAAACGGCTGCGTGTTTTATTTGCAAAATCGAGTATGAATCCGTATCGTACGCCCAAAATTTCAGCAATGGTTAAAACCACCAATGACTAAAATCCTAAGCACCTATAAATCGCAGCAGTTGAGGTAATAGATAAAATTCGATTCCACAGTTAAAATATAGGTTCGGCGGAATAAAAAAAAACAATTTGTTACTGATTTTTAAATTCTGTTAATCAAAATTCAATCAAAATTGCTGCTTAGTCCAAAACCTTTCAAACGATACGCAGTTTTATAGTTTCAATGGTTTTAGACCAAGCAATAATTTTGATGTCAGCAGTTTAAAACACAAATCTCCTTTTTCACGCTGGTGCAATTTATTTGTCTATTATATATGTATAGTATAAACTATAACGGCGATTTGAAAAGTAGTGCTATATGAGTTAGCTGCAGACATCTCGTACTAATTATATCAAATTATTAACACGATTATTTCCATTTGGAACGATTTATGTACATGGATCATGAATTAATTAGGTTTTTATGTTCTATATGTTAAATCTAAAATTCAATATAAATACATATTTCATTATCGACAGCACATATAACTGACTTAACACATTAAAATTAATCCAATTAATAATTTATCAAACAAATTCTAAACTCTCTGCACCATCATCGTTTACCAAGCCATATAAACAACAACAACAACAACAACAACAAAAGTAATAAAAATGTATCCAAATTTATTTACCCAACAACAACGGGCCCATAACTATATTCATAACTCCCAAAGTCTTAAATCATTTCAATTTCACATACAACAAAACGGGACGAAACTTCTAAAGAAGAGAAAAGTTTTCGTCTTTCTTACTAAATACACCACAGCAACAAAACAGTTTTGTATAAAATGAATTTATATTCGTTCGTCCTTATGCTTATCGTTATATCCTTATGTTTTTATCATTTTCCTTCTTGTGCTGTGTGTGAGTTTGTAATATGGCTTAACTCGATTAAATGAGTTCAATAATTTATTTTTGTCTTATAATGAATCTTAAAATTTATGATGTTATGTCATTTTATTTCGGGTACCATTCCTATCCTTTATTGGTCTACTACTTACTGTACTTGGAAAATATAGACGAACGATAGGAGACACAAGGATGGTGTGTCGTATTAAATTATTTGGATGGAAGGACGGCATGTATATACAAAATGTATTACGACTATATATGCATAAACATAATCATGAATTATGAATATTGAAATTTTTCTTTTTTAATATTATTAAAAATTAAAAACATTTGTCACAATTATTTTTCAATTTTGTTAATGTAAATTATTGCTGTTGTGTCGAATTTGGTGTTAATATCCTTTTAGCATATACTATATACATTGTAACGCAGCAAACACTCATAAAGAATACATTTTTGGAGAAAATGTATTTTGCAAGCAATGTACAATGAAATACAAAATAGAAATAGATTATTTTGGTACATGAGAGACATTGTTCTGTTCTGTGTTGTATTTGTAATTGAACAAATAACCAGAGGCGATTTTATTTTATTCTTTCTGTGTGATGTCATGGCAATATGGAATTGGAGTTTAATAACATTTTAATGATAACAGATTACCTCAGTAGACTTTCAAATGGGTGAGAAGAGTACAATTTCTGAGAAGTTTAAAATTACGAAACAATGATGTGAATCGACAAAGTATTATAATTATCGATATTAGTAGAGGGAAGTTACACGTAGATGAAACTTCCCTTAAATCTTAGGAACAAAAAACGTGTAGATGTTTGTAGAAAATCCTAGAACGTTGAGACTAAAATTTCGTATAACAATGACACAATAACAATGGCCACTCACCCTATGAGACAATTGGTCCAGAAAACGATTTGTTCTCTTGATGGACTCCACAATTTCCGGTATATGAGATGTCAATAACTGATTAAAATGGAAAATTAACCGAAACAATGTGATCTGGATTTGAAAAGTGCTCAACCGTCTTTCCCTTCAATCTATCTCAATGCTGCAATTTGCATTCTTGCGAACCTGAATTCAATACAAATGCTTATAGTCTAATGGTCTCCAGTCACAGTCACCTCATTAGTAGCATAATGTAGTAGCTTCAAAAATAGAATCAAAAATCTTGAAATTTTTAAATTTATCTTTTCCACAACAATAGATGTATCGTAATTGTAGTAGTAGCAAGTAAGTGTTTATAAATTGGTGATCTTTTTCCGTATTGCTCTTACTTCTTTATTATACTATACGAGGTACTGATTTTTTGGTGCATTCCAAAAACTGTTCAGAAAAAGCAACCAATACTTTCAATGCTAGTACTGTGAAATGACGCTGAAGTTAGTGTAAGCCAAAAGATCATTGGCAAGTCAAAATCTGCATTACGAAAATTAATTCTTGGTCGAGCGTAAGAAGCGGCATTAACAATGCCTTGTTCGTAACAAAAGTCATTAAGAAGAAAGGATGGTATTGTTATTCAGCGGATATGGAAAAAATATAAAATGAAATTGCCTCCCTATGGATTAAGGAGATATCAATAAGTAGAACATCGCTTCAGCAAAATGTATTTTTAAATGATAACAGAACTGGCGAGAAATATTTTTACACTTAACCAACATTAAATCTTATCGAAGATTTTGTGGAATTCACATGCGAAATAATGTCTGTCCTTGCGGTAGTGTTATTTAATCTGGAATCAAATATAGTTTAGGTTTTAGTAGGGTCACACTCAAGAAGGGAACTACTGTGTGTTGTGTATTATTGTTAATTATAGACGAAATTATATGAGCTCTTTGTTTGAAATGCTGGAAACTGTTTCGAATAAAATATCCTGGATCAAGGGTGCGTGTATTAGGCAGGTCTGCATTGATAAATGGTTTATGTGTATATAAAGAATTTATAAGTTCGTGGGAGCTCTACGCTGAAGGTTGGTGATAAGGCATTCGTTGATATCCGTGTTCGTGCAAGCTTTACAGTGAGTCCGAGTACCTGTTACAAAATTGCTAGACAGCCTTGACACTGATTCAAAATTTGGTATATTATGCTGATTGACGATCAGTTTATGGTTGATGTTGTAAGCTGCAGGGTGATTGCTGTGTTTTAAGTGTGTCCGTATAGTTAATTTGATTTCCGATATAATAGATTCAAACTTGTTTCAGACTGCCTCAAAATTATTGATTGTTTCATGTAAGTCGTTAAGGTATTTGATGATATTATTCGTAAAACACAACATCGGCAAGCCTTAGTTAATTTATCACCATCTCCATGGATGCTTCTGTGACTGGAAACCAGAATAACTCAAACTTTTTTTATCTGCTCCCATGCAAGCTTCTCAATGGGCTCAATGCTGCAATCAGTCTCAATTTCATTGGAAGCTGCCTTAAGGATTAGAACAATTTTGGTGAGCGCAGCTATCGCTTAGGTATTCATCGCATCATCTCGAAGACCACAGTTGGTTTATTTATTTCCATTTAGTTTAAAACAAAAATTCAAACAGAAAAACTTTAATACTTTAAAACAATAAAAGATAATTAAAATTTTTATTTAACACATTGATCGCTTTTTCAGTTACCGGTGATGACTGACACTGAGTACATACTTTAACTTGTTAAAGAGCGTTGTTTAGCGTTGTTAGTCACGAGTTCTATGTTAAATGTTACTAGAATTGCTTGACGCAGCCCTTCTGCACACTATACTACAACTTGGCCACATAATTCTCATTCTTATTAAATAAAATTTAAAAACAAAGAAACTTTTTTTTACATTTTATAAAAAAACCTGTTGGCGTTCAATGTGTTAACATTTATAAATTTCAAAAATAATTCATCAGGATATTTTTGAAGTGTCCTTTGAAAAATAAAAGTCAAATATTTCATCGACGATGTTGACTGATTTAGACAACCTATATTAATGGGGTTATTTTCTCCATAGTTCAGTTGTAGTGTAATGATAATAACAAGGAATTGACTATAAGCCATCACAGGAAAGGTGTCAGAACTGTGAACATCCCTTGCGTCGTAGCACTATCCTAGTTAACAGTTTATTATTTCTTGATAAAAAAAAACAAAAAAAAAATGCTGTCAGAACAAATTCGTTCGTGTCCAGCGATTTTTATTTCGCCTTCGATTTTAATGATACGTATCAACAGATTTACCCTGTTAGTCGTTTTGGTAGGCAGAAATATAAAAAAATATAAATATTTAAGTAAAAACGAGATCAAACTTATATGTCGAAAACTTTTAGCATGATTATACCACGGTTTTTCAACATTTGGGATACAAAAACACATTTATTTTCTTCCACAGTAGTGGAACGTACTCTAAAGGCAAATTGGCTTCTATTATTTGTGAAAGATGGTCTAACATCTCCTCTTCCAGAAGTGTAGAAAAATTCCATGTGAGCCTATTGTTTTCATCTTGGATAAAAAGTGACGTTCTATCAAAAAATTTTTTGAGTCACCACAATGACCACATTTTTAACCAGTTCCCAGTTTTTGGGACTTTGTTTCTGATCGGTGTAGATTGTTAAATTTTATTTTACTGCTCCCTGGAAATTGATATTTAATATGTTATCTAGAGCTTCCTTGTTCTCGTTAATCCAATTTGTTCCCATAGTATCAGTTGTTTTCTCTAGAGCACCGATTATTACTTTACGACCGCTTCAGAGGACTTGCTGGAATTTTGCAATCGCGATTAAAAATCAAATCAAAATCAAAAGTGATGAAGATGCCTATTATGTGCTGCAAAGTTATCTGTATAATTTTAACACCATCCATTCTAATCAATATGATATGGTGGTGTGCAAATTAGCAAGATTTAAAATTGTTTAAACCGTGGGACAGATGCCGCATCATCTGTCAGTTTTAAGTCCCATGTTTTCATTTTTCAAGCTTGCCTGTGAAGAGAATTAAGTGTTGAATTAATAGGTTCTAGATTCTAGAACTGGGCCCGTTACAAAGCTGTACTTCTAATAAGCCTCGGTAGGTTCTTTAAATTATATACGATCCATTCAGCGGTTGCTTGCGGATGTAAACTAGCTGTTTAACCCATTCAAAATGTATGTCTTTCGCGCATTGCAAGCTTAACAAGTGTTGTAAATTATAGAGCCAAGTTTACCAGAAAACGCATGGTATATTTATCACTTTGCTAGTAGTGATTGATAATCTCATTGATACTAATCCTTTTCCGGTAGACTTATGGCTCCGAATGAGAAGTTCTCTTGTGCTTCTTTGCCGGGTTTCATTAATAGAGCGTCGTTGTATATGACTTTGTTTTTTTGGAGCACAACCTGTACGGTCAGAAGTGGATTGGACACGTTTTAGTGCCAAGTGGCTCATTTTTGTATTCTTTATGATACTGCTATTTTGCACCACCAAAGGTGTTACTGTGGAGTTGTTTTATAAGCCTATGTGACATATTTTCTGAATCTCAATGGCTCAAATTGACGTTTTCTAGAGATGCCGACAGTGTCTTCAAAATATATCAAGATTTTGTTTCAAAAAAATTGTTTCATTGTTTATTTGATTCTGATTTTCACATTAAAAATAATTTGATTCTTCATCACATTCAGCAAAACAGGACCACCTCGGGTAGGGTGTGGTGGTGATGATGATGACACCTTCTATGGTGATTTACCATCGAAAGAGGCTAGAGGCATAACCTGGTTTAAATATTGAGCGTGACCCAAATATTCACAACAAACTGAAAAATAGCACAATTTTGACAAAATAGGTTAGGGCCAAATTTGAATTGATAAATAATTTGCTATAAATTGCTTTTTCTATTTTTCCAAATTTCTTTTAAAAATCGAAGGTACCCGACGCCAAAATTTTTTATGTATTGAGATTTTACTGGATTACATTAAACTAAAAACACCTAAATTTTAATCAAATTGGAAATTTTTGGTTTAGAATTAACTTAAAATCTTCTGGTTTCCAGGTATTTCCTGAAACATTTCAGAAAATTTTAAGCTCTAAGCACCCTAAATTCTAATTTTATCAGATTAAACTATTTCTCATTTGATTATACCTTGTATCCAGTTTAGGGACCATTTCCCTGAAAATTTAGTTTGAATATTCATACGAAGTACATACTTATAATTTATTTAACGTATTTGCCCAAACAATTTAGTTTGTGAAACCGGTCTCACCAATGCTTTAATCTGTTTATTGATTATTATAAATTTCCAATAATGCACGGACCAAGTAAGAAGACGAGTCGTTAAGCTTTATAAATAGCCGAAAGGTAAGAGCAAAGTTTAACCGTCTGTCAACAGTTCAATTTCTCCAATTTATTCATAAGAATTGTATTATCAATTTAATCATAAAAAAGTCACCATGCCCTGCACTCTTACTAACGTCAAAATTGAACAAAAATTTATAGACTTTCTCTTCGTAAAATGGAAGGAGCTGGGTTGTGTTGTGAACCGATTGAAAGAAACTACCAAACAAATTGCAAATGCCAACGGGAACGTTAGCAGAGAATATCTGAAGTCCGAACAACTATTTCATTGGGCCACTATGCTATAGACAGGACGTTAGGTTCTAGAATACGGCGTTCACCCACTTCCAACCACATGACAAAAACCCTGCGAATCAAATTGTACATAAATTCCGAAAATTCAAATTAGCAGAATTTTTTTCACATTTTCGTATTCTTAAAAGTTTCATTCGGTCAATGAACCAAGACTAATGAAGCATTATTCAATCCTTTATTCTTTTGTTTTTTAATTAATATTCTTGATTTGTAATAACAAAACTGATTAAAACCAAATCATTCTATCGTAACTCTTGTTGTCTTAAGATTATCAAAAAATTTACAACAAAACGGAAAATTTATTGTTGTTAATATAAAACCTCCTCTTCAATTTTTCATTAAAACTTACCAATAAAGCTAAGCACAACAAAACATTTTCCAAAAAAAAAATGTTTATTTCTCTATTTTATGGTAATTTCACGATTTTTCTTCTTCACGAAAATGTAAAACGAAAAATTCCAAATAAATTTTATGATTTTTATTTTATTTTTATTTTATGTTCCAGCAACATTATGAAGGAACAACGGCATCTAAAAAATGTTCTGTACCCCCCCAAAAAAATAGCGCGGGCATAAAGGAAAAACAAATAAGAAGAGAAAATTATAAAAATTAGATGAAAACAAAGTGGTTTAAGGTTAAATAAGAAATATTGTAATTTGGCGAAAATACAAAAAAAAAAATGGTAAAAATCTTAAGCTGTATAAAAAACGAGCGAACGAAATAAATAAAACAGAAATTGAACGATTTAATTAAGAAAATGGTTTAAAAAATAATACACAAGCAAGAACAGATTGATGTTTTGTTGTTATTACGGGAAAAATTTCGGAAAAAGAATTTAGTACTGTTGTTGTTGTTATTATGTCTGAAAATGATTTTTTTTCTACTTGTTTTTCACTTTGTATTTTTAGATATATTTTTGTGTTTATTATTTTGTCTTGTATATTTACTTGTATATAGCTACATTTTTATATCTTTCTAAGATGTTTCATTTGATGGTCTATTGTTGTTGCGTTTCTTGATATTACCGCGCTATTGTTCTTATTTGAAACAATAAAGCTATAATCATAAAATTTACTGTACATTGCGAGCTCGCTGCTGGCTCACGAGAAGAGTAGATGAAGTAGTATTGGAAAGGAAATTTTGTGAAAATTGTTCTGGTGGAATATAAAAAGTGTAGAATGGTTTATTTAGTGAAGGTGAGCATTTTTTAGTTGCGCTTTAATTTGAGTTCTTTTAACTGCCAGTTTTGCGTTTTATAGAGGTTACTACGTAGGTAAATTAAATATCCAGGTGCGGTGAGAATAAAAATGTTATTCACTTGGGTTTTAACGAGAGTTTTATGGCATTTATATGAACCGATGCTGAATTAAAAAGATTTTATAAAAACCACTTGGAAGTTATTAATTGTAATTGAAATTTATCTTAATGCAAAAAATCTTACAGTTTATTGTTGTATTCGCTTATTAGGTGTTTGACCGAAACCGTCTTTAATTTCTCAATTGAAATACTAGAATATCAATCGTTTAAATAATTGATATTTAATACTTGTTATGTTGACATTTTTATAATTATTAAATTAAATTTTATTTGATTAACATTATGTTAACTTAACAAAACGTTAAATATTCTTAAAACAAAATTGCAACTTAAGTTAGCAACTAAAGTCTATCACATACACTATATATCTGTACGAAGTACACGTTTAGTCTTAATCACGGCTGACGTACAAATTTTAAATCAAAAAGAAAATATTTAAAACAAAATTCCTTTTGTAAAATTTAAATTTACATTTAGGTTTTTTGCAAAGCCGATAGGGATTATTTAGGTAACCCTACCAAATTTATTTTAGGTGTTATAAGCGTGCAAAAATTATTCTTGTTCTGTTGCTGATGATTTTTATCATAACAAATATTCCGAAATTTTATTAACAACAAATTAATTTACTATACACTTTAAATATATTATGTTACGGCGAGCAATACGTTTTAGCGCTCGCTCTTGCGAGCAAGCGTATACAAAGACTTAGGCCGTCTGTCTGTTGGCACTATCACAGCAAAAACTATACACACCAGAGAGCTCAATTTGCACACAGATAGATACTACTCTAAAAAGGTCACATTTAAAATTTGGGAACTCTAGGTCAAGTAGTTTTCGAGATATTCAACTTTTTCTAAAAATAGAGGTCACACAGATGCGGCTGTCTACTTTTTTTTAAATTTTCAATTATTATTCTAGGCATACTTTTATCTATAATAAAAGAGTATTATTTCAAAACTAGTTTCTGTAATTTTTTTTTGATTAGCTTAAGAGTTTATTCATTTTTAGTCTATTGCGCTAATTTGTTGTATTAGCACCTTAGTTGTTTCAGAGGTTTTACACCTCTGTCCGTCCGTCTGTTGCATTTTTCCTATTTTATCGAGCGCTTATCGGACAATTTAAATTGTCCGCTTCTACTAGTTTAGTTTTAGGTAGCTACATTTGACAATCTGGGAGGTCTTTAGCCGCCGTTTATATTAAAACAGGAAAATCCTACATGTTAATGCTACATTGCTAACCGTACATTCATGCTGCTTCGTCAATCACCTCATCACCAAATTGGAAAGAATCTAGTTCATTTTGTTATAAATTTAGTAAGGTAAATACGATCGATTAATCGCAAGAATAAATTTAAGAAAATTATGTTATACATTTAAGTTTTTATTTATGAGAAAAATTAAAAAAAATTAGAAAAATTGCTTGGTGCACAATGCCAGTGCACCTAGAACACTACAGGCCACATTGCTCGCTATGTCATTACATTTATGTCTTCAGTTTATTCTTTGAACTGTAGACGGCAGTCATGTTCATAAAAACAAAACGAAAACAAACACAAAAAAAAAAATTTTATACGAATGCTACAAGTAAGGTTATGTCTTCTCGTAAATTATACGAAATGTGTACACATTTTATACGTGTTTACATATTTAACACAATTTAGAATGCATAATTTTATAATAATATTATGAATTATTACTTTTACCAATAGCTTTTTATTGAATTTTAAAACATATTATTAAAATATTTTTCTTGTTGTTTGTTTACAATTTTTTTCTTATCAATATGACAGCAAACCCAAAATAAAAATCAAAACAATCTTTTTAATTTTAGTGCTGCCTATAATAGCCAAAGAGAGAACTGTCGACATAAATCACGTCATATAGCAAAATTTTTAAAGCAGTGTGGCTTGTAGTATTCTAGGTGCACTGACAATGACCACAATATAATAAAAAATATTTTTTTAAAACTCACCATACTCGTTGATGGACCAAACAGTACTCTCTAGTGTTTAATGGATGGATTTCATGTGAATCAAAATTTTTTGCTCCATACACGCTTTCCGCTTTCGTCTTTAAACTTTTTTTTAAATTAATACGTTGCCGCACACTTTCAAATGTGTCTTTTGATAACTTTTGTAATTGCAATAATATTTCGTTGCGGAAAGGAATGTGTTGTTGAGAATTGAAAAATATGTCGGTATTCCTTAAAAAACGAAAAAGTTGAATGATGGCTATTAGTCGTTATTTGCGCGAACGTGTTAACTAATTAACCAAAAAAAGTTTTTACTTTTGCAAATTTTTAAATTATTTTTATATTCACGAAAATACTCGGAATATTTGTACTTGTTTGGATTAGTATTATTATTGTAGATTCCAATGTAAATAATACAACATCAGCCGTCGTGACCTGACGAGAAGGCTGATTATTGTGATTCTACACATTCATACACATTTGCCATCTATAAGCCAAAAATTCAAATTGTTGAGTATACATATTTCGACGAATTTATATCCATAGTTGAACGTATGCCGATACAATTTTATTCGTCGACAAATAGATCCTATTCATATTTGATTTTTATCCGTAAGCAATTTAATCGGTTAATGAAGATTCCCAGCCATACAAATTTTATTCGCATTTAACTGTTAGCCGTCAACAGATTTAATCCGCCAAAAATAATTATTTCAACAGTAAATACAATTTTTGAGGACCTATTCCCAACCGCGTTTGATTTATAAAGCTAACACTTACCCGCTGGTAAATTAAGGATGCCGTAAGCTTTCGATGTGCTTGCGAAATCAGCAGCGGGAACCTAGCTACACGGTAATATTTTAGAATATCACGTCTCAATTAAATGAAATTATATTAGATCACTGCGTTAACTGATAGATCTCACAAAAGCCCATAAGAAAACTTATGTACGCTCGACTTGCATTTTTAAGGAATATTCAATATTTTAAAGTTTAATAATCTATCACTACTAATTTAATATATTAAATACTAAATTATATATCCCTTTTCTGACCAGACAATTTTTTTTAAAGTTAAAGTGCACCGTTCACAAATATGTATGTAAATAATTATAGTTTTTAATGGTTTTTGTTTTTTTCATGTTTCCGTTTTGTGATTGCAGGCCGGGAAAGGTATATATATATATATATATATATATATATATATATATATATATATATATATATAAATATATATATATATATATATATATATATATATATATATATATATATATATATTTATATATATATATATATATATATATATATATATATATATATATATATATATATATATATATAATTAATTATTTTAAGTAGAATATTGTGTTGGCGTTCAATAATTTTTAAATATTCATAATATTAATATTAAAAATTTGTGTTGACACATCACCATCAACTAAGGTAGAGAAAACCGAAAACTGACCCACACTGACGAATTCTTTTAACGACAAAAACTTGCTTGACAGTTTTTTTATTACCAGAAATCAAAATTATTTAACAATCGATTAAAGTTGGTATTTGTGGTATCCTTCACCACTAAATTCATTCTTAACTAAATTTAGATTTGGTTAAGGATATTGTTCTCAACTTAATAAATAGCTATTGTCGCGTAGAAGCAAAAGGATAAACACTATTCTCATGAGTCATGACTCTTCTTAACAAACTTTGGGCGGGTAGTCAAATAGACCAAACTGTTATGCGTAGCGGGCGAAATTCGCGAAAAATTGCGCGTTTGAACGTGGCATATTTCAATAAAATTTGATAATCGAGACAATTCATAGTTTATATAATGTATTTGAAACTACATATTTACACAAACTATTTAAATTTATTATAATGTTAAAATTTTCTTATTGTTTTTTAAAAATATTTACTAACACTAATATTTTTTAAATGTCTTGTATTTAAAAAACATTCTCCCTTATGAAGGGACACATTGTAAAACTGGCATTTAAAACAGGTTAAACTCTTTTTATTGTGAGTAGCACAAACAAGGCATTGTTTCTGTGGGTTCTTTTTTTGCCACCCGTAAATATTTTTACAATTTTATGTTTTTTGGCATCCAATAATCTGTTGTGAAAATCATTTCTTCTACATGTACCAGAAGTACTGGTTCCTGGATCATCAGGATTAGCTATAACATTACCACTTATCCATTCTTTTGCCACATCGTGCAAAAAGCTTTTATAACTTTTTTTGAATTCAAATTTAAAGTTTAAAAGTTTTTAAGCGTTGAAAAGAGCTCCATTTAGCAAGAACAACACTGCCTTTTTCGTTCATTTTTATGTGCGTCGTTCTATAGAATAATATGACAAATATTGATCAGCGCGGACGACACCTTTCATGAATTTATTATAATCAATAAAGCATATCGGCTTCCAAATTTTTTCTTTTGTCTTTCAATCAATATATGGGCTGTAATTTTTGAAAGTGGTATAAGTCTATGTTTGCATGTATCGAGATATTTAAGGGTTTGCATTTGAATTAATTTAAAAATATTGGCAAACGTTAATCAATTCAAGTGATGTTTTTAACACTATACATCTTAAATTTTATTATGAAATAATAGTTATTGAAAATGGACTTATACCACTTTCAAAAATAACATATTATAAGAAATAAAAACAAGAAGAAATTTATGTCCATATTTTTATAGACATTAGCTTCACTGAAATGGATTTTTTTAATGTAAAAAATTATATTAAATAATTAAAATGAAGACATTTAAACACGTCATGAATAACCAAGTTTATTGAAAATTAATTTCAGTCATATTAAAAAGACGATATAAAATGTAAATTTCTTTGTCAAGATAAAATAAAGTATCTTTTAAAGTTATTTCTCCTTTACAGTTAGCATAGTGAAGTTTTCATGGTAAATAGGTGATATGTAAGAAAGCAAACTCATCATATCGTTGTATTTCTCTCTTGTTATAGGTCTCGAAGTTTTATACAGTGCCAACATAGTAATTTTGCTGAGGTGTTTAGGTCTTTCTTGTTTTCCAAACAAAAAGTATGTTTTAAATGGAGCATTTTCTTCCATACTTGTTTTGTAAAAATTTTTGTGCTTTTCATCCGGTTTAAACTTTATCCAGCATATTTTTAGTCACTTTATAATTTCTCCGTCTGTATTTTTTTACTTTTTGATATTGCCTCTTCTAAAGATTTGGTCGAGACAAAATCTTCTCTTTTCATTTCATACAAAATGATGTTTTTTTCGGCAAGCTTTTATTGCATTATAATAATCTTGAGCCGTATATAGTTAATCTTTTTTCTTTAATGCTGTTTCCACAAATCTCTGTGTTTGGAAGAAACAAATGGCCGGATAATACAAATTTGTGGTCAGTAACATTTTTGTTATTATCAGCTGATTGAACAATCCTTAACTACATCAATGCGAGCTTAATATTTCGATTTTATCCGGTACACATGTCACTGTATGCTAAAATATGGTCTTGAGTTGTAACATTCTGAATATGCTTCAGGCACCAAGATGCTACTTCTTCCGCACCTCTAGATGCTACAGTTTCCTCCCGCGTTAAAATTATGGAAACCTTCATTAAGCACATACATATTTCGCTTATAGTATGCAACAGAAACTGATAATTTGGGATATGGAAGGGCCTTTTGTAGATCAAAGGAAAATACAAAATATTTATCTGGGTTCATTGATGCTAAGCTTTGATATTCTTTTATAGCTGTTCTAGCCAGTTCTGCATTGCTTAAATATATGCTATGTTCTTCTAAAATGCTGCTTTTTTCAATAAGGTCCGAGGAAGCTTTAATTTTCATATTTAGGAAATCGCATTTTTGACACGTATCTTTATGTGGGTGATGAAAACAAATTAAAGTTATTCTTAATAATTTTCCTATATATTTGCTCGCTGAGAAATGTTGTATTGTTCTCTTTACAGTTCTCGACATACAAGTTGTACATTTTCTTAAGTTCAAATCAGAATTCAGGTATTTTCTCTTTGGATTATTCGAACACGTGTAATGGCTTTCATAGTGGGAAATTTTTTATATGATCTTTTATGGCCCTATGTAGTCTGCCTATAGATATATCAAATGTATCTATAAAGAACTTTTTACATACCACAATGCTTTCTTTTTCAATATTATTTTAAAAGTATTTATAATTACAATGTCTTGCTGATCCCTTTAAATTTCTAGCTCGCCTTCTTTTTACTGACGTAAAAGTAATTTTAACAAGCGAATGTTTCAGCCCTATTATAATTATTATGAATGGACTTATTCCACTTAAAAAAAAAGGTTTTTGCGATAACATTTTATAGCCAAAATCTTTTGTTTACTTTATAAGAAAATCGCACTCCATTGAATGAATGATTATAAATATAGAAAGAAGGTGTCTATTGCTGTGTTTTAATATTGGAGCCAAATGGCAATTTTCTATTGAAACTGCAGCTATTATTAACTGGTGTCGCTGTACTATAAAAATTAAAACTAAATTCATCAATAAAACAAACATTTATCACCTGAAATATATTAATTGACATTTATTTTGACATGACGTTATAAACAAGAATTCATTTTGCTGCGTTTTAAATTTTTATTGTAAGATTTAGTTTCTAATGGTTTCAGGGGTTTACAAAATAAAAGCCTTTTCCAATTTCCCATTGAAATGGATAGCGCTCCCGATAGCGGCTCCCGATAAATAAGTAGAGCAAGATATTTTTTTATCGATTTTTACCTAAAAAGTTGAATGAAAAATCTTAGTTTAGAGTTAAATAAATTAATTATATGTAATAATAGCGCGCTAAATATAAGTTTTGATATAGAAAATTGGCTGCTCCGGATACAGCTATCGGGCGCGGGGCGCGGGGCGCTAATAAAAAATGCAGCATATATCTTACTAAAATTACCGTTAACTCATTGTTTTAAAGTGGACTTGTACTACTTTCAAAAATAACAGCTCATTTGTACTTTCTATGATATTGGATGAATGAATTGTTGATATATCATTCGAATGGGTCTTTTTGATTGCCAGCGTTGTAAAAGAATATCTTTTTGGCGACGAAACGTAGATTCACCTTTTTTTAAATTTACATTTTGTAAACATGCAAAACGGCCTCTATTTTCACGTATAGTACCACAACTTCGGAATCTATTTTGTAACAAGACTTGACTCGTACCGACACTATTATAATAGTTGTCCATATAGACATGGTGCCACAAGTTTTCATACGGCTGTAGGAGGTGTAGAATTGTCTCCTGAGTACATATTTTGTTCGAAAATTGAGACTGGAGAGTTGGAAATTTCTCTGTTGTTTCATCATCCCGCTAGATGTAAATATATAATTTAATTATTATTGACATCAATCAACAATAATATTAATTTTGCGCATCTAGTAGGTTAGTGAAACAGCAGCAAAACTCTTAGCTCTCAAGTCTCAGTGTTCGAACAAAATCTGTACTCTGAAGTCTACTTCCCAATATATATTCGGAAATGGCATATATATCTTATCGTTTTTACTTCACAAACCATTCTAATAAGAACCTCATATTTGGTGATTTTTAAAGCATTATACATTCTGAATGATAAGCGACCTCTCCATGGCATGATACTTTAATCTAATGACAACTCTCGTTGTGGCTTATATACGTATTCAAATTTCGATATAAAATAAGATCCGATTGGGCGAATTTTTTTAAGGCGATCTCTTTCATTAATGTTCTCTTTCATTGTCACTTTGTTCAGAATCTCGCGACAGTATTGGTAAAGCTCTACGTCTTCTAGGATGAAAGTAGTCTTCATCATTTTCACACTCGCTATCAAATTCAGCAATATCGACATCACTTGAAGTTTGCGTTAAATTATTCACGTAAACCTCACTATCACTATCGGACGCCATTGTTATTATAATCAAAGAATAATTTAAAAAAAATAAATATTCAACCGTCTAAAGCAGACTAAAAATATTTGTTCCACACCCCTTTCTAGTAAATTCTGAATGAAAAAACCTTGAAAGATTCGAGTTTGCTTTGCATTTTTATACATTTAAATGATGAATGGTCTGCATAAAAACAACTTCAAGGTGAAACAAATTTATGGCTCCTTATCTTTATTATGTAAACAAACGTTGAAAAAGTAAAGTTATTGTATCTAAACAAAAAATACGAGCTAACTCTTTCAGTTCCGTATGTAAACGGATAGAGTGAAAATACCCGGCCCGCTAATAAACAACAGTTCTCGAGACAGGTATTTTTACCCGGTCCGCTTATAATGTGTTAATATGCAAATGCCCACGTTTATCACAAGTCAAAATATTTTCAAAATTTTCCGAATGATATAACCATAGGAAAAATAATTTAAGATAAACTGAGCTGAGCTTTTTTCAAAGCTCAAGTTTTCCCCCTTTCTTGCAATCGCTATGTTTGTATTTGTGACCCTTTACATTGCGTATACGTATTAAATCCTAAATAAATAGTTCTGTACGATTAGGAAATTAAACAAAGGTTTTTTAATTTTAATTCAATATTATACGTGATTCAGCGATCATCTAGTAATTTATCTATCTTAAATTAGTTTCTCGGTTTATGCAGACTCTCTGGTTACAATAATTTCTTATTTAAATTAGAACTGCCCCTATCTCACTCCTTTGGTGGTGTCGAATGGCGGATATCGGCATTTTCATGTCTATGAACGTTTCTAATTTCCCATTGTGCATTCACAATCCCTCTGAACTGCTACGATAGAAAATACTGGAGTATATCTTCTTATCCTCAAGTGCATCCTTAATGCCATCCGGAAATAGTGATATGGGACTATACGATATTTCATCATTTGCTGGTTTAAATGGTTTAGGAATCATAATTACGTCAGCCGCCTTAATAAAGTCACATGTCTTATGTTAAGGTCATTTATTTTGTTGACGGCAGTTGTATTTTCCAAATGAGTTGCAAATAGAGAAAGTTTCTGCTTGCAACTTTCACTCTAGGATCCGTTATCGTTTTTGATAAATTACACATGCATTTTGGTTTCTTTTGACTCTTTCATTGGTTTCCAAACTGAACAGATAAAAAGTTTGACATTTTTATTTACTTCAATTTTTGTAACACTTCTGCTGAACATTAAATTAATTTTTTCGATTAATGTACATATCGATTAAAGTACATAATTGGCTTGTTTAGGAGTTTCCACTTATATTCACTTTATTTAAACGAGCCAGTTCCATTTAGAAATTGGTTTAAACAAGTACTAATTTCGTGCTAAGTACGTGCCAATATTCTATCTACACGGCGAGCTCTATAATGTTGATTCTGAGTTGAACCGAAGATTATCTGAAATTCAAAATTCATATTGCTCTATAATTATTCTATTCTAACTAGTGAAAGCTAGAAATTACTATTCCGTTTCAAATTCAACTGTAAGCGTTTGTCTCTTAAAAGTCCTTACTTAACACCCTGTATATCTAAAAATCTTTAATATATCACCAAATGTTGGATATTTGTTCGCATGTTTGCTACAAAAGAATTAAACTAAGTCTAAAAAATTTTACTTTAATGATGACGATTTTTTGTTATGATTACGATGATATGATTGTTGTGAGATTAGAAAAATAGAAAATTATAATTTCTAATTTTCTACAAATTATTTTCATTGTTAATAAGAGTCCCATTATTATGATTATTATTATGAACACTTTCATTAGATTAGAGATTAGAGAGTAATATACGAATGTTAGAATTTTTGGTTTTAATTTTATTGGTATACCAGAAAACAAATAGTTACACAAAAAAAAAGATTTAATTAAAATCTATCCTTTTATAATGGTGGACAAGATTAGATTTGAATTGCGGTTCGACGAGCACGTATTGGTCGTACATTTATTATATAGATATGCCAGGTAAAGTGCTTAAAGCTCTTATATAGCATCATCATCATCATATGTACACTGTATAAACATAATAAATATACTTAAATTAGTTTGTTGTTTTATTCTTCCTCGTCTGTAAGAACAGAAACATAATCAAGAGTATATATGCGATAAACGAAAAATAAGAAGACTAGTGGAAAGTTTTCATATTAAAAGTAAATAGAAATGAAAAACTAATGAAAATAACAATAGTAATCATCATCATCATCATCTTATATACGAGTACTCTACTGTTAAGTTTCAAACAAAAGGAATTTACGAAAACTAAACAAAACAAAATATAATAGTGTTTGTGCAATAGTAATAAAAGCTTGACAATAGTGATAAGGATAAGAAAACAATTTGATTTTCACAAAACAACAGAATGCGAGTGAATTTTTTGCAGAAATTTAGTTTTCTTCTACAAAATAATCATATCGTATTTTGTTTTTGTATTTTTCCCGATTTTCTTTTTGTTTTTGATTTTGTTGCTATTGTATAGTTATTATTGTGATTGCTATTATTTATTGTTGTTTGTATTTTCTTTGCAGACATCATTTTGTTACAATTAATTTCTTGAATATTTATTCCAAACACACTGTTGCAGATGGCAGTTGGTATTTTCCCTCGGTGGTACATGACTATGTTTAAATTTAAACAAATCCAACATTTTTAAAATTTAAGGATAAAAAATTTTAAACAATGGTCCATTGTTATAATGAAATTTATGCTATATTAGACATCTTTTTTTGAGTTTTCAAAATTGTTTTTTTCTTAAATCTACGCAACTTATGTAAACATATCTAATGGGTTTAGAGCTGTGTTAAATTTTTCTTTAAAGATCTTGAGCTTTCGGAATCCTTCCAATTCCATTTTCAAACGTATAATGAGCAAATTTCCCAAATAATGCTATTTTATTCCAAGCGGAATAGTTTTACTCCAAGCTTTTGTAGGAATTATTCTATGCAAAGTTATTCTATTTTTCAAAAATTATAATTTTATGTCAAGCATCTTAACAAGAAAAGTCAATTTTAAATTTTCAATAAAGACCGGTAACAGTGCCAAAAGAAATTTTCAGAATGTTCCATTTCCCAAGAAAAATTTTTTTCTATTCGAAAAATTAAATTACAAATAAAACTCTTCTCGAAAAACATATAAAAATTCATAAGATCCGTTGGACATTTGAGCTAAGTTATTTGACTGACGCGAGCTATGTTTTCATTTCACAGGTTTCTGTTTTGCTCCTTAAAAGTCAAGCAAGAGAAACATTGTTGATAAAAGTCAGTCCCAGCTTCATCTGTGCAGAAATGTGATTTTTTTTATATATTTAAATTTTTTATTTTCTTTCCTTCAGCCCTTCAGGAGAACTCATCGCTGAGACCTTAACACATATATCATGGAGTCTGTCTAAACAAATACTTCTATTTTCATTTTTCTCAAAGTGTCTGAGATAGCCGTTTTTCTATGTAAACCTCGTTTTTTAGAATTTGCTATACCGGCTTTTTGTTTTAATAAAAACATTTTTTCGTTTTTATATTGCTTTTGAAAATGACACCGAAAAGGTGTCGAAAGCTCAAGCAAAAATAAATTATTTTTGAAATATCAGAGTTTTAATCACCATTAAAAAATTAAAACACTTAATATAATAACTCAATAATAGTATTAATTGTTTTCATTTAAGCATTTTTGGGTGTTTTTGGGTGATATCGAGCTATTGTTTTCATCGAGGTGAGATTACTAAGACGTTTGGCGGCTTAGTTTCGTCACTAAAGCCGACTTTATTTTATAAACAAATCTTTTACATACTTCCCCGCGAAATAAAAAATGTTTATCTCACATCAAATTTTGGCGCAGCTCATGAATATTAAATTCGTTTATTTTTCCTTCTATTAACCAGCCAAAATTTGAAGACTGAGAGCTTAACTGGCGTTGTTTGTAATACGTTGGTAATGTTATTAATAATGTTAACCGTAACCGTTAAGGTGTAACTTCCGTCGGTTCTTGAATGTACGATCATATATTATTATATAATTTTCAATAAGCTCATAGAAATGCTATAATTTGGTGTTTTTAAAATTTTAGGATCCATAGTAAATTTTCAATCTGCCGGATTTTTATTATTGACAACGTCAAACGACGTTTTTAGTAAAAACTCTACTCAAGTACCACCCTTATATTTAAATGCACAATTTTTACATTGAGATAATACATTTTTACTAAGCCATATATTTTCACTAAGGCTCAAAACGTAAACTTTCCGATTTTTTTGATGTACGCGTGTTCTATATTTATGTTATTTACTTATTTCCTCATCTTGTATAGCATATTTTTTGATGCACGACAAAGTTGTCCAATCTTAGGTTAGGGATCTCAATTGTCGGTCCATTATTACAAAATTTCTTTCCCGTTAGTTTCGATCAACCCAACTCCTCCCACTTAATCCTTCTAATTCAGCTTGGTGCAAAGTATGCTTGCCCATTGGCGAATAGTTTGGTTGTTACATCCACAATAGCGTAGTCTATTATACTGCTTTGCATCTTGTGCAGGGCATCAGAGGGACCTTTGGTAGGCCTGCTATTTTCTTGATGTCTATTGGCGTTATTTTTTCTAAACTAAAGTTTTTGGTGTCTCTTGTTGCATCCCTCAGTAAGTCCTCATCCTTCATCTTGAACATTTTCATTTTCTTGTCAAGAACATGCTGCAGAGCTGTTTTGTTGTGACTGTCCACTTTCTCGATTGTTGGGGACAAGCGTAACGCTTTTTTGATTGGAACTTCTCCTAAGAATATAGTTCTACCGTTTGACATTAGTACAGAAATGTGCTTTGGTCGAATTTCTCATTAATATTTATTTTCGAGTTTCATAAGAGCCCTAAGTGGTATCATGAAGTAGTGTGTTACTATTACTAGATATTTTTAAACTAGTCGATGTGTTGTCGATGTCAATGTCAAGATTGCTGTGATCAATGACAATAAATATGTTTATATTATTACGATTGATGACAATAAATATGTTTATATTATTATTTGTTGTGATTGAATGAAATTATTACTTATAAATATTATAAAAAAATATACAATAATTTTAAATTTTTATCGATATATTATATAACATTGTTAATCAGACAAACATTTCTTTTATAATTCTTTAGTTTTTAATTTATATAATTTGAGAAACAATCAAAAATTGTATATAATTCTTTTGTGATGATTGTTAATAATAAATTTAACATTTTGTTGATATATTTTATTGAATTAGAAATAGAAAATTTAATTTAATAATTATGACATGCTAAGAACCTGAAAGATACCAAATTAAAATATGCTTAAACATTAAATGTGTAAGTGGATGTAGTGTTTAGAATCGAACCATTATTATTCTTGTTTTTAGCGAAAGCGTGTACTCGCAGACGGTAAACTCATTCTCAAGATTCCACTCATAAAATTCATTTCAATTTAAAACTACATTACATGTTTAAAAATGGTGGGGGGAAACGGAAAATATTTTCCCGAGCTAACAAAAATTTTAAAATTAAAATCAATATAATTGTTTTTCAATAATTCTTCAAAAATAGTTTTCCTATTGAAATTAAAATTAGAATTCATTGTGAAAAATGAAAGTTTTGCTCACATCATACGGAAAAGTGGTGTGGTTTGGTGCTACCGGCATTAAATTGTGGCTTTTTCTCATATATTCGAGTATGTATAACGAAACCGATTTATTCTAAAATTCAAACAGTGCCCTCAAAAGTATAGCAAACTTTTTTAATTAGTTTTCATTTCTACTATAATTATAAAAAACCTCATATAACTCCAGCGCCTCATCCTCCCGAACTGGTCATGACAACAAAAGGATTTAGAAATATGTAATTTTATATTTTGTGTGCGTGTACCATCATACGTAACATATGTAAATCGTGCTGTACATACATAATAAACATAATATTTACCTAACGTAGGAGAAGAAAATATACGAAATATTAATTTTACTTCCGTCGAACTAATCCTTAGACCATTTTTTGTATCTTTGTATATTTCTTTATTGGTCTTGTACTCCCCCCATGTCTTATACAAAAAATAAATATTCAACCACATCAAATTTTTGATGTTATTTGATATAAAATTCGGATAATTTGTTATATGTTGTTGATGATGAATATTAAATTCGGTTTTGTGGGATCTTGTTCCAAGAAAAAATTAGGGTATACGAGTATAAGATGTGCAAAAAGGTGAATAAGGATAAACATTGACATGTGAGATTTACGTATTAAAAATTTTATTTCATAAAATTTGTATCAAATTATAAAGTTTATAATGAATTTTAACACAACTTAGTGTTAATTAATTTTTTATTTAAAATTTTTGAATTTAAGATGTGCACGCCTCGTGAACGAGGAAACATTAGTTGTATGAGTTATTACCGCTGTCAAAACAACAATCTCTTGTCCGTGTGTCATGGGTGTTTAAATATAGATAATTAAAGGGGGTCCACTTTTAATATATAAATTTTATAATAATATAATCTTGTCTAAATAAACAAACATGTAATGAAACATAATTGGGTACATTGTAGTTTTGGGAAATAACAATAAAAAGAGATTAGTTTAGCCTAAGGGGCAGTATGTGAAAATAAGGGACCAGAACAATGAAAATTAGGCAATAAAAACCAATATAAGATGAAAAACAGAAGTTAAATAAAATGGAAATGTACTTTTAAACCAGTTGATTGTGTTTTAGTTATTATTGGTTTAGGATTCTCAAATATATAGCACACACATCTTCGAAGTGTATTATTCGTTAATATAAGATATACGATTTATGAGATGTACTTTCTTTAGAAATATGAGATGTACTTTCTTTAGAAATATGAAATGTACTTACAAGCACTGAGATCGTTATTATTTTTATTTATTTATTTATTTATTTATTACATATCTATTTACAAGCATAAGCAGGAGCTTTTATACTATAAGAAAGAAAAATCAGAAAAAAATATAACAATCTTCATCTATATACAAAATATTTACAAAGGGGTATAATAATATTATTACAAATTATAATTACATTAATAGGTTCTCTGTACAGTTAAATATACTAGATTTTTAATCATTTTAAGAGAATTCAAATTTTTAAGTTCAAAAGGTAAACCATTCCAAATAATAAATGCATTCATCAAAACCGAATTATTATATATGTTACTTTTGTTAAGGGGCAAGTTGATGTTTCTAGTGCGCAGAGGTAATAATTCTGAAAATAAATACAGCTGTTCTATAATGATAATACTCGAACAAAGTACATCCCAAAATAGAAGCTTTTAAACCAGAAATATGATCAAATTTTCTGAGGCCATGAACGTATCGAATACAATTATTAAATGTAATTTCAAGTAGACGCCGAGAGGAACTATCCTATCCACTATAAATCACATCACAGTACGTAAACAAAGGTACAACTAAACTTTTAATCAAAAATACTCGCAACTGAATTGGACATATTTTCTTTATTAATCTTAGCGAATATAAACTATAATTGACACGTTGACAAAATGTACTAATATGGTCACACCAAGTAAGTTTGGAATTTAATATCAGTCCTAAGTTATTAACAGTCGGTACAAATTTTATTGTGTCATCACCCAAAACAAGAGTAGGCTTAATAATGTTCAAATTACTTTTACACAAAAATAATGCTTTACTTTTATTAGGATTAAGCGCAATTGAGTTATATTTAGGCCATAATAAGATATCACTAAGATCTTCGTTCAATTTCATTGCAGCCTCATTCAACCCTAGTGCTTTACATCCGATATACAGTTGTAAATCGTCAGCATAAAGATGAAAAAAACAATGACGAATTCGCCATGGAAGATCATTTATAAAAATAGAAAATAGTAACGGACCCAGAATTGATCCTTGTGGTACATCCAAAGTTACTCTACCCATGCCAGAGCAGTTGACACCATGCTTTACAAACTGCTCCCTACTATGCAAATAAGAGTAGAACAAACTAATTGCAGAGCTTGAAAATTTATAATATAAATAAAGATTTTGAAGTAGAAGTATATGATTAACGCTATCAAACGCCTTAGAAAAATCCAATAAAACCAATAAAGCTTGCGAACCTTGCCCATCCAAAATTGATGAAAGATCATCAACAATGTGTACCAAAGCCGTTGTAGTACTGTGACCATGCTTATACCCAGACTGAAATTTACAAAGAAAATCAAAATCTTTAAAATGTTACAGGATCTGGATTTGCATAACTTTTTCTAACACCTTAGAAAGGGCAGGTAATATACTTATTGGTCGAATATCTTTAAGACTGGCAACAATATCATTTTTTGGAATAGGAACAATAGAAGTAACTTTCCACAAATTCGGAAAAACTGATTTTGACAAACACTGATTAATAATATATGTCACTAGTGGAAGAAACAGATCAATAAATAATTTTATTATTTTAAAATCAATTTTATCGTATCCAATAGCATTAGATCTAATTGAATGGATAGCACTCATGACAATTAGCTCGTCAACACAATCAAAAGCAAATTTATAATTATTATCAGGATCAACAGATCCAATATCTGGCAGTGGCAAAACCACTAAATCTTCGCGAAATTTACAAATATCATTCAAAATATCTTCAGCAGTGAACTTTATGTCAACTTTAACAACAGAACACGAAATACCAAGTTTCTTTAAATTATTCCAAGTAATTTTAGAGTTATAAACATTACCAAAATAAAAACTATACTTAGCTTGTTTGATAAACTTAGTAGTTTTATTTCGAGCCTTTTTATAGGAAGTAAAGTCAGCATCTAATCCACTCCTTTTATAATTATCATATTTCAAATCTCTATATTGAATTGAATCCAATATAGTTTGGTTTAACCACGGAGCTGTTGGACAATTGTTAATAATTCTTTTACGCACACACATAGAATCTAAATATAAGAAATTTGAAATAAATAAATCAACAATCATATTTACATCAGAGCAACAATAAAGA
Organism: Nephrotoma appendiculata; assembly: GCA_947310385.1. Lineage (NCBI taxonomy): Eukaryota > Metazoa > Arthropoda > Insecta > Diptera > Tipulidae > Nephrotoma > Nephrotoma appendiculata. The sequence continues at coordinate 375,136,567 of OX371224.1, read as the reverse complement.
ATTCACCAATCAAGAATAGACCAATCAATTGAGAAAAAACAATTTACAAAATATTCATGATTAATTTCCCTATAATTAGGCACAATAGAATAAGTCAACTTATCTCTAGTGCGACAACATTTATAAGAAGCAAAAATTAAATCATGATCCGATATTGATGGAACAGAATGTTGACCATAACTGATAATATTATGTCGGTCAGGCTTAAAAACAACAATCAAGTCTAAAATGCTTTCTAACCGCGTAGCACTAAACGGCAAAAAATTCAAATTAAGTATGTTAAAACAATCAGTCAATAAATTATTATTTAGCATATTAAAGTTAAAATCACCCAAACAGAACACTTTTTCATATTCTTGTAATAAATTATCAAGAATACCATAAATACTTATAATGTCCACTCTCGAAGTAGGAGGTGGGATATAAAATACAACAATAAGAAATTTACTAAACTTACCAAACAATTCAAATGTCATAAATTCGACTTTACCATTTAAACCACATGATAACACTTTAACATTCAAATTAGATCGATAGTATAATCCTACTCCACCACCACGAGCATTAATACGATCAGACCTCAGAAATTTGTAATTATTAATTTGAAGAGAACTAGTCGAAATATTGTTATTTAATCAGGTCTCCGATACAGCTAGAAAATCAAAATTAAATTTATGCAAAAGTATAATTATCTCATCTAAATGCAACGTCAAACTACGTACATTCAGATGACCAAAAAATAAACAATTATTATTAGAATGCGATTTATCATTAGGAATGGAATGATCAGTAACATTTAAAGGAGATTTATCAAATTGAATCTCTATATCACAATTTGTGATGGACGCTGTTTTACTAGAAAAGGATGACTTCTAGACTTATAAACAAATTTCTTCACAAGAATACCAGCCGGCCACGAGGATGCAGTTAACAATTTGTCCATATGAACATTGGAAACTGATAATTTGAAAGACGAATAATCTTGAATAAACCCATTGGCACTTTTTGGATTAAATCGATGAATTTTAACATCACTTATATTAAAATGGTTCTTTAAGTACAGCTTCACATTATCCACATTAACATCAGGATGTAATCTTGAAATAAATAGTTGTGAATGCGGCTCGACAGTACGTAAAGTAAACTCTGTAGCTGTACCGATAATAACCTCATTTTGCAGCTCCAACTTATTTGTATAACAGTTTCATCATTATCACTTGTATTTTGAAAACTAGGAATATTTTCATTAGACAAACTTACACAAACAGGTAAATCCATAGGAATAGTCGAACTAAGTTTGTCAGAATACAGCAATTGAGAATTAGGCCGTTCAATATGAGCATCAGCTTTACCAACATTGTCGATCGAATTAGTAGAGCCCAGGTTAATAATATTCTTATTCTCTATATTAATTTCACCATTATCCAAGTTTGCTTGGCATTTTTCTATATTAGAAATAGATAATACTATCTCACTCACTATCGTTGTGCGGGCTTGAAAAAAGCATCGTACGACTTTATATGTGGAAGTAAAAATGTGCAACACATTCACAAATAAAATTGTTGAGCTATCACATATTTCAATAAACATTGAAAAGTTTATTGAAATATGTGATAGCTCAACAATTTTATTTGTGAATGTGTTAAACATGTCACAACACGTATCGCAAAACCATTGCACATTTTTACTTCCACATATAAAGTCGTACGATGCTTTTTTCAAGCCCGCACAACGATAGTGAGCGACTTGTTTGCACAACCCATAACATATTAAAAAATTCTCACTCGCGTCTTTGTCGCATATAGAGCAATCATACGGTGCCATTATTTACACTTATTTACACTTGAATAATAATTATGTATGTACACAGAAATGTTACAATGGTATATTATATGATGGAAATGCCAAACAAATAATTAAAATAATTAAAACACGAAAAAAAAAAAATCACAAACACAAAAGTTCACAAAATATCACAAATATTTACATTAATATATACAACTATAACATATATTAATATTATAAAAGCTCATTTAGAGAAAAAAGAAATAAATTAATAAATTTTTACTTGGAGAAATATTTTTACGAAGTACATATATTGCCAGAGCCATCTATGATTTTGAAGAGCCGTAATATTAAAAAGAGAGCTTTCAGTAGAGGGGAAGCTTTTATTGAATTACTACAAGAAACCGTGGTAATTGGAAAATTTTTAAACATGAATTTATGAATAAAAAATTAAACAAATCATCTATATTTTAATTTTATATTTTTAATAAACTATTCAAAGAACACATATTTGAAAATCAGCCATCATAATGTAGTATTTATTTAGTAAATTTAAACTAAAGCGGAGCATAAATTTATTAATTTTCTATAAAAAATGAGCTTTCCGTTTAGTTGTGTAGGTTTATAAAGTAAGAAAATAAAGGGTGCTGCCGCGAATTAATCTAACATCCAATTTAAAATTTAGTTTTATAAAAATTTAACTTATTTGGTGAATTCTGGTCACATGCACATCAGAATTTTTGAGATGAACGATGCACTTAATAGCAATCTAAACATTACCCATTTATAACAAAATTAAAGAGAAAACGTGAGCTGAAATGAAATTTTATGAATCACCATGTAGGAACAATAATATTATTCATATAATAAAATTTTTACATCAAAATCTATTTACGAAAATTATTAACGATGTCATGACAACGTAAATAACTTCAATTTTATCCGATTGCAAAAACGAGCTTTCTGTAATTTGAAAATCCGTTTACAGATGTCTCTGTAATAAATTTACTTGAAATTACAGAAAAGCGTAAAATAATTAAATAACTATTTACGAAAATAAACCATTATTATTGTAAGTTAAGCGCGAAATCTTTAATACAATAATTTAACATAATTAATAAAACTCAAAACAAATATTAATTTTATTTATTGTTCGGTTGGCATAAATAAAGCTTTTCATCGCAAAATATTTATCATCGTAGTTGCTGCGCGCTGAAAAACAATAATAGAAAAATGTCACATTTTTCCAAATTTTTTCTTTTCTTATTTCAATTCGCTCGTATTCGGTTATTTTCAGTTCCAGGAGATCTCAATAATCGATTGAACCAGGCAGTATACATAATAAATTGTTAAATTTGTTAACAAACATTAGGTTTTAATATTTAGCTTTAATGTATACTTAGCGACATCTTTTGGTGGTTGGTTTATTAATTGCGAAAAGCTCTATAATATAATGTTTTTATTTTATGAAGCTCCGGTTTGTTTATACTACAGGATGAAACAGTATAGCCTGCGAATTTGTTGCGATGCAATTTTTAACAAATAACGAAAAAACTGTTTTCGAAGATTGTTCATCAACAATGCTGTAATAGAATGCAGAACACAATAACCACCATATTACATAGATACTCAAAAAGCATTTTTTAACGAACGTTTGTTTTGGGAAAGAAATGCTGAAATTTTTGATGGAACACTCTATACTAATTTTTTACATACACATATAAACAAATTCTTATTTTTACAATAAAAAAAATTTTTGTGGTAGACTAATTTGAATATTTTTGCGTTAATTCGACATAATATGACTCAATTTTAAAATATGCTTTTCCTGAATATTGAACTAACCATTCAAATTAAAAATTGAAAGGAAGCATTACTGTTTTTATATACAAAAAAGCGTCTAAAAAAATATTAAAATACACTGGTTGGTATGAAAAAGAACAAAAACCTTCCCCTCTATGGAAAGCTCATGGAAAAAAATGGCGGAATCTTACGGCTCTTATATTAAGGTGGCTCTGATATTGCTCAGCAGACTTGACGAGGAAAAGAAAATATGAAATATATGAAAACTCTTTCAAAATATCCTAGAAATAAATGGTGTAGCAAATCAGGGGCGATCCAGACAATTTTGTATAGAGTTCAAATTTAGAAATTAAACCAATTTTTTAGTAATGATCTTTAGCAATAATAAATAACAAATGCACTCAGCTTATCATGTCTGAAACTATACAAAATATTATTATGAAATTTCTACCTTCACAATCAATGAAGGATGTTTTCTAGAGATCTGGAAAGTTCGTGGGCTTTCATAAAAATGATGACCGTTAATCTTTCAGCACAATATCTAATTAAGCTTTCCCGCACCATTTTACCATCGAGCTGAGAGAAGCAACCAAAAACCACACAATCAGTGCAATTCAAAAAATTTATTTCATAATTATCACAAACAATTTGAGATGAAATGGTTTATAATACAGATGATGTAGACAGTAGATGGTTCGCTAACATAAATAAAATAATCAACGATCAGGTTGCAGATATCAGAAAATTGGCGAGCAGAAAAATCATATAACACATATACATAGGTTGTAAAAAATTTAACGACTTTCCTTTTACAATTCATGAAATTCTATAACCGTTTTGGTTAGCCCGCATTCACGTACAAAACTTACCCAGGCACAAAATAAAAGATATGGTCAGTTTAATAGCTTTAGTTAGACATAAAAAATGCGAATTTCATGGCTAGCCATTAATTTTGCTTCCAGAATTCGAGAAAATTCAAGGAACCCAAGTGTCCCAATTTTAGCAAAGTCACGCAATTTTAGCAATAATCCCTATTTTATCAAGGACTCGAAAATTAGCAATATAAAACGTGTACTTACCATATTTCAGTATTATAATACCAGAATCCTATTTTAAAAACTTGCGACAACGCGTTTGTCCTACTGTAACTTTTGATATAAAATTACAGATTAACAAAGTCAAAGCTAGTTAAATATTGTTTTATGAAACACATTAAAAAGATTTAAAGACAAATGAGCAAAAAAGTGAATAAATAAGGTAAATTATATGTGAGACATATACGTTAATGGGTTAAAAGTCAACCCCACTTCCATCTGTAAAATATAATTGTTATAAAATATAATTACTATATAGAAATCAATTTAATGTTTTAAATTGTTTTCGATCCAAAAACGATTTGGATAAAACTCTGCAACGTTATGAAGTCTTTATAGAGAATATAATTAATTATTCGAGTCACAATAGTTCTTTCTTAATTAGAACGTTAACATAGTTTCAGTCAGTCAGATTATCACAAATTCAATAGGATAGGTTTATTACAGGATTCAATAGGATAAGTTTATTACATGCGCTATTGGGCCACTTTTCTACATAGGACACATGAGGTTTTCGTTAGTTTGATCAGAATTTTAGCTAAATTTTTCACAGCTTTATCTCAATTAATAATGCTGGTTTTAATTTATGATATTTTAATCTTTAATGCATACTGAAGAGCTCCAATAAGGAGGAGGGTGTGGTTTTCTATAGATGGTTAGTTGAACATTGCGAATTTGAACTTCCGTGCGGACGAATAATATTTTTAACTAATCCGAGCGGTCGTTAGCTGTGGTAGGGGAATTAACCTCTATACGTTTTACACGAATTTGATTTCCTTTGCACCATCAGCCTGTGGTCTTGTTGGAATTTAGCCCTCTGAACACCAACGTAAATTTTCTTACATGTATACTGGCTTCAACTGTTCTTCTCTTGTTGGACTTTGGATCTGTGGTAGTCAACCGACAACAACCTCAACAACTGGTTGAGGTTTGTAAATATTTTATTAACCTTTATTCCAGTAATATACAGTTATGGTGATATGGGATCCTAATTATTATAACATTGAATTCAAAGAGACTTCTATCACCCCTTGGTTGATTCTCAAGGTGTTAAAAAATGACGTGGAAGTCGTTAAGAAGTTGATTCGAAACCAATCAAAGCAGCTTTACACAAGAAAATTTTGAAATTTGTATATAGTTTTTATTTAGGCTTTTTTTCGACAATCCACACAAAATTTATTTATTTAATCATTTAGATTGTAAGTTGTGCGATGTCAAACTGTTTGTCCAATTTGATTCACTGCACAGTATGGGCATATACTAAACAGTATGATATACGACTCAACTCAATTTTTGCATGAAAAAATTTGTTCTTGTTTATTTAGCCTTGATCTAAAAATTGGTACCCCGTTTACACCAGTAGGATCAAAATATGTAGCAAAAAAGTTTGTTGGTGTAAACTCAAACTAAAATATTTTAATCATCACGTACTATTTTGCTATTGAATTTTAGTAGCTATCAAAAAACATTGGTATTATAGTAAACTCTACTTTAATATTATGAAGGCGATGATTCATGTAGAAGTTTTGTCTGACTGACATAACCAGTAATCGCTCTGATTGGTTAATAATTTTTTGTCTTATACGTTAAAAACGAAATTCATACTTAAGCACATGTATAAAATTTTGTCGTAAGGATATTCTTGTTTTTATTTTTGTTCTTTTTGTTTTTTTTATACTTGTTGGCGACACTATATTTGGCGAAACTCTTAAATAAATAAATAAAACATCAGATTTACTAAAATATTATTTATTGATGTTTATCAATAAACCAATACAGTTATTGCCAACTCTAAGTGCTACGGTATCATCATCAGCTGTACCTAAAATTAAAACCAAAACAAGAAAATTATTGTATATTCAGGTCCTTTTTCCATATTTTTTAATTATAATTATTTATCTGAAAGTACAAATAACATTTAATGTATAATTAATATTATTATAGCTTAACTGATTTAATTTATATACTTACATTGTAAAGCAATTATTATTAAGAATTTCCTTTAATTCATAATTGCACCAATTTGTCAAAAACTAACCTGTATTGTATATACAAATTGTCAAACTGATTAACATTTTAAGTAAAGCAAAAATTGTAATAGACTTGCGGTAGCGATCGGTTAAACACAACAATTAATGTATTATAACCGGTAAATGCCATAAAGTGTTATAAGTCTATGCTGTCAGCGATTCCCAACTTATTCAAATCCATTGTGACCACACGCATTTTTGTCTGAAGTTGTTTATAGTTGACGAACAAAATGTGTTTTTCTGCAGACGATTTACCGTGTTAAATTTAATGGAATTTTTAAAACATCCTTGGAAAGTGAATGAGGCAAACCTCAATTTGCCACCAATTAATGAAGTATCGAATATTCAATTAACAAAGTTAAGATGATATTGGTTCTTCATACGTGTCAAGTGAAGAAACTGTGTGGTAAAATCTCTCAATAGACTATATTCAAGATTTGTTGTCTCTTTAAAATGTAATTTTTGCGGACTTCCACCTTTGTTGTTTAAATTTTAGAAATACGATTACATTACAAATAGAATTTTCACCATAGGGTACTTGATACTCCCCAACTCGTTACCATCCCGCACCAATGTTTATCAAATATTTCTTATGTTTACTCTATCAGAGTCTCAGTATATTCTTGGAATATATTTTTTATCTTTACCTAATCCAATTTTAATCCAATTGTCTGAATTCCTTTCATTTTTTGTTAAAATACTTTTTTATTGCTGCTACGACCGAAAAAGGTAAAAAACTGATTAAAATATTTAAAAAGATGAACTTTTTTTTGTTCAATTTAAATAAATTTCTTGTGCTTTATTTAATGTTTTAATAATTTTTTGTTACTTCATTTTTTTACATAGCATTCAAAACGGGTTGGAGAACTGGTGCCAATTATTGGTTTTTCTTAAAATAGAGCAGAAAGAAAAATCTTGGAATTTTAAAAATTAATAAATCGGCGTCATTCCATCAGTATATATTTGCTTTATGAATTTTAAAATGTCTCTTTAATATTACGTCACTCACCTTGTACAAGACTGCGTAATTTAAAATATGTATTTCCATTAAATAAGGAGTTAAACCGAGCAGGGGTATAGGTATCTCGTCCATTATCTGAAATTTATAACCGTGAAGTTGTGCACTTTATGTTGTGTGTGTATGATGTACATCTTTACCCTGGTAACAAAAAGGCGAAAACATAATAAAACTGCATCGATTAAAAAGGAGGAAAAACAGTTTGCTTCCATAAAAATAATTTCGTTATATGAAAAGCATTTCCGAGAGATGCTGTTTATTTATATATACATACATATAAGAGTAATTCGTATATAGAGAAGAAACAATTTTATAATAATATGTATAAGAATTAAATAAAATAAAGGATATTTTTTCAAATGGAAACACATAAAAATCCTGTTTAGCATTTAATGACGATTAAAGCCCTTCTTTGTTCAGGAGATGCTGCTCGCAAAAAACTATAAAATTTAAATTTAAATTTGATCGTAAAGATGTTTTATTGCAGCTAGTCGACGAAATCGCATGTGATGCTATGTTGGAAGAGTGTAAACAAAATGCTGGTATACGGGAAATGGATATTCCTACATATACATAAAAATGAGGTCGGAATACATGCGAACGGTTGAATAAACTAAAATGCAATTAAATTAATTGGGGACCGTTAAGAGCACGTTGGTGAAATATTTTAATGGAGATGGTTAAAACGTTACAAGCAAGAAATAACCTCTTGGAATTTTATTAGTAACGAGTTTAATTCATTGAAAAATGAACTAATTCTATTAGTTTTATGCTTATCTCAGCATTATAACAAAAATTGTAGCGGTGTAATTGTGGCCAACATCCGACTTTCTTTTAGGACATATCAACATATAGATCTATAATACACTACACTTAATTTCTAAAGCGAAAAATTGAACTTACCGGATTTGTAACAAAAAAATTGTCATGTATAATCAAAAATCATTATACCTGCTTAATGCCCCTATTATGGTTCTCACCTCACCTCACCTCACCGAGCGAGTCACCTCACCAATCCTAGTCGTGTGAGTTAGGTTTTTGTATTATGGTGCTCGCTTTTATTTTGGTGAGATGTGTTTGATTATTATGACAATTTCTATTAGTTGTTAAGTTAGAAATATTGTAATTTTTGGTGTTTTGGACATACATTTTTCATTATATTGACGTTTCGTTTGTTTTTAAGAAATTCTTATTTTATGCCTAGAAATATTTTTTACTATGCAATAATTTTATCAAATGAAATTTTATAAAAGGACGGCAAATAGTGTAAAAAGTAAAATGAAATCCTATATAAAGTTTATTATGAAAAAAATCTTCCGTTTTTTGCTATCTATCTTGATGGATAGCAAAAAACGGAAGATTTTTTTCATTTTTACGTTTTCGATTTTTACTATTCAAATTGAAAAATTACTATGAACTCACCAATATATTATTGATGAGTATATTTGACACTAGAGTCACCTCACCGCAACAAGTACAATATCAAATATTTCATAATGGTGAGTTCAAGTCACAATTATGACGTATTTCTCGGTGAGTTGAGGTGAGGTGAGTACCATAATAGGGGCATAAATTTTAGAATACCAACAAAGTTAATCCTTGTTAAAAATTTAATCTTCATTAAAAATTTCGTACGGTAGCTGCCATTTCTAGTAGGAAGTTGTCCACCAGATAGCTCTCCCAGTTTATGGAAAAAAGCTTTAGTATGAAGTTTCTAGTCGAATAGTCACTCTGACTGGGCTGTACCGAATTTTGGTGAAATAAAGTTTTTTTGTATCAAAACTCCTCATTTTTGAATTAATTTGGTTTGAAATTTAATGTACTCGTACTATCTTTTTATTTTAATCATTTTTTCGTAAATGCTATATATTTTTCAAATATTTGCAATGAACGAAAATGGTCCCATTTAGAAGCTTCCGATTCCGATACACCAATTTTGGACAAAAAACTCTGGACAGAAAAATCTATAAAGTATTAAGTTTCACCCCAGTCAGTAAATCCGTCTGAGCTGTAGAGAGGATACAGACATTTAGCCAAAAAACTAGAGGACACAAATTTTCATGATTACTATACAAAAAAACAGATTTAGTCAAAAATCGACCTTTCCGCTTAAATTTTAGTAAATTGAACTGAACCGATATTGTTGTAAATTTAATTTCGAATTTTTTAGAGCCTAGTCGATTTTCTAATAATTGAGATTCTTTTCAAAATATTTGGAAAAAAAGCAAAAAAGGTCTTTATGAACGCTGCCACTTCCGGTAGACCGATGCCAATCAAAAACACTGAAATTTCCCAATTTATGAAAAAGCTAAAGTTTCATCCTGATCAAACAAGCCGTATGGACTACATAGGGACAACATATTTGTTGAATTTTTTTTTTCGACCGGTATTGTATTGTCCCAAATTTAACATAGACTCTTTTAGTTCATGGTCGTATCTCTTGTAAATAAAACATTTACAAAAAGCGGAATCGTCCTATGCCACTTCCGATGGACCAATTTCAGCCAAAAATCATTAGGATCCCCAATTTGTAGGTAATGCTTAAGTATGAGGTTTCACCCTGATCATTCAATCGATCTAAGGCTTTCGAGAAGATACAGACATTTCTTCTGCACAAAACCACTTTTTTGCCTTCTGATCTTAAAAATATACTACACCCGTAGGTGAACCATTCGTGTGAAAATCGGATTTTAAGGGTGCTAATTTGCTAACGCGACTATAGCAAATTTAGGTGCAACACTGCGTAGTGAATTAATATTCTACACGTGAAGACAATATAAGTAGATGTACGTCGACAATGTCGAAAATTGTTATTTGTTTTAACAATCAGCAAAAGGTTTAAGATTTATTAGTTAAATAAAACAAATCAAAATAGAGAGGTGGAGGGATGACGGACACCTTTGGTAAGTAATAAAGCTCTAAGCACGGTTCAATTTTTAAAATAAAGGCAGCGCCATCAAAATGTCAATGATGATGAATGACATCATCTTCACGCAGTAAACTGCGTATATGTAAACATATATCTAAGCTATTTTCGACACCAGCATGTAGACAATTGTGAAACATGCTTAGGCGCACAACGTTGTTTCCAATCAAGTGTCGGAAAAACCATCGTAGAAATGAACTACACCTGTTGGAAAAAACTTTGGTGATATAGTGAATACTTTTTAATTACTGGTTCAGTTAACCTAAAATTTTCCATTCAACAATTTTTGCCAAATACACAAAAAATATTGCCCTCCGCCTAAACACATTTTTCCCTAGGTTATGTGTTTCCTATAGTTCAAAATATTACTTTTAATAATCTAGCTCGTTATTCTTGAGGTCTTATGAGACTGATTGTTGTTACTTACTAAAGATCGGGCTCACTAAAACATATTTGTTTTAAATAGTTTCAGTTATGTAACTTCCAATTTAATTTTTTATCAAGAAATGTTGGCAATCCATCTGGAGTTCTAAAATTTAATTAGGGCGTAGTTCTGGATTTAAGGTAAAGAAAATTAAATTAATTTATTGAAATATTTTATTGGTTAAGATTTTTCGTAGTTTTTTTTTATTAACATAATTAAATGATCAATGGTTTTATTTTATAATTTAGCCCGAGTATGCAGTGCGCTGGCATTTGACTCTGCACAAACTTTGCTGGGTGTAAAATACACTGGATAACTACTCACTCAGATTTAATTATAAAATAGACCGGTTTCTTAAAAATACTTTAAAATCATTGAAGTTGTGTAACCAGAAAATACATTGAAACCGGCTACAAACGTGAGACGTATAATAATTATTGTACACTGAAAGAAAAAATGAAATTTAAAATTTTTAATTCAAAAATACTAACATCATCAGTAAGAAGATGCAAACATTTTTATAACTAAAACCACATCTATTTAAATTGAAACGAAACCTTTTAAATATGAATCTATATATATTGAAAAAAATAGATGTAAATATTAGGAACAATTTAGTTTCAAATTATATCACATTCAAACTAAAACTTAGTATTTTAAAATTATATACAATTCATTTTGGCTAATTTTGTCAAGATTGATAAAGCTGTTTCCTACAAAATGTGTAAAACAACATCACACAAACTTCAATACTTCTTAAGCCGGTGATATAATTCGCCAAATCGATATGTTCTTGTGGTATATTGTAGGTATAAAGCAAGATTTGAATTTTTGAAGTTTGGTAGTTGCATCTTGATGAGTAGACCAACTTTTTATCAGTATATCAGTACGAAACCAAACTGCCAAAGAAGAACTTGAGGAGATTCTCATTTTTGTAAGGGTTGTGTGTACATACACAATGACCCTGGAGTTCAAAATGGGGGGGATTTATTTTCTACTTTTTGTGGTAGATATATTATGAGTACATGACTTCGATGGTTTTTATTGACTTCAATATGATAGGAAATACATAATTTTCTACATTTTTCAGTAGTTTATTCTATTGAACATATTTGAATTGAAATATTCTCCATTTAGATTCATATGCGGTCAACGTACTCATATTATTAATGTTGCATTTTAAATTTAAAAGAAAAGAAAACACTATTAAAGTTAGGTTTTAAATTCTTTAGCAATATATTTCTATATGCTAACCAGTTTAAAATAAAAATTGATATCTCTAATTTAAACTTTAAAGTTGATTTGTTTTTAAATCTATATTTCAATTTAAAAAAAAAAAAATAATTACGATTTAAAATGATCATTTTCAGATCAAAATATTTCGTTGTTGCTTGGAAAACATATACGAATATTTCTAAAACGAAACTTTTTTCTTTTATTTTTAAGTTGTTTTTTACTCTGAGTGAGGTTTCCATAACACCATCCTCCTTCACTCAAGCAGGGTATGGAGTACCTAACACATCGACGAAAGGTATTCATGGTGCTTTAGGAATGTGTATGTATTGAAATGTGTGGAACGAATCAGAATGTAAAGTTTTTTTTTAAACATAGCAGACGAATTCTCTTTGCCCTATGAGTTCTTAGTAAATATTTATACCAAATATCTGCTAAATGTTGTCTTCTTACAAATATTTACCTACCGTGTAGTACGTCCATCAGTATTAAATTGCTAAAATTAGTCGTTCATATACCGTCTACCAAATAAATATTACAGTGATCGGTCGTTGAATTTGCTATTTTCTTTTAAATGAATAAAAATTTTATTTTGCCAAGCTTGAGTGTATTAGTAGCTCTCTCTCCGTACACCAAACATGAACAAATCCACTGGAACTTTCCAAAAATTATGTTGCAAAAAACTTTAAGTTGAAAAAAAAAATAAAAACGAAAGAACCATTAAAAAAATTAAAAATACAACGAACAAAAAACTATTTTTCCCATTTACAATATTAACTAAAAAGCATTCATCAAAATTAAAAGCTCTACAAAAACGAACTGAAAGCAAAATCATTCATATTCAATTTTATACGTTTTGTGCTTTCTTCAATATTTTTTTTTTCGAAAAAACTGTACATAAAAATATAATTATTTAAAAAATGTAAAATTAAATAAATTGAAAACTTGAAAAATAAAATTTTTCAGCACAAAATAAAAAAAAATATTTTTACGAAAACTTGAAAAGCGGGTTCATGAATAGAAAAGGTAGTTGATTCAATGTTGACTGAAACCTACGCGACAAGCAAGAAATTATTAATTTTTGATAGCCCGTCGATAATTATATAAATCAAATTTGATTCATGAACTAAAGATCCGTATCGTTGATTATAAACGTTATATGTATATGTATGTAGTATATGCATGGAGCTGAGAGTGAGATGAAAAATCGTAAAAAGTTTTATTTAATTTTGTTGAACAAACTTGAAAACCACCCATACATGTACACAAAACCGATTCATTTACAAAATTATTATTAAAAGGATCTAATTTTTTATTATTTTTGTGATTTGATTTAGATTTAATTCAATTTTGAAGAAAACGAAAAGTTTGCGCTGTGCAGCAACAGCTATATGTTTCTCATATATACAAACACAGATCAATCTTAAACAATCACGTAAAATCAATTTATTCAATCAAAGCCAAAAAGAAAACCAAAAATTTTCTTCTTCTTCTAGAAAATTAAAGTATGTACAGTTACGAGGCATTGATTTTTTTTTTGAGTTCGTTTGTTGATTTGGGAATATTACAGTTAATCGTGAAAATTATTTTAACGCTTATATCGTGATTTGGAGTTAAGCTCGTACATATTTAGTTGTGATTATAGTATTTTAAAATTCTAGATGTAAGAAAGCAGAATGGTATGCATGTTTAGTCAATTATTATAGAATTACTCGATTTTTTTGATAACGATTTTGTACAGAAAATTATCATACTGAAAATAATGTCGGTGTAGATTTAACTAATAATGTTTTTATGTACAAAATGTATCGCTTCTCAAACATATCTATGTAGCCCAATTTTTCAATAAGTTACTAATTAGGATTTTTTTTGCTTAATAATTTATCAATTAAAAAGAAATATTAAAAACCGCACGTTTTAACGCAAACATACAGAGCGTGACACACAGCCCAGATGAGAGTAAATGGTGTTGATTGATTGAAGCAAACATAACTTTAGCCGTGTACGAACCGAAATATGTCTTCGCTAGTTCTTCGGGGCAGGAACTGCAACATACCTACTTAGTGAAGACTAAACTATTAAGCTTTCAGAGGGTATTAATTTAAATGTTCCTTAAACACGAAAATAGGCCAATTTAGGCAAAAAATCACTAGGATCTTCGAATTCGTAGAAGAGCCTAAGTATGAGATTTCATTCCGATCAATCAATCCATATGGGCTGTACAGGGCCGAACTTTTGCTGCTCGTTACTTCAGCCTAAATTTTGGAAAAACTGATCTAGGTGCCGGTAGACCAAATTTGGCCAAAAATCATTGAGATCTCCTAAACTATCGAAAAAGCTTAAGTATGAAGTTTCGGCCCGGGCTGTAGAGATACGTCTGGGCTGTACAGAATCAACAGACAATAAGTCTGCACTACATCAGATAAATATTTCATTTCTTGACTGTTTTAATTCGAACGGTAAATTTGTTTTTTCGATGTCGAGAATTTTTTTGTTATCACCGCCAGGTTCAAGTTGGTATAAGCCATTACTACTAACAGTAGAAAAATATTATTTTGAATAGTTTTTTAAGGATGTTCGTAACAGATAAGTCGATCTACCATTAAATTAATAATAATTTATTTTTGTAGTGGCGTTTCGTACTATATGAGTATGTTTAAGTGATGTAGACTATTATAAAACTGCTCAGAAAATGAAGCTCGCCATTGCAAACTTGTGGTAAATGTTATTTATATGTTCGTTCCTTTCTAATTTTCAGCCATACCTTCGGCCTTTGTTGGGTGCTGCTGTGAATGTTAATGTAGATTTAGAGATCACAGAGCAAGGATCAGATACGTCAACGTTTTCATTACTTCTAATTTACTGTTTCCTTCTGCTTCGAAATTGCGTATACTGTATGTTACGTCTACTTTTTTAGTTCCGGCTTAGTATGTTCAAATTGAGACCAATTTGAAGAGGATCAATGTGGTTGAAGTGCTATTATGAGTATTATAGTATAGTTTTGCTAGACATTTGTATTTATCCTTGCTATTAGGCGATTTATAAGTTGTTTTGTCTCCAGCTGCTAGTTGGTTAATGTGAGTAATGTGCATTGACGACGAAATATTTACCTTCGCTTTTACCTAACGATTTACCTAACTAATTTAGAAACTGTGAACAATAATGGTTGAATGTTCAACCCTACATCATTCATGTGGTTTCGTTGTTATTTCAAAGGTGTGTTATTTTTAGGACGTTACTAGATACCACAAATCATTTTAGTTTGGTGACTTAATACCAAGGTTAACGAACTATGACTCAGCTTTCGGAGAGTTGTATCATCTATTGTAAAAACTACAGGTACCATCAAATTTGTTGTGAGCACCACATTCGATTGATTTGCTCTTTTTAATATGGCCAGTGTGACAATTAAGGTTTCCTTTCATTTCTAGATAACGTTAGTTCTAAATTAATTATTTTGTTTTTGAACGTCCTTTTGTACATAGCAAAAATGGTTGCTTTTAAGGGTTCTTTGCTGGTCAAGCAGTTAGTCGGTCTCAACGTTCGGACTTTCCTATTGAACATGCAAGCCTCTTTGGAGGTCGCTATTCCTGGTAATATGTTTTGTAATCTTTAATTTATTGGACATTTTTTTTATTTTGAGAAATGATATACTGGAACTTTGTAAAAAAATTGATTTCTGTCATTGCCTTCGGGCCATGTACTATACCGGAGACACGGTACACATTAATCGCTTTAAGTGTTTGCCTTTAATATAAAAGTTTATTTAATATAAATGTAAAGTTGGCTATCCCAACTTTCTGTTCTATTTGACAAGTATAAACACTCTAGTTTGACTACCACGAGTTCAGGCTCTTTACTGCTCGATTATGTTACATCAGTAGGCGTTGATGTTATATCGTATATTTCAATTTGATTTTCAGCTTGATCCACAACATCTCACTTTCATTTCATTTCAGTCATTTACGTATAATCGAAATTAAAGCTTTTGGATCATAGGATTTACATACGCCTACATTTGTCACTATACTTTTAATTTTGTTCAATTGATCCTATGGCAAATTCAAATTTTACATGAAATAAACAAAAGTTATTCAATGTTGTTCTGATTTAAAACCAATTTCGATTTAAAATTTAACAAGCATTCCAGTAAACATGATGCGAAATGAATTAGAATCAAACAATTTGGAATCCTAAACTTGATATTTGGTACCGTAAGTCTTCATTCTGAGAAGCTTGTCACTATTAAAGTAACATCTATACGAGTAACCCAATAATATTCGTTTCACTGATTAGAGATTAAAAAAATGAAATCGAATTTCAGTTGAATACAAATAATTATCTATTTAAAATCATTTAATTAAAAAGTGGTTTATCCGGTAACTAACTCCCATTCTATAGCACGTGTATTGATTGATTACCCTTCGGTTCGCACAGAGCATATCCCATTTCTGATCCCTAGACAATAATCATATATACATATATACGAACCAATTCATTCCCCAAAAAATCAAAACTAAATGATAATAATCATTATCAAACGAACTATGTATACACAGCCAAACATTGCAAAAGGATATCCATCCATCCATTTTTATTGTCGAAAATTGTTTTCTGATTACTATCTTGAGCCAACAGCAACAAAATTGGCAAAAAATACACGAATATCCTCTTGAGGTTTCACTATACACAATTTTTTTATGTTGGAAATCGGTTACTATGGGTATTGTTGTTGTTGTTGTCATGTTTATTATTATTACAACTACGCGTAACAATTTTCATTTCGTTTAGTTACTAAGTAAATCGTTAAATTGATAATCATTTGGGAAATCTATACAAGAGAAGAAAAACGATACGTATTCGTTTTAAATGTCGACGGCGTATACAGCACCGATGAATTACAATAAGTCGATTTAAAAGAATCGACTTATGGATAAATAAAACAAACAAATTACAAATCCTAATTTAACATAAAAGTTGCGTAATTAGCAATTATTGATGATGGGAAATTCCTGGGAGGGATTTGTCCAGAGAAGGCTATACAATAAGACGTATAGTTATTCTAATTCGATCATAATGCGCGTCCTACACGCAGTTAAAATTCCATTACAAAGCGATTTTGTATCACCGATTTAATAATAATATTTTTTCGAGATACAGCCGCGTTGCGAATATACCGAAGATTGTATTTTTTATATACAACGACACACGATATGCAAGAAGAACAACTGTGTTGTAGAAAATATAATTTCGTCTAATGAATGGATGAAGATGGTTCGAATTAAAATGAATTCTTTTTAATAACAATAATCATAAAACCGAATGAATGTTGTAATATGTTTTGTTATTGCTTTTAAGCTGCCTGGGATCTCTGCTCGTCTTGAATTGTGATGTACAATATAAGTGCTGATGAAGAAGATTTTTATCTTTCGTACAATCTTGTTTCACTATATATGGTCAATTAGAATTAGTGGGGTGGAATGGATTGAATTAATTAGCAGTAATTTTTTTGCAGTTTTAGTTTTATCATTCGATTTATAGGTGTTGCTGCTAATTTTCATAATAAAACTGTGTGTTATGTAGTTGTTAACAATTATTAACGGTAATTTGACATGAATTTATTATATCGTTCGTTTGTAGTAACTATAATTACAACAGCAGTGTTGTGGTAAAGATTTCAATTGTGTGGTATACGATTTTGAATAAGATTATACCTTATAGCGCTATAGTCAAATAACGAAGATTTGCCGCTTCATTATATGATATATAAAACCTTAAATAGATTTGCCATGGTTGAAATTACCGAAGCTTCTAGGAAATGGATTAAATTTAGTTTTGTATCGCTTTTGTAAAAATTATTGTATGCTCTTCCCTTGACAATGATAGATCACACGTCAATATTTTCCAAAATATTGAAAAAGTGCGAACATTTTTCATATCTAATTTTATTTAATTTATTATTCAAATGAGTGTAACCAATAACTACGCTTCGAATAAAGCTTTATACAATTTAATTAAATGAAGCTTGCAATATCACTAACACCTTATTACAGCCATTTAGGAAAGTTTTCACAAACTTTTGGTTTTGAAAACATAGAGATGGAGAGCGGCCATAAATGCAGTATCAGATGTAAAGATAATAGTTCTCGACTTGGGGTACTCGACTAATAATTACGACATAATACAAATCTGTGAGACTGGGCTTAACGTCAGTATGCACTTCTGGAGTTCTTTGCACCTATGTCCCATATACTCTTACTATGTACATAAAGGATACGTACTATTTTGATATTAACCGTAGAGGCGGCAGGGTACTGATTGGTGTAAAAGATTCAGAGATGTTAGCCTGCCACGCGAATCTCAATTTCATCGATTCCACGCTGTGTTACCTGTACCACACGATTCAACGACCAACTTACCATTGTTGGCGATTATAATTAGCCTGATATAGATAGGGTAGATGTAGACGGCACCTTTACAACATCACGCATTATCAATTATAAAATACTTAGCTAGCATACCGACAGCCGCTTTTATTTCTTGGATCTGACTTCTTGGATCATCTAATTGTTAACTTTATTCAACGTGGCCGGAATTTAAACGAAATAGTTGCAATATTTAACGACATACTCAGAAATGGTAACGGCACGTTCCGTTTATTAAAAAGAAAACTGACTTTCGAGAGCCTTGGTACAATAAGCAGTTAGTAAATCTAGGAAAAAGCGCGTTTAGTAACTATGTATGTTTATACCCATAGTGCGAGTTGAGGATGAATTGACATCATGTCCTAAAGTCATTTGGAATTTCATAAATACCAGGAAAAAGTAGCTGGTTTCGCAGTTTCTACGATCTACCAAAGATCGGTCGCTCTCATCGCTCAGATATTTGTGAATTGTTTGCGAAATGTTTTGCTTCCGTACATGAACCAGTTTCGATGCCATCTAATTGCCTGCTTCAAACTGTATGCCTTAACTGCAGGCTTCAAATTGATGTTAATAAGAGTGCCGGTCACGCCGGCCTGCCCTCGATTCTTATTAAAGATTGCGTAGAAAGTTTTTATATCCCAACTATCTTCGTACTCAGTTAAAGAATGTATACTTATATACTCGTTGATCTATATCTTATATATGAGTCTTGGAAAGTTTCGTATACGTTCAACTAGTTTTTAAAGAAGGTAGAAGGAATGAGGTAACTAATTATCAAAGAATAGCCGTTCTTTCCGTCATACCTAAACATTTTGAACTAATCGTTAATAAAGTATTAATTTCCACATTAAACCAATTACATATATTTTCGGCACAGCACGGTTTTTATCTAGAGAGTTCTACAGTTACGAACCGTATTAACTTCTGTTGTGACTTAATTGATAGCTTAAAATTGAGACAACAAACTTGACGTTGTTTATTTAAATTCTGCGAAGGCGTGCGACAAGATTGATCACTCAATTCTAATCGCTAAGTTGAGGCATTTGGGGTGCCAATTCATTCCTCAAGAGTGGTTACACTCGCTCTTTAGACCGCCGACAAACTGTAAGACTTCTGGGTCTATTTTCCCCAAGTATTTTGCGTGACATCATTGGACGACAGAGTATATAGTCATGTATAGGTCCTTTACTATTTTCATTATTTATCAAGCAAGTCGTTGACTGTTAAATTCGCAAGCTGCCTTCTTTTCGACAATAACAATCATGTGATCAATTCAAAATGATTAAACCTGTCAAACGATCGCATAAGCCTGCTGTACAACAACCACAATAATCATTGCAACCGTTTCATTGCACAATTTAGTTTTGAAAGGGACACATCGCCTAATGCATATCGTGATATTTTCTTCGTTTTCTTCTAATCAAGAATTTAAGATTACTTTTGCAGTGCGACATTGAATAAAACCTCCAATTGATATCAGTCGTCCCAAAGGTTTGTAACATACAGGTTGCCCAGCTGTATACGTTTCAAATATATTTTAGACCACCTTATACAAGGAAAATACTGGTTTTTGGGTAATGCATTTATAATTACCAACACAAACAAGATTGATAACGGGTTCAGTTTTTGTTTATCGATATGCATGAAAGCAGTAAAACAAGAGCAGTTGAATTGCGAGTGCGAAAGAAATATTATTTATTTCAATGAAGTGTGTACCATTTGAGTGGAGTGGCTCAAATTATTTTAGACGAAGTTTTTGTTACAAGGTTATTAAAAAAATGTAATTTAATGTGTAGTTTATGTTTGTTAAGTAAAAATTATGAAAGTTCGTAACGGTTCCTAATACTAAAGTGTTTTGTTATGCTGTAAGTACTTTTATCTTTATAACAAAAGCGTGTTTCGTGCAAACTTAGACCTTTGAGGCCTTGCGGTATCTTGTATATAGCACAAATTTAAAAATGGACGTCTAACTACCTTATGGTATACTAAGCTATATAATGTTTGAAATGCAGTACTGCTATCTCCCTCTATATGATTTCACAGTAATTTTATTCTTTTTGGAAATAATTGTTTCATTTAGACCAGGCGAAACATATGCCTAAGACACGTTGAGGCGATGTGCATTCTGCAGTACGCGTGTGGAACAACGACGAACAAATTGGTCTTGCAGTTTCTGCAAAGCAGCTTTGTGTACATATGTCTAATCGAAAACAGTGCTTTTAAAATTTTCACAAGTGATTAATGGATAATAAATAATTATCCTGGAATATATTTTAATGGATTCTACATATATAGTATATTTAAACGCTGATGAAATCAGCCTTGTGAGAAATAATGTCATTATGAAATTTGCTTTCTTCATTATATTTATTAAAATGAAAAAAATCAAAAAAAAAATCAAAAAAAAAAAAAAAGTTTGACGCGCCTTGCGGCCCAGTAATTGTTAAATCATTAAAAAATCCTTATAAATGGAATACGTGATAACCCAGCTAAATGGACAATAAACAATAAAAGAATTATTAATTCGATTTTAGTGTACATGTTAATTGTGCTGAGCTTAAATTTGCATAAGAGAATTGTTGTTGCAAAAAAACCGAATGTTGTTCGATTTTAATTAAAATTATAAACAGTAAAACACAGTGCCAGGTAAGTGTTATTCTTTGCTCTTGATTGATCATACTTACTGATTATATTTTTCCTTTCATTCCCATATATTAATCGTGAATGAAAATTCTTGTCTCAA
This sequence comes from Nephrotoma appendiculata, assembly GCA_947310385.1. NCBI lineage: Eukaryota > Metazoa > Arthropoda > Insecta > Diptera > Tipulidae > Nephrotoma > Nephrotoma appendiculata. The sequence goes on along the minus strand of OX371224.1, from coordinate 375,115,086 downwards.
TTTTGAAGTTATTACATACTTCTAAAATTCGTGACGGCGTTCTAAATATTTAAATAATAAATTTCTAAATAATAATATTATTTTTGGGTTAATGAAAAATGCAAGGTGGACTGTTACAAGCAGTTGGATATTATTTGAATTGGTCAACTGGTGTGTTCTGAATTGCAAGCCTTTTACGTACGTTCTATTTACAAACAAAATGAAAGCTTTTAGTTCCACTGTAATAAAGTTTCAACTTATAACTTATGCATTATGCAAATTTACTATGTAAGGATCGAGCAACAATCTTAATGTAATAAAATTAAACTTTTTTCGTATCTTTCAAAAAAGCATCTTTTCTATGTTCTTTATTTTCTCAAAAATTTGAATCCTTTTGCAAAAATTTTTTCTCAGCATATTGTTATTAAATTGGGAAATTGAATTCTGACAAAACAACAAATAGTTTCAAAACACGAAACTTTTGTTGTCTTCAAACTTTGATTGTAAATAAATTGAATTTTTACCTTTTGTTACATACATATTCGAGAAAACGAAGTATATACTGGGAGAATAACAAGAACTGCGAAAAACTAATTTTAATTTTAACATCAACTATATAGCTACTACGACTACGAGTATATAAAGAGAAGAAATGAAATGACTTTCCAGGTGGGTGTTAAGTTCAAAGTTCATCGTAGAAATTGTTCATATTTCAATTACACAACATAGATGCGGTTTGTGTTTGTAACGTGTGGTAAATATTAAGAAACTATAATATTTTTACTCTACTATTAGTTGGTTTTTGTGTATACCCATTTAGTCAAAAGCATGTTATTATTTTTACTCAAGTTTTCCGTTGTAAAAATAAATTTTTTCCAATTTTCCTCGTCATAATTTTTTTTTATTTTGGAAACATTTTCTACGAATGCGCGCTCTATTAGGTGGAAACTTTTATATCGTGCTATGCATCCGCATATGTGGTAGATACAGCATTACAATCTTTGTATTTTCCTATAAACATGAAATAAAAATATGTATATCCTTTTATTTTGAGTCTGCACATACACACAAATTCAAAAAATTTTTGTTTTAAATCGAATTCTTTAAACTTTTAAATTAGATGAATTTCTTCAATTGATGATAAAGATGTTTGTTTATATATTTTGTTGTGCAATTTTCTTATATTGAAATCACAAAATAAATAAGAAGCGCACAAACAAGAAGAATAAAAAGAAGCAGAGTTTTTCTTTTAGGTTAACGTTAGATTTAAATTAGAAAATAGGAAAGGGTATTACGGGTATGAAAATTGAATTTCAAAATAAATAAAATTTTGAAAATTCCTGATGTGAATAATATTAGGATGTTGTTTGTGGTTTGTTAACACAATGAAAGCCTGTCTTTATATACATCGATTTGCCAGAAATGGATATTACGTACGAGTATAAGCTTCAAGAGTTTTGCTAGACGGCTTATGTTGGTTTTGCGGTAAACAAACCCGTCTTACAATTCAGCTATCTCCGCTAAATTACTTTTTCACTGATTTGCTGTTTGTAAATTGCATATTGAATCTATGGTTATGATTTGAATTGGTCCGTCCGTCACAATTTAGCGGGTTTATTAATCGACTCGGTTTCATAATCGAGTTTAGAGACATAGCGAGTAATTTATAATTAGATTTTAAAGGAAGAGAAACCATCAATCTGATCGCATACACATTTTTCTCTACCTTTTTAACTACGAGTACCTTCAGAAAGTCTTTTGTGTACCCCCGACTTACCATAACAGCCCTACATAGTACTATTATATGGATTTAATTATGTTGTTCATGTTAGCTTGTGAGACACCCAAACAGGCTTCCGCGACCTTTTTAAATAATTCGTCATTATTTCTGATGCTATCGCAATGAATCTTTCTATTTATGGTCTTTCTTAAATTCTCTATGGAATTCATTTCAAGTTTTCAATTGATTTTGCAGTAAACCAGTTTTTAACAATTGGAGGGATGTTTCTGATTATTTGATTCTTTATATTGTTAATTCGATTAAATGTTAGATTTTCAAAAATACCATTACAATTCTTGCCCCAAATTGTAAGGATCTTATGTAACGAATGGTGATGTTCCGGATTAAATTGTTTTTCCGCTGGCCGTTGCACCTGATAGATTTCGTCGCCATCCAACTAAATTGGACCTGGATTCAACGTTTTCAGGCAGAGTTTTTAGTTTAGTTACATTGCAAATCACATATGTATGAGAAAATCGTAATCGCATTTTCTATTGGTTGCGAAATTAAATAAATTTTTGGCTTGATATGGACAATCCCGAAATATCTATGTTGTAGAGAACAACCGCTTTTCAGATATCGGAGGCCTCTATCTTCTCGACTAGTTATGTTGAGAACGTTCAACTTTATGCATGATCACAATACTGTTTCACAATTTTTAAATTTTTCAATAATCCGGGATATTGCGGATTTATTCACTCCATGTTTTTCAGAAAAATCGTTTCGTTGTATATCATATCAAGGGCTTTAAGAATTTAACATATTTAAATGAAGTACCTTGGTACCGCTAGGCCACTGTAGACACTTGCAATTTTTCAATCTGATTTAATTGTATAGCATATCGTTTGAATGGTTTTTGACCAAGCGTTTTGGCGGTGATGGCAAATTATTTCATTTATTATTAAAGTTTCAGGTCTGAGACCTTTCCCATAGGGTCCACTTAACTCACCTGTTATACCACGCAAAGTGGGCATACTAATCAGGGGAAGCATCCGCAAATTTTTATTCAAGATTCATTGAAAGCTACGATTTTCTTTGTGAATTATATCGAAAAATTTAATACAAATTTTCGAAATGTTAAAATCTCCAAACGCGAAACACTGAATTTTTGTAATTTTCTTTATTTGATTATTGTAACATTAGAAAATTGTTTATATGTTTATGTGTAGTATTATATATATATATACGCAGGCCAGCTTCGATACCGACACCGAAGGTACCAAATATTGAAAAATGTATGATGAAAAATGAAGGATGTTGTCAGATTATCTCTAGCATCCTAAAAAATGGTTTGGTACTGCTAACCGGCTGAAAATGGTGCACCATATAGTTATTCTGTAATAGCTGCTGTATTTCGTTGCTCGAAATAACAGTTGAAAAAAGCTGGTTTCAAATTTCATGATTTCAGTTTTTGGTATTCCTAAAAAATGAGAATTTTATTATTCGGAATTTTATTTTGAGGGTTCCTTGATTCAGACTGTTAAAACGAAAATATTTTATCTGACGGTTGCGTAATTTCATATTTTAGCTGCGTTGTTATTGCTGGTTTTATTTTCCCTAATTTTAAAATTTTTTGGCTCACATTAAAGCCAATTCTGCTTTATACGATGGAATTGTTGTTGTAATCGTTTTCGGCTTGGCGAAAGCAACGCACTTTTTATTCTAATGTTTAACAGCCCTTGTCCAATAGTACAAAGAGGTTATTGAACAAATATAGTTTCCTTATTGTCCAAACTTTAAATTTACGACCTTCTGAACATTTTTATCATGCTTCACGATTTCGTGTAAGACCGAGTAAGACCAAATACAGCTTGTAGAATCTGATTGAAATTCTGTGGATTCGGTATGGGTAAAATTCCAAAATAAAGTGAATGCACCTTAAGGGTTGAAGGTACAAATGAAGCATTTCGAGTTTTCAAGGACCTAATCTATTAAGTAAAATTTTCTTTATCGGGTTTGATCTTTCTCTAGACAGAATGGACCATTGCGATGAATTCAAAATTTCTAGAGAGCAATACCCTAAAAGCTATACTGTCCATTTCTAATATCTTTGAATCTTATAATTTTCAACATAACTGTATGGCTTGATAAAAGTTAATGTGCGTTATGAATTCCGAGAAATGCTTTCAAAATGTATTTGATGTTACAGTTGAATGAGCAAACTTTTTTTGATAAATTTATATTTTCGTTTTGCGAATATATAGATGCAAAAAATAATTTTTTGTGCGACATGATTTGAATATGGTTTAGCTATTTGGGGGATAGCATCGTGCCGTAATAAGCACAACCTAAAACTGTGAAATGACAAACCACGGTTTATTGGATCTAAAACACTTTCAAAAGACCCAAAACTTTTCAATTTGCGCTAGAAAACTTTTTTGTGTTTCCTTGTTTTCAGTTTGCATATGTACACGTTTTGAAATTCCAGACCAATTCGTTAAAAATTCTATATATATATATATATATATATATATATATATATATATATATATATATATATATATATATACGGATAACTCCTTTAATCTTACCAGAAGAAAAATTTCCTATCTCTCTTGAAATAATTTATGAAGAAAACTTATTTTTTGGTGAATTTTCAATTTCTTTTATATTGTTCTGTGTTTTCTTATACATACATATACGAGTATTGTAACTGCAAGAGTCGTGTGAAGGGGGCAAAATTGTCGAAATATATACTAAAAGGGGTGGAATTATCTAGAACATGTTGAAGTAAAATAAATTTCTTTTACGTATGCATGAATGGAAAAGTACATCAAACTTTTATTTTCATTTAAGTATTACCCTTTCCTTTCTTATCTTTCTAAAGCGCTCCTCGGATATAGTCTCGTATCAACATTTTCTTATCTATAAAATGCGTGGTTTTTTAGGTACATGTATTAAGGATTTGATTATTGAAAGGATATGCATGTTTGATTTGATTTGACAAAGTATAATGTTACTTTGACTGTATACCACCAAGCTATTGAAAGAATACAGATAGAAACTCGATGATGGGTTTTCTTTTGTACATACTATATACATATTTAAAATAAGGAAAATGGATTTTCGTTAATTTGTGAAATGTAATTTTTATAATAATTTCACAAAAAAGGTAATTTTTGATTTTGTTTGTTAGGGAAGTGTATAGGGAAGTACATATATGTATACCATATTAAGTAACGTACTCATATATAACAAAAGGATATTCGATTTGAATTTGTATTAAATTACAAGTCGTCGAAGAATTTGTAGTACAATTCAATTACGTAATCCCGTAATCGAATTTTGTGCGGTTTTATGGATTTTTTTTTGCAAATTTAGATTATTGGGAAAATAATTCAAGAGTTCTCGTTTTCTAAATATAAATGCAGGTCCAATATACTAATTACGAATTATAACAATTTTTTCGAAGATATAACCCTTAGCAACCAGACATGTTTTTTAATTTTTGAAAGATCATGTTAAATATGCTGATGACTGATGAACGAGAATAATTGAATCTGAGCTATTTGAAATGGCAGAGGATGGTAACGGAGCAGCTAACTAGTCTACGACCTCCAAAGTATGCAAATATTAAATGTTATATACATATTTACAATTATTATTTATAAAGGTATGGTTTCACAAAGGTTTGCCTGAGACAAATTTTTTTTACAAATAAATTTAGAAACAGTATTGCAGTTGAAGATATCCTCCATGATCGTGCAATTGATGCTAAATGATAACTGTATTATATATCTCCTAGATGGGTTGCATCAACGCTTACAACAAGTAGATTAAAACAGCAGATGATCCTAATGTTAATGGATTGTTTCTTCTGGTGCTTTAAAAACAATTTCAGCTTATTGTACTGCACATTGAGTGAGTGCCATTGACATAATATTCCATTTTGAGAAGGCTAGCTACTTTTCTATAAAATTAATTAATAAAATAAAAAATAAACGCACCACTTATTAAACTAGTTACTTTCAGACATATTTTTTATAACGGTTGTTCAAAATTGTAGGTTCATGCGATTCAGGGTGACAGGGAAGGTCAATAGCCAAACAAAGAATTTCGAATTGTTTATGGCTCAATAGTTATTGCACTTCTAGTATTTTTTGATGAAAACACATCCACCATAATTTCGAATAAGTTGTTTTACAAAAATTGAGTGGTGAATATATTGAGGCACAACGCTTGACTTTCTTTTACCTCGAATTTGAACATAGATCTCCAATATACTACACTTGATCTCTTAAGTGAAAAATTATAGTTGCCAGATTTTTGATAAATACTGTCTTGTATAATCAAAAATCGTTATTTCTGTTTAAATTGCTGAAAACCAACAAGGCAACCCTTGTTGAAAATTTAATCTTTAAATTTATTTTAATCTTTAACTGTTTGTCGTGTTTTGTAAATGCTATACTTTTCGACATTATTTTTGGAATATTTCTGCAATTGAAAAAAATAACATGGAAGCAGCCACTTCCGGACACAAATTTTCATCTGATTCATAATAATCTCTCAATTTATGAAAAAGCTTAATTATGAAGTTTCATTCCGAATAGTCAAACCGCCTGGATTGTATATCTAATTTGAAAGCTACCATAACTGGAATAAAACTCCATACTTAAGCTTTTATTAAAATTAGGAAATTCTAATGAATTTTGGTGAAATTTTTATACCGGAAGTTGCAGCTTCCATATTATGTTTTTAAATTCTTGCAATCATGTTGAAATGTAGAGCACTCACAAAAAACGATAAATAATTAAAAGATTAAAATAAATTTAACGATTAAATTTTCAACAAGGGTTTCTTTGTTGGTTTTCAGAAATTTAAACAGAAATAACGGCTTTTGGTTATGCAAGATAGTTTTTATCAAGCTAGTGTCTGCCAAGCTAGATTTTTCACTTTAGAAATCAAGTGTGGTGTATTCGAGATCTATGTGTACACATTCTTAGTAAAAATTTTCCCTTCATTTTTTACAAAGTTACAAAGCAACACAGCTCTCACAATAGAAAATATTTTCCTTCTACCTTACAAGTTTGTTTGAAATGAAAGCTTGAGAAAAAAAAATTGCGGCATTAAGAAAAGACTAATGAAGTTAGCTACATTTCAAAATCAGTTTTTTTGTGTCATTTTCCAGACAAAACATGTTAAAAAGCAAATAAGAATTAATTTATCGGTTTAGCATATCATAAAATTATAAATAATAATATAAAATAAATTTTAAAAATATCATTAGTATGAAAATAAATAAAATGAAGTTGGTTTCATTTTTTGTTTACCCATTGTGACTTTAATAGTAAAAGTTTAAGGCAAAAGATAAAGGAAAACATTTTTTCTATTGTGAGACCTGTAAGCCGTGTTTATTAAAAAATTAAAATTATTTTTTTGAATAACGTTTGTCTTTTCGATTATTCGTTGCCGTATCTTTGGCACTGGGTCTTGTTTTTTATAAACTTCTTTATAATAACCTCACAGAATGGAAACGTATAAAGGTTTTAGATCAGGATACTGCGATGAAGATACTCGAACCCAGCAACTTGAGTAATTTAAGTGGAGGTGCTGTTTCAACTACTAGTCTTAAGTAAGGTGGAGCTTCGCCATGCTGTAACCACATATGCTGCAGTGACTTGGATAATTTACATTGAGGTGATGATGGCGTGTAGTGCGTCTAGTGTGAAAATAACTATTCCCTTTCGACGTGATCGTTAGATTGTAAATTAATTTTGCAAGAATATCGGTCCAGATCAGTATTCTAAAATTTAAGCGGAAATGACTGATTGATTGGGATTAATCTTCATAGTAAAGCTTTTTTCATAACGTAAGTCTAAGCTTCCATGGGAGTATTTTAGTTTTGTAATTATTTTCTAAAATTTTCATTTACGAGAAAAACGACCATGAACTACAAGATTCTATATAATTGCAATTCTAATTTTGTAACAAAATTGGTCTATTTCAGTTTTTCAAAATGTTCGCGGAACTGACGGTTTTTGACAGAATACTGATTCTTTTTTGAACCAAGAATCTTTTAGAAACAAAACGATTTCACAAAGCCATTGTTTTTATTTGACAGAAAATAATAGAATTTATAAAAATGATTTTATTGAAGAGTACACTCTTAGAGTAGTTTTCATACTTGCAAACAATAATAATTTTTGTATCTAGTTCTAACGAGATACTTTAGAATTTATACAGATTCTTATATACATTTACATATTTCAATTTATTTCCAACATTTATCTGATCTAAATATCTTATACAACCAAGCACATTTTCCATAATTCACACTCAATCAAATTGCATATCTCAAAGCATTCTTTCTAATTACATCTCTTGCATGGGTTCATGTTCGCTTAGTTTCTCTATCATACATAACCCCGTTTTTCAATCGTTTCAGCTATACAGCCTAAAATGCGTGTACATAATTTTTTTATGGTTCGCTTGTAGCGAGTTACTTAGGATTTTTGGCATAGCGGTTCTTGGAATCCTTCATACTCATACAAGCTCATATAATATTATACTGCCTTTTCTGACTAGATGCTACTTGATTCAAAATTTTGAAAATAATACAAGTAACCTATTTTTATGGAAGAGTCAAAATTTAAAAAATGGATATTTTGAACTAGAAGCTAATGAGATTGAGGATAATTAAAAGAGATCATCAAATGAGGTAGATCTAAATTATTTTCCTAAACAAAAAATAAAATGATTTTCTTTGCCAACAAAGCCCGGTATATTTATACGCAAAACTCACAAAAGCAAAACACATGAAATGTCATCATCATATCATATGGTGTACTCATATGATGTTACTCTGTTCGCTTAGTTCATCGCACGCATGTTTGAACTGTACATCGCTCTCAAATACTTTTATGCTATTGGTGCACATATAAGGTTTCGTTATTTTTTGTAAACATCACGTGACATATAAGTAACTTTGAATAAACGTATAATATTTTATTGAGAACTTAAAACCGATCTATAGCTGGCAATACTAAAGCAAAGACAACTCTAGCTAAGTTAGTTGCGACACTCCAAACAATATACAGAGTTTCTCACATAATTTAGTTCCAGTGTGCAGCAATTGATTCAAACGCTATACATTTTAGAACATAGAATGTGCATATGGCTGTATGCTTGCCTTAGGTAACATACATATAATAAAGTGTAAACATAAGAAGGGCCAACAAAATACAAGGAAAAAAGTTAAAGGAAAGCATTTCGTTACCACTAACGCACGCAAATCAAAATATGATTTTAATGTAAGAAGTACTTGAACCTGGAATTAAAAATTACGAAATTTGTTTACCGGATTGTCCTTTTCAGTTTTCTGGATATATGTTTTGACTTAACACCCCCTGTGATTTCCACTCAGCTTTGTGGAACGTCGATGATAGTTCTTTATTAGGCTTGGTTCATAATAAATTTTTGTATCTACATTTGGTTATTGAGTTCCACTGTTAAACTACCTGAAGCGTATACTATAATTAAGTTCTATATTAAAAATACTGCACGTTAAAAAGTAAAATCTGAAGTGTGAATGTTTAATCGGGAAATACTCGACGATTTATCGTAACTCGTGCGAGTAAGCCCTATATTGCACTGACGGTAAAAATATGAATGAATTCTATTTTAGGTTCTTTAAGTTATTAAAAAAACTCCAAAAATGTTTTTCGTTCTGGATGTTGGCAATTAGATGGTCGATTGAGTTTCATAATTTTTTTTGGTTAATTTTGGCCAAAAAATCAGCAAGGGAGGTCTTGGTAAATTTGGGAAATAAATTTGAATTATTTTTTGCCCGAATTAAATCATGTCCGATGCTTCTTAGACTGTCAACCTGACTGAGATATAATGGTCAAACTATTTGTGGCAGATGCTCTTTTCGAATTGAGTCAGGAGGATGCCGATCACTTAGAGTGTTTTCTATTTCGACTAATGAAGAAAAAACGCTTCTGCTATCTTCGGTGGTTTTGTATTGTCCAAAATTCTTTCATTTGATTTGATATGTGCCCAATCCGAGAAATTTGCTACATTCTATAATAAAAATTGTTTTACCCTTAATATCCTTCAGTGTGTCCTCTAAACAAAGAAAGTGGTTTTAGCTGCAAAGACATATTCATATCAAGCTTTTCAGCTCCCTCTTGAATATCACCGTTGTGACAATGTCGATACAATTTTAGTACACGAAATTGTGACAAACTTAACCTTTATCTCGAAGAATGACGTGAAAGATAAGAACCAATCCATCTTTATATTTTATTTAGACTTCGTTTTCCATATTATTCAACAAAACATATTTTAGCATAATTTTCATATATGTTTACCAATACATAAACGTAAAATTTTCATTTTGCAATATGATTATTATTACATTATATGTTGTAAGTGTATAGTATACGAGTACGTTAAGTTTTTGAATGACTAACAGTCATCTTACCAAAAAATTCAAATACAAATGTAACAAGAAACGTAGATATTTCTGTCTGTAGAATGTACATCGTCGTGTCATACTCGAGTGTAAGTATATGGATGTTCAGTTACAAAGAAAAGGAAAACTGGATAAACTAAAATAAAAAATAAATTTATAATAAGAAATATTTCCCTTTCTGCTTATGGATATGTTCATATGAGACAATATAAGCATTGTCATTTTTTTGCTGCTCGAATATGACAACAACAACAACAACAACAACATACAAATTGAAAAAATTGAAAGAATATTTTATGTATCAAGATATCTCGGATGACGTGGAAACCATAATAATTTCAGTTTTTTATGATACGAGTAGTGCATCTCCCGTGTACATATCCCGTCCATATTCCGTAACGGAAATTTATATTGTGATATTTCAATTTATTGTAATTTCCTAATCTCTCTTATTAGATTGTCCATAATGTATTAGAATTAAATGAACTGTGAAAGGTGTTTAGCCGCCTTCGATTCTTTATATACCGTACAAGTTTATGTTCGGATTTTTAACGGGTTTATTTTATTCTACGAATTCATCTGAAAATGAACAATAAAAATAAACTTTATTGATAACATTAAACTCAATGCCTTTTATTTATGCGCTAAAGATATCATAAAAGTTTTGTATCACATACATAAAGCTTTTGTGTTACGTACGCGAGGGCAATGAAATCAATGTGTCTACAGTCCTGATTAAAAAGAAAATTCCCTGTGACCTTTCCATCCCTCGTTCTAATACATATATACTACACTACAGTATATACACTCACGTTCCAATGCCAAAACTGATTTAAACCCGAAACGTTAAATTTACAAAGAAGGATTTATCTTAAAAAGGCGTACATTTCATACAACGAAAATTTAAATAAGTTGCTAGACCGTATAATGTTGGGAGTTGTAACAGAGAGTGGCAGCAAAAAACGCGATTTTATTTTGCACGAAATGAAATGCTTAATTTTTTAAAATTTGTTGTTGGTGTTTGTGATTTTAAATGTTAGAAACAGCCAAAAAAAAATAACATAATAATTTAATTACATTCAATTTATTAAATTGTGTTTTTATAATTTTGATTTTGTTATGTGCTGTGGAAATTAAATGTTTCCTTATACGGCTTGGGAATTTGGAAAAAATAAACGGCTTATCCTTTTGGAATGTTTAAGTTTTAAAAAAGGTTTTATTTAAGATTAAAGATAACATTTTTACTCGTCATTGATAATGATTGTGGTCTCGACATTTGTTCGAGCCAATTGTAATTTGAGGAATATTGACTTCCATAGTGTTCGCCAATGATTATATTCGCTTCAATACTATTATAGCTTAACCCAATCACAATTAGCTCTGTCCCTAATGGCGCAAGTACAGTTTATCTCTGCCAAGTTCGCTCTCTAACAATAGTGTATCAATTGACGATAATAAACCTAACCGATTGGCTTTGATTTGAGCAAATTCCCCTCTGATGAAATTCTTTAAAAATATGGCAGTTTGCTTACGTCCGTAGTAACACCTGTATAGTAAGAGATGAGTACGAGAAATGTTTTCAAATCCTTCAAGTTTCGCTGAATAGCAAGAACATAGCCTTCCTGGTTCATGTTTAGGAATGCCGTTTTATTGGAGATTAGCTCGCAGATTAGAATTTTCTAATTTTTTCCGATATTTATCAGATGATGTTTTTCAGTATTTCTGTCAAATATAATTATGTCAAATTAAATTGTTTAATGAGCTTATAAGTTTAAAAAATTAAAATAACGGTTATTTAGCTCTTTTAATATTTTATTTATTACTACTTAAGCTTTCGGAACCATTTCGGTTCCATTCTCAAAAGTATGTAAATCAATTTTACAAAAAAAATATTTTCTATACAAGGCTAACTAAAACGTAGCTATTTTCCTGTAGATATCGCTCGCTACTAGAAAAAATATATGCTTTATTTTAGCAAAGCAACAAAAATTGATATCTACAGAAAAAACACTTTACAAAATAAAATTTGACTAAAAACATAAATTGAAAACAATTTTATCCATCTTAAATAATATTTGAATTGTGTAAAAGCAAAAAATCAAATTATAAAAATAGATCATATGAATTGCCAATGTACGCGAAATCTTTAATTTTGTTAAGAGAATTTGAACTAGATTTTATATGTAACATTTCCAAAATAGATCGTTTTCTGTAATTAGATTGTTTTTCCAAAATGTCTACATCTTCAAAAATAATATTATGATTGGTATCTCTAATATGTTCCGAAAGTGCACTTATTTGATTTGAATTTGAATTTCCCGAAGCACCACGTAAATGTTGAAAGAACCGCTCCCGCAAAAACTGTTTAGTTTGTCCCGTGTAAATTAGGTTACAATCATTACATTTAATCCTATAGACAAGATCTGATTCTTTCTTTAATGGTACCGGATCTTTTAATTTTGAAAACAAAATATCATTTAAACTGATAGCTGAACGACCAATAATTTTGAAATTATAATTTTTAAATAAATGTTTTAATTTTTCGAAAAGATTTTTTATGTAAGGTAAAGATAAATAATTTGTACTTTCAATTTCAGGATTTAATGTACAATTTTGATAACTTCTTTGTTTCCAAATCACTTTATTTATTAATTTTTTAGGATACTGATTATTTACCAAAGTGTTTTCCAAAAGTTTGAAATTATTGTAATGAAATTTAGTATCGGACAATTTTAGAATTTTTTGAGTTAAAATTTTGATTGTATTAATTTTGTAAGAAATAGGAAGCCAAGAATTAAAATTTAGATAACGACCGGACCAGGTATTTTTATGGTACCAGTCAAAAGAAATTTTACCATCCAGTTCATGAATTAAAAGTAAATGTAAAAATGAAATTTTGTGGTCGTTTTCTTTTTCAACAGTAAATTTTATTCTATTATCCAAAGAGTTAAATACATCCAGAAAAATTTCAATTTTGTCTTCAGGGATTGCCGTTATAATGTCATCTACATAACGAAAGTAAAATAACGGTTGAAAATCCAAAGAGTTTAATCCCATTTTTTCCAAAAACTCAATCATTAAATTTGCTATTGTGGGACTAATAGGAGAACCCATTGGAGACCCAAAAGTTTGTTTATAAATTTTAATGCCAAAAGAAAAATCATAATTATTCAAAACTATTTGCAATGCCGGCATAAATTGAACTTTAGTCAATTTAGTTTTTGAATTTTGTTTAATACTCCTCCAGTTATCTTTAATAATGTTAGTCACACGTCTATTATCAACATTAGTGTGAACAAACACTTAGTGAACAAAGACGTAACATCCAAAGAAACTAAAAGGTAATTTTGAGGAAGAGTAACATTCTGAATTTTTTGTTTAAAATCTTCCGAATTTAGAATATTTGAATTTGTATTACCAACACCAAATTTTAAAATATTACCCAAAAAAGACGATAAACTATGTGTTGAACCATTAATTAAACTGATAATTGGTCTATATGGAAAACCAGTATATCGATTTTGTCTCAAAATGTGTGAAACGAAATGAGTGTAACCGGATAGTAGTAGCATTTGTGTTTGTGTTTGTTTCGTGCGAATGATTGTTTTACTGCATATGCAAGCCACGTGCCATTCTCTTTTTGTTTATTCATATTAACCCTTTGAGTGCCAACATGATTTCGGCTAGTGTATTGAGGAGCACGATTACACTTTTTGGCACTCAAAGGGTTAACCATTGTAAACGCCATATTTTTGTGTTGTTTATTTGTTGTTTTGTATTTTAGATTTTTTTACAATTAACATTTTACTTTTAAAATTTATGAAATTTAAAATAAATTTACTTAAAAATTTTTATTAATACATATAAAATTAATTTATGATAAAAGAAAATATAAAATATAAAATATATTAGCATATTAAATAATGACACTCCACAGCTCGAGAGCAGACGTAATGTGCTGAGAAAAGGAAATAAGCACCATAAAAATTGAACCGATTCGCCCGGATCGCGTTATTTTGGTACTGTTCATCGTACAAATGACACAAATACGAACAAAAGAAAAATACAAATACAAAGACATACTTGTGTATTATACACTGTGTACGTATTTGATTTTTTTGCTTCACTCATTTTAAATGAGTAACTCACGAGACAAAATCGATATACAGGTTTGTGGATTTTTGGTAATCCATATAATTTTGGAATCACCGAATTATATTTGGTTAACATTTTTCTAGTTTTTTCATCCACATTACCGGAATTTTTCCAATCTTTAACCATTATGTTAATTGACTTCTGTATCGGAACTGTATTATCTTTTGGTAATTCTACATATGTTGTGTTATCGTTGAGTAAATTTTCCATTTTTGTAACATATTCAATTCGCGATGTTATAACAGTTACGTTACCTTTGTCCGCACGAGTTACCACAATATTTGGATTACCTTTCAAAAATGATTTAGATTGTTTAACATAACTTAAAATACGATTTTCAAAAGGAGTTAATATATTTGAATTAGATTTATATTTAAAATTTGTCAAAATATTTATAAAACGGTTCCGAATAGTATAACGATCATTATCGTTCAAATGAAAAATTGCACTTTCGACATCAGAAATAATTTTGAAATAAGGAACTGAATGGCCAATTGAATGAGGACAAAATTTGTTTCCCAAACTTAAAATAATTTTGACATGAAAAGGAAAGTTATATGACCTATTTTTATAATTTGATTTTTTGCTTTTACACAATTCAAATATAATTTAAGATGGATAAAATTGTTTTCAATTTATGTTTTTAGTCAAATTTTATTTTGTAAAGTGTTTTTTTCTGTAGATATCAATTTTTGTTGCTTTGCTAAAATAAAGCATATAATTTTTCTAGTAGCGAGCGATATCTACAGGAAAATAGCTACGTTTTAGTTAGCCTTGTATAGAAAATATTTTTTTTGTAAAATTGATTTACATACTTTTGAGAATGGAACCGAAATGGTTCCGAAAGCTTAAGTAGTAATAAATAAAATATTAAAAGAGCTAAATAACCGTTAGCTAAATAACAACATTATAAATCATTAGTTGATTTTATTCGATGAACGGTCATTGGGACACATTTCCATCTAAACGATTACCTCAAAGAATTACAAGTCTCGTTCATCGTGGAAAATGATGTTTGAGGTATGGTTGGTTTCTCTCTTTTCTCGATTTGACGAGATCCAGTAGTGGTGTCGACAATTTTGCATCAGTATTCGATAAATCCGGAATCGGATAATTTGTAATGTTGTTACGACGTTTATTCTTTAATATCGATTACTAGCTTCTACTTCTTTGTACCTGAAGCATCTAAATTTTCCCACTTTCCATTTTGAGGAGTTGTATAGGCGGTTGCAGGGCATTAAAATCTCATATTGAGCATGTGATGTAAAGAACTTATATTTTAGGTTGATACGGATTTGGTATAAATGGGTTTCTCCGTAAAATTTTTTTTTGTGCCCTTATATCAGTGTCGTCCGTTTCGTTATTCCTTACCAATTCAAATAATATCTTGAATTTTGACAAAACAATTTGGAGATTTAGTTTCGATTGTTTAGACAGGTCATTATTTCAATTTCAGAGTTATTTACTTACAACTCTGCTTTTCAATGCTTCATGCTTATAAAAACTGGTCCACAACTTTATAATTTAACTTTGTAAATTGGGCTTTGGCAAGAATTGTGTTGCCGGCTTTGTCTGATTTTATAAATTCTTATTGGCTCCAGTATCAATAAGAAGCTAGACCATGTTGTTTGGCCTAATTTTATACTCTAGGTATGGTACGCTAAATTTAGTACGGAGTTATCTTCTTCCTGTTCATAGTCGACATACCCTTTTAATTCTCATTAATTGTTTGTTTGTAAAATTGTTATCCTTCTTCTTCCAGTATTTCCTTTTTAAAAATTGTATAATACTTTGTGTTAATCGGGCGATTTATGTTGTTAACCTGTTTGGTTGGATGGAGCTGGCATATTATAATCAATATTTCTTTAAACTATTCTCATATTCACTTAGAAGAGATGGATGAGCTGATAGTTTATTGACCGGAACTATTATTGAGTTGTTATATTTTTGAAGTTGTGGTCTACGTTGACTAAATGTCACTGCAATCTATAGCCTTATAAAGAAAAATGTTGATGAGACACATTTAGTTATGTTAAACTATTATAAACTTTTCTTTAGTTATAATTTAAATCAGATAATGATAGCAACAAGCTGCAATGGTTTAGTACTATTACTCTCAATTCGTCCTGTCTCTTTCGAAAATCTCATCTATTAAGGAAAAACTGTTTGAAGAAGAATTTTATGTTCGATCATTCAAAGCTGTTGCCATCCTGGTTAGTGAAATAGTTTTGTTTCTTGATGCTTGATCTAATGCGATTCAGTTCATGTTTTGTTGAACAACACAAAGATGTTTATTAGACTTCTAATCAAAATTTGTGATCTGACACAAAATTTGCATCTAGTTTTTCATATAATTCATGGATGTCATTAAACACGGCTAATGTTGGTCGTGATTTTGCTCAACATGTTGCCACCTGTTGGGTGATCTGAAAGTACACAAATGATTGTTATATTTTAGAAAATTTGTCACTAAATATCACTACTTATATAAATAATTTAAGTTTCTTGCGGGATGTTGATTATTTTAAATTTATTATAAAAATCAAATAATTGTATTGTGTTGTGCTAACCGTCTTATAATTCATTTTAATTTAACTATTAACTTCTTAGGTGCCCGCAACCGGGTCAATTCCACAATATCTAACCTAATAGTCTCGCCCTCCATTTTGTTACATGTAAAAAGACGCACGGATTGCTTACAATTATTAGTTGATTATCAATCAGATTTAAATCGGATCAGAATCAGAAACCTTATACATGTTGTTTGGTTTGTGCGCTTCAACATTTGAAGTGAAATTACCTAAATAACAAAAACATTAAATCTCAAAATTCTCATACAGAATGAACCGAAATTTATTAAACTCTGTAAAGTTGAATAAATATTTCCGAAAAACAAACATTTTACGGTTTCATAAACCATATTTTTTTATTTTTTGAACCAACTTTTTAATTCTTACAAATCATTAAAATTTATAATCTAAATTTTTATTTTTATGATCTCATAAACTATATTTCATCATCGTGTTCTGTCGATTTTCATGGTATTTCGCTTTCCAAACCAATTTAAATAAAAACACAATGCACGTATGTATTTGTAAAGACTTAAATCGCTTTCGAGAGAATTTTCTTGAAAAACATAATTTTAACTGTTTTAGATACTCAAAAGGTTTGAAACTCAGACGACGAGTTCAAATGAGGCTCAAATCCAGAATGATTGTATTTAATCAATCATATTCGTTTATTTATATATTCTGACGTGTCTATGAATGTGATTATTATATTAGCATTAAAAAGAAATAACGCTTCCATCATTTTTCAATGTCATCACAATTTTCCACTATTTTTAACTTAATGTATAATGCATCTGTGTGTGTGTGTGTATTTGGATAGAATAAGCTTTAGTAAAAAAATCCCAACAATCCTTTGAACTTGGAATAGTTTTGATCTTTGGCATCCTTTTTTATACCGCCATAAAATTATTTATGACTAGCATAAAATGATTTATGAATGGATTTTCCAAAAATGTATATAAAAACGGATCCTAGACCTAAAAGATATACAAACGACATGACAAGTCTAACCTATTGTTTATCATCCATAATTTGTGGATCAACAGGTTATACAATATAATCTTGTGTTGTATACCGCATACACCGAGACGAGACGATACGGGTAGGAAAAAAATTAGACACTTTAAGAGCAACAGAGAATTTATATTCAAATTCAATTTTTATGACATGACAAAAATTTTCGAGATTTCTTCATTTTTTTTTTGTTATGCAAAACACTATATTAAATTGAAGTTGTGAATGTCATCATCATCATTATTATATCAAACATAAACATCATCATCATCATCATCATGATTGTCATGAACATCAGCCATCACACAAAAATAAACCGAAAGGAAGAAAATAAAAATCAGAAAATTCATTTATCACACAGCCAAAATAATAAGAATGTATACTTTAACATCATTGTTATGAGGATGGAAAATTCTAAGGAAAACTGAAAAATAATAAGCAAAAATTACAATATATACATACATACAGAAGATGAAAAGTTGATGAAGATGAGGAGGCAATGGCAAAGCATCGCATACCCTCTACGTGTATAACTATATATGTATATACCAAGGAGACGGTGATGGAAATGAATTTTTCGTTTTTATTATCGAACATTTTTTTTTTATTTTTTTCCACTTGTAGAGAAGTTAATTTTTTTTAGTGCGGTTGACACTTCATAAATTTTATTTCAATTTTTGTAACACCAAAATAAAATCTTAAAAATGTTTTAAATTAAGTTGGCGAAACGACTTTTACTAAACATAAATATGTTGCGTAAGGAGATATGTGGTATCAGATGCGGTGACAACAACAGATGGAACTGTTGTATGGCTAATATTTTTAATATGATTATTATATTTCCAACTAAAAGTACAAGTTACAATTCAATTTCACTTAATTTTAGTAGAACCATTGATTTCCTACTCAAAACCAATTGTTACTGTTGTGTTCTAAAAAATGTGTCGACTATGTAAGTTGATTACTCTCCACGATTCAAAAATATCGTTATTTATAGGCTGCAAGATATTTTTAGTTAGTACAGTTATTACTGATGATCCTCTCGAAAGGATATGTAGAAGCATAAAAGACATAAATGCTTTAGACTAGCAAAGCAAGAACGTGGTCTAGAAGCTTTAAATATAAACGTCTAGAAAAGCAAGAAATCCAGGAGGAATGCGAGGGGGCGTTCATTAGTAATAGTGAAAAGGAATATCAAACATTATGAAGAGCTTGGTATCGAAGAAGAAAGTATGTAAGTTTAAACCGTAAAAGTCCGAACTAATAATAATAATGAATACAGTATTTCCTCTATCTACTCCCCTCCACGCTATAATCTAAACAAAGAAGTTTAAAGCATACTCCTTAGATCACTAGGATCCAACTTTATAGACAGTCACAAACTAGCTAATCGCAAATTCGCGATTACGTAGTTATTTTTTTCAGTCTGTCAGCACATGATTTTGGCAAAACAGGATTACTGCATTTATAGAACAAGATTACTACAATCGGGTTTTAGCAAGAAGATAAATGTGAAATATAAGAAAAAATCAGTAGGATTGTATGGGGCTGAGGAACATAAGTCATTTTCATTGAATATATACAGAAAAATTGTTAGATTGTAAATTAAATTTTGAAATTTGTTTAGCTGTCACAGAAATTATTTATATATTTAGTTTATATAACTTATTGTAACTGATTCGATGTAATTCAAAATCGGCAAATACGCATTGAATTTTTTTTATTTTATTAATTAAATATGAACTAGAACGTTTGCAGAGTTCCAAAATCGGGTTTGTGTTTGTCACCATAATTATAAAATCGCGAGTTTATTTGTTTGACATGCAATCACGATTGGAAGAATTCGCGATAATTTTTGTGTCTGTCCACGGTATAACAAATAATCAAACTGACTGGGACCTATTCCAAGAACTAATTGAAGAGCAAATAAACCTTCAAATGCCAATTAAAACAACGGTATAATTGGAAGATGAACTGGATGTACTTAATAGTACTATTCAACAAATCCCGTAGGAATCAAAATTACCCTGAAAATGATAAGCGAAAAACCTGCTTTATTTTCGGCTCATTTGGAAGAAACCTTTCAACCGTTACCCAGGCAAACTGCAGATGAAAACATAACTTCAATTAGCAAAATTGACGATCATAATATACGATCTGCCGATTACATTAATTGAAAGAGGAGATCAAGTATAATTTAAATGCTGGCCAAGTCGTAAAAGCCATTTCCGAGAAGGGATTACGAACATTTGGTTCAATGCTGCCTTCAGACTAAAATATGTTCCCCGACAGTGGAAGATTACCGAAGTAATTATGATTCCTAAACCAGGCAAACCAGCAAACGATAAAAAGTCGTACAAGCCGATTTCACTACTTCTGGTCATTTCAAAATTATTTGAAAAATTACTGCTCAAGAGGCTCAAGCCAATAATAGAAGAATGAAATTTAATTCCAGCCCACCAATTTGGATTTAGGGGACATCACTCTACGATAGAACAAGTTCACATAATAACCGATATAATAGAAGACGCACTTGAGAATATGAAAATATGTTCCAGTATCTTCTTAGATGTATCACAAGCTTTCGACAAAGTTTGACACCAAGAACTTGAATTTAAATTGCATCAGGTCGGCATTTCCTTGTACAATATAACGGAAAGTAATCCGAATTAAAGAAAATAGCACCAAGCATAACACAAGGTAGCGTGCTGGCTCCTGTATTGTATACCCTGTACACCAGAGATATGCCAAATACACAAGGTCCTACCATAGCAACATTTGCAGACAATATAGATATTCTGGCAACTGGAAAATGTATATCAGAAGCAACTACTTCAACAAGCAATGAACTAATTGTTCAGCTGGACAAAGAAATTGCGCATTAGTCTAAACGAAGCAAAATCGGTTCATGTAAACTTTACTAAGCAGAAAGTTAACTTGATTCCAGTGAAACTTAATTGAAGGCAGGTTCCAAATGCAAATACAGACGAATACTTCGGTATGAGTCTCGATTGCAAGTTTAGATGGAAAGATCGTGTTAAAAAGAAAAAAGAAGAATTAAACATCAAATATAGGAAAATGTATTGGCTAATAGCAAAAAATTGTAGCAAGAAGGCAAATACTCAAATGATACAATATTTTCATATTGCACTCTGGTACATCAGAAATGATAACCTACATAAGGACTTAACATGGAATAATGTCAGAGTGAAGAAATAAAAAATCATGCAAAGAAACACATTCAGCGGATATCTCGGTACCAAAATGCAGACATGCCATGTTTGTTGGACACCACCAATACAGTAAGAAGACTTCAAAGGCAGAAACCTTTAGAACTGGGCAGTTGTATTTATTTAGGACATCCAATAAATTATATAAATTAAAACTGGAATTACTTTCCGTCAAATGTGGATTCTTTATTTAAGAAAGATAAATTACTAAATGATTTGTAAATCATTTCTCATATGAACAATGATTTCCGTTTAATTTGTGACTTAATCATGAATAATTTGTTACTTGTTAAGCATTCAATGATGTATTTTTATTACACGTAATATGTGCGAGTCTGTATCTAACGAAATCATGAAACATGAAAATATGTGGTGAGCTTTGAAATTAACTGATGTATTTTCAACATGAATAAAAAGAAAATATGTGTGTAAATTATGTTCTAAAGTTCTCAGCAAGGACGGCATGCTAATGACTCATCAACGACAGACAAACATGACACGTTTATAGACATTTATCAGCAAATGGGACTAATTATCTTTTGTGACTGGTCTGAGATTTATCGTTTATAACATGTCTGCGATGATTCTTATATGAGGCGTCATAGGCGGATCTTAAGTGACATGTCTGAGATGAATTGTATGTGATATATCTGAGATGGATCGTTTATGTTTTATCTAAGATAATTTTTTGCTGAATTTAACTTTAAGATGTTTCTAAGCTAATTTTGTTCAAATTTAATTTATATGATGCATTTGGGATTCTAATATGAATATTTTTGGAGTTTCACATATTGTGTTACATCACCAATTCATACAAATGAACTTCAAAACAAATAGATGCATACAATGGTATACGAGTAATATTGTTATATGCTGCAGAATTATTTTCAGAATAAATTTATTATATTTCTTCTCAAAATAAATCGAACGATGATTCAGTTTCACTTTTCTATATAAACTATATGTTATTATATATTATATAACACACAATATATAAATATATATAACATATTGAAAATGCAAAATGTCCGAATAAAAATTGGAAAAACTGTTTGATTTCGCGGAAATCTATGAAATGGAAGTCTGATATTCGCGAAATGATTCACCCGTTATCTCACGAACTTCTTTTATGGGAGCTAATTACGCCTTTCATTCCGCTCCGTCACCTGATGGGATTAATGATACTACTGGGATGTAGGGGTCTGGTGTAATCAATTATTAAATGTGGTTAAATCGACCTATCAATTACATATTTGAAGCCTTAACCGTCTGAAGCCAATTCTGTATAGCCTGACGCAAGAATAATTTATTACATACCTGACTGTTCTCTATAAGGCCCAGGAAACTTAACATTTAACCCAATGCCTCCCCAATTCTTTATACACCAAACTAAGATTGACCTCCCCGTCCAAGGTTCATGGTCTATTTGACCCAATATTTGGTGGCGGTCTGAGGTAATAAATTATTTAAGGTGGGGTTAAACCGACCTTTATATTACAATTTGAAACCTAAATCGTCTGATGTCAATTCCGTCTAATAAGACACGAACATAATTTAATACACAACTGGATAAGGTTAACCTACTCTCTACAAGACTTCTAGGGCAACATTTGAGCCAAAATGTGGTGGCGGTCTGGTGTAATAAATTATTGAAGTTGGTTAGATTGACGTTTTTGAAATAAACAATTATTTTGGGGTGACATTTACCGTTAGGCAAGTTATAGGAATGGTCTTGAACTAGCCAATTTAATGTAGTTAATTTGCGATAAATTCTAGTACAATAAACATCCTGTCATTGGATGCTAAACCGACCACTCGTTCCTTGTACATAAACGGTAACTGTGTTAAAATCGGGATTTGTTGTAATAGATTGTAATAAATGTGTAACAAATTATGGGACAGGTTTCATTGAGGCGGGCTAATTTACTCGGGGCAAATTTAAATCACTGAATTATAACAATTAGGACCACATAAACCCTTAAATTGAAAAAAACAGACATGCTATTGAACTACCATATTCACATTATCACGTACTACACTACATACATAGGATAATTATAACTGACATCGTGTTACCGTTGTTCATTCTTTGACATTAAAGAAAAACAAAATACTATACCAACTCTGTGAAAACTGTCATTCAAAATATGACAGTTAAATGATATACACAAAAATAAAATTGTATTCTCATTTCACTACCGTCTAGACTTTTGAAATTATATTTTAGTTAATCATAAATAATAAATTTTCTTATGTACTACATATTATGATTACTGTAACTTTTACTATTATATATTATTTTTATTACTATGCTTGATGAACTAACTTTACATAATTAATTATGTATGAGTGATAACCGTTCAACTACTAAAAAAAATCAATGAGCAATGAACTGTTTAAAGCATATACACATTCAGATGACAATAAATAATATCGATGGAATAGTAAAAAAAAAAAATTGAAAATGACATAGGTCAGGAAAATTGATTTTTCCAATAAAAAAGTGAAAATTAACAATAATGACACTTTACTATATCGAAGCAATTTTTTGTGATTTTTGTGGACTAAAATTTTTAATTTTAAAGATTTATTGACTTCTTTGTTAAAGCAGATATACCCGTATTGTACAGTTTTTACGCTGATATTGCAGCCCCTCTTCTATTTTCCCACAACCAATGTATACATTTTGTAAAGTAAAGTAGGAATTTTGGCTTCCAATATTCAGAATTTTTTATTCACGTCTGACGACCATAAGTCAAGCAAATACACGAGACTGCAAATCTTATGTCATTAACCTCTTTATCCAATTTATTCGTATGTGAATACTTAAAAGGAACAAACATAAAATAACTGTAACCATATACAATTAAAAATGCATTTTCATGAAATCTATGATCCAAATCTAGAATTTTGGCGAAAATGAATATTAGCATGCAGCATGCACATAAAAACACACGATTCGCACAAATCACTGAAAGGAAATAATAATTTTGGTTTAACTTTTTTTTTGTGTATCCAAAATTACATACATCTTTGTCAGAGCATGCATTAAAACTCTAACTAAAAAAAGGGCCGCGAAATTAGCTGCACAAAAACTTTTCGGTTGTGATTTTCATTATTTTACTTTTATGATTAAAAACAATTGCAGCGGAAATCGTTATGTTATTTTGGTATTAATGAATACACCAGCAACCAAATTTTAGGGTCTTTGCTCAAAGAAAATATTTTGGTGGTCTTTGTTTGATGCAATTTTTATGCTGCGTTTATAATTTCACCTGTAATTAATGCGCTATCATTACTTTTCTCTATATTGTATATACGTGGCCAAGTGCATCATATAGTTGTTATTGTTGCTTTTTATGCTGGTTGCGTGGTTCAATTCAAATAATAATTTATGCTTAAAAAATTTCATTTTAGTTTTTGGATAATGAATTGAAAATTATATTTTATATGTTTTCCAATTAAGATATGTACATGAATAAATATTAAATTTGTTTCGTTCTTACATATATGCGATTTTTTTGAGTGAGAACAATAAGAAATTTAAGGAATTATGAAACCGTGACTGATTGGCATAAATATAAATCCGGGATTATAGTTATAGGTGACTGGTGACTTTCATTCCGTACATAAATTAAACCGTAAGGCATAGTGACAATTTTATGGTTGCTACCTTTGTGATTGGTTAAAATCGGGGAAATAGATTCCTTGAGCCTTATTTTGATTATATTTGGAATATAAAGATAGCAGATATTATTTCTATACTCTAAATGATGGACAGGTTTTCTGTTACTGTGTACCACGATAATATTGCTGTAGCTACATGTAAGACACTGAATTAGAGCTATTTCATAAATCTTAGAAGATTGGTAGATGTTGGGCTTCTTTAATATAAGATGCTTCGCTCTTAGATCCGACCTTAGAGCCGATTTATTAGTAGCTCCTTAATATAAACCCATGCTGCATAGGTTTTTCGAGGAGCATCAGCAAATTCACTTAACCGCAATTTCTAAACTGAAGATATGTTGACCCATCTTGAAATCTTTACTTTGTCTATCTCGTCCTAAACCAAGGTCTTCTATATTTGTTATCCAGATTTTTTGGTAGTAACAGCTTCGCTGCTTTCGTTATTGGTGGGAGCCATCTCAAGATACAGCAATTTTGACGACTCAAATAATAGTAAAAGTGGTTCTTCATTCGAATAATTTATTCTGGTTATATAAAATTCAAAAATACCACCTTGTGTTTAATTTGACACCCATTTGTGATTTAGAAATCTTTTGCTTGTTGCAAGTCCTTCTATCTGTTGTTGGAAGTTAGTTAATATCCACTACTATCCATTACTATCACTGGTCAACAAAATGCATATCTAGAAATTTATTTCCATAAGATTCGCTGCTTCTGCATAGTTGTTCTTCTTATCACATGTCGGTAGTCTCACTGCGAAAAATTCTCGCAAATCGATTGTCTTTCGCTACAATATTAGCGCCAGAATTTATGCTCTTCCTTTATTCAAATTTGGAGGAATATGTTTTCCACATGAGCCGTTAAAACATACATATAATGCCATCTGAAATTATATCAATTGGATCAGCTTGAATTTTAGCCTCTTTTATCATTATTTAATTGAGAACCTGATGACGTTAGTGGATGGTTTATCTTTGAGAAATCTATTCATTATGAAGAAAAGCTACACCTTGTATCTACCTTCAATTAGTTGAATTGTTGTTGCTCGAAATGGGTTTTCTGCTATCATATACTCTTAACTATGAGTTTTTTGTGTGGAATAACACCCTCTATTACATGGTTTTTCCGGACCCCCTTTTATTGACTTCGCTAATCTGGTAATTGCCGTAATTGTTTCATTTTCTTAAGCTTGCCGTTTCAAAGCAGATGTTGATTGCGATAATTGTTTTATATTCATTATAAATAGGCTTGGCATCAGCGGCAAACCCGAATTAACGTTGAAGAATCGAATTAAGAAGCCATTATCTTTATTTTAATTCACCTAAATTCGATATATAGTGCCAAATTTTTCACTTAATAAACACATTTTATTAAATTCTATAGTTTTTTATTTCTCAAAAAATTATATTTTTGTATATTATATACGTATAATTAAAAAATTTGTCCAAAAAGTTTGGACAAGTCGAAATCGATCGAGTGATTTTTTAAACTTTTTGGACAAATTTTTTAATTAAAATGTGTTTTTTAAGTGTAAGTGTGTTTCGCGAATTCGCTTACGGCGAATAATGTAAAAAGTGCCAAGCTTTTCGCCAATTCATAAATTTAATTAATATTTATTAAGGATCCTTCCGAATATGTGATAATTAGTTTTATCTCAACTTCAAAATTCTTAACATGTATTCGATATTTTTGAATAATTTCAAAAGTGTTTCATTGATCGGACGGCAATAATGAACTTATTTATTAAGTGGAGTTTATTATTCGGCTAATGTCACAATTATCGCAGGTTGACTATTTGTTGTAGAAATCGGGCGCGTTCAAAAAGCTCAATAGTAAAGTGACCTTTTACCATTTTTAATATTTTTCCGATTATAATCTGAGCAGTAAGCATTTGTTTGTGTTTTCTCTGCATAGATTTCCGCAACTCAGATGTTCGTTAAAATTTAATGTATTTTAATGCATCCGAAGAGAATGTTCGAACGAGAAAAACAAGAATGGCATAAAAATCGTGTTCTTAACAAAGCAGATGCCAGACTGAGGGAATAATGGCAACGTAATAGAACCATATCTGATCTTTATTCATTTTATAATGATTCATATAGTGAATCCGAAGAATTATCGATACACTTTTACTTGAAGTGAGGCAAAATTATTTCTGCTTTTTTTAAATTCTTAGAGCATCTTCTTAAAATGAACAACCAGTATGCATCAAATAATATTTGCGGTGTTTGTGGTCTTGTTTTCTAGAATTCATATGAAATTCTTACGAACTCAACATTATTCGTTTTTGCCTTACTTTTGATGTTTAACGCGCCAGAAATAATATTTTGAAGGCAGCACTTTTAGATGAGCTAAGAATAATGCTTTCATGAGAACTTTTCGACCTTTTTGGCGTCAATCGCTAACTCCTACTGTTATAAATACAAAATAATCTGTAGCGTGACTCTTAAGTTAGTACAGTAAGTAAATTCAGGAGCTAATGGAGGACAGTAATCGGAACAAAAATTTATATAACAGCACATATCTTATATCTAGAACCGTTATAGAGATAATCAAGATCCTACTGTAAAATTAGTCACTTTTTATATTCTTAATTGGGCCGCCTCAGTCATTGTTAAGTTTGCTTTCACTTGCAAATCCCTGCTGCAAATTGAAAAGTGATATGCCGGTTCATATCGGATTTGTTTACTTGCAAACGAAATAGAATTAAACCAAAAATAACAAGTCTAATTAAAACATAATCAAATCCAAATAATCGTAACCAAACCAAACACAAAATTGTAAAAATCGTTCTTATTGTGTATCTGCTGTCTACCTTCCAATTCAAAATATTCAAGTGGACCAACATTTTTTCAAATCATTATCCGCCTGGTTAAAAATGTCATAGTGCAGATGTTTTTTGTTATCACATCGCTTTATTATGCAAGAATGAAAGAAAATTTTTGTCTGTGTAAATTTTCGCATCTGGATAATCATTATTGTGATTATAGCCACGTAAAATTTTTATTATTTTTTATTAATTACATTGAGAAAAACGTTTTTGAATTGTAATAATAATTTGGAAAAATTATTTTGTATAGAGTTTTTATTATAATGATAACGATGATGATTTAATTATGATGGCGAGTAGAGGAAAATTTAACCGCTTTACGGAGGTTTTGTAAATTTTTAATGAGCTGTGATGTGAAATTAAACACTTGCAAATTTCGTTGTTGTATTGACAGATTAAAGTAACTACAATTTCGTAGTAGTAATCTCAGTTGTTTACACAATAACGAGAATAAGTATACAAGCACAATATTCAAAAATAGAATCCCACCAAAGTTATCTCATGTTATTTTAGCACACACAAAATATAAACACAGACACAAGGAGCGTCTACGCCATATCGAATATTACTTAAACTTAAAGCACATATTCAATGAAAATGAAGCTTTTAACCGTACAACATGGGAACGAGATTATATTTTTCGCGCACACACACAACAAACATAAACCCATACACAATACTAAAGCTTTTTATTTAAATTCTACTTTGGCAGTAAAATTTAGAGATTGAGTTGAACGACGTGTGCGACACTCGAGAGATAGATAAAATAATCATTATTTGCATGAGATAATAAGAATAATAATTAATTTTACCTCATCTATTTGTTCATCATACATTTAAATAAAGATAAAGTTAATTACATGTTTGCTACCTCGAGATTTTGAGCAAAAGTTTTTTCGACATAGCTTTTGTCAATCCATATTTATAAAAAAATTAACTTTGTTTAAAAGTTTCGTAAAAGTTTTCACACGTAAAATTTATTTTAGTTATTGTTGTTTTTTGAAAATAGATTTCAATTAATGAAATGATATATTACGTGTTCAATATGTCGAAAATTAAGTCAATATATACTTTGATTTAGCTAAATGCTCGTAATTAATTATCATTATTATTTAAAATTTTATATACTTGGTGTGGTGAAAGATTAATTAAGATCTTAGAAAAATATACTTTAAATATTAATTTTGTAAAGATAACCACGGAGGTCTCCTTCCAAACATTTTCAAGATTGGGACCGATTCCGGTATCAAAAAAATTATATTACGTTATTTTTGGTTTTGGAAATTGTACCCAGAAGGAAGCGGGTAAATAAAATATTGACACGAGTTTTATGGAAGGAGAGACTTTCCCATTTTACATAGTATCATACCAACAACGGCTATTATTTTGCATGGGTTTACTTAGTACTTTTACATTATAGTAAATTAAACTACACTAAGTAATCATGAACAATTTTGTGTATGAAGTGCAACTCCGTGCATACTAAATATCTGTAGTTCAGCTTCTCTTTAGCCCGGATGGATTGACTGATCGGGACGAAACTTTATACTTAAGTTTTTTTCATAAATTGGGAGATCAATGATTTTCGGCTGAAATCAGTCCACCGGAAGTGGCAGCCTCCATAGGAGCTTTTAAGGGGAAAAAATACCGGTCCATGTCGGTTTTCTAAAATTTAAGTGGTAATGATGATTTTTGATCAAGTGCTGTTTTTCAGCAAAAATTCGGTCCCTTACGTGATTAATCTGGATGAAACTTTATGCTTAAGATTTTTCTATAAATTGGGAGATCTCAGTGATTTTGGCCGAAATCCGTCCACCAATAGCATACATATATTTAGTAGTAGTATTTTGAAAAGTATATATAGCATTTATGAAAAAAAGGTTAAAATCGAAAAATTATAAATAAAATTATACTGGAAATGACCAATTTTGATAGAAAAAAATTGACTTCACCAAAATTCGGCATCTCTACAGTCTCTACTTCACCAAAATTCGGCATCTCTACAGTCCGGTTTGACTATTTGGGATAAAACTTCATACTTAAACTTTTTTCATTAATGAATGAAATACATACATTAATGAAAAACTTTTAGTGTCGAGATGGACGTTTAGTGGTGGTCTTGAATGAACTTGAAACTCTACTATATTTTTGAGACACTTTTTGATTAAGCATGTAAAAATAAATAATATAATAAATATTTTTTGTTCATACGAAATTTTTCATATGGCTTCGGAGATAGAGATAGAGCAAAATTTGACCTTCATTACAACAAAAGAATTTTCTTAAAATTCTACACTGTTTGATTATAACACCAAATAAAACTTTCGATTCAGAAAAAAAAAAATAATGGTCTTGCTAAAACTAAGTAAAAATGAAATTAAAAAGAGGAAATAATATTGGGTTCATAAAAAACATTTATAATTATAAACTTTTTTCTAATCGTCTTTTAAAATGAATGTGAACTGCCACAAATCAGTTTCTGAAATATTATTTATTACAATTGTTTTAATTCTTTGTTTCATATTTTCTATTTTGTAGCCCGATGCAAATATGCAAAGGGCTTTCACTTTCCTCATAAATAAAAATCCATACGAGTTAGATCTGGTGCGGGAAAAGAATAATGTCAGCAAACGAAATTCAAAAAACAGTTTTGCTATACCGCAAGGAGTCTCACTATAGACTTTCATCCAAGAAGTACAGCCATCAAAGACGGGAGTGGTGAACTGAGAACAAAAGTGGGAGATGGTCTCAGTCTAACTGACCTACTTCCAAAATTTGCTATATTAGCGAAACCATAGGATTCATTCACGTTTCATCAGCGTATTGCGGCGTTTCATCAACGCCGGCGTATTGCCATCGAACAAAACCTATGTAAAATATGATGTTGAAACTGGAAGGCTAGTGATGGATCGAGACGGATTAATTACCGTAGTGCACGCGGCCAAATCCCTTCATGAGCAGAATGGGTTCGCGGGAAAATTAATGCTGAGATTTGCCGTACATGCAAATGGAGTTCTAACGCGGCTTTTACATCAAGTAAACTTTTTATTTGATAAACATCTTTGTTATCCAAAATATATATTTGTATGTGTTTTTAATATGAACAGAGATTATTTTTAAAAACTTTTTATCTTGTTTAAGCTATTAAAAATAACTAGAAATTTAAAGCAATGGAATTTATGGATGTATAGCGAATTTAATCTTCTACAAAAACTTCGATAAAGAATTAACTTATCGAACTCAAAAGTTTATTAAAGAAACGCCACATCGACAAAAAGGTTGCGGTTGTTGATAAAACTAATTACTTCTACCAGGCTATTTCACTTTTAATGTGAGTATATCTTGTGGAATTTTAGAAGTAAAACAGTTGATTGTACAGAGCTTTAAAGTAGTGAATAATTTTCAAAATTTTATTTTATTCAATTTTTGTTTTATAGATTTTGCTTCAACTTGCTTTTGTTTTTAACATAATTAATCAATGATTAAGCGCTATATTTTTTAAAATATGAAAACATCTATAATAGTATTAAGGGTTTGCGTTTTGCCAATAACGTCCTACAAGAAAAGTAATTGAGGAGGAATTATACCTTTACTTAGTCTTATATATAGTATTATAATTTCACTGTTAGAAAATTCATTGCTTCCTTACAGATGCATATATTATATGAATGTAGTTTAAAATTTAATTTAATAATAAGCATTACAAAGGAATACTTTCTTGCATCTTCCGCGAAAAATTGACGAATTTTGCTTCTTTGATACAATGCAAAAAGAAGAACAAGGCGGGCAAAAAAGTTCAAAAGTTCATTTTCCTTATTAAGATAAAAATACATAAATAACAAAAAATAAAAACGAAAACGCGAACGAACGTTGAATTTACCTAGGAGAGATAAGCGTATATACCACAAAAAATTGTAGTATTGTAATTTTTTGATACCATAATAATGTTATAAATTTAATAAACTTAATTTAATTTTTTCTTTATTTAAAATACACAAAAAACTTTATAAATGTATATGTATGAATATATATGTATATACTATATATTCTTAAAGAAAGCGCCAACAACAAAACCCGTAGAAGACTATGAAAAAACAATGATGATGATTATTATAAAGTCGAGGAAGAATCAGGAGATTTCATAATTTCATCGTTATATTTTTCCGCTTATTTTTCTTATTTTTTTATTAATTTGCCAGACTTTTCCTCTTTGTTTTCAGTTTTCCTTATAAATATTTTCATTGTAAATTAAAGTAAAAGTAATTTAAGCTAACACAAAATAAAAATTAATGTAAGATACACAAATTGCTAACGATTTTATTTTTATATGCGAGCATCAAACCGAACCAAACGATAACGACTCGAGACGCTATACAACTTTAAACACATTACACACAATATACCAAACCGACAAAAAGGTGTTACAAACAGTGCCGTATATTATGTGGCACGGAAAGGTACAATTAATTTGAATAACAAGTTAGGTAATGAGTTCTTTTAATTGTTATCACTTCTCTCGTTTCGCGATCCTTTCAAGACACTGACAAAAAAAATCATCACCCAATTGTTTGTTTTAATTATAAAATTCGTTATTTTTTATTTACATTGTTTTTGTGTCGTTCTAATCTAAATCTTAGCAAAAACAGTATAAATAAAGACGCGTTTCTAGGAATTATTAAATCAAAATACTAAGATTTTGTTTTAAGCTAATATTGACAGTTTCATTTAAAATTAATTTTTAAATTAACTTTTCTGTTAGTCAACTTTCGTTATAAGTATAGTCTCACGAAGTTGATTTTCCCCCATTTTCTTCATGAACATTAAATTTCATTGCATATTTACGTCACTGTTTCAAACAGCCTCTCGGCTTAAACGGCTTACGCTTTAAGGTATCTCTATAAAATAAGGTCATGAACTTTGCAATTTGTCATTGAAACAAAATAAAACAACTTCACTTTTAATTTTAACTCGGAAAAGCCGATTTTCCGACTTTATTTTGTTATAATAATCTCACAATGTATAAAATAAGAGAGTGAGAAATAAAAACCAAAAATAATGTAATCTTCAATTTGACCACTCGAAACGTTTCTTTAGAATTCATTGTGTAATAAATAAAATATTTTTTTTTAGAAAATTTGCTTTTCACCGTTCGTCTAAATGGTTATACCGTACATAAGATGAAGGAATCCAATTATCATAAAATCATTATAATTGAAATTTGATATTCTGAATAATAAAAATGATTTCATTTTTTATTAACTGTTTGTAGGTGTTCATTTACGGATATACGAGATTATAATGGGCTGCTCTGTATAGCATTTAAATTGCATTCAGTTAAATTTAATGAGATTTGAGTTTACGTTCGCAATTTTCACATATGGTAAATTTTCGCAATATCTTTTTTTAAATTAGATTTTGTGATAAGATATCGCATGTGAACTACCAAATCCAACCCTTTTCTATATATACACATAAGAAATTAGATTTAGTTTTTTGTACACATACATCGAATACTTTCAATCAAAGGAAGTTAATCAAAATAATCCACAGGGAAATTTGTTTATTGGGAAAATGTTCATATGTGCGGGGGGGTGTACAAGTTGATCGGAAAATAGACTTGATATTCTACACACGTAATTTTCATTCGTTCTATACCCAATTTACCATTACTCTGCAATTTCTTTACAATTTTTGGTAACAATACTTGGTTAAATATCGCGAAATCGAATTTTTTTTTTGAAATGTTTCCTTATTAACGTTTAACATTTTTACTAATAAAGGAAATGTTAACCCCTTTCCTAAAATGAACATATTTTATGGGGTTAGTAAGTGTTACTCTACAACAAAAATAACGAAAAACTTTCATGCTGTCATTTTACAAAACACTTTCAAAAAAAAAAAAGTTTTCCAAAGATTTATTTCAGATAAAAATTTTAAGAATACACCAACAAGCAGAAAGAAAACTTTGCATCTCACAAGTTTTTTTTTATCAACACAGTTAGGGCATGAAATTGAAAATAACTATAAAGATTTGTAAAAATTTTTTTTTTTGGATTATAAAATTTTATTAAAATGGTTACACTAACAAAAAGATTATTTACTTTCTAAGTGATGTTGATAAAATGATTTGATAAGAGTTTTTATAAAAACGAAATGTTTTTTAAAGGATCAATTGAAATGATTTGGTTTTGACTTGTACATACACAATACATATTACCAAGAATATGCATATACATATTTTGAAGTATTATAGATTTGTAATAATCATAAAAAATTATGTTGTTAACAAATTTTTATGGCGTTACGAAATTAGATTACGTATATAAAGACGATTTGATGTTATTTTTGGGACTTATTTAGCGATTTGATGGCTTCGGCGTGTATCGTGCGATGATGTGTGCATTGAACTGAGCAAAATATTGTAATTGGTTGTCATAAATTTAATGAATGTATACGATTATGTGTTATTGTATAGTATGGTTTTGTCTGTTTCATGTAGAAACAACAAAACAATTTCCCCATGTTTTAATTCGATGAGCCATTTTTATTATAATTAATTACAGTATCTAAAAATGACTGACACTAATAAAAAAATTATTTCAATGGAGGAATACTGGAGTAGGAGGCCGCTAACGATCCTCCGTCAGGCTGATCCTCCCAGAGAGACTGTTACCAAAAAAAGAGGTGGGAAGGAATTAGATATTAGGCGGAAGATTGCCGAAATTAAAGGAAAAGAATTTTACAAATACCAATGGTGACAAAATTTAATGTCAAAAAAAATAAGAAATAGGGAGAGGCTCCAAGCACAAATGAAGGTGCTCAGGGAACAACAGAAGTTGTTGTTCCAAAAATTATTGGTATTATTGGTATTAACTACCATACCAAAAATTTACAAATAAATATACACATACACACATGAAAGGGTGAAGAGTTTGAGGAATTTGAAACAAAATATTCAAATGTAAAATGTGGGCTAAAAACAAAGTGCCATAATGAAGAGGTTTTTAACAAAATACAAAAAGATGTAGAAGAGGTTTCCTCTCTTAGCGTGGAATGCTCGAGGTATATCCATTTCTCGTTAGTGAAGAAATGGGCAGCCGGGCAATTTGAAAAAATAAAATTTACTGATTTTTATTATCATCTTTTTGGAAAAAAAATGGCGAAATATGAGTTAGATGCAGAGTATCGGGATATACGCAATAAATTTAATTTATGAAGTCGTACAAATCAAACTTAGTAATTGATGCCGCAAACAGATATGAAACGTTATTTCACAACAACATATGGATGCGTGCTAGAAAATGTTTAAACCGGTTCGATAAAAATAACTACGAAACGATGCATTTTTTATTCAATAAAATTAGCGATAAAATATCGAATTCTGTATTACTTAAAGAAATTAAAGATCATTTAGATTGAAATGGTGAAAATTTTTATAATTTAACAAATAAAAAGACATATTTCGAACATCTAAATTTTTTTTACAATTTACAACGGTACAATGAGGACAACAAAATTAAAAATTTTAATTTAATTCCAATTTTGAATTTTGGTCGTTATCACGTTCGGTACGACTCATTTGCTCTTTGGCAACTATTGCGATCCGTTAATTTATGCGTGGGACCCTGGAAAGATTTTAAACTAAATTTAGAATGGAAAAAAATATTTTGAACTTTTAGAGATAAAAAGCAAACATTTTGAAAATTCAATAATGATGGATGGTGTAGCCGTATCGTTTTTCATGGGGAAAAATGAAAAGAAAAATGAGTCCAAAAAGCCAAAAACAAAATCATGTGGAAGATGTTTTTGGAAATATGTATATAGATAAAATAAAAGAATACATTAATTCATATGATACAAAAATAGGTTTAGATCGAGGGCTAAAATTAATTGTTGGCGGCATCAAAAATGGTAAACCAATCAAAATTAAAAGCAGCAAATTTCGGCAAATGACGGGCGTTAACACAAAAAATTTAAAATTAGAAAAATGGACCACCAAATTAAAAGATGTAAGTCTCGTTTTAAATTAACGAGTTAGAAAAACACAAACATTTTAATAGAACAACAACAACAACAACAAGTACCACATACCGTACAGGAACCACACCGCCAATTAAGAAAACTTCTAATGTAAAGGTAAATATTCAATGAACAACATACAGAATATAAATTGAGATTAATACATTGATATATAATTAATTCAATTTTTTTTGTATAATTTTAATTAGTCTAATTGGTCTAAGGCTGCAACAGGAGCAACATCATGTGCTAGTACGGCAACAGCAACACAGTCAACAACAAGAACAATTGGTGGAAATACAAAACCAGCACCAGCAACAACTACAAATACTCGTGTTACAAAAGAATATAGAGCTTACTAAACACTTTCTTTAACAAAAGACAAATTTAACATTATGTTAACTTAACATTTTGTTGATATATTTTATTTATTTATAAATAGAAAATTTAATTTAATTAAATAGCACAACTGATAACTGCAATCATCTGCTAAAAATATTATTATTAATTATATGTTATTGCTTTTAATAAAACAATAAAAAAAAATTATTTAAAAGGGACCAAAATTAGAAATATTTGTTATCAACAAACCGAGTTTCTTTTCGAGATGTTGCATTGAGATGAGAGTTATACCAAAGGATTATCTTCCTCTGCATCCTAGTTTGATAAGGAAGGCTAAATACACCAATTATGATGGGCTTAACCAGTTGTTCTACTATATTAGAATCTTAATAAAAAGCATCAATTAGTAGTTGACAGAGATTATTTGGCTGTCATATCAAATGTCTGGAAGTGATATATTCATAACTATTAAAACTGGTCTTAATAGATTTTCCAATTTAAAAACACTTCGCTGGGTTCTGTGAAAAAAATAAATTATTCAGAATGAAAATAGTTCGTTATTTAGAAATAGTGTCAAAAGATTTGTAAAGATTTGAAAACTAAAATAACCAGGTTTACCAGTTGATATATCCTCTGTACATCATGTGAGGAAATTATGATGAGTTACATATTCGTGATTTCAAGAAACATAATATAAAGTGTAAAGAGGGTAATCAAAAATACTTCGTCAGTGTTATTCTGGACATCAGAAATAAGTTGAATCACATCTTAAAAATGTTTGTGAGATTGTCTAAAATACAATACGGTTGTAGGTTTCCGGAATTACGATGTAACGGATGAGACCCACACGGGTCGGTGTTTGGTCACTTTGGTATAAATGATGGGGTTTTTCGATTACTGATGCATGACAAAGAAAACGTGGTACGATTTTAGGATGAAACATGATGAGGTCATTCCTGGCGGTGAGAGTGTTGAACTAATATGTTTTGAAATTAACAGTTGGAAATATACCTAGTTCGACATTAGTGATATTGATAATCGTTGGTGATTTTAATTTGGTCAATTTAAAAAGATCTCGATCGGAGATATTTTGCAACCATCAATGCAAGGACACCAAATGAAACTTTATTTACCGATAATCTACCGAATCCTGGTTTATTACAAGTTAGTATTATTAAAAACAATTTTAATGGAAAACTGGAGGTGTTTTATTAAGGTATGGATGACGTAGTGGTACAGAAACCAATCGAGTCCTCTCTACTTTCGATCCTTGCAATTCAACAATCTTTATACCACACTTTTTACAGCATAGTATTATTTACTTAGATTCCGAAGTACCACACATTTTCGTCCCCGTAAAGTTTCCAAAAACTGAAGGAATCATTGGTAGACCATATAATTTTTCACTAATGACATTGCAATCCAGAGAATAAATAGAAAACTGCACACACTCCACCACCACAGACTCAAACTTTGGTAAACTTTTGTAAACACTTTAAAATCCGAAATTATTTCAAACTTGAAGCGGTTTTGGCAATTTAATTATGTAAACAATTATAACGGAGGATTTCAAAATTTAACGTTTTAATTATTCGACGTCCGTTAGCAGAAACTCCTAGTGGTTTTATAGTGGATGCAGCAATTTGCCGGCTAGATGGCAGTCCGTTGGGGTGGTTCTTTCCACTAACCATATAAGAGCTTGAGATGCTCCTTTAATGTACTTATTATCATGGGAATTATGTTTATACACTATGTCACTTACAAGTTTCTCACTGCAGTTACTAACCAATGAAGCTAACGGCAGTGGTCATAAGGTTTCTAGCCCACTGCACTCCGCGCCCACCCTACCATATTGCACACCACCCGAAATGGCATACCCATCCGCGTGATTGTACTTAACCATTTTAATTCATTTTTAGTAATGCATCTCAATCTTGTCATCGTGGTTTATCATCGTGATAACAAAACACAAATTTACCGGAATCAAGTTACTCAACAACAATTACAATACATACGAATAATTGTATAAATATATAAACCTGAAGTGTACATCAATCGAAAAATGCATTGATTGAAAAAAAATTCTAAATCTTGGATACAGTGCGTTATATAGAAAATTTGGGAACGCAAACTTTGCAATAAATTGTCATGCATCATGTTAAATTTTGAAATTTTCGAATGTAACAGATCGACTGTTACACAATGTACAATATAAATGACAAACAATGTACAATGGCTATCCATCTACGAAATACTTGATTTGCAGAAACGACCACGAGATATTATACATTTTTATAAAAGGAAGTAAAATGTCACAGCCTAGAATAGAAAACTTATACTCCCGAAATGTGGTCAAATTTCCACAGATAATGAACGAAACAGTAAATGTTTTGAGAAACTATCATATTCATTAAAACTTACATCACAGTAAGTAAAAATCGGTATAATTAAATTTTTACTACATAAATGCGTAAGTTAATGGAACGAAACTTTTCGACAGATTTATACGAAAACCAATAAAAGTGACATTTTTTTAAGGAACGAAATTAATACTTAAAAGTCTGATAATGAATTGAATCAAAGCGAAGCAAAAAATGAACAAATAAAATTTTCGATTTGTTTAAGATTTTTTTTCGGCTTTTCGAACAAAATATCATTTTTAATGGACACCATTTACTAACAATATTTATACCACAAAAGTAAAAAAATTCACTCCCCCCATTTTTAACCCAAGTGCCCTGGAATTAAAAATGTTAAAATGGTGTGCATTTTTTCTACTTTTGTGGTAAAAATATTGTTAGTAAATGGCCTCTTTGTTTTCTACGACTAAACAAGTAGTAAACATTGTATGAGGGTTCATTGAAAATAATATTTTGTCCGAAAAGCCGACAAAACATCTTATACAAATTAAATTCACGGACGATTATAAAATACTTCTTAAAATTCCTGATAGTTAAATTTCAGGAATGTTCTGAATAGATTAAAAAAAAATTAAAGCAAAAGTATTTGTAATTGGACCCCAAAATAAACATTTTCTAATTCGGTAGAAAAAACTAATATTTTAGAACAACAAAAGTTATTCATTTTATTTCAGACCCATGTGGATTATTCCTAGGAAATCGGGCGCCCTCCTTAAAGTATAACTGAATTCTAGACAACTCTCAAATGGGAATCGTTGATTCTAACTCTACTTGATGGTTTACGGTATGGCATATCGTTGTACGCAAACCATCAAATAGGGGCAGAATCAATGAGATACGGGAAAATATCCTTCAGAGTAAAAAACGCCCCATCAACTTTCACCCGATCAGTATTTTCTTTTAAAGTTACAGAGAAAACATGTTAACTGTAACAATATTTTCAGATGAACCACCACAACGTGTTGCTGTCGGAATGTTTGCTAATAAACCCTTGGACTCAAAATTTTGCACTAAATTTTTAATAGCGGGCTTAGGTGGGAGATTTTGTCTACAAAAATAACCCGAATTTTACCAAAAATGTTCTTTTTACAGATCAAACAGTTTGATAATGGATTATAATAATGTTAAACGACTGTGAGGCGAAATAGAATTCATTTTACCAATTGGTCAACCTTCTACTGTTAATTTGTAAAAAATACTGAATAACGGAACTTTTAAAATAGCTACCTTATAGACTATTCCATAAAATATTTTGTTAAATTTTGGAGGTACATATGAGCTTTCAATTTGAGGTAACTTCATTTTTAAGCTATTTAATATTGTAAATGACAAATTACAAGTAATTTTAAATTGCAATAATTAAGTGCCGCTTGATTTTTGAGCAGCTATACCTTAATGCGAATATACCACCTCCTAAAATTTACAAATGACCGGAGTGTAATGCTAACGAGTATCACCTACAAAATATACGGCATCCACTAATTCAATATTCATTATTTGAAAAGAATTGTCGTCTCTTGAGAAATTCTCTTCATAAATCGAAAACCATATCCGAAATTCAAATATTTAATTTCGCTTGCCAGTTTAAGGATTATTCTAAATTTTCCAAAAGGAAAAATGTTGAACTCGTTTAGTTGAACGAAAATTAAAGAAATTTCAACTCACCAGACCTAGCTATTTATGAAATTTCATTAAATATCCAACTAATTCTACCTAATTCTAGTGTGGAGTAGACGGATCGAAGTAGACCTTAAATTACCCCTGCCGAGTATTTTTTTTTTGAAATTCCGTCTAACGAGCAGAATGAGCTGAAAAAGATCGAGGCAGCTTAACAGGGGTTATACAGGCGTAAGTAAGGCGTCTGGATTAGAAATCAGCAACAATCTAAATTTTTGCGTATGGAAGTAGAAAACCTGCTAAAGCCACTTACTTAGTGTGGACGCCTCTCCATTAATTATTTCAAAACTTGATTTGTTTGAAGTGCACTTAACATGAAAAACTGCCCATGACATAAATTTTTATGTTTTTGTTCATTTTCTTGAATACCATTTTAGTTTGTTTTCATGTTTCAAATATTTTATACAACTGGGAAAATGGCAAATGTATAATTCAGATATAGAGAGAGAGGAGTACACAAAGCTAAAAACAGCAAAATAAAATGAACTTTAATTGTTTGAAGTGTGTGAAGGAAACAGGAAGAACTGTGTCATATAAATAATGTAAAATACATGAAGTTAAAAAAATTGATGGTGTAGTTAGGTAAGGGTGTGATAACCGGGTGGCTGAAATAGGAAAAGTTGTATTTTGTAACCGAAGAACGAAAAATTAAAAAGGCATATGACATATTTTAAATAATTTTATATTGAGACGTTAAATTTAAACAAAAACCACATTTAATTAGAGAGCAACTATGAGACTCGAGTGGTATAATTTAGGGACCGAATTTTTTTATAAATAGCAAAAATGATGTGGGTGGTTGGTGTAAACATAATGATTCAATTTTTTTCGTTTCAATAGAAAAAAATATAAAATTTATGCAAATGAAGTTTTTTTTAAACAATATACGAAAAATAAGACAATTAAACGTTGTATTCTCGTATCTTTTTATACGAGAGTATGGAACGAAGATTTTTTTTATGATGATGACACTACATATTGCTGTAGGACAAATAGTAAATGAAGAGTAGTTGA
The DNA here is from genome assembly GCA_947310385.1 of Nephrotoma appendiculata. NCBI lineage: Eukaryota > Metazoa > Arthropoda > Insecta > Diptera > Tipulidae > Nephrotoma > Nephrotoma appendiculata. The sequence continues at coordinate 375,073,953 of OX371224.1, read as the reverse complement.
AAAGGGTGTGAAATTATCTGAGAAGACATTTAATTATACAAATGATTCATATTTAAATCAGTCCCGCATTTTACCCTAGTATTACCCCAAAAATAGCCCAACGATATATTAATTTAATTTATTGCTGTGGAAATTTATTCATAATTAAAATACAGTTTTTATTTTTTTCTAGAGTAATTAAATTAATCCAACAAACCGAATACTATCAATATCAAAACCAACATAATTTTTGGTATCAGTATTTACACCCTATAAAAGAGTACGCAAGAGGACGTTTCTTATAAAAAAAATTTATCTTAATTTGTAATCTAATTTTTATCATCCAAATTTCAACTGCTACTGTCTTTATTTTCACCGCCTTGTTATACTCTTCGTACTTTTATTTGTTGTGGCTCGCTTCTAGACACCTCAAAATTCGTAAAGAGGATTAATAAAAAAAATTAACATCCTTAATTCTATTTTTAGAAGATAACAAATCCGACTTGATAAATTGTAATTAAATTTTTCGTTTGAGTACGTTTTTTGTTCATTGCAGGACTTAAATTAGAAAGTTTTGTGAAATTGTTTTCAGCACAATTTTATGTTATCCAATCAATTTGTTTTATGTAATTTTGGCTTGCTGATAAAATTAAATTATTTATTTTAATTTGGATCTAATGAATTTTATTGATTAGATAATTTTTAAGCGGCAGAACGTCTTAAAAGTTATGTAAATTTAGCTTCCTTTTTCGAAAATAGATAAATAAAATAAATAAATGCAAGTAGGGAAGCAGATATAATATGCCAGTTTACTGGAATATTGAGGAAGACATGCACCTGATTATTTTTTTTTACAAAAAAGTTAACTGGTACAACAAGAATAGATAAAAAATATGCTCTATCTGTTCCACACGCTACCGAAGCAAGGACTAAGGCTCTCCATGACAGGTAATAAACTTTCTATGCCACTCTATTAAATTTTCAAGGATGAGCTTTAAGCATTATTTACACCGAAGAGCTATCCTTGCTAGGGCGCTACTTCATTTAAATGTTCTTATGGATGTTTTCTAATATCTTAGTTCTATTTTAACCTTTGTAGATTACTAATATCACAAACATAATATTTTTTAATATCTAGTTGCACATTCAATTACTATAAAAATTTATAGTTTGGTTATTGTTTGTGTATGGTGACATAACGATGGTGGATTGATTAATGTTGAGAATAATGCCATCTATGTGGCACTAGTAACAACTTCTTCTGTTTGTCGTGAAGTATGTTCTCTTAAACGAAAGCTGCGTAATTTTTATGGCATTTGATTGATAGTTTCTTAGTTGGGGTTGTTTTTGCCAAGTCACTTTTGATTTTTTTTTTAAATATGGAACAAATTAATGTCGCATTTGAAGATGAATGCCGAATGAAATATGGTTCCCTCACTACACGACACAATCAAAACCAACAGTCAAAAGAATGGATAGAAGCTGGTTAAGTACTCCAAAGAAAGCAAAAGTTGTTCAGCTGGTAAGGGATGCACATGGCATAATAATATTCATCGACGGGCCTGTTAGATTTGTTTACTTATAAAAACATTGACTCGCTTGCTCTAGATCTACTTTGTTATAGAATAAATTGTGAATTTTATCAGGTAACTACGAAAAATTGGCGACAAGATGCGTATAATAAACCAGCCTAAAGCATATTTCGATTCCATTTTGACACTTCTGAATATACCAAAGACATAATCCTAAGGCTATTATTTCTTATAGTGGCACCGCTATTGTCTAAATAATATACATAATTTCAAGAAGGAAAAACAGAAGAAAAATTTATTATCATCATTCGCATTATTGTTATCATTATCACTTTAATCATCATTATTCTCTTTCATTTTCCTGTTAAAACGTTATAGAGCACCACACCAAATGTAATACAAACAGCTTAATACATTCCACTTTATGGTCAGCATAAAACATTCAATTTTATGTTTCACATTTTTGTATGTACTCGTATTTTGGCGAAAAATTCATGAATTATGAATTACACAGTATTTTGGCTGTTGCGTTACTATAGTTGTTGTTGTTGTTGATTTTGCTCTGTAGACTTTAGCGTTTTGCATGTTTTATCTGCCACCTCGATGTAGAATTTTTGATGTCAACATAAATTTTCGAGAAAATTTATAAAAATATTTACATGATGATGGTTGGTAAACAATACACACATAGAATTCATCTTGTCACCTCAATTATTACCTTAATTTTTTATGTTGTGCTTGTGGTGTCTGTTTGTGTTTCAGATTTAATAATTTATTTTGCGCAGTCTGATGACGAATCCAAACATTCAACCCACGTCGCTTGTATTATCTGATATACATACTTTAAGAACGTGATGCTAAGTAAAATATACCTTGCAAAATATTTTACACAAAATTATAAAATAAACCGAAGAAATGTTAATTGTGTTACGTGTGCTTGGCACTGATTATAAACGATGCGACTTATTTATGAAGTTAAAGTAGAGCATCCTGTCGTGGTATGGCCTTATACATATTATATGTTCTTTTATTTGGTTAAGGACTAAAATGTAGCTAAATCAAGTATTTCACCTTGGTCGATTGATTAGAAAATTTAGAATTTAAAATAACTTGTCTTGAAATGTTAACACAGTTTTCTATTCACACGTCATAAATTCATAATTTTCACTCGGGGTATGATTTTATGTTGTTTTAATTTTGCAATTCAGTTGGATGTTATTTAGAAAATGTTATTTATTATTTATAATAGAATAACCTCATTTAATACCATCCAACATTTTGAATTATGATTTTTCAAAGTAGGAGAACTAGGCCTAAAGTCTTATCAAAGTTGAGGTAAACTACTCTTTGGGTAAATAAACTGATCAAAAGTGGATGTGGTAAAGAAGTCAAAACTTGGAAAAGTAAAAATGAATAGTGCTTAAAATAGTAAACTACTAAAAGTGTAATGTGTTGAGCTAGTGAACCTGCTCTGCTACTAAATATGCATTCTAACACCAATCGTATTATGCAAATTATTGCATATAATAGACTTTATTCAATTCCCTCTTGCACCTTCTATATGTATAGTATTCCCGTTTGATGTTTTTGTCGCAGCATTTAATCAATCGTCGTAATATGCTCGTATGTTTACAAATACTTTCAGCAGTCTATATGGTCCAAAATCCACATTCGTATAACAGTTTTAGTTGTACACAAGCATAACCGATGCATCCAGATTTTACATATTTCGGGCCAACATTATTTTACAGTTTCGCTAGTATTAAAAACGGCATGCACAATAAACACATTTTAATTAGCAGACGAACACTAATTTTTGAAATGTTAATTTCCATTTTTATCTTTTCTATTTATACTTAAATTTCCCTAAAATAACAAAACAAAAAAATAATTTCCCCAAAACGATAAAAATTTTGTAAAATTAATTTTTTTACGGTTTTTATTGTATTATAGAAAAAGAAATGTCTATGCAAAAAAAATCCTTGTTACTTTTGGAAAATTATTAAAATTTTATTATAAAAAAATGGAAATATATTTCTATTTTGCTTTTTCTTCTTATTTAACAATAATAAGAATAACAACGAAATAAGTAACAGCTAACAGCATCCAATATATGTATCTAATATACACAAAATACCAACAATACAGCATTCATTAAATTCTTGTATATATGAAAATTAAAAACGAAAAAAATTCATTTTCTTTTGTTTTTATTGAATTTTAATTTTTTGTGCAAATTTTAATGTTGAATAATTAATTTAAAACGAAAAAAAGAGATTTTTAGAATTTTCTTTGGGAACAAAATTTTCGTTTTTGGGGTTTTCTCGTGAATTGATTTTTGAAAAAAATATTTTCTAATTATGGTTTTGTAATTTAATTGATTTTTGTTCATGATTTGTTTTACGAAAATAATTAAATTACATAAAATATACAAAAGGATTTTATAAAAGCGGTTCATAAACTTAGTTTATATAGGGAATAGGTTGTTCTCATCATTATACCAAAATAATTTTTGAGGGTTCATCATAATTGCTTTTTATCGACCAAAATTGTTATGTCGATAAACAAATGAGTTTTCGGAATAGTGGCACAAGGGTGCCATACTAAATCCTGGTTTTCAAAAGACTGGTTCTATCAAAAGCCTGGTTTTTAAAGCCTGGTTTTTGAATTGCCTGGTTTTGAAATGACTTTTATGACAACCAATTACAATATTTTGCTCAGTTCAATGCACACATCATCACACGATACACGCCAAAGCCATCAAATCGCTAAATAAGGCTCAAAAATAATATCAAATCGTCTTTATATACGTAATCTAATTTCGTAGCGCCATAAAAATTTGTTAACAACATAATTTTTTATGATTATTACAAATCTATAATACTTCAAAATATGTATATGCATATTTTTGATAATATGTATTGTGTATGTAGAAGTCAAAATCAAATCAATTCAATTGATCCTTTAAAAAACATTTCGTTTATATAAAAACTCTTATCAAATCATTTTATCAACAAAATGTTAAGTTAACATAATGTTAAATTTATTATTTGATTAACTTATGTTTTTTTTAACAAAACGTTAAATATTCTATTTATTTATAAATAGAAAATCATCCCAAAGTAATAAATACATTTACTTTGGAACGTAAATAAACTTTGTACGTGTAGTTGTTGCTGGTGCTGGTTCTGCACTTCCACCGATTGTTGATGTTGACTGTGTTTCTGTTGTCGTACTAGCTTGATGGTGCTCCTGTTGCAGCTTTAGATTTTCACCAATTAGACTATTTAAAATTATACGAAAAAAAATTGAATTAATTATATATCAATGTATTAATCTCAATTTATATTCTGTGTTTTGTTCATTGAATATTTACATTTACATTAAAAGTTTCCTTAATTGGCGGTGTAGTTCCTGTTCGGGATGTGGTACTTGTTGTTGTTGTTGTTGTCGAAAATTGCTTATCGATTTGCTCAGCAGCAAATTGTAATTTTTGTGGCTTACTCTCATTTGTATTGGACTTGGAAGTGGACGATGAGGCTATATACTCTTTTGTAACACTTATACGTGTAGTTGTTGTTGGCGCTGGTTTTTTACTTCCACCGATTGTTGTTGTTGTTGACTGTTTTGCTGTTTTCGTACTAGCACTTGATGTTAGATACGGAGAAAGTTCAAGAAGACTTAGATAGATTAAGTGAGCGGTGTGATCGAAACTCACTATACTTAAATATTCAGAAATGCAAAATCATGTCCTTCCATCGTAAAAGAAATCCGGTAATTACTTCATACAAAGTCAACAACGAAGTACTGCAAAGAGTCAATGAGATTATTGACTTAGGTGTTACATTTGTCGAAAACGCCAGTTTCAATAGGCATATTGAAAATTGTATTGCGAAAGCGAATTCCATGTTCGGATTTGTTAAAAGATGGACAAGTGAATTTAAGGATGTTCAAACCTTATGTTCACTCTATTTCGCTTATGTTCGATCTCAACTGGAATACGCTGTAACGGTGTGGAATCAATACTCTTCTGTGCACATAAAAAGAATTGAAAGCATTCAAAAGAAGTTCCTGATTTTTTTGTTAATGAAAAGTGACCACAACTTACCATTCCATGAAAATGTGGCTCGCTTACCTCCATACACAACAAGATGCACGGATTACAAAATATGCACGCTTGACAATAGACGTCTTCTCTTGGGCGCGGCGCGCGGCTTTTATTGGTAACGTTTTGCTTGGTCACGTTGATTCAGCTTACATCTTGGAAAATATATCAATTCACGTGCTATGCAGGACATTTCGAAACCATGAATTTTTGACACTTGAACACCATTCTACTAACTAGAAAGAAAACCGCCTCATTAATGATGTCTAAATCATTCAACATAGTGTACGTTAAACATCAATAGTTTCTTTTTTCGATAGTATCGATTAATTTACGAAAAACTATCACTACTATCGATAGTATCGATAATTTTAAAATTTCTAGGGAGGGAAAATTAAATAAATAAAACATACTATTACAGCACTATTTATACTTCAGACAAATCAAGGCTAGTACTATAATATTCATTTACAAAGAGTAAACTATCGATAGTTTTACCATCGATACTATCGATGTTTAATGTACACTAATTCAATATAATCGACGACCTATTTGACTTCAATTTATCAAAGGACATCTTTAAAAATGCCCTGAAGGACTATTTTTCAAATTTTTAATTGTTTAAACCAAAATTTGGTTTATATTTTTTCTGTTTTAAAGTTTTTGTTGTTTTAATATAATTTTTGTTTAAACTACTGTAAATAATCTGAAATCATACATGTATATTACAAAATAGATTTCTTTAAATAAATTAATAAATAAAAGTCATTTTTGATTCTGTAATTAAATATAATAAAAATGGGTCATCGAATTCCAGATACTATCACGAATATTAGTTCATTCCCCGGAGTGCGAGTTGGGACATGCCGCAAATAAACTAATGAGACGAGGATCCAGCACTGCAACTCAACAATTATGAAACCGTTTTCGTGTGTGTGCAACCCAACATTGTATTTGGTCAGGCATGCCATTAAGGCCTGACGCGGCGACACACATACGAAAAAAGTTTCTCCACTTTTCAATATTCAACAATAGAATAGTGTAAGTGAAAACAAGAGAATTGTGAATGATAAAGAGCTACCAGCAGAAAGGAAACCCGCGTGCTTACGCAACTTCCGAGATTTCCGCTCCTAATGGAGCAGCTGATATGCCCTTTAATCACAGCTATTGACATATAAACAAAAATTAACCCCAGAAATACGATTAGACTCTATATAAAACGTATTTTATATAGGAAATAATCAGAATTTTATAAAAATATTCTTTTACAATTAAAAAATGGTCGTAAAAACAACCGATTATAGAATTTAAGTAATGCGCTGTCCACTGGTGAGGGCTTGACCATTACTTAACACTACCTAGTTAATATTTATTTATTACTTACCACTTGGTTATCCGATTGCAATTGAACAATTCACAAAATCTCCTTATATAGTAAAAATTTTGAAAAACCGTTATTCATTTGTTTTAAAACATTTTTAAATATTACCGCGGCTTTTACACCAAACGAACATGCATTAAATATATTTGATAGATTTTTTATGATTCTTGCGACATCTATTATACATTGTGAATACTGTGAAACTGTCAGAATTTTGAATTGTAAAACAATGCAATACAATTATGTCTATTGAAAGTTAATAAATAATACAAAAAAGATAATTTCATATAGACTTTGAATAAATGGAAAATTCAAAGATTCGTTTGACTAGATTTTAAATTTCTATAAGACACGAAAACTGTATATGCCTCATTAATGGCTGGACCAAGAGGATCCACTTAAATTTGAATAGAATTTTTTTTCCAAATAGAAAGGTAACATATAAAAAAAACCGATTGACACTGTTAGATTAAAATAACAATTACGTAAATTGTTAGATTAAATTATGCAATACCACCTTATTGCTAAAAATCTGTGAAAAATAATAAAATTAAATAAATATAATTTCTCCGCCATCCTATTTCAATATTTTGACATATTATCTAATACAATCTAATAAGCGCGGGTTACTCGATATACTCACATTAAAAGTGAAATAGCCTGGTAGAAGTAATTAGTTTTATCAACAACCGCACCTTTTTGTCGATTTGGTGTTTCTTTAACAAACTTTTGAGTTCGATAAGTTAATTCTTTATCGAAGTTTTTGTAGAAAATTAAATTCGCTATACATTCATAAATTCCATTGCTTTGTTTATCAAATAAAAAGTTGTTAAAAAATAATATTAATGTTTATCAAACATTTTAATCATAAAAAATGTTTATCAAATAAAAAGTTTACTTGATGTAAAAGCCGCGTACATTTTACTGGTGCTTTTTTGTTGTTTCAAATCTAAAAACATACAAACTATTATGTGCTGCCATCTCTTGTTAAATATTCAACCACACAAAATTATATATATCTACACAAATTTTACTATACATAGACATAACAAGCGATTTGAATTTTTTTCGGTTATTCAAAGTTTTAGTTTATTTATTTATATAAATTTAAATAATAGGTAATTATTGAAATCAATTAAATTTTCATTTATAATTGAGTAATATATAATTATTTTATTAAATTTCGTTGATTTTATAAAAAAATATACAAAAAATGATAATTATTACGTAGCTCACATATCCATGCACACAATTACTACGTATATATTAACAATTCAATCCGGATTGAACCCGGATCGAAATTTCAATATATACGGGATCGAGTCAACTTCGGAATCGAGTTAACTCAATCCTTAAAAACACCAATATATACGGAATCGAGTCGAAAAACAACAACAACAATTTTTTATAAAAATATTAATAATAAAATAACCTCATTTTTATTTCATTTACGATTATTTGCGAATGTATAATTGGTATTTAAGTATTTTAATATTTATTTGAATTTAAATAAATTTAGAAATATGTATTTAGAATAATTTTTTTAACGTTTATCTCAACTCGGTTTCGATTCGATCCAAACATAAGTCGCCAATATATACGCTAAAAAAGATAACTCGGTTTCAATCCAAAGTTAACTCTAAGTTGATTCGATCCGGATTGAATCTCTAATATATACGTAGTAAATGCATACGGTGCGAATCGAACTGCTTTCTTTTATTCAATGTTTACTTATTTATTTACATAAATTTAAAGAAAAATTATTGATATAAATTAAGTTTACATTTATAATTGAGTTACATATAATTATTTTATTAAATTTCGTTAGTTTTATATAAAAACATACAAACAAATAGCTTTTTCCATGTAATAATTCTCTCATATAAAAAGTGGCGCTAGCTATACGCCGGAAATTTAAACTCGAATACGAATAAAAAAAAACTAACGAAATCAACAACAAAACATGGTATTTGGCATCCGTAAATTCATGTTGAATTGAAAATTGAACCACGTTCAAATGGAATTTAGCCGGAGTAACATTCAATTTAATTTTGTACGTTCAGTGAAAAAAAAGTGAATAATTTTTAAAATATATGTAATGGTTTAGTTTACAAATTAAAAACTAGTGAAATCATACATAAAAAAGTGAACCGGCTGTGTAGCCGGAGTAACATTCAATTTACTTTTGTTCGTTCTGTGAATATTTAAAAGTTTTTTAAAATATTTGAATAAGTAAGTGAATTTTTATTTAATAATTTCAAGTGGGCACGACAATTGAGTCAGTTACACAATCTGTAACACACTCGAGTGTGTGTCGCCAGATGCGAGTACTTCAACAAATTCGACCATCAAAAAGTGTTACCTTACGTGTTGGGCCATCGGTATATTAGTTTTTAAATTAACTTTGTCAGAGGTGGATATATGTAGATACAAAATAGACATTAAATTATTGTTAAATTTTCACATATGATATTCCATATAGATTAAAAATTGTTTTCTGATGACCTAAGAAAATACAGTTTGATTCTTATTACATATACAAAATATACATTTTCTTGGAAATTATGTTTTCAATAGATTAATATAAAACTTTATTATTTTGCAGCCTCGCTCCAAATCTGAAGCATAACAACCTGCGAACCCTAATGTTTATATTTTCAAAATATGTAATGATTTTGTTGAACCGGATTCAAACGATCTCGAATTCATGATAGTGCTGTTACTCGAACTATTGAAACCATTGTAAATCCGTTTAAGTTTGGAATGCGAACGATACAAAATATGGTGGACAATTTCATTGGTGGACTATCAAAAATATTTTTTGGGCGAAGTTCAATAAAGGAAACTACATTCTTACCACCAAATTCTATACCGCCTTGACGTGCGATCACAATGGTTAAGACGTGAAATTATTAACCGTTTCTTAGGTAGAACTTTAATCAACATATTTTATAACCAAATTTTACTATAAAATTAATTATATTAGTTACTCCTTAGGTGAGTCACACGGCAAACAAAAAAATCGTCCAAACAGCGGATGATTGTAATATTTCGGGAGTTAACGTCGATTATTGCTTTCGTTCAGTTGATTCAAGAGGATTTGTGCCTTCATCCGTAAGTGATAAGTAATAAATAATGTCACTTACCGGCATGTACTGGAATATGGTCTGAATATACTGTTTCTTTAAGTGGGAGTCAATACTAATGAAGATCTAATTTCTTTGTCTGCCTTTCTACACGTTTTATACTTTTTGTTATCACATTAACGGCTTTGTACCTCACAGAATATTAAATTTGATATTACAACTTTAGAAAAATTAGGAACTTTAGAAAAATTAGATATTAGGAACTTTAGAAAAAACAAGTTCCATTTTTCCGACTTTTGTTTACTAAAATTTGCGATTTTAGAATTTTTTTTCACGATATGAGGATATGATAGTAAAAAAATTTCGCAGACTTACGTTGTGTTGTGGGGGTTTTAGATAAATTTGTATGTGACTTCTAGTACCAGTTTACTGCTGTAAAATAATTTTTTTTTCTTCTTTGATGTTATTTTTAACGTAAAACTATTTGAAAGCTTCCTCTTACCTATACCGGAGCTATGTTCTCAGCTCCATTTCTTCTTTTACAACTGATTTTGGTAACTTTCATTTAATGATTTTGTCATCTAGAGAATAGTGAGGTTTCGGTGACTTCACCAATCATGTATTCGAGTAGATGTAAGTAGATGTGTACTAGATATAACTTGTGTGACGGCTCTCACCGTATATTTTGTAAGAATATTGAGCTTTACTGATCGTTGAACTGGGATCTTTTTTGATAGGCGATATATCAAAATTCACTCAGTTAGACCCGGTAATTAGGAGTGTGGAAAGTGAAAATAAATAAGAAATTTCGAAGTGACATCAGCAAAATTGCATTACTAAAATATAGTAATCATCATTTTTGATAATCTCTGATAACCTTTGATAACCTTTCATCAAGTACAAGTCTATGTTGTCAATAAGAAAGTTTGACTTTCTTATTTGGTTTGCAAGCAATGCCAAAATCTTATCGATCACATACAAAATAAAACTAGATAAGAATTTATTAACATATTAAATAAAAATATTACTTAGTGACTGAGTGCAAACTGAAGCATAATCAATAATATTTCAAAATGAGCGTTCATAACAAGCTTTTATAAATCCACTGCTTTTTAAAAATTTTGCTTTATTGACTGAACAGTGGGAACCAAATTGTAAATGGGGGGTTTCTAGTGCATCCAACTATTTTTTCATCTTTGTGAAAGGTAAATTCATGCAGTTCTAATTAAATTAAAAAATTATTTGTATTCTGAAATTTAGTTTTTAAAACGACATTGCGCACAATATTTATGGCATATCTGGGACTACGCGATAAAAGTAGATTGTAAACTAGTTGACACGAAGTTGATCTTTATAAAGCGAAAATCTGACGAATTCGCTAAAATGATGTGCTTGATGGTTCAAATATCTCAGTTCAGGTTTTTCTGGAAGCAGAAAACTAATTTGTTCTGCACTCTTGACCAATATCATGAATTACACGTAATTGAAAATTTGAATTATATACACGTTCCTAAAAATAATGAAAGCTTACGTTTTACAGGAAGTTATTCCTATTAATAATTTAAGGAGCTATGTTCTGAGTAAGACATTGAGCAAAGAACTTGATGTTAATTCAAAAGAACAACCCATTACAATTATAAGTTTCAAGAAGACAATTGATCATATTGAACTAATAGAAAATTTTTGTCAATTTCTGCGTTCCAAGTCGCCCGCTCAATCTATTAATATTGTCCATAATTATGTCACATTTGCTTTACCTTGGCTTCAACCATCGCGTCTAATTCATTTTGATCTTCGTTCCAAAATAAACGGATATTCCATGAACTGCAAAAATTTCTAACATGCATGCGAGAATTGAGCTACAATCGGGAACCACATCTCAATTTCTTTGATTTATGCTCATTAAAGCTATCATTTTGTGGTGATCATCGAGCAACAACGTGCACAGCCGATTTATAGTAGAATACGAAATAATAGCTCTAATTAAACGTTCTTGAAAGAGAATGGAGGGAAAATACAATATAAACGCTGAGTTTAATTTAGAACAGTATGTTATTGATTGCAATTGTGTATCAATATTGCAGGACATCCAGGTTTATTATTTTATTTATACGTTACAAGATTATTTTAAATTAGTAAAAGTACCACATATTAAACCAATTATAAATATTCATCAGGAAATGAAATTGGGGTTAGACCATTTAGATCTAACTTGCTCTGTAAGTCAAAGCCTTCACATTCACAAAACAATTAAATTAGTAGACGAGGCTAATGTTTTGAAAACTCTTAGTGAAATCTCAAATTCTCGTTTTATAGTTGATAGTGAAAATTTCAAAACGATGGGCAACGAATTGTTTTGCATCATAAAATGCCGAAATGTAGAGCGTATTGTGCTAGATACCAATTACAAATGGTCGAATTCAAACGTAAATTTTAATACGACCGACACAGGCTTTTTAGTTATTGATATTATTTTAAAAGGTGAAAATATTTTCAATTTTTTTGAAGGGTTTATAGCATCATTATCAACAATATTAAATTCATATGAATGGCGACTTTTGATAACAACAGGCGCTAAAAGATTTTCGAATTTTAAAAAATTTAAATATTTTCCAAATTGGATTCGTAGAAATTAAACTTACACGCAAAGCGCTTAACCAATTTCACGATTGTGGATTAAAACGAACTTTGCTGTCATTTACGAAATGCACCGTTGAAAGTAATATTACAGCGTGGGAGTTGCTGAATGAACTAAAGGTCTATTTTGTCAGTTCCCAAAATAGTAATAATAAATATTAGAAATGCTTATAATTCATATATTTTAGGCCGCAATCATAGAAGAAGAGGCAACCTGGCCATTCATTTATGAATATATTTTTGCGTTCAGTGAGTTCAGTGTTCAGTGAGTTTCAATTTAAAATACGATTTTTCATTGAATATCGAAACGAGCAAAATCAGGTTACGTGGATTGACTTAAGTCAATTAAAATTTACAATCAATGAATCTAAATCGAAGTTGGAGCTTAGAAGTATCGTAACTGGTGAAATACTTGATTTAAATCATTTAAAGCATGCGAGAACGCTATTGAAAATGTGTATGAAGTTTATAGATAAATAAATTCATAGGAGTGTATATTTGTTTTGTCTCAAATTTGTATCCATATCAGAAAAAGGGAAGGGGACTGGGGGGAGGGGGCAGAATAAGATTAATATTTATACATTAGCCAAATACCAATAATATCACAGAATATTTTAATTTCCAAATCCCGAGTAGCTTTTAAAATTTTTTGCCAAAAGTTCATTTCTAGTTTATTTCCGCCGGTACACCGATTTTTTTAACAAATACAAATAATTTGCACACTAAAGATTTTAATAAAATATCGATTTCGTATGCGATAACTACATATTTAATATCTTTGCAGACAAGAAAATTCGAAACATGGGAAGGAAATTAATTAAAATATAATTAGCTATCTCTTCTCGCCATTGTATAATTTTCGTATATTTTCCAATTTTTAGTTTTTGAGCTGCCATACCTTAATTAGAAATATAAATTACGTTTTATGATCATTTTTGTGGGTATTTTTATACATAATAGATATTATATAAAGAAGCTATCGTTGTGGAAAATTCATAATTAATTGTATACCCACCACCGTACATGTCCTAAAGTGCAATTCCATAAATTGTTTTTTGAACTTTTAGAGATTAAAGGTTGTAGAGGTCAATATTTTTTTTAATATTACAAGATGAATTTAAATATTTCTATCAGCAAACATAATATTAAAACTACTATTGGCGTTAGACATGTGTCCGTTTTCGGGAATAAATGAAGTGATTTATTCTTACATCTTTTCACATTAGATTGTTTAAATCGCTCTACAGAAAGTAAGCCTCCAAATGGGATGATGTCTTTCTAATCAGATCACTTCTTCATGGCATGTAAAGCATTCATATATCTGTCGATCATCACAATAAGCGCGAGAATTTAGAAAACATTTTAACCACAGCAGAAAACCAAGATGAAGGGGGGAGGGGCGAAAGTTGAAACCAAATGTTTTTAATTTAAAGAATGTTATTTTGCGTTATACTTTATCCCAATTATTACTGAAACTCGGGTCAATTGGAGTAAAGACAGTTTTCTAGACGATCTAGAAAAAACGATAAAAAAGACTCTAGACGATAAAAAAAATTTATCGCAGAAATACTATTAGACTTTATATAAAACGTATTTTATATCGGGAATAAACGAATTTTATAAAAGTATTCTTTTTCTGTTTAAAGAATGGTCATAAAGAATAGTGTAAGTGAAAACGATAGAATTGTGAATGTTAAAGGGCTACCAGCAGAAAGGAAACCCGCGTGCTTACGCAACTTCCGAGATTTCCGCTCCTAATGGAGCAGCTAATATGCCTTTTATTCACAGGTATTAAAATAAAAATAAAAAAAATTAACCCCAGAAATACGATTAGACTCTATATATTGAACGAATTGTATATAGGGAATAATCGAAATAAAAACGACCATTGAGAATTTAAGTAATGCGCTGTCCACTGGTAAGGGCTTGACCATTACTTAACACTACCTAGTTAATATTTATTTAATACTTACCACTTGGTTATCCGTTTACTATTTAACCTATTATTATTATTATTATTATTATTTAAATGTTTGTCTTACTTTGGTACAAGCTAAATTCATTCTGGAATAGAATTAATATTGTGATCAAAGTAACAACCAAAGATATTTTTTAATTTATTGTATTTTTATTAGTTGGTAACAATTACAATTTGAATTTGAAAACAACGTAAAAATGCAACTTAATATATTCAATTAAATAGTAACGTGCTAGAACATTATTGAATATTATTACAAATCATAACTAATTTTTCGTCTTGTTTATAAAAATTCAATGTCAAAATAACGAAAGTCACTTTTATATTTTTTTGCCAACATTTAAAAATAAAAATACTCAATAAAACTGCCCTGGTGATGAACATTAAAACTACAGGTAGAATAGAATACCAAGTTCTGTCCCACTTAGCCATATTTCAGAACTTGTTTTAACAACAATTTTATAGAATCCCATTTATATCCAAAATGTCAAATTTTACAAAGCTCGGATATAAATGGCCTATTTCTGTCGCGGCTATAATATCTATATTTCAGAACTATACTTCTTCCAAAAATCATTTAAAATCCCATATCTATTCAAGATATGTACTCAATTTCATTAAAACTACTAGTTGCATGGCAAATGATGTTTATATTTTAAACTTAAATTTTAGTGTAAATAAAATGTAATTTATCTAACTTTTAGTGATCGCGACTATGTAAATCAATACTTCATCTAATAATTTTAGTGCAGATATCAACGCGGTATATAATTTGGTGGTAAGAATGTTGTTTCCTTCATTGGACTTCGCCCAAAAAATATTTTTGATAGTACACCAATGAAATTGTCTGGCATATTTCGTATCGTTCGCATTCCAAACTTAAACGGATTTACAATGGTTTCAATAGTTGAGTAACAGCACTATCATGAATTCGAGATCGTTTGTATCCGGTTCAACAAAATCATTACATATTTTGAAAATATAAACATTAGGGTTTGCAGGTTGTTATACTTCAGATTTGGAGCAAGGCTGCAAAATAATAAAGTTTTATATTATTCTATTGAAAAGATAATTTCCAAGAAAATGTATACTTCGTATACGTCCTAAAAATCAAACTGTATTTTCTTAGGTCATCAGAAAACAATTTTTAATCTATATGTAATATCATATGTGAAAATTTAACAATAATTTAATGTCTATTTTGTATCTACATATATCCACCTCTGACAAAGTTAATTTAAAAACTAATATACCGATGGCCCAACACGTACGATAACACTTTTTGATGGTTGAATTTGCTGAAGTACTCGCATCTGGCGACACACACTCGGATAAGCTCGATTTTTAGTTTTTGGCCAGTACGGATTGTGTAAATAGGGTAAAAATAAAAAATTTAAAATAAAAATTTGTTGTAAAAATAGGGAGAGGCTCGAAGCACAACTGAAGGTGCTCGAGGAACAACAGAAATTGTTGTCCCAAAAAAAAAAAAAAGGAAAATATAAAAACCAAAAAATAAAAATTCCAAATAAATTAAATCTAAAATAAAAATAATAAATTTGAAAAAACTACGGTTAATTTTGATGTTTCAGTTTTTACGTTTGGTGAAACATTTAGGGGACTAGTTTTGGGTTCACGTTACATGCTGCGTTAAATACTATGTTATGTTAAATGCGATAAATTGTTGCGTACAATTTTATACAGAAAAACCTCGATTTAACGGACGGATTGGGGAGTCCGTTAAATTCGTTTGCCGTTAAATCCGAATGCTTTTAAATCTATTCTATTCGATCGAATTTAATCTGAGGCGGAACTCAATCTTTCTTAGCCAATTATGTTGGGATCGGGTATGTTGGATGGAAATGGGATTCTTACATGATTTATGGAATAATTTCTTAAATGATTCATGGAACTCGATCAATTCTTAACCGATTGTGATGGGATTTTATATGTTGAATGGAACTAGGATTCCTAAAATAATCCTTAATAAACTTAATACTTAATAAACACATTTTTATTAATCACTTGTTTTTTAGGCCATGTGCCTACGGCAAATAGCGTAAAAAGCCTAAAATAATCCCTTATGAGAAAGACCTTATATTTTACCAAACATTTGCGTTCGTTGCTCAACCCCGTTCGTTTTTTTTTTCTCTTTTAAAGAAAACTGTGATATCGGTTAAGTCGGGATTTTGTGCCCAGGACCATACCCAAAATTTACAAATAAATATACTCTTACATATATACATATATATATATATATAATTATTGTTTGTTTAATAAGATGTTATATTGTTGTATTTTTTTGTTTAATTTCATTGTATGTTCCGTGGTCTTCAAAAATAGAAATAGTCAACATAGAAAAAATAAATAACTAAAACAATCACCACAACAAAGTCATCAATGTTTGAAAAACGCCCAAGCGAAAGGGTGAAGAGGAGTTTGAGGAATTTGAAACAAAATATTTAAATGTAAAATGTGGGCTAAAAACTAAAATAAATGAAGAGATTTTTAACAAAATACAAAAAGATGTAGAAGAGGTTTCCTCTCTTAGCGTCTAATAATGTTAGACATCAATGTTAATACATTGATATATAGTCTAATTGGTAAAAAACCTAAAGCTGCAACAGGAGCACCATCAAGCTAGTACGACAACAGCAACACAGTCAACATCAAAAATCGGTGGAAGTGCAGAACCAGCACCAGCAACAACTACACCTACAAGTGTTACAAAGAAATATAGAGCTTGTCAAAACTTTCATTAACAAAACAAAAAAAAATGTAAACTATATATTATATACATATAAGTAATTCCCAAACTAAATGTATTTATTACTTTAGGTTTTTAAAAATAAAAATCAATAAATAATAATAAAACCAATAAAAATCGTTAATAATTTTATCTATAGACTTGAAGAAAAATGTATCCCACAACTTTATGGAAAAGCGTTAGAAGTACAGAAATGCAGAATTAGTGTTCGATGATCCCTTTAAAAGAGTTACGGTATAAATTTGCATATTAAATAGTAAAAACTAATTTGTCCAAAGACGAAAATTAATTTAAATTGCATTTTCCGCATTAAAAATATTAAATACTTGGCTAAATATGTAGAAGGAAAAGAAACAACACCTAATTAAATCACCTTTTTTCTAACCCTCTTGGTAATAAACCTAAATAAATATTTAGGATTTTTTTCGGCAAATAAAAAAAAAAGTTGTTAAAGATTGTTTATTTCAATTAAGATGTATACGTGGAATACGTACATATTTCCCCCTCACATTATATTTAATCTAGTTATATACTGTACTGCGCGTTTCTTAAATTTTTCACTTAAATCAACTTCCTGGTATGCTAATAATGCCACAAACAGTACGCTTCTTAAATTAAAGTATAAGAACAATTTATTATTGTACCGATGCTGTATGTATGGATACCTCTTTGTTAATAAGGAAATCAAGATCGTAAAGTTTGAAATTTTTAATAAAAAACTTTTGTTAGCGAATTTTATATAAGGATTTTGACAACAATGGAATTGAGAAATTCGCTGAAAGAGATTTTAAAGTAAAACGTAAAACAATGAAATTGTATGTTTCTCTTACTTACACAAACATGATTAGTGCAGCATCACCACAGGATACAATTTTATTGCGATTTGATGATGAAGTCATTCCGATACATTATTCATATAAAATCTAATAATATTTGCTACAACAGTTATTTGATGTAGAATTTGTATCAATATGTGATTGTTCTAAAATGATGGCGGAATTAACGTTCAACTAATTTAATTAAACATTATTACGTCTAATTAAATTTTTTTAATTATAAATAATTAAAATATATCAACAAAATGTTAAATTTTACTTATCGAAATGTTGAAATATTTTTTCCGAAATGATGATATGATATTTTACAGCGTAGGGCAGCTATTAAGCTGGTATCCTATAACATACTACATGCACTTTAGTATGTCTAAGTACATAGTTGATACATTCCTTTGATGACACAGCAACTGAATGACTTGAGCACATGCACTACTACTATACTGCATTCAATTATCACTTAATCGCCCAAGAATTGTACAACCTGAGACATGATTCGGTGACCGAACTGACTACGTATCCTGTTCCTACGAGGTTCTCTAATTCTACAGGGTAAGGATGTGTTATAGGTTCTAATAATAGAAGAACTACAAGAGCAAACTGCCGTTATACAACGTACCCCAGTTCGACTTTTTTCCTTCTATAATTACCAATTACCAGTTTTCTAATCCCCGTTAGTATTTTTACCATTCATGGTTTGTGGTAAAAGGCATTAGTTTGTTAGTAAGGATATATGGCTTTCTTGTTCGGTCTCTTTTTATCACCATAAAGATGAAGAAGATACAAAAATTTTATTGGTTTAATGCATCCTTCCAGTTACCCTAAAGATAATGAGGGTCAGCTTTATATGTTTTCGTCGTAAGCAATACTCCAAAATTTCACACAAACACTCCATGTCACAATCCATCCACATTCGCAACCCCCACCCAACGTTTTTGTAAATTATAGTATATGCTTGTATGGTTTAGGATTATAACGGGTGATTTTTTAAGAGCTTGAGAACTTTTTTTTAAAAAAAAACGCATAAAATTTGCAAAATCTCATCGGTTCTTTATTTGAAACGTTAGATTGGTCCATGACATTTACTTTTTGAAGATAATTTCATTTAAATGTTGACCGCGGCTGCGTCTTAGGTGGTCCATTCGGAAAGTCCAATTTTGGGCAACTTTTTCGAGCATTTCGGCCGGAATAGCCCGAATTTCTTCGGAAATGTTGTCTTCCAAAACTGGAATAGTTGCTGGCTTATTTCTGTAGACTTTAAACTTGACGTAGCCCCACAAAAAATAGTCTAAAGGCGTCAAATCGCATGATCTTGGTGGCCAACTTACCGGGCCATTTCTTGAGATGAATTGTTCTCCGAAGTTTTCCCTCAAAATGGCCATAGAATCGCGAGCTGTGTGGCATGTAGCGCCATCTTGTTGAAACCACATGTCAACTAAGTTCAGTTCTTCCATTTTTGGCAACAAAAAGTTTGTTAGCATCAAACGATAGCGATCGCCATTCACCGTAACGTTGCGTCCAACAGCATCTTTGAAAAAATACGGTCCAATGATTCCACCAGCGTACAAACCACACCAAACAGTGCATTTTTCGGGATGCATGGGCAGTTCTTGAACGGCTTCTGGTTGCTCTTCACTCCAAATGCGGCAATTTTGCTTATTTACGTAGCCATTCAACCAGAAATGAGCCTCATCGCTGAACAAAATTTGTCGATAAAAAAGCGGATTTTCTGCCAACTTTTCTAGGGCCCATTCACTGAAAATTCGACGTTGTGGCAGATCGTTCGGCTTCAGTTCTTGCAGGAGCTGTATTTTATACGATTTTACACCAAGATCTTTGCGTAAAATCTTCCATGTCGTCGAATAACACAAACCCAATTGCTGCGAACGGCGACGAATCGACATTTCACGGTCTTCAGCAACACTCTCAGAAACAGACGCAATATTCTCTTCTGTACGCACTGTACGCATTCGTGTGGTTGGTTTAATGTCCAATAAAGTAAACTGAGTGCGAAACTTGGTCACAATCGCATTAATTGTTTGCTCACTTGGTCGATTATGTAGACCATAAATCGGACGTAAATCGCGAAACACTTTTCGAACCGAACACTGATTTTTGTAATATAATTCAATTATTTGCAAGCGTTGCTCGTTAGTAAGTCTATTCATTATGAAATGTCAAAGCATACTGAGCATCTTTCTCTTTGACACCTTGTCTGAAATCCCGCGTGATCTGTCAAATACTAATGCATGAAAATCCTAACCACAAAAAAATCACCCTTAAAAAAAAAATCAATAAATGTCGAGTGTCGAGTGTCAAATTCAAATTATCTCTTAAACAGACAAAAAACAGTGTTACTATTGCACAGGTGAAAATGTATCCTTAAAGCGAGCCATACACTTTAAAACAGTACAGGTTTTAAATAATAAAACAAAAATATGTTTGAAAGAACTTAATTTTTCATTTCCCATCTTTTTCTATAGATGGAAAACTACCAAGAAAATATATTTTGTATATAAAGAATGTTAAATGTGTCTGTGGTTCATACAAAAACATAAAAAGTCTTCTTTTACATATTTGTTGGGAAACCAACAATAGTATAATGGGAAAATTTTAACCATTTTGCTGTGAAAATCATCCATTGAAGAAGTACTAACAGTACATATTTTCAAAATTTAACAACAATAATAATAAAAATGTTAATGTTATATGAAAATATGAAAATTATGTATATTCTGGGAACGGTCTTTTTAAATATCCTTGTTCAGTATGGTGGTTAGGTAGCAACAAATATTTGTATTCCTTAGCCGTTTTCTACACACAATGTTATATATGTTACCTCTACAGAACACAGACATTCCCAGTTTAGTTGTACATCACACTTTAGAAACATTACATTTTCTTTTTATTTTCAAATAATAATGATAATCATAATAATTGTATGAAGGTCTACCTCAGGTATAGGATATTGTCTGGTACATATATAGTATATACTATACATATAACCGCATGCATGATGACAGTTACTAAAGGCATTATCTTTTGGGATAACAGCACACAGCACACAGAAAATAAAATAAATGGCCAGACATTAAAATTAATTTATGTTAGTAATTAAAATCGTTATTTATGCTTTTAATTTAATGGATCGATGATCTGAAATGGTTCTCATATTTCTTATGACTGGTCTGGCTGGTTAAATTTATTGAATGGGTACTCAAAACCTGATTTTGGCGAAGTTACGTGTATAGCTCTGATACTGATAGACGAGACAAGATAATCAATTCGTTTCACAGTATATTTTGCAATCTAGTTTTCTACTTAGGGAAATTAATGTTCATGTCTAATTATAATTTGCAATACTTCGTTCTCAGACCGGAAACTCTTAAATTACGTTTGTCATTAATTTTGGCAATTTTTCAACATTTCTGGATGATTGTTAGGTTCTTGATTATATTCAACAATATTTTTTATAATTTCTACAAACAAAATTATTTTATTTGGTTGACTTCTTAAACTTTCAAATTAGTGCCAAACCAAATAAAATAAAAATATATGTATAAAAATGTGTTATATGTGTCTTGTGTGACTTTCATTTGCCGCTACATGGTGTTAGCATATAAAACGAAGAAAATTTATTTCATGTTGTTGCTGTCCTTATTTAAATATTTAATGTTTGGTTTTTCATAAGAATTTAATAAAATTTAATTGCAAATTAAATTATAACTGTCACATATATGTGAATGTTTGGTTAGTATATTATATGGTTGTTGTGTAGGGGTTCATTTTAATTTAGGTATACCGTTGCAAACCAAGACGATTTTTAGCTTACTCGCAATAACATTTCCAAACATAAATTTATTCTACTCAGCCATTTCAATTACAATGGGTTCATTTTGTTTGCTGTATAATTTTAATTAGAAACTAGCAAAAAAGTTTAACAGTAAAATTAAATTTATCGAACAAAATGAAAAAGTTTTCCTCAATTTCAAATTGAAAAAAATTCTCAATTCAAAAAGAAAATGCAAACGGAATATAAGAAGATAACAAATTTTTTATATTAAATTTTTTTACCATTTCCATTCATGTCTTATATTCATTTGGTCTATTATCTTTCCTAATTTGCATACAAATGGTTGGAAATAAAACAGAAAATGAACAAAATTATATAAAATCGGAAGATGGTTGATTTTAGACAGATTTATCATTGTGGTGTATTTTTAAATATTATTGAAAAACTTGTGAAAATATTAAGCACAAATTTTACGTATAATTTAAATTGTAGCGTAGATACTTTTTAAAAAATGTTTACCGATATAACATCAATGTATACACAATTTGTAAAATTGAAATACACAATGTGATTTTCATTTTACTAAAGGTAAATGAACAAAACGGGAAGCTTTTTGCTAGTTTTTTACAATAATCTTGGAATAAAATTTTTTTCAATTTTTCGTTGATTGATCAATTGTTGATTGATCTTCGAGTCGATAGAGGAATCCGGATAAGAATCGAACAACTGTAAGTCAAATACAGTTACTATTAATAGATTAATTATAACTTAGGGTAATACCACTAAGGATTACAACAACTATTTTCTGTTTTTCTTTCATCTTACTCTCTTCTTCGGAGATCGGTCAATGCCTCCTAAACTACAGGCCTCTTACTACTCTCATTTTTCGCACATGAATTTATGTCTAAACCGAGACTGCGCAATAATAATGTTAAGATATTTACACTAACAAAACAACTAGAGAAAGCAACAAAAATGTCGACATAGCGTGTCGTCATCATTTTGTGTAAGCGGCCTGTAGTTTAGGAGGCATTGGATCGGTCCCCCAATTAAATTACAAACAAAATAAATTCAAATCATATTTGAAATTTTATCGGAATTGACGAGATGTTATAAAATAAAACTTTATTTCATCGAAAACCGGTATCTCTACAGACCAGGAGGATTGATTATTCCTAATAAAACTTCATACTAAGGCTTTTTCATAAATTAGGGGCTCTATACATAATGTAGTGAACGTTGTGTACGAAGAAGTGGCAGCTTCCGTAAGAGTTTTTTCAATTTTTGCAATTGAAAAAACTTCTACGGAGCTGTCACTTTGCAAGATTAAATTTTTTAACAAGGGTTGACTTTATTCGTTTTCTGAAATTTAAGCCAGAATAATGGTTTGTGATTATACAAGATAATTTTTATCACAAATCCCGTAAGTATATTTTGTCGCTTTACAAATTAAGTGTGATGTATTCGTGATTATGAACATTTGTCGTAATAAAAAGGTTGGGTGTTGTCCAAAGCATATTAACTTCTCCAGTGTTTGCTTCGCTTTCTTTTACGTAAAATAAATGTTACAATAGGTGTAAGTATTGAGTTTAATGCTGTGTTCCTGACGCCGATTTTTTTTTTCGTCTAAATTTCCGACTTACTAAATTGATTGTTAATTCACCCAGGTATTGTTAGATGTCTCTAAAATTTATAAAAAAAAATCTAAACTGCAAACTTAGTTTCGATTTATCAATTACTGATTAGAAACATTTTGTAGAATGTTAAATTTAAGTTTATATAGCAGATTTTAATTAAATTAAACATCAGATGTGGTTTGTTTTGTACCAAAGATTGGTATCAACTAACCATTAATTTAGTTATTTGGAAACAGCATAAATATCACCAAAAAAATTCTTCTTTATCATCATGGGTTAAAAATTTAAATGCGTGAAATGATTAATGCTACACTATTGTCATTCTCAATTTTTTTCGAAGTGTTACCAAAAATAGTTATCCACTAGGTAATGAATTGAGTTGTTCGAAACAGTTAACCCTATTAGAAAAAAAAAGATTTGAGGTTGCTCCACGTTAGTTTTATTTGGAAAATTTTAGAAAATTTAAATATTTGTCAAAATACTTGGTCACTATGACCGACTCCAAGAATCTCAGAGTTGTTATCAAGTATGAGCATATATCTTCTTATAGTGAACGAATTGGAGTATTCGAAACAGTTAACTAAATTAAAATAAAACTATTTGCGGCGAATATTTGAATTGTTCTAAAATTTATCGAATCAAAAACAATCGCGGAGCACCCTAAGCAAAAACGCATGGGCCTAAAATCCCTGAAACCAAGGAATATATTTCAGAGCGTGTTTTAAAAATTAATTTGTGTTGAAGTGTCACAAGGAAATTCTGTGCTAAAAAATCTTAAAACAAAAAATTAACTCCAAAGGTCTGAGCATTTACTTTTCGTAACAACAGCAAGAATGCACAATATATTGAGACCATAGTGCAAAAAATAAAATAGATTTGATTTAGTGACAAATGTCATGTAGATTTACAAAAAAAATGTCTCAATCTTGACTTAAATAAGTAATTTTAAAATGACCGTAAAATACCGCAAAATCTGCTAGATATCATAAAGTACAGGGATGAAAAATTCATCTCGATAAACGTAACACGAATTTCTATAGTATCATACAACATAAGACAGCAGCAAAATAAGTTTTCGTCTATATACATATTTCTTCACGTACGCTTCATGGAATAAACACAAAAATGACGTAAATGAAGAAAATCCTGTGCGAGGTGTGGAAGGAGAAGATTAATACTCGTGTTTACATTTTTATTTCATTTAAACATATTTTCAGGATTTGTGAGTTAGTTGACACTTTTTTGTGTTTTTTGCAAATAAATAAAATTATATTTGTGTAGTTTTCACCTGGAAATTTTTCTGTATTTTCCATATTATAAATGAAATTTTATTATTTGTTTCGTTTTTGTACGTTTCATTTCATACATAAATATTTCCCAACCATAAGATGTGTTGAGTCATTTTTCATCTTAGAACGGAACATTTTGTTTTTCTAAGAAGGTCAACAAATCTTTTATTTGGTTATAAAAAATGTTACAATAAAACAAGAAACAAGGAAATTTTTGTACACTCGAACGGTTCTACAAGAGCGAGTCAATGAACGAATATAATTTTTTGTGTGACATACATAATTTAGTGTGTATTGGAAATTGGGATATCGCGACTTGTTCGTCTTGCTTTAGTAGAATTTCAATGAAAATTATTTGTGTTTCAATTCAAAACTATTTCAACATATTTTAGTTTACATCTATGATTTTAATAGCCCGAATATGTGAAAAATGTATTTTGTAAGTGGTAGGTATAATTTCATTGCATACGATTTCTTTAGATAAACTACTTGGAAAGCAATTATCGGAGCTGTACAGAACAGTAATTGTTAAATCAATATCAAGGTTGGAGGACAATAACCCAGTATCATCCGAAGATTTTATTTTATTGTTTTTATTCGAAATACTGTCACACCAGAAAGAGAAAATACTATTTTGTATACAGTAAACTAAAATCAAAATGCACTTAAAACACTGAAGAGTATAAGGGCAACCCCTCTCAAACTGGGAATACAAAATATTATTAAGTGAGAAAGCTTTCATTTCATTTTGTTTTGTTTAATTCTCAAGTCCATAAAAAGTGTTGAATTAAATTTGAACAGTAGAAAACTTTTTATGTTGTTGAGCGTTGTTTTTATGTTTAACCTGACATTAAAAAATAACTTTCATTTGTTTTAGCTCTGGATACATGTGTCTCAGATCAAAAATCCGAATCAATGACATTTAAAAATTTTTTATTGTAAATTCAAAGTTTTTATGATAGTCTGAATATTATTGTTTGAATTCGTCAAATAAGTTTGTTCTTTTTTCCTAGCATCCACCTACCGCTATATATTTTTAACCATACGAAAATTGTATTCTTATGTTTTTTTTTTACAAATATTACAACTAATTCAGAGATAAACTAGTAATTTATTATCTATCTTAAATTAGTTTCTCGATTTAAGATGAGTAACCTATTGGTGGCTCATTTTACAATACTTTCTTATTCTAATTAGAACTACTATTATTAGTGGTGTCCAGCATACGAAGGATATCTGCATTTTCAAGTAGAGATAAGTGCTGTACGTGTTTCCTTGCTTGGTTTTTTATTTCATCGGTGACGTATTCCATCTTAAAGGCTCTGTGAAGGTTGTCATACCTAGTGCATAATAGGTCATTCACAATCCCTCGCAGCACCTTATTTTGGAAGCATTGTATCATTTGTACATTGGTTTTCTTGGCACAACCTCAAAGTTGGATACATGGTTCATACTGGTTTTAGCATTTGCCTGTATAGAAGCAATTTGTTGTGTATTGAGAGCTCAGATTTTCTACCCATGAGCCAGTACGTTTTTGTACATTTGATGTTTTACTCTTTCTTCTTCTTCTTGATGCGTTCTTTCCATCTTAGCTTAGCATCGAGCGTTTTGCCAAGGTATTTAGCTTTATTTGCATGTGGAATTTGGTTTGAGTTAAGAACCACGGGATTCTTATGTTATAAAATAAAAGATCTATATATATTTTATAAAGCGGTTTAATGTTTTTTTCATCAATTTTGCACTTATAGGGGGGTATCAAAAACATAGCACCAGTATCAGTCTACAGTTCAGTACAATATTTATCAATATATGCTCTGCTTCGGATTTTTATTGAACCCCGGCGAATTAAAAATTGTTTTGCCTCTTTCTTCAATATATTTTTCATCTCGGACACATCTTGATGCGATGACCCCGTTGAAACATTTTCAGTGTTTATGGACAATAAATTTTACATGTGATTTGTGATGTATTTTTAGTAAGTACATCAATTCATTTGCAACGTTAAATTTAGTGAGATAAACTGCTTAGCAATTTAAACAATACTATTGCTCCTTCTATGAAAATAGGGTGTCCTTTTCGCCCACCAACATATTCTCATAGTTAGACTTTATAACAGAAAGTTAATTCAGTAATACAGTCCTATCTTACGGTAAATTTTAGTTCATTTCACTTCCATCTAAACAGATCATATTGAACGAAACTACTAGGTAACATTACTTAATTGATTATGATAAAATCTTGAGTGTGATGGAATTAAAACTAAAACAAAATGTTGATTGAAGTTCTGGAATACAGCCATTCTGAACTGAAAATTACTTTCTTTACCGTTTTTTGGGTGATGACTCTTTCTTTATTTTAATGAAATTCGGCTTGCATGATGAGATTGGGTTTCTAAGTCAAATTTGAGCTAAGTTTTGGAATATGGCCAAACCTGTATGAAATAAAGTCGCTTTCTACTCAATAAATTTTCGAAATATGATCAGCTTGAATGGAACTAGGTAGTCTATAATTTGTAACCGATTAAGACGAAAATCGTTTGGTTAAATTAAATTGAAATTCTAAAACAAATTTTAGCTGAACTTCTGAGAAGTATTCCTGAATGGGACTATAAGCCATTTCTCAAACGGATTTTGGTTAAAGTTGTCATACTTGAGTATTTCTTATGCTATAACAATAATAAATATTTAAGAAAACTATAAATGTGCACCAAAACCAGTCAAACCAATTTTAACTTTCGAGAAAATGCAACAACGAAACAATATGTGTAGTGTAATTATTAATTAAAATAACAATTCAAAATTATTTTTTATTAATGATAAAATATGATTTATATAAAGACATCTAAAACTAATATTTTTAAGTCGACTCTACTTTTCCCGTTTTGTAAAATAATTCAAATTTAACATCAATTTTTGATTTCGTAGCCGACCAACACTGTTTCTGTTCGACTAGCTTGTTCACATAAGCTATGTGCACACCCTTGACAAAGCCATGCATTTCTAGTTCTACTCAAATAGCTCAAATCAGGCTTGGTTAAATTAATGCACACAGCTAGAAACACGGTTGCACATAGACGGCAATCAAAAGCGGCAATTAAACATTGATCCATTCTAAGCAAAAATATAAATTAAATATTGATTATTTTACACTATAAAAATAGTTTTCAATTCTCCTATAAGTACCTTTTAATAAATTAAGCTTAGAAATAATAATATTCTATCAAATAAATGCTCAATGTCGAACACTCCCAATGGAAATCGGTTATTGACTGAATACAAATAAGGAAAACTATAAGTTCATAGCCTTCTGTTATCACATATTCTTGTAAATTACTAAAGCGACGAAATGGTATGACATACAAAAGCCTCGATTCGCGCATGTAAACTCGTTTTTAAAATACTTATACAAATAATGTGATTTGCTTCGCCAAACGGTTTATGCTTAATTATGTTTTATTATAATTTCTTCCATCGACGCGTCACTAAGAATCCAATGCTTGTATGTATATACAAGTGGAACGTATGTTCCTAATATAGTAACTAACAACGTCAGATATAAATTAATAAACCCATAAAATATTGCTTTTTTTAGCACGTTTACATTTCAGTCGCAAAAATATAACTAAACTTTTCGCGGCCAACATTCGAGTTCCAGAGGTGAGCGTTTACGATGACACGTAATACTACGACGACACGATATTAATTTTTTCATGATCGCGTCGACAACGTAGACTACTCGTAGACAACGTCGATGATCTAAATATTCCAAGTAACTTACACTGTGTTCCTCAGACAGATTTTTCGAGTAAATTAGTTACTAAACTAATGCTGTGTGCCTGACGCCGATTTCTTTTGTCTAAATTTCCGACTAACTAAATTGATCGTTAGTTCACCCAAGTATTGTTAGATGTCTCTAAAGTTTGTAAACCACAATCTACCCAATATTTAATTCTAAACTGAAAACTTAGTTCCGATTTACGAGGGCTGCCTTTTATATTTCGGGATTAGAGAACAAAAACAAATATTAATCATCAAAAATCGCTTTATTGTTTTTCAAAATATCCCCCATGAAGTGTATAGCTCTACAATTTTGCATGCGTTTGAACCAAATGTCGAAGCTTTTTTTCCACTCTGATTGAGGTATCTCCAAAACATGCATTCTGAACGCAGCAACCGCTTCTTCAGGTGTCGAAAAACGTAGACCTCTCAGTTTGTTTTTTACGTACGGGAATAAAAAGAATCATTTGGTGACAAATCAGGACTATACGGCGGATGACTCATCCAATCGATGTTTTGAGTGCTCAAAAATGCAGTTGTTTGAGCCGATGTGTGAGAGCTCGCATTGTCGTGTTGAAGAGTGATCCGTCTTCGGCAGTTGGTTTTCCTGATTTCTTGGAAGACAACTGGCAAACAAATGGTTGTGTATCACTCAGAATTGACTGTTCTGCGTTGTTCTAGTGGTACGGTTGCGGCGACAAGTCCATTTTTTCCGAAAAAACAGGCGATCATTTGCTTGCAAGTGCTTCGTGCGCGAACAACTTTTGTTGGATTCGGCTCATCTTGAAACACCCATACAGTCGACTGCTGTTTACTTTCGGGCTCATACGCGTAAATCCACGATTCATCACCTGTCACTATGGTCATAGACGTGTTTTGAAGCACCGCGATCATATTTTTTGAGCTTTTCTTTCGACCAATCGACACGAGCCTTTTTTGAGCGATTGACAAATTGTGTGGGATCCAACGCGAACAAATTTTTTTGATATTCAAATGTTTATGTAATATTGAATGTATGCTGGTGCCACTAATGCCTAAGGTTGTCTCAATCTCTTGATAGGTCACATGACGATCTTACAATATCAATTCGCGCACAGCATCAATGGTTTCCGGAACAACAACTGATTCTGGACGACCTTCACGAAATTCGTCTTGGAGTGAACCACGACCTCGATTGAATTCACCATACCATCGATAAACACTGGTCCTTGATGGAGCTTCATCGCCATAAATTGAATTAAGTTCATCCATGCACTCTTGCTGCGTTAATCCACGTCGAAAGTTGTAAAACATAATCGCACGAAAATGTTCACGATTTAATTCCATTTTTTCGCCGAAATGTTGAGTTAAGGAGTACTGTAAAACACACAAATAGCGCTCGAATATCAAAACGTTCTGAGTACGTATAATCTCAAAAATGTCAAACTTTACGATAGAGCTGTCAGTTGCCAGATTGCAACACTAGGGTTGTCCAATCCCGAAATATAAAAGGCAACCTCGTATCAATTAACGATTAGAAATGTTACGTAGAATGTTAAATATAAGTTTATATTGCAGATTTTAATTAAACATCAGATGCGGTTCGCTTTGTGCGATTTTTAAACGATTGGTATAAATTAACTATCAATTTAGTTAGTTGAAAATTTAGACAAAAAATCGGCGTGAGGCACACAACATAAATTGCCATTAGTATGTACTAAGTACGAGTTTTCTATAATAGCTATTGTATTTTAAAAACCTCTAGAAGAAAATGTTTTCATAGATGCTCATCGAGCCTGCACAATTTACCCTTACTTAAGTAAACAACTCTCTTAAGTATGAAGTTTCACCCCGATCAGTTTATCCGTCTGGGCTGTACAGAGGCCAAATTTTTAATAAACAATTTTTTTTTTATAAAAAATCGTCATTTCCGCTTGATTTTTGGACAACTGATTTGAAACGATATTGTTGCAATTTTAGTTTAGAATCGTTTAGTTCATAATAGTTTTTCTCGTAAATGATATATTTTCAAAATATTTGTAAAAAAACTGAAAAGCTCTTATGGAAGCTGTCACTTCTGGTGCGTTGATTTCGGACAAAAATCATTGGGATTTCCCAAATTATGGAAAAACTATGAATTTTGACCACGATCAGTCATTCCGACTGGGCTGTAGAAAACCACCAACATTTAGCCTGCACGACACCACGCATGCCACGACACCACCCATACACGCGCACACACACAGCCACACACAGAGATTTTTCAAAAATTACTTTTTTCAACTTTAGCCATATAGCGAATGGTAAATCTGCAAAAATTTCGAGGTCAAACCTTTTCATACTATACTTTGTTTATAAAACTTCGATCTATTTATTGTGCTTCAGTCATAACAATATTTTACGATTTAATGATTGAAGCATTACGATTATTTTAAAAGAAAATATAAATTCACAGCAAAAAATTTGGGACCAATTAATCATTCAGTTTTATTCTATAAACTATCATTGTACAGCGAAGGAATTGAACTGGTTTTGCATCATATGGAGTTATCCTACATAGATCCAATTTCTCACGCAGTAAACAATTATTATCTATGTGCTATGTGAGTGAAACCATTTTTACACATTATAAACGTAAAACATCGGATGTATTTTTGTAAATCAACCAGAGCATGCAGGTTACCTATCGGATATAGTACACCGAGCAAAGGTTACGCAATGTCTAATGAGTCCCGACTAGCCAGAGTACTCAATTCATAGAAATCAGTGCCCGATGACAATACATGTATCAATCATTTATAGCAAGCTGTGAACAGTTTATGACGCCATTTTGAATAAATTATTTTACCATACTTGTGTAATGTCAGGTTAATCGTTTTTCCCATTTTATGTAAGGATTAATATCTTCCGTATATTTGCACTATAATTTCTTTTGCCTTCCCATTATTTTTTTTTTATTCAATATTTTAAAAACAGTAGTAATTGAATACGTGATCTAACACGCACTTACAGTTGTTAAGCCGAGACATTTCTCGTTTACATTTCAATTAGATTTGCATAGTTTTATTTTAATTATAATTTTGGTAGTTAGAATTATAATAGATGAAGTAATCTGTAAGCTATGTCTATTCAGCCTAAAAAGTTACAGCTAGAGCGACAGTAATCTAAATATGAGACGCGAACCCGCCCTCACCGTGAGACCTGCCCGGGCTTCAAATAAATTTGAAAGCCATGAAGGTGGGTCATTAGGTTTAAACACAAATATTATGAGAATAAATAAAGATATTAGAATGAGACGAAACTAATTATTTCAACAAAAAACTTTTAGATATTCCACTTTTTTATAGTGAAGTAAAAAGAAAACAAATACTTTTTGGTTGACCCTTTGAAACTTGTGAACAATTATAAATGAAAATTGTCTATACAATTTATATCTAAAAATGTTTTAATTGGCCTGCAATGTAATTCGTTTTGGTTACCTACCAGTTCAATACAGCTCACCTCCAATAATAATTACCTTTTAAACTATTTCTTTAGATTTAATTGAAATAAGGGTTTGGCAACGCATAAAGCCTATACAACCTGTATCATTAATGAATGTGATCGTTTAAATTTTATTACTTGAAATCATATCCTAACATTTTATTTCTCTTTTACGGTTCCTTTTCATCCGGTATTCCAGCAACACAAAATGATAATTTTACATGATTTATGGCCACAAATGCTCGTATATTATAATTTGTGTAAAATATAAATTCAATTCTTTTGAATCTTTTAAGTCAGTTTAATAGAAATATTTTTTGTCGAGTGAACCAAAATCAAATCATATATTCCTACATCCACAAGAAAGGCAGAAAAAGCAAAAAAAATAACTTTACCACTTGAAGCAGCAACAATATACAAATCCAAATTTAATTTTCATAAATTTTCGTTTTTGGATATGGTAGAATAGGACAAAGGATTGAAAATTTATAGAATATAAATAATATTATTAATTCAGTGTTAGAGCAAAAAAGGACAACATAGTATAAGATTATGTGTATCCTTTTTAAAGCGAGGAAAGAGGAGGACGACAATATGTATCGAAAGTACATGTGAAAACAAGGAACAGTTTTAAGGTTAATTAATTGTTAATTTTCTTCTAGCAGTTCAAACATCTAGAGAACCACTCATCGCTATAAGAGCTAAATTAGGCCATCAATTTAGACAGTTTTATTGGATTATTTGCTTTTTAGTATTCTAAAAGCGTAAATTTAATCCACATATTTGTGTTGTCATCGAATAGTGTGTACACGTTATCTATCATATTGATATACATACGGTTATATTAGTGTCATGTTCGTAACTTTAACCGCATTTTAGTAAAAATTCTATAATGATACGCTTATGCCATAATCCATAAATATTCAATATTTTGTGTTCGCAAAAACATGCTTCTGAAAAAACATAACATCGTCTTATAATAACAGCTAACCGTCATAGAATGTAATCCAATCTACCCTCCATGAGTCACGCATACGAGTATAATATGCCAAGACATAACATAACAAAACTTATAAATTCTGAAGATATAAACATAAATAATAGAGGTTTGGTGATGCGGTTTTAAACCAAAACAGAAAATGGAAAATGTGAAAATGTATAACGTGAAAATCTATTTTCAATAGTCACAAGAGAATCACTTATAATGTAATTTATTGATAACGAACCGTAAAAGCAAAACAACATCTTCTACGTAGTTTCTTACGAACGTCTTTCTAAATGTATAGTGTATGTGTGTAGCATACTTTTTTGACAGGAGCAACATAGCAAGTGGTATACGATATACAAATATACGATTATTATATTTTATTTGATAAGAAGTGTATACACCAACAACCATAACAACCAAAAACCATATCGTATTGGTAAAATTAAAATACGATCTTAAAGTTAGTAGACGACATTTTACAGCGTTAATAAGAATTACAGGATATTAGAAAGTCTTATATCACCGCAGAATTTTTACGTTACTTTTAATGTTTGCGTATAATAATACCTAACACGGATATTGTTTCATATAAATTTTATTATTTTCTTTTCTCTGTGAACAACAGAAGCTACAATTTCTTATTCATGCTTTTTATGTCGATTCGCATAAAGCACGTTTTACGTGCGGATATACATTTATGTATAGCGGGAAAATGCAAAAGGGAGATTAAGATGTGGGGAATACAATTTAATCGTTTTTACAGTTGCTTTCAAAAATCTAATACGACTATCACACAAATTTCCCAAAAATAAAGACAGGCAGGTTCGAAATCGTTCTGTTCAAACCGAGTTCAATGCGTAACATAATTTTGCAATATAAAAATTAGTGACCACAGCGTTTTTGTTACAAAATATCCTAAGAGTCTCAAATAATGAAATTTGCATGAAACGATCTCAGAAAATATATTGAAGACATGCAGAAGTATAGCAGTACCATCAAATAGAATGATGCGCAGACTATTATATCATGACCAGGGAAGATGGTAAGATTTCTTCGACAACAACTTCGTATATAGCGAGGAAAATAAGAAGTATCAAATGGCAGCTACATATATCCAATCAAAAAACACTCATCCACCAAGGAGATTATTGAAAATTATTGAAAAATTTAAATTGAACAAAGCGATCACATCAACTCAATCGTCATTAATACATCAACACGAATAGAAAAATTCACGAATAGAACTCACCACGACGTCTATAGAGTTCAGAAAGACGAAGATCAGCTTTAGAACACGTACATTCACATGCCAATACACATCATCTATGAAACCATCGAAAATGTCATAACAGGTTCTTATACGTATTGATGATTGTACTGTGCACTTCAGTAAAACTGCTAAACGAAAGACGTCGTTAATTGCTTCTTCTATTTGTTAGGTAACGCGATTCTTGTCTTTTTTGGGACTCAAATGGTTAAAGTATCCATAACCCGTAAAGTCATAACTAAGATCTTACTTAGAACTTCTCCTCAATACAGTCGTTAATCTGCTTTGGCTAGAACATCTGCAACTTGATAACATAACCGCCTCTTTTCTAACCTAATATAATTCTTGACTCCTAGCTCCAAAAAAGCAGCTTAATTGAATATTGTATAAGCAGGGTAGTGAACATCTAAACCTAAATTGACATTAAAGCATACGCTATCTGCGATAGAATGAATATTTACTAAAATATGTTTTTGCAAAAATTAGTGGATAAATGGGCCATGGTGGATAAACTACTGAAAATGAACCACTGAAGTCGAATTCAGTCCCAATTATGAAATTTTCGAAAGCGTATTTTACTCGACAATGTCGATTAATTCGGCTGAGTTGAAATCCCTATTATGAATTATTTGACAGCGTTAAATATAGCTTTTGTTAAAACTGTTGTGTTGTCACAATATGTTGTGACCAACACGCGACTTTCTTTTACCACGCATATATACATACTCGTAGATTTTAAATTCAACACACACATTTGTAAAGCAAAAAATAAAACCTGACTTGTACAATGAACAAATCTTACCCTTGCTCAGTTACTTCGTAACTGGTAAACTTGAGAATATCATCGCAAAAATTACAATCTCCCATTGAAGTTATTATTTCCGTGTCACAGATTTCCGCCAAATTTGGCAAGGGTCCCCCAATTTATGGAAAAAGTTAAGTATGAAGTTAAAAAAGTCAAATTTGGTTTATATATTTATTTTTATTTATTTATTTATCCATTTTCATTACAATTTTGGTAAAGGAAAAGCACATATGGAAGTAATATAAATGAAGAACAACAACCACCAAAAAGAAGAGTGAGTCCATTAGTACTCTCAAGGGCGTCCCATTTGAAACGCGATATTTTAA
The DNA here is from genome assembly GCA_947310385.1 of Nephrotoma appendiculata. Taxonomy (NCBI): domain Eukaryota; kingdom Metazoa; phylum Arthropoda; class Insecta; order Diptera; family Tipulidae; genus Nephrotoma; species Nephrotoma appendiculata. The sequence goes on along the minus strand of OX371224.1, from coordinate 375,038,315 downwards.
AACGCGAATTTACAAAACGCGATATGGTACAAAACGCGATACTTCAAAACGCGATATTTCAAAACACGATATGGTACAAAACGGGAATTTAGGATCGGGTTATATCAGTCGAGTGAAGGAGAAATTTAATTTCAGTTTATAGGAATTTAAAAATCGATAGGAGCGAGAGTATATAGGATCGGTATAAATCGGGTTGCTACGCTCCCGTCGCTTCGCAATGCACATTCTGTACCATAACGCGTTTTAAAATATCGCGTTTTGAAATTTCGCGTTTTGTACCATATCGCATTTTAAAATATCGCATTTTGAAATATTGCGTTTTGTACCATATCTCGTTTTGTCATATCTCATTTCGAAATATCGCGTTTCGAGCGGATCCGCTCTCAAGGAGATGTGTAAACATGGCGTATGTAGTGCGTTTGTACAGTTTACTTTGAAGGAGGAAAGAATGCAATTTTACTAACAAGAATATTTCATTTGTTTATTATCGTTAAATTGGCCTATAACTCTTTCGGTATAATCGACGCATTTGTATTATGATAGCTAAAATAAGATACATATACTGTCGACTCTATCTTCTCTGATTTTCATTGAAAAACTGCACAATGATCTGTCTCAATGTAAGTGGTTCGGCTTGAGGAACAGCAAAATCAATATTGAAATCCCCGCTCATAATCATCGGCAAAAGATAATAGTCTCCTTGTAAATATTTGAAGTTCTTTTAGAATGTAGAGCAAGGACGAAATGTATGTAACTTCACTATGTCTTCGACAGATTTATTCGACGAAGTAAATACAACTACAGAAAGCATCTTATTCCCACTGAGAAGCTGAAATTCAGCCGTGTATATATTCATCAATGGGTTGTTTTGTTACGCTCATACCAGTTGTTTGTTCAACGATAATTTCCTTATGCGAGGTGACTGTATAAGTTCTATATTTGTATTTTTATATATTGCTACTCCAGCAGTCCACTGACTATCTCCCTTGAACTGAACGCAGCATTCAAAATTTGTAATATTAACATACTCGTCATTTCGTAGCCAGATCTCGGAAACCAAGAAAATTAAGCATTCCTGCGTGACTATATCAGTTAGATCAAGGTGGTGTGACGTGAAACTCTGGCAGTTGAATGTTAAAAACCAGACGTCATTATTATCTCGTACAAAATACGCCATTACAACCTGAGCTATACTTAGCAGATTTGTAGTGAGGCACGATAGCTCATTTTGAAGAAGACCCATTGAGGTCCCATTTTTACATCCATGGTAGAAGACATGATCATTGATAGCCGACGTGATTAACAGCTCCTAGAGACTCGTTACTCGTGATAAAGCAACATACACACGTTGTTGACTGCGTTTTTAATCGTAAGAGTATGTAATTTCGTAATCGTAATACTTATTTCGTATCTTATTTTTTTTTGATTTTTCTGATTGATGAAAATGTCGATGGTTTCTAATTCATTTTTCAAATTAGCTTTCCCTACTATTATACTTAAACATACAAGCGTGCCATGTGTAGTACAACATTTTTTTATTGAGTTAGTTGCTTTTTTTCGAACGAAGTAGGTACGTCATTTCCGTTCGTTTCATTTATAAGTTTACTCTAATACAAAAATTTTTGGTAGGCGCGAGTAAAGATGTTTACACATCAAAAAAATACTTCCATTAGCCATCAAAACCTCAAATTTATTCAAGAAACAAATCTATTCCATGCTAGTACCCTCCGTATTAGGCTCAAGCTCATTTGTTACAGAGGACACTGCAAGAAGTAAATACTTTTATACTACATATAAAAATAATACAAATGAAAAAATAGTTACAAAAATAGTAATACATGTATTTATCATTCAAACGCGCCACGCTAAATAATACTCTTTAAAAAATTTAGGCGACGCTGACCTCTTAATATCTAATGGAATAGAATTCCCAAGACGTGATACCCCTAACAGAAAAGGACGTATTTAAAGATCTGCACAGATTTATAGGGGGGAAGTAAACGTAAATTTGAAGAATGGGACTTACTGAACAATAACTTATTAAATAAATAGGGAGGTTGCTTCGTTCTGAGAAGCTTAAAAATAAAAAGACATCCACGAAGTTCATAAAAGTCAACCAAACTACAGCCAAGGATCAAATTTAAAAAGGGAGACATATGATCATATTTCCTAATACTAAAAATGAAACGAGTGCAATCATTGAAACATCTTTATAGAACATTCATATTATCCTGAAGCATTTCAACCAAAACAACGTCACCATAAAGAAAATGTGTAGGAAGGTGCAAGAGGAACATACGCTTTTTAAAATTATACAGTGAACCCTACAACTTTATACAAACAATTAAGCATTCCAAAAAGCATTTTACTTACCTTAATCAAATGATCACCCCAAGTAAGAGTTTTATTAAAAATTAACCCTAGATTTCTAACTGTATTAGAGAATGGAATTAAAGAATCACCGAGAAAAATTCCAGGAAAAGAGGAAGTATCTATAGATTTTTTATGAATTATAATGGACTGGGATTTACTAGCATTAAGGGCGAGTCGGTTAGATAATGACCAATTATTGACCAAATCATCGTTAATAAAAGAAATATTAGAGTGAATGGAATCATTATCTAAGCGACTACTCCTATTTATTTGGTCATCATCAGCAAATATATGAAAAGGAGAATGACGAATGAAACATGCAATGTCATTAATATACATTGAGAATAGTAAAGAACCAAGAACCGACCCCTGAGGAACGCCAGAAGAGACAGGTAAGAAGTCAGAAAAGGAATTTTCATGAAAGACTGCCTGAAGGCGACCCGAAATATAGTCTAAAATCAATTTAGCAGCAGAGAGAGAAAAATTAAAGTTTGAAATAAGCTTATTAAACAAAATTTGGTGATCCAGTGAACTGTGAGTGTAACATAAATTATTCTGCTCAAACGAAACAGTTTCTAGAGAAACGGTTTTACTAACATTATAAAAATCGTTAAACGGAAGTCAAACCAACAAGGTGTCCTTACTCAACATGCCGAAATTTTGTGAAATAAAATTGTTAATTTATGAAAAATCGTCATTTCCGATAAAATTTAAAAAATGATCTGAACTAATTTTGTTTGTTTGTTTGATTGTTTGATTTTGTTTAATTTACAATCTTCTTATTTTAACCGTTTTATTCGAAAATGCTATGTACTTTTCAAAATATGTGTAAAAAACGAAAACTTCCTTTGAAAGATGCACTTCTGGTGGACCGATGTCGGCCAAAATATACTGGGATATCAAAATTTACGGAAAGGGCTGTAGATAACCAACAACATGTATCTACACGATACCACACACGCACGCAGGCACACACAGACTCACACTCAGATATTTTTCAAAAATGACTCTTTTTCACCTTTTCATGAGGATTTTCAGGGATGTCCTAAAAGTGAAATATTCTTATTAAATTTTCCTTCGTATATAAATACATTTCACCAAAATACAGTTTTATTTATTTGGCTCTACGAGGCCTTTGGATAAGTAGCTTTTAGAATTAAAGCTAATTTATCGATAGGGGAAATTTGATTTAGTTTTTAGTGATAACAGTGATTAAACAAGTATATATTCTCTAATAAACGAATAATTTGTCACCGTTCCAAAATGGTGAATTTAGGAACTGAAGAGTCCGGAATAGAATTGGTGCTTGGTCTCAAACATTTTAAACTAAATACCACCACAGCTAAATTTATGACAATTCTCTAAACCTTTTCTAGGATATGCGACACATCAGGAGAGCAAAAACAAATACGTTACAAATTTGCGATATTTAATTCAAAAATGATAAAACGAAGAACGACTCTTTGCGTTCTATCACTTTCCTTGAAGGAAATTTTTTTTTTACTGAGGATATATTGCTCATCTTTCTAGTAAATTAAAAGAAATTCATTGTGATGTATTCGAGCTCTATGCATACATCCATGGTAAAAGAAAGTATGGTGTTGGCCAAAACATATTTTCTGCTTCATTTTTTTGAGTCGGTTTTAGATTTTCTCACTGTAAATTCTCGGTTTTCCCGAAAATACCGTGAATTTACCGAAGTTTTCATTTCAGGCCCTCGCACTTTTATAAGTTGAGGGTCATCCTAATTGACAAGAAATTGAACTATATAAATTAATATTTTGAAATCCGTGTTATTGTTAGTGCATATATAAATATATCTGTGAATTCGATTTCTAGGATTTGGATATCAGATGTTTAAGTCTTCGGAAATTTAATAATTGATCGTTGGGTTCCGGAATTTTGATTTCCTGTAATTTTTTAAATTAAAGATTTGCGATATATGGTATGATATAGAAATATATTGTATAAAATCTTGTAACGTTCAAAAGTTTTATATTAAACGGTAATATAGAGTTCTGTATATTCTGTACTAGTTTGGTCAATGTTTCTTTTGGGTATATGTTTGAATTCGAAAAGGAAAGGAAAAACATGTTCAACTGGATGCTACCTTCTGCAGTTTTTTGTTAAAAACCAAACATTACTTGACATGCTCCAGGCTGTCTCGAATATAGTTTGAAATTATTTATCTTGTGGAAAACAGGTGGGGTTTTGTCTTTTAATTGAACATGACAGGTTCTTAGAATGTTATGAAGAAACCATCCCACTAAAAAATGTTCATGCAAAAATTTAATTAAAATGGCCTCATATCATGATTCATTCGTTGATATCAATTAATGCTACAGTTACATGTACATAATTAACCCATAAACAATTGATTAAATATTTAATATAACTCAAATTAGAATGATTATTGATTATGGTCAACAACATAAAACATTCGTATGTCATTCATTTGATCGTAAAAACGTATGGACATAATATAAAATAATAAAATTGATGACCATTCATCAAGATCAATATAAAGCATATTATTGTTATATCTCAATCATCAAATTCATACGGCACACACATATTCGTAATACTTAATGCATGATTGTAAACTATTGGATGTGTGGTTCGAAATAAAATTCTATTAAAAGATTTTATTACACAGCCAGATGATGCTGTTTCACTGATGTTTGCAAATATTTTTTTTTGATTCAGAGATGATGCCTCAACTCATTACAGTTTAAAATTGTTTTATAGCATTCGTACGTCATGTACTAACATTTTAAATTATGTAGAAGCAAAATAAATTGATATTCTTGGAAAGTTGATTTTGATTAGTTTTCATCATTAAACTTTTACGAAAAGTAATCTAAAATTATTAATCATGACTCATGAGTCACATAATAAAATTTTGTGAACGTGTAAGTAGATAAATTTTACGTTACACAAAACTTCAAAGTATTTTTTTTCCTTCTAAGATAGAATGAATACTTAAAAATATAATTTTAAAACTATTTTATATAGTTTCCTATATATAAATCTGGTACCTAGCTGTGTTATTGAGATGATGGAGCATGGAGACATGTGAAAATATTTTCATTAATTTTGTTAATCCTTTATGTATATGAATTATAAAAATAGAAAAAGGAAAATTTTATATCCTTTTAAATTGCAAAACAAGGAAGAAAATAATAAAAATTAAAAAGATTTGGGAAGAGCAGGAGGATTCGGAAAGAATTAGAAAAACATACATTAATTTTCATCTTAAGTCTTCTTATAAATGAATATACATAGTACGAGTATTGTATAGTAAGTGATCATATTTCCTCCCTCAGTTCTTCCGTTATCAGATAATGACAATAAAGGATAATAATAATAATTTTGTGTGTCTTGGCTTTTTTACAGTGCCTTGGCATTATCCAAAAACTTTAAGTAGTTTTTTATGTAAATTTCTTTTTGTTTCAAATATCGCTTCTTGTCGGTCTAATAGTGTATTTCTCAAATTATACAGGAATAATATCATTCTGAATAGCATGGGGTTTTACTTTTATGCGTTTAGAGATTAGAGAAAAGAAAGAACAAAAATTTACAATCACATATTTTTACGAAAAAGTATAATAAATTTTATTGGAGTTTAAATATTTTAATTACCTGGTAGGTTTGGGCTGTCCTTCTCAAACTACTATGTGTTTCATTAATATTTGTGCTCATGAAAAAATTATTTTAGTTATGTTTCCTAGATTATAAAACTCATGTAGTTTTTTTTTTAAATTTTTTATCACAATGTAATTAATTAATAAATTACGTTTCATTTGGCATACAATTTCTAAAAAAATTATCAGGATTTACGTATAAAAAAACGAATTTACTCTGTTGCAAAAGTAATTGTGTTACAAATTATTGTTGCAAAAGTATTTGTGTTGGGACAGTTTTAATAAAAAACGTTACTAATTTATATTATGTTGTTGATTTTATTTAAATTTAATATTTAGTCTGCCCACCGTTATTTAATATGACCTCATTTAGTCTTCTGGGTATTCTGTCAAATAATTTGGAAATAAATTCTAGAGGTATTTTACTCCACACCTCAACAATCTCATCCCATAACTCCTGCTTGCTTCGTCCAACTCTATATGGTATATTTCGTTTTACATAAGACCAACCATTTTCTATAATATTTAAATCCGGGCTTTGCGGTGGCCAATTTATGCGTTGTTGGTCTAAATCATTTAAAAACTTGGTCACAAATGGGCAGGGGCATTGTCGTGCTGAAGAATAAAATCAAGCCCAATTATTTTTGAACCAGCTACCAATGCTACATCATTCAGCAGTTCCAAATAGGTCATTTGGTTCATTTTCCCAGACACCATTGCTAGTGGTCCTACTCCGAGGTTGGTTATACAACCCCAAACCATAAGACTTCCTCCACCGCCTTGACGTTGTGTAGCATAAACACGACGTTTGTTTACCTTTTCTGGCTCCGAATAATAAAATTTGCGACCCCAAGATCCGTCTAACGATACCGAAGATTCGTCAGTAAACAAAACGTTTCTCCTCAATTCGGGGGGTTGTTCATATGCTGCTTTGCGAACAACAGCCGTTTTATTTTATTTTGTTTAGAAATATAAAACTTTTTGGTGCATGTATAGGCCTGTACCCCAGCTTCTTTTAAACGACGAGAAATTATGGAATGGTGTATTTGGAGTTCTTTGTTATCCTTTAAAGTTTTAGCGAGACCTCGTTGACTTAAATGTGCATTTGTAAGGATACATCGAGTGATGTAAGCCTTTTCTCTGGCATTAGTTATTCTTGGTCGTTGGCGTACTCCGATATTTTGCACCGTTCCGCAAATATTTTGCTTCCGAACTTGATACCAAATGGTATTTTTATGGCACTTGTACTTTTTCGCCAGTTCTTCGGCTGAGATTCCCAAATTATATTCTGCCGCAATTGCAGATCGGGTTTCAATACTCAGTTCGCGGGTTTTTGGCATATTGTCACGATTTTTAATGCTCACAATTCAATGAAACTTGCAAAACTATTTGAAAACGTGTATTTTTGAAAAACAAATGCTGAAACAGTTATTTCAATACACCATTTGTTGATTTTTTTTAGAATTTTGCTAACACAAATACTTTTGCAACAGTAATTTGTAACACAACTACTTTTGCAACAAAGTAAATTCGTTTTTTTATACGTAAATCCTGATAATTTTTTTAGAAATTATATGCCAAATGAAAGGTAATTTAATAATTAATTACATTGTGATAATAAATTTAAAAAAAAAAAAAATACATGAGTTTTATAATCTAGGAAACATAAATAAAATAATTTTTTCATGAGCACAAATATTAATGCAACACATAGTACATACCCTTATTGTGGATATGGAGTGATTGTTTTGTTGCATGATATACATGATACATCCTAAAATGTTCATTTGCATTTGTACATTTATGAAATATTGCATCCCACCAATCTAAATCAAATGCATCCGCTCAAAATACGAAAGGAAACAGATTACCGGAATGATTTATGCAATTTTTAACGATTAATGTAGAAAAAATCATTTTGACCAAAATTTAAATGTTTTGCTTAATTGTCATTCCCAATGTGCACGACACAAAAAGGGTTAAATTTAATTTTCTTAATTGTCGCCAAGTAAAATAAAATTTTAACGAGAAGACGCCATTAACTAAGATATTATGATAAGATGAGAGGGAATATTCTCGTATCTTATAGTAGGGTTGAAAATAAAAAATAATAAATTATCTGTTTAAATTAAAAACAGAAAGAAAACAAAACCGTTGGGCGAAATTTTAAATGTTTTAAAATATCCCCAATTCATATAACCGGCAGATAAACATTAGCCAAACGAAACCATAGTGCAATAAAAACCAGTAGAGCTTTTTGTTGTTGTTTTCTTAATCCTTGTGGTTGATTGTTTGGATAATTTATAATCTTACTTCTAAATTTTAATAAGATTTTCATTTTTATTTTCTTCTTGAATTTAATCGGTTTCTCTACCGTCCTTATAGTTGTCTTCTCATTACAAGTTGTATACTTATTCGTTATACAAAATTAAAAACTGTTACGCGGCTTGAATGAAAAATGTAAGAAGAATTATATCCTTTTTTATAGTATCCATTGCAGCTTGATTAAACAAGTGAATTTAATTAAAAAGGATAAACTGCATAAATTGGATGTTGATGATGAATCGAATATTAATTATCCGCGTTTCGCTCGCATCGTATAGATATTTGACAGTATCGCGGAAAATAAATTTAACGATAAAAAATTAAAAAATCGAAAGTTGAAGGGTAATTTAATTTTATGAATGGAAAAATTGAAAATTTATTTGCATTATTAATTAATAAAAGTGTATTGTACAAATTGAATTTTTATGTATATTATAGCGCACTCAAACCAATAGATGATGAGTTGAATAAATAAATATTGGTACGAAATTTATGAATCATTAAGTCGGAAATTTAATTTGAATATTTAAATCATAATGCGGTAAATAAACTTTGGACGGGGATTTATGATGTTTTCTATAGACCGTAAACGAAATAAAGTTATTAAATATAAGTTATTTAATGCAAAAGCCAATATTGAACATATTGAACAAAAATACTACTAAAATTTGTAGTGGTGTAAATGTTAGTTAACAACAAATAGATCTCTGATCTCTGAAAATTCACAATTAGGATCTGAAGATCTCTGAAAATTCACAATTAGGTAATTATTAGAAGCCAAAATGGCAAAAAATCACTTGAGAAGTTCTCAAAATTATTTATCACCTCAATGGGCTTTTCATGGAAAATAATAACATTCTCATGGTTTCTATGTTTTTAGTAGTAACAAGTTTCGCATATAATTCAATGATAAAAAATTTGATTCTTTTTCGTACTGTCTGCAGATATGTCAATCATACTAGAAATACATTAAAATCTTTTGCAATTCCGGTTTGATCCTATTCGCTAACTTTTCCAAATCACACAAAACTCTGCGTGTTTTTTTTTTCGCTATATACTTTATTGGTGTTGCGACTTGAATTCCAAGATGGAATAATGTCATTTGATCTGTGGGAATTTTATAAGCGTTTAACTGAACAACATTAGAAAGATATAAAATATAAAAATAATTAATATTTAATTAATATTTAGATGGTAAAAACGGTTAATTAGACACTTAATAAACACATTTTATAAAACGCTTGTTTTTTATTTCGCAAAAAATAATTTTTTTGAATATTTTAATTAAAAATTTTGCCCAAAAAGTTAAAACATCACTCGATCGGTTTCGACTTGTTAGGTCATCATCGGGAATCATTATTACCTATGATAGAATTAATCGCGATAGTAAGTTAATACTAGCAAAAGTTAGTCCTAAATTTCAGGATTTTTCATAAAATAATCATCATGAATGTTAGAACTCGCTTCTTAGAATTCGTTTTTTTCGAAATTTATTTAATTATTTATTTATTTAAAAAATTAGATTTAATAAAAAATTACAGTTAAGATTTCAATAGTAAAAATATAAAAGCAAAACATTTAAAAATAAAAGTAAAATAAAAATATAAAAATTTTGTTATAATTAACAAATGAACGAAAACACAAAAATATACATTAAAATATTGTGTACTTCAATCGCTAATTGAAGCAGTCAGAGTTGAGCTATACATTTAAAAAGTAGTTAATCAGTTCGGTTTTGTAGCTGTCCCTTGATAAGTTAAAATTAAATTTAAGCTCTGCAATATTAAAAGATTTAGCAAATCTATTGGTTTTGTTATCTCCATGGTTAGTGGAATGGTGTTCAAGAGTTTAAATAGTTTCCTTCTCGGAATATGAAGTGAAAGATTTCCGATAATGTATAGTGAATCTGAATATAATACCAAGTACCACATTTCCTATAAAAGCAGCATCCAATAATATGCTTCCATCTTCTGCTGAGTGCAAAGATTATTATTTACGTATCTGGCCTTATATGTACGTTCTCCCATGGTTCTCTTAATGTGGGCAGCATAGTAGGGGCTCCAGATAGTTACTGCATATTCTAATTGACATCTAACATAGGCGATGTACATAAATCATAGAAGTCGTGAACGTTCATGGACTCTGTGCAAATCGATGTTTTTGATGTAAAAATTGATTATGTGATTTTTTTCTGTGAAATGACATTATTTTGCATTTGTTGATACTCAAGTGCAGCTTATTGCGAATACACCACCAGTGCGATTTTTTTAATTTATAAGACGATCCTTAAACCAAGGAGGATGACTACAGGTTTATTTTCTGCATAGTGGCATACAACTGTTAAACCCATGCAGTATAATATCTCATAAAACTGATGTACATTAACAGTTACATCGTTGGAATTTAAAATATGATCTCATTTAATTGCTGCGCTTCGACAGTTGCAGGCCCAAATGGTGAGATTTATGGATGTTCTTACTTAGTTTTGCACTAATTTATTCGGCATAAGTTTTTCATATCCGGTTTTAATTTTCACAAAAGACGTTAGTGATATAATTACGCTAAGGCTGGTAGGCTCATTGGTGTAAAATAAATCTATGAATTATACACTCATTATGGTAATAATAAATGACCATTCTGCTGATGTTTGGTAGACTGAAGTGGTTCACACTTAGGCCATTTTTTGGCCCATTGTGATACCACGCATTTACGCCACATCATCAACTCATTCACCTACTCACACAACTACAGTTTACCACCTGCACAATGCAAGCAACGTGGACGTCGCGCTGAATTCTGCACTCCATCAGAGGGTCTTATTTGTGTTTATTAACATCACCGATTGTAGTCGATTATAAAAATTCGATTTAAATCTAGCCTCTGATGGGATTCGAACCCAGTACCTCCCGGCCCAAGTGCCGAAGCTTTAACCACTGCACCATTTGTCCGGTATAGAAAGTATAAGTTTTAATTAATTCACTACTGGAATGACGAGTAAGTAGGCTGTGTATAAATGTAGAGATTTATTTTATTTATATATTTATATTGATTCTCACGTAAACCTGTTCCACTCCGAATGGAGTTAATTTTATGAGAAAATTACAAAATATGGAATGCATGGCAATGAGAATTTTTCTTACGCTGGGGAGCGATCACATCATAGTCCAAGAAAATTGATTGTAGTACAAACTTGTAAAAAGTTGATACTTGTGAAGCCAATCTGAACACTATTTCACGATATAATGATTGACTTTCTAGATGATTTATCTCTTGGTTTAGATATTGGTGGTGCAACGCATGCCGATTAGTTCTCACACAGATTACATTAGGAGATGTTAAACCTATGCCATGTGGATTTTTAGTACTTTACTACTTGTTGGAATGATGAGCTGTGATAATAATAATAGTTTATCCGCCTTTGTGAATGTTAAATAATATGCGTCGTCTAATAGAGGCAACATTGTGTGAAATCTGGTGGTAGAGTGAGAACCTCGCTCTGATTACCTTGAGATAGTTTGGTCATTGTTATAAACGGTATTCATTACAAAATTTTAAATCACGTATAATTTTCATAGCTCATTCATAATCAAAATGGATTATACCGGTTCCAAACGAATAAAAACGCAAATTTATTTTGTAATTTTTCAACGCCGCAGAAGCCAATAAAAATATGAATATCACGTATTTCTAAATTCAAAACGTGAAATAAAATATTTCAACAAGAACAAATATTTGGGCGATGATACCATGGCAAGCAATTAGTAATTGTAGTAATAACATTAATAACTATGTTAAGTTATGTTTATTTAAATTATTCTTTTATAATTTTTATTTTATTTTGCACTTAGGAATTAGCGGCACAACATAATAACAATAAGAATCATAAAAAAGTATTCATTAGCACCCTCTTTAATTTTTAACGTGCGATATATTCATTTAAATCGATATGAACTTCATCGTACACCAAACATATACATACATTTATACATACGTGTATGTGCCTAGCCGAGAAGAATGAAAAGTGGAAAACTCATTTTCCCTCGTTCCTTTGTGTACACATTATATGGTTTTGGTAAAATTGCTAAAATCTTGAAAAGGTAAAATTTATTCGAAATTTGTCTGTAAATTAACTCAAATGATGCTTATCTCATTCTCTGCTGCTTCCATCCCATGAAATTAATGTCTTTCTACATGGATTACAGTGGGTTTTGTTTTATTTTAAATTACACCATAATAAAGAATATAAGTTTATAGTAGTTCCATTCCATTCGTTTATCTACACTAAACTTAAGTTTTGTGATAATTTTACGTTAATTTATATTTACTGTAATTAGAATAATTTTCTTGTGTGTAAATGTCTCAATATAAAAAAATTAATTCAATCGTGATTATGGGTTATAAATTTGAAACAATTTTTTGTGTGATTTCTTATTAAAAAACAATGCAAACAAGAGTTTTGTGGTAACAGTGATTTCTTGGAAAAAAAATTTCTTTGTGTTTTGTGTGGTCTACTTACGTACCCGAATAAAGAATACTATACCTATAGAATTATTGGAAGCTCTATAACCCTAATGTGGGTCGGTCATTTTGTTCTATACAATATTTGAATGTCTGAAGCGTCACCTAGATTTAGGAGAGTAATCATTTCTGTGAAAAAATTATTTGATACGTATTATTGCCGTCCGATACTTTAATAATATTTTTCTTTATTTTACCTCATTCAGATTAATTGCTATAAAACTGGTAATATGAAAACCACACTAAAAGTAAAGAATTAATTATAAATAGCAGGTAACGCCCTACTCGAGCAATTAAAAAAAATGAAATCAAACATCTTCAAAAATAAAACGGATTGGTATTACCTGCCTTGTTTCTGTTCCCGTTATTGGGCTTTAAATCTTAAGAGAGCTACCATTCCAAGGGCTGTCACATGGTAAACTAAAACAAACGAGTTGATGATATACTGAAAATTAAAATACTGCAATAAAAAATCCTCAAAAACTAATCCCGAAAAATTGAAATCCTGAAATTAAAATACTTAATTTCAAGATATTTTTAAAGAAACGGGTTACTGTCTATCATAACAGGTAACATGAACTGACTTATATATTTTTAGGCGTTCACACTCTGGAGCAAGCTACATTTAGTTGCACACATAAAAAGCATGGATTGGAACTGTTCAGTGGATCCGAATTACGGAGAAGTGTTATTGGCGAACCCTCTTTGAAAAATAGTATGCGTTTTGGAATTCCATAGGGCTTCAGAGAATTAAGAAACTCTATTGTATAATTGACAGCTGGATCCTCAACAATAACTGTGTCAACAGATTTGTATTTCATTGGTGGACCGGGGTCTTGTGATTGTGTTTCAATATTTATTTTGTTGACTTTTATTTAGTGAAATATGATGGCCTTAATCCAAGTGCAGATTCATTAACAAATATTAATATTCAGTCAAATAATCCGCATTTGCTTATTTATTAACATACACCTTAACACAGTCGCCGAAATGTAAGGCATTTTATATGAAAATCGTCACAGAAGAGAATGTCTTGGTAAATATTTTGTTAACAATCTCAAGTAATATCAATAATATTCTAAATAGAGAATTTTCTAAATTGTCTTTTAATTTGCATATACCAGGCTATTTGAAAAGTCCCTGGCCTATCAATTTAAACAGTATGATTTTGCGGAAATTTACATATATTATTCCAACGCGTTCCTAACAGCTCGATGTCTTTTCTGCAGTTAGTGGTAGTGCTCAATTCCTCAAAATAGGCACTTGTTTCAGCAATAATACTCCATTTGAACAAAATAATCGGTCAACTATAGAGGGGTGTCGCAAGTATATGGGAACAGATAATAATCGCATAGTTCCATATGTGGAGAATACTAGAGATGTAGACGCAAATCAAGTTCGATTCGGTTAATTTGGTCATTATTTTAATTGCTTTGGAACGAACTAGTTTTTTTCTTCTTTATCTCTATCAATATACTCTATCTTGTAGCATCGGATCGATCTTTCAATTTTTTGTAATAATATGCAATGTGTAATGATTGTTTTTTCGATCGCTTCGGTGCATTTCCACCAGTTTCCATGTAGTCGCGTCACAAATTCTTCCTGAACGATGTTCGTCATTTATGTTCAGACGACCAAGCTTAACTCTTGCATGCATCGGTTGATAGGTGTTTTCGATAGACCAAATGTGTCATAATATTTACCAAGCTTTAGTTTTTTAGTCGTTTTGCTTTTCAAATAAAAATGTTTAATGAGAACACGAAATTATTGGATTTTCATTGTTTAAAAAACTACTGAGGTGTTGAAGTGCGAATAACTCTCAAACATCCATTACATACTTGACATATTCGATTTTAATACTTTCATCGGTTCGATGGTACTGCTAATTCATTTCGTACTTCATAATTTATAGATGATTTAGCAGTTCGCAATTTTTTACTCAAATCCCATGGTCCCATGAAAATATAAAAATTACTGCTATGAAACTTCAGATTTTGTTTTTTTAAGTTTGACACATCCGATTATAAGGATTTAACATTACTGGCAACATCTAGTTGCCGATCAACCAAACATGATTTTTGGGGTTTACTTCTGCAAACACTTATTATGCTGCTGGATTCAAATCCTGACATACAAAATTGACCTCAGCCACCAAATAATTAAACTTCTAAAATTTAACATAATGGCTGCGGGCCGATAGTCCGGTAAATAGTTTACTATGGTAAAAATTAGATTTAGAACAGACTTTTCGATCAGTTTACCATAGAGTTTTTGAAAAATAAATGAATTTACCGAACAATTTACTTAAAATTGACATTTACCCGACTATTGGCCCGCAGCCAATATGTATTATTTTTACTGCTTTTGTGGATATGCCAAAAGCATAAAACCAATCAAAAGAGCGCGCAAATCTACAAAATTTTGTATCCCACTGGAATTGATTTGATTAATCGCTCTATTGTTTGTTTTAAAACGTAAATAAATAAAAAATTATCTTCAGTGAATATGTGATGTATTCACAGCAATAAAGGATTCCGGGAAAGCATAACCATGTTGTGATGTATGTATGTTTTGTGTACATAAAAAAAAATTTTTCCTTTTTTTATCAAAACAACAATTTTTTATACTTACACAATAGTACGTATGTACTCGTATCTCTAAAGTTGTACATCACATCACATATTATTATGTACACATCCTTTCGCTATCGGGAATTAGCATTCATTTAAAAAATAATAAACAAACCAAGCATCGCGCGGATACACATATTGCACCTCATCTCTAACAGAGCATATCATCTCCCGGCCATAGTAAAAATTCGCATTTTGTTTATTTTAAATTTTCGCGAATTTTTTTTTCCGCAGTTCTTTTTCAACTCCAATTTTATCATGTGATGAATGTACATTTTCATGAGCATTAATAACAACCTCATTTGCATATATGAATTGTATGTACCGCGTGTTTGTAATATGGGGTTGAATATTTTAACCAAAATTAAAAATTATTCAAAATTTAGAGTATCAGAATAGTAATCAAAATATTTAATGTGACTGGAAAATGTTAATATTGTGAATTTAGGTAGCATCATACATTCTTGGGAGATGGCGTTACACTTTCCAAAAAGTACATGTCATTTCTCCATATGCTCAAACTCATACAAAATTTGTATCCTAATATTTACATATTTTTACCTTGATCAGTTGATATGCAAATATTTATTTAATTATAAAATGTTGTCAACAAATACGTATACTCATTCCAACTATCAGCTTTCTGGAAATTCGTGGGTTTTTCTTGGTACAAAGTTTTAAAAATTGATTAGAAGTGCATTTTATTGAAAAAAATAGGCGGTTCTTATTTTCTGTTAAGCTGCGAAAATACCAAAAATCTATTTGCATCTATTTTTTTTTTTCAAAAACCGTGCGCCAACGGCAAGTTCTGATAAACTGTACGCCAATTGCAATGCTGATACATCAGCCTATTTTCATATGGATCAATTAACTTAATAGCGTCAAATCTGCTAGTTTTCTCAGGAAATGGAATCAGAACTAATTCTAATCATTAACATATATTTTACAAGATTTGCTGTAAATAGGATACACGAATTCTTTTGAAGGCCTCATTGATGCTTAAAGTTTGCTAGTTTGGTTACCCCTAAACATTTTAAACTATACTTGTAGTAGAGTGTATAACGTGCTGCACCACTTGTCTGTTCTATGAATAAAAAAATGGAAGTAAGGTTAATCTACTACAATCATCAAAATCGATGGTCAAAGAGAATATCAGGAGGTACAACGCTTTCGTAACACTATCTGGACACTATGAGTTTTATAAGTTTCCATCAACGTGCCTCATTATACCAGCTTTCCTCCAAGGAGAGTGGATCAAACGATTCATCTCCATAGAGATGTCGTCAGCAGTTGGACCGCAGTGAACAGAAGAGAATACTATTAACTCTGAAATAATGTACGAGTCGAATTACGTTATCAATCAAATGAATGGATCCGTCGAAAAGAACAACTTTTTCCAGAACTGAAATGAAAACGATCGAAGCAGAATGTTTTCTGCTAAAGCTGCTGAAAAAGTAAACAGGGTGAGGCACGGCTGGAAAACAACCGCTTACGATATAAATGAGCTCAAATGTCTGCCATTTGTCGCAACTCGCAATGATGTTATTTGAAATATTTTGGTATAATTCCTATTTACTATATGAACGTATTTATTATAGCTCAAGACGTACAGAATATTTTTAGTTCCTAAAATTGCTTTCACTCCCCCATCCTTTTCATAATTAATTTTTAATATAAAATTCGTCGTCAGAAGAAAAATGTTGTGGTTGCTAATCAATTATTTACGCGATAATAAAATTTAATAAAAACGAATTAAAGATTATTTCAGATTTTTGAGTTATTGTCTTGTGAGAATATAAAAATTATCTATACTCTAATTGTTACTAAATGCTCAAGTGTCTGTCCACTTGTCGTGATATAATGATGGTATATACAAATAACAAAACGTAACATTTTCTGATTAGGAAAATGCGGAAAACTGAAAACAATAAAAGGGATTAATTTTTTTGTAGTATACGCAGTGAAAAATATAAAAGGGGTTGAAAAATTGTGAAAAATAACAAACAATCCGAATATTTTATTAATAAAAATGAAGCTGCTATCCTTTTTAAATAAAAATAAAATGGACAAAAGGAATAATATATTAGGATCCAGATGCGTGAGAATAATAGCAAAGAGTTTTCCAAAATTTATTTTGTTTAATTTTAATTATTCACGTACAAATAATTTTGTTTTATTGTTCGAGAAATTAAATATAATAAATATTATAATTAAAAAAAATGTTTATTTTTTTTAATTATGTGAGGAGCAATATCGAGGTTTATTTTATTGTTATTACTATTATTATCTTGATATACTATATTTGATTAATATATTAAGATATGGTTCGTCCTTTTCATAGTTAAAGATTTTGTCAAAGATAATAAAGGGTTACTAAGACTGTCCATTATGTTCATAAAGATAACATTTTGAATTATTTTGCTAATTTACCTGCCATATAAAGGATCTCTTATATCAAGTCATGCTAAGCCACAGATGAATTTTATTATACGTTCTTTTTAGGTTCATATTATGTAAATTGGAATACAATTTATTGTCCTTTAAACCTTTTTAAAATTTTAATTTCAATTAAATTTTATGGGTTATATTAATAAATTTTCCCGCCTTGGTCGCATATGCTTGTATAATTTTATGAATTTAGTGAATTTATGCGGTTTATAAGGCACATATGAACAGAATAATTAGAGAATTGTATATGGCTGTTATAAATTTTTGTTACGTTTATTCCAGAAAATATATCAATTTGTATAGTCTAAGATAAATGGTTGGGTCATTTAATTGGCTGGTATAGCTTTATATTGTCCCGATCTATAAATTTTACTATATAAAAAATTGAAAATTGATTTATTGGCTGGTAATTAGTGGAGGCATAGTCGCGAAATTTTTTAATAAAATATTAATTTTTAACTATCTGGTAATTTACATCCAAACACATAGTCTGGATAGTCCGCGGATTAGTTAAAAAGATTTAGTAAAACTAGATCAAGCAGTTTAGAAAATAAAATTCGATTCAGTTCGACACACTACGAAATGTTTTAAGATTTACTTGCAAACTCAAACCATTTCATAGGGTAGGTAGATAAAATTTCCTAAATTTGTTTTATTAATCCGCACTCTGTGGGAAGTTCTCTAGGAAATAAAATTCAATTTAATCCAAAAAATTCTGAAAAGGACTAACTGACTTTTTTATAGAAGCATAAAACATTAGAACCATATACAGGGTCCGCCACAGACACTGATCTATATACATGGATACGACTTGACAAAAACTATAATGTGGTATAGTGAAAAAATAGTTATACATTTGTGACAGAGACAGACAAATTTTCTTTCTTTTCTTGAATTCCGAATTTTCGAAAATCAAATAATGAAAACAGAAAACTGGTTCCTATGAGTTTTTGACGTTTGACGTTTTGACGACACGAACTCTTTTTTTTATTCGAATTATTTGAAGGTACGCATTTGAAATATCAAGGGAAATATTATTATTTGTTCATTGACTATAATAATAAAAAACTAATTTCAGAAATTTTCGAAATTAAATCTATCCCTCGATACGGTCCTATCTTTCGGAAATATTTTTTTAAAGCAAGAGGTGTATACAAACGAGTGATTTGACTATAAAAAAAAGTGCTCCCATCTTTTACAGTTGTTTTTTATGGTTTCTGACAATCATGTCGTATCCATGTATATAGATCAGTAGCCACAGACGATGCTATATTCAAGTCGGTTTCAATTTTTTAATTGTAATATGAAAATTTATGCAGGTATGTGCTGTATAACCTCCGTTTTCATAAATTAGATTTTGGTTAAATCTTAGAAACTAGAAACTTAAGAAACCGGAATTAAGATTTGAATGTTTAATTTTATTCACACTAATTAATTTCTTTCTATTTTTCTTTTCTAACACCCAACCACACGTTAATTTCCGCATTCTATATTTTGTTTTTCTTACACCTACTAATTAGTTGTTATATTATGTCAACGCTCATAATCAGTTTTTTGTAGCCTTAAGTAAACAAGCCATGGTAAGCAATTTTAATCAAATGATATGTGCAGAAAGTAAGGAGAAGAATAGGATTTGATTCCATTCGATTGAGTAATCCTCCAGTTCACTTAAATAAGACTATTTTACAGAAATTCATCTACAATACAAAAGCTGTATGCACTATTGGAAGAGCAAAACGATTGAGATTTATTTCGCAGTCTACAAAAATTTGCGTATTAATTTCCACCTTTCACACCAAATTTGTTCAAAGATGAATACTAATAATTTAAAGAAAAATCATAATCTTCGTCAACAAACCTAATTATATGTCTGTTTAAGCTGATAAATAGAAATAGGGTAAATTTATTGCGCCTGCTTAGGCATTTTGATTGACGTCGAGCACTGGAGTTCATTGAAATTTACGTGAAACAAAATTGTGTTCACAACACACGATCTGCATCCGCATTTATCGTCGTTTGTTGGTAAGAATTTGTTATAATAATAATCAAATATGGTTTAATAGTAGTTGTAAAAAAATTAAAATTGCTTCCTAACTATACTAACATTAAATGCAATAGTAAATCTTTGGAGGGAAGAAGAGCTATCAATCTAGCGCGTTGTAGCTGGAGAGATAACGAGCTGCGTAAAGGGTATGCTACCAGGAACAACTTATATCTCCATCTTAAAGTTGTTCACACTGAGTTAGCAATTCGTTTGCACTCTGTTGAGTTCGATTGGCTCGACAAAAAAGTTCGTGCAGAGGTAGCTGAAATTTCACATATTCAATATGTGAAACAAAAAGCTAAACTGGATGTGTTGCGAGATAAGGCTTCTCCATTTAACCGTAGAGATAATAGTGGTTCGTCTGGTTTCCAATTTCATCCACGTTTTATGAACTTGTCCTCAGTCGTTTTCCGTGATACAGAGGTGCAAATGCTTAGCAACGAAGTGAATTTTGCCCATACGCCAAACAAAATCGACCTTCGATCATTCGAGAATCTTGCTGTAGATGCCGAAACAGCCTTATCTGGCCAGATAACCCAAATAAAATCAGTGTGTGCGTTACAAATAAAGAAAGGTATTGATAATTCTTCTTCTCCGACAAACTCTTCTTCTTCTGCTGCTTCTAATACTAACCTCAAAGTGATTGGTGCGATAAAGAAAAAACTACGTGACCATGACCTAATAGCGTGTAAAGCGGATAAAGGCAATACAATTACCGTGCTCACAAAAGTCGATTACTGCAATAAAATTTCTGATTTTATTACAGAAAGCAAAGCAATAGAGCTTGGCAGAGATCCAACTAAGTCTTTTAAGACCTCGGTTAGTA
The DNA here is from genome assembly GCA_947310385.1 of Nephrotoma appendiculata. Taxonomy (NCBI): domain Eukaryota; kingdom Metazoa; phylum Arthropoda; class Insecta; order Diptera; family Tipulidae; genus Nephrotoma; species Nephrotoma appendiculata. The sequence continues at coordinate 375,017,507 of OX371224.1, read as the reverse complement.
AGTGTATCAACCAATGCCAGAAGTTATTTGATGGAACTGGTTGGAAGTACTCTGTCATGAATCCATCTGCCCCGATCCTTTATGGTTTACCAAAAATCCATAAGGAAGGCAATCCGATTAGACCAATAGTAGCGTATTGCAATGCTCCTGCCTACAAGCTAAGTAGTATGTAAGGGTTTCGTAAATTTTTTCAATTGTCATACTAATTTCTTTTCGGCTTACTCGGTTAAGAACTCGGTAGAATTGATTAACAAAATTCAAGACGTCGACATTCCGTTACATTCAAAACTAGTTTCATTTGACGTTGCCAGTCTTTTCACTTCTATTCCGATTAATACTTTGTCCCAAATAATTTGTAATTACTTAGATAGGGATGTTGTAGATGAGATCTTACGTCGTGAACTGAAGTTAGTTTTTGAGACTTGTATTAAACAAAATTATTTCTGTTTTGATAATACATATTTCAAATTCGCTGATGGTCTACCCATGGGCTCCCCTCTGTCACCTTTGTTGGCTGAAATTTTCATGAATTTCTTCGAGCAAATGATCATATCAAATAACAATCCTTATTTTCGTCATATAATCTTTTGGTATAGATATGTTGATGACATATTATGTCTATGGAATGGAACTGATAGACTGTTAGACTCTTTCCTTACTTGGTTAAATTATCAATATCCCACCATTGATTTTACGTTAGAAAAAGAAGAAAATAAATGTATTAATTTTCTGGGTATAACAATAACCAGGATTAATTCTACTTTAGACATCAAAATTTATCGGAAACCCACGTATACAGACGCTGTTATCCCTAGTTCTTCAAACCATCCCCATAATATTAAAATGTCAGCTTTCCACTCACTCATAGATAGACTAATAAACATCCCTCTGTCAAATTCAAATTATAACACTGAGCTTAACATAATTCTTCAAATAGCAACGAATAACGGATATGCAACTAGGACTATATTAAAGTTATTGAATAAAAAGCTAAAGCGTAAAACTCTAACGGGTATTTATCCACCGGATAGTCCAACGCGGGAAAATTAGCGTCGTTTAGAGTATATAGGAAAAACGAGCCAACGAATTAGCAACATCGTGTCCAATTATACCAATATTAGTTTTGCTTTTTATAATAATAACCCAATAAAGAAAATGATTTTTAACAACAAAAATAGAGTTGATCGCCTTTCCAAATCTGGTGTCTATAGGATCAATTGCAATGATTGTAGTTTGCCCTATATTGGTCAGACTGGGCGCAATTTTGGAGTTAGCTAAGGAACATTTATCTGGTTGCAATCAATCAACTTTCCATAACCATTTAACTTCAGAAAATCATACAGCTAGCTTGAACAATTTAGACATATTACATATACAACCCAAAGGCAGACGTTTAGATACCTTAGAATCTTACGAAATTAGAAAATCAATATTTTTGACCAAAATATCCTTAACGAACAGAGAGAAATCCGGTTCTCACCAATTACAGATCCCGCCCTTTTCTATTCTCACGTACACAATAATATACCTTGAATTTAGTTACTCAACCTATGACTCATCGCCTACCTGCGCGATCCGTAGATTAATTTTTTATCGCTTATTTTCAGTCCCTTCTTCTGTTATTTAGTTTTTGCTTTTTTCTGCTATATAACAAAATTTTTATTTATACAAATCAGTAGATACTCCTGATGATGACCTAACAAGTCGAAATCGATCGTGCGATTTTTTAAACTTTTTGAAAATTATTGAAAATAATTCTGCGAAACAAAAAACAAGTGATTAATAAAAATGTGTTTATTAAGTATCTGCATATTCGTATCTCTGCCAGACACTTGCCAAAACCAAATTTCAAAACGTCATTAAAATTCAAGTTAGAAACCCAATAGTATGGCAATTAATCAGATTTCTAAAGGTTGTCTCTTGAAGTGTTTGAGATTAAATAAAATGGCGTTATAATACCATTCAAACCTCAAGTTTTAATCCAAAATAGATGTAAATCGGGAATGAAATGACCCAGTTCCACCTAGACGAGGATGCTGTTTTTAAGAACCTCATTTAAATGTCTACTTTCAACTTAGATATGGTTAAAAATGACCTTTCCATCAATCGTGGTATTTTGATAACTTTTCAAAATGTCTCCAAAAAGTGAAACTAATGATTAAATAATCTAAAACGATTTCACTAAATATTCAAGTTAATATCATCAAATCTTTAAACTTTCCAGCAAAATTTTAAAGTAAGCAAAACTTATTTTTGTAAACTGTTAAAAAATAAGTTAAATGATCGGCATAAAACTTCGTACTTAAGTTCTGAAAAATTGAGAACGCTGTGTACTGTGATTGAAGTGTGTTTATTTCTGGTTTTTATGAAACACAGATATCGTTGCTATAACACACATATCGTTGCTATGACACTTATTTTATAGTAGTAAGTAAAGAAGACTTAGAGAAATTCCAGAACAGTCAAGGATTCTGTTTTAAATTAATCTGGCTCTAGTTCTAAGTCGATTGTCATGAAGTGTTCTTTTATGAGTGCATAACTCAGATTTGAAGCATTCGTATTTGGAAATCTAGCAAACGATAACTTGTTATTGGAAAGTTTCTTACTATTATAGAAATAGGTGGATGGTAGTTATCGACCTTCGTAAGAGGCTCCAACGTTTGGTTTACAGCAATTTTGCATGATGTTAAAGTACAAAATATTAAATCTAATAAACTATTAGACTTCAAAAGTTTTTCAAAAGAAGTTTCGGATTTTCTTGTTAAAGAAAAGTGACTGGGGTTACGGTGGCTCTGTTGCCCCCGTACTCTACAAGATGCACGGATTACAAAATATGCACGCTTGGTAATAGACGACTTCTCTTAGGCGTGGCTTCACATTGATTCAGCTTACCTTTTGGAAAACATATCAATTCATGTACCTTACAGAACATTTCAAAACCACGAGTTTTAGTACTAGAACAGCATTCCACAAACTAAAAAGAAACAAACCCCATTAATAAGCTGTCTTAATCATTCAACATCATCGACGACCATTTTGACTTCAATTTGTCAAAGACGAACTTCAAAAATATCCTGAAGAATTATTTTATAAATTTTTAAGTGTTAATCCATCATTAACTACACATCAATATATACAAGGTAAATTAAAGTCGCCTAAGATTAAAAATTTTAGTTATCGGGTGAATTTAAAATAATGCTGGAAATATGGTGGCAGAATTAAAATTATTAAATTTAATTTTTTTTTGGCGGAAAACAAACTACACAGCCTATCAATACTTTAGTCTTTGACAAGTTCACTATTAACTAGACATCACAAATTTTTTTTTTTAGATTAGAAATCTCGATGACAATAAAAGATTTTTTACCGTTTCTAGGAGCCCCCATCATCGAAATGCTCGATAAATGCTAGACCACGATTGTACATAGGTGAATAGGATGCGCATGCGAGTTGTAATGACTGGATCCGTTAAAGTATTATATAAGTAATAAAGTGAAATAGTAAAAAAAACTGGAGCTATATAGGATATACCGATATATCAAGATGGCCAAGCAGGGTTATTTTGAATAAATTTGCTTGGCGGAACCGAACTTATACACAGAAATTCAACCCGTATGTTTTTACCGGGAAGACCGAATTATTTGAGTGCAATTATAAGTAGTTTTTATATTGCTCATAATCGTATGTATTTATGTTTAATGTATTATAATTGTAAACATGTGTATGTTTTGGTACTCCTATATCGAAAATTTTAATTTTATACAATCATGCCCGTTAATTATGTACGGCCTTGCGATAATATATCAATGTACTTAGTAGATTTTCCCCACCTTAGAAGGTGCTTCTTCGATCGCCAAAAGTATAAAGATCGAGGTTTTGGCCATTTGTTAAATTATCATTTATAATTACATATATTAATTTACTAATTCGAATAATTGCCAAAGTGATTATTTTAGCAAGACATTGTAAATAAAATTTAAGTGAAAAATGAAAGTTGTGGTCTTGTTTTCATCGTCTTGCTACAACATACTACATTAATTATATGTGTCACGTCTCTTAAAGAGTTAGCAAGGCTCAACCTCAGCACAGAAAGATTGTGCCTCAACTTGTAAATATTTGTGGGATACAACAAAACATCTACATTGACATTGAGGATTATTCAGATCGTATACTTCGTACTTAGTCAGTCATAAATCAAAATTCGCCCTCACTAAGGAAATATGCTACACTAAAAAATAATTTGCAAACATTATGTAGGTATAGGTCTATCTATCGGGCCAACATATATTACGGTACAATTCTGCCATTTCCACGCCAAAAATAAACCATATTATTCATATATACAAAATCATATAAATGCTTAGGGTAGCCTTTTTGATTATTTTATTATGTATACGCATCCATTTTTTTATGTGTGCAAAAAACATTAAAAAACTTCGTCCATTATTCCAGTTTGCCATATATATAAAAAAATCCTTGGCAAAAAAGGGAATTATTTTTTAAAACGGGAACTTTCATACAAAAAATATTTTGGTATGAGGTTTTAAAGTGGTTAGTATTTATTTCATGTTCACTTTCCGTTTTCATTAAAAAAAAACACATACTTACTACTCGAATATATGTTTGCGAAATGTGTAAACGAATATGCAAAAATCATCGTAAGATATATAAACATGTTCAATATACAACATAGACGTATGTAGATAATTATGTTACAAATCAATGAAAACATATAAATGGAAACGTCCATATCCCCCAACTCCGCTCTCATAAAAAATTTCGGTATGAATATTTGAATATTTCATAAACTTTGTCCTAGCTAGTACCTACACTCAGCTACGCACGAAAACATATAGGAATACGGGAGTTTATTATAGTAAGAATGGCGTGCATGGTTTTAAAAATCCAATGTAACGTTGATAAGACGTTCATTTTTAGACCGCTAAGCGGGAAGAAGTGGAAAGTGAAAATTTATAACAGCCAGATATGACAATACGATTATAACGTATAAAAAAATCCGACCGAAGTCGAAAAAATATGCGTTTTATAATTCAAGTGCAGATTGCGAATACAAAGCTAACGATATGGATTTTACATAAATAAGTTTTTTCGTGGTATAAAATATTGACTTTAAAAATTTCGTTTTCAGTTTATGAATTACATTAACGTTTCCAAAATTTATTTCAGGGATAAGTTTATGGTGCAGAGGTTTGGTGACGATGGTATGTATATAAATTATTTGCATGCGGACGTTAAATCGTATAATGTACTTTAAAATTCAAATTTTCAAAACGAGGGTTAATCGTATATTTTCCTTAAACATTTTCGCTTTATGGTTTAACGACGATGCCTGTATAGAATATAACGTGTGTGGTTTATCTATGATTTTATTATTATTGACATGTGTATAGACTATAGGTTGATGGAACGGATAGATTTACCAAAATAATTGAGAAGATTATTGTTAATATTTAAATTTTACTATATGATAATCGAACATGACATATTTAAATTTATGGTAAGTGATGTGTGTAGTATAATGTTCTATACATATTTAAAGGGTTACAAACAAATTAATTATTGATCATGATGTGCGTACTATAATTTATAATTTATGGAATAGAAGATATATAAAATTTATCCGCGGTCAATCTGCGCCTCTCGTAAGTGATATACGGTACAATGGGTATGCATGGCTACTGCATCTTTCCCCGAAAACAACGAATAGTGCTGGAGAGTGTACAGTTTTTACAAAATTTCAAATTCGAAGCAAAATATTTGGATAAGGATTTTTTTTTGTGTTTTTACTTTCTACAATATTGGTTCCGTACATTAGTATATTTCAGTATTATAGATGAAATGTACAGTAGGCATATAACTCCATTTAGCGTCAATCTGAGTGACAACAGCTATATGATCATCAAATACTTACTTATACTCATTCAACTTCCAAACCACCCCCATCTTGGGAATAAAATAGATATGGAGAACTTGAAAGAATTGATTTCACAGGCGCTGAATATTCCAGTGTACGTAACACAAAGGCAGTCTGCCATGATATCATGAGATGACTAATTTATTGAAAATCTTGAAGATCGATATAAAGTACAATCGTTGATGAATTCAATAACAGTGAGTTTTTATTTTCCAATTTTATTTTCAAAAATACTAAAACCTTCATACATCCACCGTTAATGAATATCTCTTTTTAAGGTTTACCTCACATCGCTTATTTAAATTGTTTCCATAATATCGTAAAATACAATATAGATTTCTTACAAAATTTTCGGTACTTTTTTAACTGTATTTAAATTAGATCAATGAAAAAACGTAAACATATTGTAGGATAAATTAAACTACACGTTTCTTACAAATTTTGTAAAGACGCTCTTTGGCCGCGATGTTAAACGACTTCCAAAATTACCACCTGCAAGATACTTATGATGTTGTTCTAAATTATATTTAAAAACGAAAACCATTAGTCTTTCAAACAATTTCGTCTTTTAACCTCAAAGTTCGGCTCATCTAAAATTGAAAACTCATTATTTATTTATGACTGCAAATATACATAGTTAAAATAAGATTAAGCTGTTGAGTCGAAATATTGTCTCTATTTTTAGTAATAAAATGTAATAATATGTATATAAAATTAAATATGTATATGTTATGTAATTATATATATATATATATATATATATATATATATATATATATATATATATATATATATATTTATATATATATATATATTATGTATTATATGTTACATTATCATATGTTAACATATATATATGTTACATTATTGTGTAGTTACATATCATTTAGTGTAGTGGATGTGACGGCTCCGCTGAATTCGTTAATGAAGTACCAAATAGAATTTGAGCTTAGTGGCATCCATAATTGTTAATACTCAATCCCTTGTGGTTTTTAAGCGAGTTACATTTGAATTATCCCCAATAAATCAGCAATTTGTCTAATCACGATGATGCCAAATACTCAAGCTAAACAACTAGTTGTAGTAGCCATTGTCTGTGGTTCTTGAGATGCAGCAGTAACTGCCGTAGCTGTTGTTGATCTTCGCAATGTAAATTAGATCTATGAATACTAACCCTGAAGGAACACCGGATAATCTATTGGATTCTCTACTTCTTCTGGTCTGACAGTGGCTGGTGGGTATCGCTCCACTGACAACAAATCTTCATAATTCTGAAAATGATAATTTACATGATATTTAAATTGTAGACTAGATATTTAAAAAAAACATTTACCGGTATAACATCATTACTCGATGTGACGTGAGTGAAAATGGTGCAGTTGGTCGTACTCTAAATCGAACGGGGGCAATTAGAGCACCAGCAGTTTCACAAAGTTCCTCAAATGAAATTTTCAAATATAATATTTAACGTTTTGTTAAGTTAACATAATGTTGATCAAATAATAAATTTAACATTATGTTAACTTAACATTTTGTTCATATACTTTATTTATTTATAAATAGAAAATTTAATTTAATTAGCTGTAATAATATTTAGTTAAATTAACAATAGACTAGAATACAAGTGTTTTTCATTGGATTCAAGATTTCTTTTGTTTATTGCGGATTTTCAATCCACTGTACCCGTTTTATTGAACATATAGCTTATAATTTTTTAGCCGACATTGAGTTTCGCCGTATTAAGATCATATTGTTTTGTTTCCCTAATGCGATTTTCTATATCACCACCATACATCCGGTCAATATTTCCCAATAGTTCGTGAATTGTTGGGAACGCGATGGAATCGTAGGCAAATACATATTTTGGTCGTTCCATATTTTTCAGCATCATTTCAACCATTTTATAGATGCGATCATTTCGTTCCACAGTATTAGGGAATACGGCTGTAAAATCATAGCAATTAGCTAGTAAACAATCGTTAATAATTTTAAGATCGAAAAAATTATCAATTTCCATTAGATTTAGGTTGAAACGTAAATCTTCATCTGCATTACTTGACGGAAGATCATACACGCTGGTCAGAAATATTTTTTGAAATGCAGGTATTTTTACTTTCCCTTCCAAATTCTGATAAAAAATTGTTTCAATTTCCTTATTCTGGGATCTATTGATCTTTCGGAAAAATGTTTCGAACTGGACATCATTCTGCAGTCCATATTGATAAATTATTTCAAACATTGCGATATCAATATTAATATCATCGAAATCTTGTTCTTGTTGGTTAATTTTAGTAGCCAACATTTCCATATCTTGTAAACAGTTTTTATAATTTAGCGAGCACGCCATATTGATTGCTTTGATTCGACCTAATTTTGTTGCTCGCGTATCATTTGTGTAATGTTCTGGACCGTAATATGAATAAAAGTGGGGTATTAGTACATCGACATTTTCCACCTACAATTATAACAGTTACACGTTAAGTCAAAAATACATTTAGAAATTTCAAGTGAAGTATTGCCTTACCAAATACGATCTGAGATCGGATAATGAAAACATGAAAGTTTGAACAATACTCCAAGTTATATAGCTGTGTTCCCATTTTAATGAATTTATCACTTTAAATAAAATATCATCAGACAATTGTCCTTTTCCATATAATATACTAGCGTCCAAAAATAATTTGGCCCGATTCAATGATGGTATTGCCTGAAAACCTTTGTCAGATGATAATGCATTCACAATCAAATTCCAATTGCGCACATCATAATTCACGACGTAATAACCGACCGACTGTTTATTAAATAATATCCAATCGTCCACTTTTAAATTTGGTACGGATATATTCAATGCGTGTACATTTTTTAGCCAGCCATTGGGAGTCGTGATATCAAAATTTGGTGCTGATTTAGTCGCATAATTAAATGGAATCCAAAACATTTTATTCTGAAATGAATCCTGTCTTATTTCAATATAATCAGTATCATAATTTCTAATTATAGTGATTATTGGATATTTTGGTTGATTAATCCATGAATAGACAAATTCTGAAATGTCAACATCTTCTGGAATTTTTGCATCTAAATCGTTAATAAATTGCAACTCATTTATAAAATCATCAGTCGATATTGAATCGTATTCGAAATTGTTAATTAAATTTTGTATAAATTTTTGAAATGATTCTTCCCCAAGAACATGATAGACCATATTTGTAAACGCACTGCCTTTTGTGTAAATCACATGAATTTGGACCAGCGAATTTTGTAAATCTCGATATAGTGGTTCGAAATTATTTATACTTTGACCAAATTCATCGATTGTATCATAGTGCATGGCATACACATAATCGATTAGAAACATTCGTTCCATATACTTTTCTTCTGGAAATACAATTGAAGACACAAAACTTGTGAAATACGTTGTTAATCCCTCTTTAAGCCACATACTGTTAAGCTCTTTGACGGAGACTAAATTTCCGAAATATTGATGAACTATTTCATGGGTGATTACTTTAATAGAATTTTCAGTACGTTCCACATTTTCGATATCATCGACATCTAAGATAGAATCGCCATCAAAACTTATAAATCCCCAGTGCTCCATACCTTGAATTGTATCAGTAGCAGTGTGTGATGCAAGATAATCCAGTTTTGGAAGTGGGAACGGTTTATTCAAATATTTTTCCAGCGAGTTGACAAAATGTCCGGCGTATTTTTCAAGTATTGTAGATTTTCCAATTCCGGCTGGTGTATACAAATTCATAGTTAGATTATTTAAATTTTCAATTCGGCTACATTTAAATTTTCCGATTGCGATTGCGACTGCATACGTTGGCATTAGAGGTGATTCATCGAAAACTGTAGTTGTTGTTCCATTATCGTGTTCTAGCTGTCTACCAGGCATATTTGAGTTTGCTATCATATCGCTGTTATGTGTTACACTAATTTTAAAATGCGCTTTAAGTGTGGCATTATCAAAACTTGGAAATGCTAATCGAATATTATGCACTTCAAAGTGTGTTGTGGCAAAACACCTAAAATTATAAATTATTATGAATCACTATTTTATAATTCTAGTGCATTTACTTACGTATCTTTAACTTCATTATTCTTGTAACAAAATTTGAAGAAACCACTACGATCTCCTTCTTGAAATCGTACGGTATAGTCAACAATTAAAACGTAATTTTCATCCTGTTCTAGAAAATATGCATCTTTAGATTCAATGCCGATGAGATGATCATCTCTATCTTTAAAAGATGTCACTTTAAAATTTGCTAAATTTAATAGAGTAGCCGAATTCACCAAGCTAATATTGTGTATTTGCATCAAATGCGAAAATTTTAGATGAAAAGCAAAAAAATTTGATGTCACTTGCGGCCGAAATTCTATTTTTGAAGTAGCATTGTAATATTGGAAATTCAACGATGGATCCAGGCTAATATCTATGTGGTATCGTATTGGTTTGATATCCGTTACCATGTTAAATTTAAAATACTGCGTTTCCTGTGGGTTTACTTTCGATATGTTTATTTCACATTTTATAAACGCCAGTGTGCTAATTAGAACAATCAAATTTACAAAGTTTAATAACATGCTGTTGATTACACAAAATTTGACTGTCAAATGACTTTTACTATCACAGCGATAGACGTTTACGGACATAATTTAGTGCTAATCTTAATTTCAGAGCCAAATACAGCCAAGAGAAATAATCTTTCAACATACAGATAAATTGTTTAGGTGCATCCCATACAAACTAATCAAGATTGACGGCTGAAACCCTATAACCTCTTATATACGACTCTCATAAAATTGCTTTACATAATACTGATAAGACGATAACGTCACGCCTTAAGAAATTAAATTCTTTGAACTAAAAACTCACACACAAACTTGGTATAAAAATAAAAAATAAGAAAATATTAAGGCATAGTACTTCAACAGATCTTAATTAATTAAAATGGTTTTGAAGCATTTTCTTATTTTGATTTTCTTTAATTTTCTAATAAGTGGTGAAATAATAGTCCTTGAGCCAAGTGAAGGTGTAGGAGTTAAATTTTTAATGTTTAATGTAGAAACTGATGTAGTGCCACATCGATACCACGTTGAAATCGATTTAGGTGAGCAACTAGATTTTCAGTATTTCAATGGTACCAGCAAAATTCGGTTTTTGTCCCGGGTGAACTCAGAAGTACTTCACTTTCATTTTAATAAATCTAAGCTAAATGAGATTTATGCAATTCGTTTGACGAATATTGATCGCCATGAAAATATTCATTTTGAAAGAGTGACGCATTTTTGGCTCAATAATGAAGCTTTAATTGGACTCGAATTGGATAACGGTTTAATATTACAGAATAATACTCTATACGATCTTTATATTGAGTATATGGTGAAATTCACTGATGAAGTGACCACTGGATTCTTTAAAACATGTGTTCCAATCGGATACAGTGATAAAAGGTAAGTGTTTCGGTATTTTATTCAAAAGCATTAATTACATTTTTAACAAAATTTACATTTACTAGCTGTTATGTCACAACGCATTTCGAGTCATTTAGCTTTCGTGAAACTGTGCCAAGTTTTGATGTGATCGGCCTCAAATCAAAATTTAGCATTGAAATAACACATAACTGTGAATTAAAAGCCATATCAAATATGCCGGGCAACACTATTGAAAGGTAACATTTTTACATGTGTGTTGTGATCTTCAAATAACCACAAAATAGTTTTTCAAATTTTTTGAAGGAATGGAAATTTAGTAACCACCCATTTTGAGGAGACTCCCCTAATGTCTACCTACATCGTAGCATTTACAGTTGGAAAATTTAGAACGATTCCTGCTGAAAATTTAACTAATACTTCGATCAATATTTATATTCATCATGCTAACAATGCCAGTTCATCAACGTTGCAAAAGTATTCCGGTAAATTACTTCATGTGTTAGAAAATTATCTAAATGCAAGTTATACGTTGCCGAAACTGGATCTATTAGTGACGAGAACAACAGGGGCGCAATTGAAAGGAATGGAGAACTGGGGCCTTATTACACTTGATGAGACAAGTATTTTGGAAGATGTTGCCCCAAGTATAATTAACGACGAAAACGCGCTCGAGCTGTTATCGCATGAGATAGCTCATCAGTTTTTCGGAAATTTAGTCACAATGAAAAATATCACTTACCTGTGGTTAAACGAAGGTTTTGCCAGTTATTTTTCTTACCGAATGCTCTCTGACCTATTTCCAAAGGAAAATTTTATGGAACGTATTTTTTCACGTGATACCGCAATTACCCAGTGGGTTGAGACCGCACTACCAATCACAGTTGTGAACGATTTCCAACCTCGAGCAAAGCCAAATCGGAAAATGTACGTATACCCAAAGGGTTGTGTTATTTTGAATGTATTAGCACAATGTCTGGGTGAAGAAGCGTTTCAGTCTGCAATGCGAATGTACATTAATAAATTTTCATATGGTTCAGTAACCCCAGACGATTTAATAGATGTTTTTCAAGAAGTCAACAATATCCACCATACTATTCCGAGTAACGTAAATATACGAGAGTTTATAAATTCTTGGATAAATCAAAATCGATTTCCAATTTTAACTGTGATACGAAACTATACCACCGGTGAAGTTGTAATCAGCCAATCCACATTTAAAGCGAATCGATCAGAACCCGATCAGATCTGGTTGATTCCATTTAATTATGCCACCAAGTCAAAACCAAATTTCTGGAATACACTACCAGATGGTTGGCTAACAACTAGTTCGATGACACTCCAGTTGAATTTATTGCCTGATGACTGGATAATTTTCAATAAACAGCAGTCTGGAAACTATATAGTAAATTATGATGTTGAAAATTGGCGACTTATTACCGAGGCAATGGTTGGTGAACATTTTGAACTGATTCCGCCAATCGAAAGAGCGCGAACTATTTCTGATGCCCATTTTCTTAGCCACATCTCGAAGAATACTAACACTGCCGTATTTTTTAACTTATTACCGGTTTTGAAAAAAGATCGAAGCCGTGTGACCTGGGATGTGATCGACCGAATACTAAAAATCTATTTAACAAAAGATATTATAACACACTTTCATATACATAAACTGGATTACTTTAAACCCGTCTACGATTATTTAGGGTTTGAATATCTTGATGGAGATTCGCGAGAAAAATTCCACACCAAAATTATGATTACAAATTGGGCCTGTTATTTACGGTACGATAAGTGCTTAAACGATATGAATAAACTATCGGAAGAATATTTAAGATCAATTGAAAGTGATTCGCCTCTTGTATTGGACCAAGCAATTCTAAAAAATCTTTTTCAATTTGGGTTTTCGCTCGATGCAGCTTTTGAACAAATTTCGATATATGTGCATAACTCGTCGAATGCCGTGTTAAAGGAGATATTTTATTCTGATCTCGAATCAATCGAATCCCGGCCCCACTTTCAATTGCACTATATGTTAACAAAGTACAATTTATCATTGTGCAATGATACCAGGAAACCAGCAATTTTAATCGACAAAGCTTACTTTTATCAATTTAACGAATTCAATGTGTTTAGCTTGTGTGTGAAAAATATCTGCTACGATTTTAATGAAAACTGCCGCACGATAGAGGAGAGGAAGCAGTTGATCGATTCGGTATTGTTACGTGTCATTCGTAAAGTTGAAAAATATGTGAACCCCGTTTCAAAAATTAATAAGTTGTTTAGAGACGTGGAGATTGCATATAATGTGCATATCAATTTTACACTTAAATCTGAAGCGGATTTGAAAATATTGTACGAAATGAATGTATTGGTAGTTTAACAAATTGTGTAAAAATATATTTCAAACAATTATTGTCAATTTAACTAGACCACACTTGTGAATTATTAATTATTACAATAATTGGAATTAGTATTTATATCGAATTGGGCTTGACATTCCGCTTTATTATTTTAATATCTTGTGAATTATTGTAAAACTTCCATAACTTTAACTTTAAATGTGTGTGCTGCTGTTAAGGCATTATAGAACGAATCACATTTTCCTAATTTCCATAGTAATGACGAATGTTTTAGATTTGAATTGCTTTGGACAATTCCTTGGCGTTTTTTTACTTCTTATAACAAAAATTAGGTTTGTAGAATGGAATTGTTTTTCTCTTGTAGAGTTCTGAAATATGGTTCTAAATAGAACTTGGCAATTTAATAACCAATGTTGAGTTAGAGCTAACGAACATTTATCTGGTTGCAATCAATAAACTTTCCGTAATCATTTAACTTTAGAAAACATACAGCTAGCTTGAACAGTTTAGACATATTACATATACAACCCAAAATCAGACGCTTAGATACCTTAGAATCTTACGAAATACAAAAAACTATATTCCTGAACGAACAGAGAGAAATCCGTTTCTCACCAATTACGGGTCCCGCCCTGTTCTATTCTCACGTTCGTGATAATATGACTTATTTTGTTACTCGGCCGATGACTATACTCCTCCCCCTTTTTTTATTATTATTTTTTCCGTATAAACAACAGTTGGCTGGGACGATCAATAGATTAATTTTCGTTGCCTATTTTTTTCTCTCCTTTTTTTCTTTTTCGCCTTTTTTGTACTATAAATATAAAACAAAATTTTTACTTTTACAAATCAGTAGATACTCCTGATGGTGACCTAACAAGTCGAAATCGATCGAGTGATTTTTTAAACATTTTAAACCAATTTTTTAATTAAAATACTCAAAAATAATTTTTTGCGAAATAGATAAACAAGTGTTAAGTGAAATGTGTTTATTAAGGACTATAATAATCATTTTTGTTTTGAAGCATTTTTTCGTAAAAGTTAAAAAAATTTCAAAATACATATTTGAAAAACAAAACGACAAAAATTATATGAAAGTTAACATTCCTATGAATCGGTTTCGCCTGGGCTGTACAAAGGCCGAATTAAAATTGAAAAACATTTTTGGTCAACAATTTCCGCTTAAATTTTGGAAACTGTACAGCTAAAGTGAAAAGTTGAAATGTAAATTGTAATGTTTAGGTTGATATCTGTGAGTTATGAACATGTCTCTTGACTACACTTACTTTTTTCTACTAAAAATGAAATGTTAAATAAACTGGAATGGTAGAATTGCGCCTTATCCGCAAGACGGAAACGGTTATTGAATAAACACAGAAAGAAGTATAGGAAAAACTGATGAGAAGAACTGGGACGAAATGGAATGGCAGCTTTTTGTTGGCAGTGTAGTTGTTGGTAGTAAATCAGTGCTAGAGTACAGCTCTTATTCTTTTGTTTATTTTTCACATAAATCAGTACGTTTTACTCATCAAACGCTACACAAAAATTATAAATTTAAACGTACGGATAGAGCAATTGGATAGGAAACAACGATTGTAAAACAAACCATCAAAATAAAACCAAGTTCTATTTAATCTAATCGTCTGCAACGTGTCTACGAAACTTATTTCATAATGATATCTGTTTTATTTACTGTTTCTGTTGTTCGATGTGTACGAACATACACCAAAACAATTTCTGTAACACAAATGTTATTGTAGATACATCAACAAAAAAAAACTAAGAACGTCATAAGAAGAAAATATTAGAACGATTTAAATAAAATGTAATTTAAACTTTTTTGTTCACTCTTCGTCTTATTACAATCAAGGTTTTTTTTAGTATGGCGCATTTCCCATACCGTCTTCCCAAACCACTCTTCGTTCAATTTAAAGTTTTATTCTTTAATGTATTTTATTTCGTTAATGTTGTTGCTTGCAAAATTCGATTTAAAAAAAGGAATCTGAAAGTGTAAAAGGAAGCAATGTAACACGAATAAAGCTTTCCCGTCTTTGCATATAAATATTTTCATGGGCGCAGAGAATATTATTTCATTTTGGAAATGGTACGGCACAACAACAAAAACATAGTGAACAGAATAAATTTACGGCACAGGACATCGACTTATACGTGATTTTTTTTTTCATTTCAAAACACCAGACCGTATACATAGCCGAAGACCGAGAAGTATAACATTTTCTGTACTATTATTTGTGATATCTAATGTTTGATGCAGTGATAATGATGGTACTTAGTGGCGATTTTGTTTAAATTATGGCGTATTAAGATGAAAACAACCATTTTACGATCACATTTAATAGAATAATTAATATCGTATATCGGTTTAATATGGCAACGTATACTAATGTGATGTGTTGGATAGGTAGGTGATCTGGTATTTAGCATTTATATACTAAACCAACTACTAAAAATATTTTTAAAAACACATTTTTATTTTAACATTGGGCATATCCAGCACACTTAAGTCTCACCTACAAAAAAGTGGCATGCTTGTGCTGGGCCACTCATTTTTATTTTGTTTTGACTAAACTTACACTAATCGTGGTTTGAGGTAAAATTTAGGGGAAACATTAGGTGTTGTTCTAAATCATTTTCTAGGTGGCATAGCGATTCACCTGGCATAGCGCCTTTCTTTTGCTACACAGACACCACTAAGACGAGTAAAATAAGATGTTAAAATTCAAAAAAACACCGATTTCATATCAACCTTCCTGTCTTTCATATTCCGTTGGTTTTTTGTTCTCTATACAGCTATGATGAAATGGAACCAATAGCATTTTCCAGTTAGTTTATATCCGCCATAATGATTGTGCCATTTGTTGTGCCTCTAGGTATATTATGTTTAACAGTTTCTTAAACTCGAACGTGTTGCCAGATATTCGTCGCATTGTTATTAATTTGGAAAATGATCTAGATAGTTTTGCTCGCATATTTAATTTAGACTCATTTTGTCTTCAATCGATTTTATCTTAACTGTTATATATTTTAAAATATATGAAATTGCAGTATCAATATTGTTTTAAAAAGTTCACTTAGCAATCTGGTCGGATCTCTTACTACTTCTTTTCAAAATTGGCTTTCTACCGGTATTTTTCCAAGCAGACAACACGTGTTTCTCAATTATATCGAAACGGTAAGGTAATTATATTCCTACCACAAACAATTGAGGTCCTAATTTAAATTCCAAAACATAAGAAATCATTGGAATCGAGAAATTTTGTGGGTTTGGTTCGGTCAATGGTGTTAAAATTTTCTAGCCAGAAGTATACCCTCGTTGATATTATCTGTATGAGATAATCAAAATACTCAGAAACGCATACGGTGAGAATACCCGTGAATATAGTGGTAATCAGTATTACTACAACAGTAACGGGAAGGTGGCAATGCGGGTGAAAATAGAATAAAACGAAGTGTCTTGAATTTTAAAAAATACACAATTTTTTAAGAATTCTATAAATAATAGCATACGATAAACGTAATAAAATACGACAGTGTCGACCCCATTCCACGAAAATTACATATGATTCACTTTTGACGTACACCAATTGAACGCTGATCTTGTTTTAATACAAACCATTTAACCAGAATTTTATGTAAATAAACAGTGCATACACAAAAATGGAAAATCCACTAGAAACATAATTTAACCTGCGTCAGAAAGCAGTTTGTTCAATTTTTTTTATTTTCTGAGTCAAACATTTAAAATGAATAACTCATATCTCATACACGTAACCATTTAATGTGTACTTAGCTCAATGTCTCTGTTAAAAATAAAATTTAAAAACGGTTTGAAAAGAATTCCGTGTAAGAGAATCGAATTTTTACCCGCGTAAACAAAATAATTTTTAAATCGTTATCTTACTTCATTCACAACTTGATAGTTGTAGCGTAAGTGTGTGTTGTAGTCACAAATTGTGACGCCAGTGTTATATAAAAGCTAACTAAATAAATAAACAAAATATTTCTGTTAATGAAAAAATCAAATCGTTATCACTGACCCTCTCGGTTAGTTGAGAGTTTATCTTTTTTACAATTTTAAATAGTTTTTTTTAAATACGCGTTGAAGTTGGCTGCATTCAATTATTTAACAATATGTTTTATAAAGTTATTATTCTTCTCCAAATAGTTTTAATAATAAATAGTGAATTAATTAGTGAAATCAGTGGAAATGAAATTGATTCCAAGACAACAAACCATGGTTTTAATATTGCCACTGATATTAACCCGATAAATTATCATATTGATTTTCAACTCGATCCCGATTTCAATTTTAAATATTACAATGGTTCGACAAGGTTACGTTTCACGTCGTTGGTTAACTCAAATCAGCTTATGTTTCATTTTAATAAAACGGAATACAGTGACGTTCATTTAATACGGTTGTTAAATGTGAATAGGACCAGTGAACCTGATGAATTTAATGTGACATTTTATACGGGATATTTAAACGAATTAGTGCTGTTGGAGAGTAACAATGTAAATTTTTTAGAAAAAGGTGAAGTGTATGAGTTGTATGTGGAATTTACGACGCGATTTATTGAGGGATCTGTCAACGGCTTCTATAAAACGTGCACCAAGTTAAGTGACGGTTCGAAAAACTGTTTTACTGCTACTCAGATGGAAATACATAATATAAGGAATACATTACCAAGTTTTGATTACGTGGCGTTTAAGGCACATTTTAATTTGAAAATAACTCATCACAAAGATTTAGTGGCACTGTCCAATATGCCTAGTACTATTACCGAAAGGTGAGTGTAAAAGCATATTTGAGATGTTCATATTCATTTATTTGAAATATCTATATTCCAGTGATGGTGACATGGTGACAACTTCTTTTGAACAAACACCGGTGATGTCCACATACATTCTAGCATTTGCTGTGGGAAAATTTAATCGGGTTTCTATCGAAAACGAGAGCAACATCAAAATTAATTTGTATACGCCCATAGATTCGATACGGGGATCGTCTACAGTACAAAAATATACAGGTGCACTACTTAAGGCCATTGAGAACTACGTTAACCAAACTTACACTTTACCCAAGTTAGATTTTTTGGCCACACCTTCACACAGTACTCTTGGAATGGAAAATTGGGGTTTGGTGCTGTACAGTTACGACGCAATATTAGATTATTCAGATCCGCCTACGACAACAAATATCGAAAAGTCAATATCAGTTGTAGCGCATGAGCTGGCCCATCAGTTTTTTGGTAATCTTGTTACCATGAAAGAGCGTAAACATTTATGGCTTAATGAAGGTTTTGCCACATATTTCACTCATCGTGCTATGGCTACCGTATTCCCTGAAGAAAATTATTTATCACAAATCGTGATCGCCGACGTAGATGGTTCATTTTATTTGGAACGTATTCTTGAATCAACTATTTTAGATAACTTCCAGGTGAATATGTCTTTAACGCAAACTACCCTATATTACCACAAAGGTAGTGCCATAATCCAAATGTTAAATCATGTGATGGGTGAAAAATCTTTTCAACGAATGATACAAAATTATATCGACCGACATAAATATGGTTCGGTTGCCTCGGAAGATTTAATCACGGAAATTGTACTCACAAATTCTATCGACAAAACAATTCCAGATGATGTCGATATTCAAGAATTTATGAAATCGTGGATACATCAGGAACATTTCCCCTTAATCACGGTTACACGTAACTATGAAACCGGTGAAGTGGAATTAAATCAACAGCCCTATTATGCAAACTCAATTCAGTCTAGCATCAATCACACCTGGTGGATTCCATTTAATTACGCAACAAGATCAGATCCATCAAATAACAGCACATATCCAGATGGATGGCTAAAGAATGAATCAAGTGTTAAACTACCGATAAATGTGGCAGCTGAGGACTGGATAATTTTAAATCGGCATACTACTGGATATTATTTTGTAAACTACGATGAAAAAAATTGGAAAATGATTGCCGATCTCTTAGCAAGCGATCATTATGAAATTATTCCTGCAGTCGATCGCGCTAAAATACTCGTCGATGCATTTTTATTATCATCCAAAATTATCCCAACGGATGTTGTTACTGATTTGCTACGATTGCTAAGACATGATCGAAGTTATCTAACATGGAAGATTGCCGATAAATATATTCGTAAACAGTACGGTTACTACAGTGAAGAACTATTTAAACGTAATAATGGATCAGATATGATCATAAACCTATTTAATCATTTTGGAGTTGATGCGCAACCCAGTGACACAAGAGCCACTCAGCTAACTCGCAATATTGCGATCAATTGGATTTGCGATATCGAATTAAAGATATGTAACAGTATTTTTAATAAGAAAGCTGCAGAATATTTACGAGCGATCGATAATAATGAAACATATACGGTACCCTCGGATCGGCTCAAATTTATATTCTGCTATGGATTTACTGATCCGAGTGATTTTCAGAAAATGTTCGATTATGCGCAAGAAAAAGAAGAGAAATTGATAAAAGGAGCGATCTATTCAAGTTTTGATTGTCATTCGAACTTAACGATTTTCCGAAAATACTATATACCGATAGTTTACGATTTAAAATTACCGAAAGAATTGGTTTCAGATCGACTTGTACTGATCGATGCGTTTAAACATCGTGAATATGTTAATGATATAGATGTGTTTAACAAATGTTTGATTGAGGAATGTTATGATTTCGAATCGCATTATCCAGATGTAAAGGAACGACAGGATATAGTGTACAATATCCTGGAGCAAATTGTGCAAATTATGTCCAGGAAATTTGATTTGCAACCATCAACTACAATACAGGGACTACTAGAAACCGTCGATAAGAAGTTTGGTGGCGATATTTGTAAAAAAATTAGGGATAAGTTTGATTTAAGTAGAAGATATTTGAATTACGGGTGAATAAATTCGATAAAATATTATTTATTGTTGTGTTTTGTTACTCATAATTTCTTATCAAAGTGTTAAACAAATAAATTTTATTTGGTGTATACAATACTAAATATTTATACAACGTATCATACCAATGAATATGATACACTTTTGTATTGTTAGTGACTTTTTGTTAATTAATATACATATTTTAATTTTTATTTATTTGTAATTTATTTTTAATGTATGTTTATTATTTTCTTATAAACAACGTTTAGTTTAAAACATTTTAAAAAACTTTCATTTTAACAAATATTAAAATTTATGCCTTTTGGAAAACTATAGTTTCGGACCACTTCCTTTGTTAGTTCCTATTTATTATACTACCAAAGATAAACATCTTATCTTTATCTTTGATACTACTAAGAGTATTCTGTGTTTTAACACTCTTTATATACCGCTTCCTTTACTGTATGATTGTGTCATATATATTATATAAAATATAACGAATACAAAAACATATAAATTATATGACACAATCATACAGTAAAGGAAGCGGTATATAAAGAGCGTTAAAACACAGAATACTATTAGTAGTATAAATAATAGGAACTGAATAAAAAAATAAAACACAGAATAATTGAGATATTGGGCTGAAAACTATTTCAGGTGCAGAACATATATTACATTAACCTATGGAATTCGATCTCGTTCATATGACCGACACGTTTGCAGCGATCGATTCTTTGAAACCAATTTTCCATCACTCTTCTCACTCACATATATCAGCCGGAACGTTGGCAATGTCTCGTTCGATATTGTCCCTGAAATTCTCTAACGTTGTTGGTTTGTTGTCATAAACCAACGACTTAACGTGACCCCATATCAAAAAAATCCATCAGCGTTGAATCGCATGAGCGAAGTAGCCATTCGACTGGGGGTCTATTATGAAATTTTCGACGCGCGTATTTTTTTCGACGTTGTCGAAAATTTGGTATTATGAAATTTTCGACCCCGTTTTTTTTTCGACGTTGTCGAAAATTTGGTATTATGAAATATTTTCCACCGCGTTTTTTTTCGACGTTGTCGAATTTTTGTATTATGAAATATTCGACGCGTTTTTTTAAGATAACGTCGACTATTTTACGACAGCTCTTGAGGTGTCGATTACATAAAAGAAATGTGTTAAGTGTTGAGAAATAAAAAAACTTTATTAGTAAAAATAAATTAATATTTTAAACTTATAAAATTTTAATTAATAAAAATTAATTAATTAATAAAAATTAATTAATTAATTTAAATTAAATAAAAAATGATTAATTTAAATTTTTGATATAAAGACCCCCCCCTGGATCATTTTTTGAGATTACACGGTTACCGAACTTGAGCTTCAATAGATCAATTGTTTGACATCATTGATGTCAAATCCATTCAATTCTGGCCAAAAAGAGTCTTCTAACATGGCACGATAGCGAACTCCATTGGCCGTAACATGGTGATCTTTTCCACCGACGAAAAATAAGATCCACTCACACCTCCGGCGTGAAATCTACACCACACGGTCACTTCGTGAAATTGTAATGGGGTCTCTTGAACCACATGTGGGTTTGTTACTGTCCAATAATGCATATTTTGCTTATTGACCAAGCCATTAAACCAAAAATGAGCTTTATCGCTGAAGGTGAATTTTCGATGAAATTCAGGATTTTCTTCAACCTTTAGCAGAGCACAATCGGAAACGTTTTCACGCTTCAAATGATTTTGATGCTTGGGTCCTTGAGTTAATTTGATCTTGTAACGGTATAAGCGAAGAAGTGCATTGTCTCACTGCACACACAGCCGGTTTGGTGGGACGATTATTACGACCGAAAATTGGAGTAAGCGCTCTTAAAGTTGCAACCACCGACTCAGAACTGCGGTAGTAAATTTTATTAATTACCAAACGTTGCTCGTTTGCAAACTTGACGATGGTAAAACGTTAATATATTTCGGAGAAGTTTCAAATGTCGTTTTTGATATAAAGTTTTGAAGCCTCTGCTATTTTCAGTTTTCTGCGAATGTTACCAATTTTATGTATTTCAATATTTTCAACAACTGAAAAGTTGTTAAATGTTAATGGAATTATGCAATGTTGCAATTTTAGTGTATCAATGTCATTTTCGGAGCTAGATCCTCCAGAATTTAACGTATTAGCGTCAAAGTAATTGCCAATATTTTCGCACATTTTATTCTTTTGGTAAACAACTCATTATGCAACTCATCATTCTTCGAATTTGTAAGAACTTTTTAAATGCTTTACTTAGATGAAACGTAAAATCCAAAATGTTGTTGTTTTGTAAACAACAGAAAGGTTATCAAGAAATGCGGCCTACGACACAATGAACACATTTTTTATAAATATTTTTTTAATAGAGTTTCGTTTAGTTGGCAGTAAGAAAGTGGCCAACATGGCATTCAAAGTTAGTTGGTGGCTCTTAAATTTAATATATTGCTTAACAATAGTTTATGCACAAATTAGCAGTAGTGAAGAAAATTATTCGAGTGAAAGTAAAACACCTCTCGTATTTGACTATAAAAAATTCATACAACCTAAGCACTATGATATACATTTGGTTATATCGTCGACTGAAAAATTTCGCATATACGAAGGAACAGTTAAAATTATATTTGAATCGAAAACGGATTCGAAATTGTTTCGATTTATATCGGCTGAATCCATTAACATTACTAGTGTAAAACTAGTAAATTTGAGAAATTTTGTGGAGGCTAATGATTTTGCGTTGAAACGAGAGAGAAAATTTTACACCATTACCGATGATGCATTTGTGGTAAGCAACAATGGTAATATTATCGAGCAATCTGAAGTTTATGAATTTGAAGTTGGGTTTAGTAGCACCATGAATCAGTATCACGATAATCGAGGATTTTTCGCATCTAATTATAATGTCGGGAATGAAACTAGGTAGGTGATAGTCAAGTTTTACATATTCTCGCATATGAGTTATACCAACGTGTATTTCTTATTTCAGTTATTTTGCCGCTACACATTTTCAAACAAAGTATATCCGTGATGCTATCCCTACATTCGAAGATTTGTCATATAAAGTACCCATAAAATTACGTATTACTCATCATCCCAAATTTATAGCATTATCTAATATGCCCGGTCGAATTGTGACCGGGGATGACAATCGCGTCACAACTGAATTTAATGAGACACCACCGATGCCGGGATATATTTTAGCATTTGCGATTGGTGAATTTAAATCAAAACCTGTGCCGAATGCTAGCAATTTATCTTTTCATATGTACGGGTCGTCTAAAATTTATACTGAAACGGATGATGCGACCGCAGTCAGTGGACAAATATTGCTTGGAATGGAAAACTATTTTAACATTCAATATCCATTACCGAAAATGGATTATTTAATTATACCGGAATTTCCATTTTATGGCATGGAAAATTGGGGGCTTGTGGTTTTTATCGAGTCGAAAATATTTGGCAGCTGGAAAACTACAAAAACATCTGATTTGATTGAAAATACTTATGTAAATGCACATGAGTTGGCCCATCAGTATTTCGGTAATCTAGTGACGCCAAAAGAGTGGCGTTATGTTTGGCTAAGTGAAGGTTTTGCAACTTTCTTCTCGTATTACATTTTAAATCAAGTGTTCCCAAATGATCACTATAACGATCAATTTTTTATTGACAATTTATTCAGTACTTATGATCTAGACGATTACGGCAGTACCCTTAATCCACGTGCAGGAAAATCATCGATCTACGATGTAGCCCAAAAAGTTAACTACTTCAAAGCCAGTTCATTAATTCGAATGATAATGCACGTAGTAGGTGAAAATCAATTCCGAAAAGCAATCCAAACGTACCTAAAACAGCACAAATACAATTCTACGGTCCCTACTGACCTGATTATTGCATTACATAATGTTGTGAAAGAGGACATATCCTGGCCAGTTGATATTAAAATCGAATCATTTCTAGAAAGCTGGACCCATCAAAGTGGTACACCGATTTTAACAGTTAAACGAAACTACGTCAACGGTGATGTAGAACTTAAACAGAAATATAATAGCAAAGGTGATGATCATGACGAAACTCAAACGACTTGGTGGATACCTTATAATTATGTATCGAGGCGGAATCCGGATTTTGAAGACACGACCCCTGTTGGATGGATGGAAAATGAATCAATGATAATGATTAATTTAAATTTGAGTCCACACGATTGGTTGCTATTCAATAAACAGTATACTGGTTTATATATTGTGAATTACGACGAACGAAATTGGAATCTATTGATCAATGAACTAATTAACGGAAATCACGAACTGCTTCATGAATATAATCGGGCTCAAATGATTCACGATTTAAATAGGTTAGTCGAATACAAACACATTGATGAAAAATATTTGATAAAATTACTCTTTTATCTAAAACGTGAAAAAAGTTATCTTCCATGGTCGGCTGCCAATACAGTTTTGGAAAAATTATGGTTAAAACTCGGTAAAACGAGATATGGCGACGTATTAAAAATGGCAATTCAATCCATGACGAGTGACAGTTATGATTACTATCGGCTGAATGCACAACAAAAAGAGCCTAAAAGCTCGCTGCTGACTCGTACGATTTTGGTGAAATGGGCTTGCTTAACTGGACACCAAAATTGCATTCAAGATTTTGAAAGACTCTCACAAGAATACTTCAATTCCTTGTTGGCACAACAGCCGATATTCGTACATCCTGACATAAAGGAAGATTTATTCTGTTACGGATTCCAGAATGAATCTAACTATAATATAATGTTCGACTTTTTTGTCGCTAATGCCGATCACCCCGATTCCAAAACATTTTACTCTCAGTTCCAATGCAAATCGAACACCAAATTGTTTAGAATTTACTATCATGCTACTCATTATGCAATCACAGTGAATGATAAAAGTGAATATCCAGCCTACGATAAAATACCATCAATTGTGCGAAATTTCCGAGGTGATAAAATTTCGGTTGTTTACCAGTGTTTACTCGAAAATTGTTTCGATTTTAGGCTTAACTCACCGGATACATATGTGCAAGATCTGGCACTGCTCATAGCTGGAACTATAGATCAACGATACATAATTCCAGCTGATCTGCTGCAAATTAAACGACTTCTGACCAAAGTACAAGAAATTTATGGAAGCGCGACAATAGAAAAAGTTGGTAAATACGTTAACCGTGGGGGATTTTATTGGTACTAAATATATTTACTAATGTACAAAACATAATTTTATAATTTTTGTTTAATTAAAATTTGAACATAACAATTAGACTTGCTAAACTATTTATCAACACCTGTGCACCCAAGACCTGTCTGTCTGTCTGTCTCTCTGGCATTATATCCCATCAAGGGATTTGGCCGCCTCAAATGAGGTTTCATAATCATATTTTCATTTCGGATAATGAATGATTAGCTCATTGATCCTAAACCAGCCGTGAAATTTTTTCCTTGTCACCACCAAAGCATGCTGACCACTTTGCCACCGGGGCGGCCACCCAAGATCTGTCAGTACTAAATAAACGGAGCGTTTCTCGTATTGTTTCTTGAACAAAATCGTTTGTTCTTTGATTTGATTATATTAGGCCCACTCAAGGTAAATACCACACGTTACAATGACAACTCTAATTGCAGAAAAATGTGACCCTTGATGAAATCTAAAAGATAAAATTCCTATCTGGATCAAAAGTTCATTAATTTACTATGTGATTATAAACCTCAGCAAAGATACAAGACATTTGTTCATATATCACATATCTTACAAGAAAGACATCCAAAATATTAATTTAATAAATGAACTGTACATTTCTTTAAATTTAAGGACTTATTTGAATGAGTAATTATTATTGATGTAAAATTAAATTGTTGTGACACCATGGTAGTTGTGCTTTGTAAGAAGCCATGGCGCTTAATTTTTCAAAAATTTACAATCTTAAAATTAAATCTATTTAGAATCGTTAACCAGTTGGGTGCTACTTCCTGAAGGCATATAATAAAGGGGCACAATCCTGCGTATGAACCAGAAAAACTGTTGACAACGATAACAATCAGGATAAAGGCTTCTCTTTGAAAAGTGAATACTCCCAGATGAAGCAGCTGTCATAAGACCGAATCAGTTTCGGATGCTTTTAAAGAACAAGCGACCAAATTTATGTATTGGTGTCATGAAAATCATGCTTTAAATTTATGTTATATTATTCACGAAAGCCAATATGTCTAAAGCAACCATGCAGTGCACTAAGCTCCATATATGAATATGTTTGAATTACTTAAATTTATTTCTAATGATTACTTTCTTTGAATCCGAATCCAAACCTAAATCCGAACCCGAACAAGTTGATTAAATAACAACCAAAACAAATACAAATATAAAATAAAAAGCTATGGAAGATTTAAAAATGTCAATCGATCGAAAGAGTATACCAGTAATAGTATTTCAGATTCGAATGAAGCCGAATATAAAGTAAAACTATTCACAGAGCTTAAACGTAAACACACTTGGAATGATAGTGAAGCTAGATAGTAATGAAATAATATCTGTGCTAAAACAGCGAAACCATTGCCTCGCGACTATAGTAAACCAAAGCTAATCTATACCTAATATACAAAAAACTCTCAAAATATCGGCACAATCATTGTAGTAGGTCTGCTTTATTTGTAATGGGTATGGTCAATAGATAACCGATAAACTTTGGTGCCGAAAATATAGCGAGAACCACAAGTTAAATAAATTTAAAAGTCAGGAACCAAAGTGTAGCAATTGCATTGCTGTAATTGCAAAGCTCAAATAAATATTGTTAATAAACTTACAACTTGGGACAAATCTTATGCAGTACATCAATGAAAAATAAAAACTTTGACGACCAAATCAGTCACCAATTGCAGTGCATTATCCGTCGTAGTCAACATTTCCGTAAAATTTACATTAATTCTTATACCTAGGTATAACCTTAAACTAAGAATTTTTAAATATATATCAGGTCACAAGCATCATTTTGCAATAATTGCATTGTTAATAAATGAGCAAGTTCGCTGAAAATAGTGCTAGGTACAGTTTAGCCGTACAATTCAAAAATTGTATCGTTACCATCCGTAGTGGCTTGGAGACATGTACCGTCCGGTTACCCGGTCTACTCTAGCGCACTGTTACGTTCTTTTAAGACATTGATCAGTTCGGCACAATATGCCCGAAACTGTGGGAGTACTTCGGCACTCAGTAATTCTGGCAGTGGTAATTCATGCATGTTTGAGTTACCAAACCACTTTTGTTTTAATGACTTGGCCGTCACCTCGTTACATTCGAAAAGTAGGTGGTTTACATCTTCTACTTTCGAACCGCATAGACATCGACAATGGTTTATTATTTTAAATCTCTGGAGGTAAGCCTTAAACTTACCATGCCCAGAGATTACTTGACTAATCGAGCTTGTTAGTTGTAGTTTCATTTTTAGACGATCTTTTACGTTTGGAATGAATGCAAATGTATGCCTTCCATCTGCTGATTCATTCCATCTGCATTGCCAAAGGTCAATCGCCATTTGCTCAATTTCATTTTTGTTGCTATATTGAATTTGTTCACTATCTGCGACATGTATATGGTCACCTGTATCATTTATGTCGCTTTTTCTTAGGTGATACATGAGCGCTCGTGTTTTGATTAGAATATCCACCGGGAGCACTCCGGTCAGAACCACAACGGCGTCCTTAGATACCGTTCGGTAGGCCTTTGTTACTCCTAGCAAAATATTCCTCTGAGCACTTACTAGTGATCTGATATGGTAACAGTTTAACCTGTCATACCAACCAGCTGCTGCGTACGTGAAAAGCGCCTCCGCCACACTTTTGTATATTATTACAAGTGTTTTGTGATTCAGTCCCCATCCCTCTCTTGACACTCTCGCCAATGTGTGGAATAGTTTCTTAGCGTTTTCACAGACTCTAAGAACGTGAGATGTTACGCCCATTCGTTCATCTAGGTCAACTCCAAGATATCTAACGTACCTGACCATTTTCATGTTTCGACCGTTTAGTGATATTGTTGGTGGCCGACTAGAGTCAAATTTGCCTTTTAGTTGCAGCATCACTGTTTTTTCTGCAGATAGTGACGTTTTATTTGTTTCGCACCACTGTATCATATTATTTATGGCGATTTGACCCTGGCGTTGTAGTTCAAGCCTCCAGTTGCCGTGCACCAGAATGACTTTGTCATCTGCAAATGCTATTTCGTCCAGGTTATTCGTCAGGCTCGTGTTAAATACGATATTCCATATTAAGGGGCCAAGGATTGACCCCTGAGGGCATCCTTTTGTAACTTGTTTTGTTACTGAACCATATTTGTCTCTGATTTCTGCGGTTCGGTTGCTGAAGTAACTCTTAAAAACATTCATGATGTTTCCAGGTATATTGTAAACTGATAGACTTGCAATGACACTAGGCCACGTTAAGTTATCAAATGCTCCAGCTATATCCAAGAAAATACCCATAACATATTTTGAACTTTGGGTTTTGATAGTGTTTGTTAGGCGGACTATCGCGTCCTCAGTAGACATGCTACGTCGGAAGCCGAATTGTTTGTCCGAGAATAGTCCGCTCTGTTCGATTCTTGGAGAGATACGAACCGCTAGCAGCCTTTCTAAGAGTTTCCCCATGACAGGTAGCAGCATGATTGGTCTATAAGACTTCGGGAAAGTGGATCTCTATCCCCAGGTTTCCTGATTATAATCATTTCACCCTTTTTCCACACCTTCGGAAAGTAGCCAAATTTTAGGCAGCTGTTTAATAATTTTACTATGGAAGTCCCTATTATGGGCCAAGCCAGTTGGATTATTCCAGCGTTCAAGTTGTCAAGTCCGGGAGACTTGTTACGCTTAAAGCAAGTAAGGGCACTGTTGACCTCCTCCCACGTAAATGGGGGGTCTTCAGCATCAGATATCCAACTATTGTTGGTGGCGATCTCGCGCATTTCTGCTTGAGGCCCAGTAACGTCAGGTATTTCGTCCGGCAGAAGTGAGTTTAGTAACTCCAAGCGTGTGTCATGCCACGTATCTCTGACGACTCCATTTGTCAACCAATTGCAGTGCAGAAGAAATTGCCTATTTTACACTAATATTCGAAGCTTACCCTTCAATTTCTTAGAGTTACAACAAATAATTAGTCATTACAAACCGCCGATTGCATTTTGCAGTGAAACTAGAACAACATACGACATGTATGACTGAGAGTTTTATATCGAAAATTATAAACGTGTATGGTGCGATTCGGATAGTCGTCATACTAGAGGCGTTAGGAGTTCTTAAAATTTAAATTTTTTGTGTTTTTGCGGTATTGTTTTAGCATTGCCGCCAACTTCATTTTATAGTGAAGAGTTCCTTTAATTCTCTTTTTTTTTTAAATACCATAACGTAATGGCATTGTTAATTGTGATTCTAACTTTTGTTCGGAAAACATGATATATGAAATTCTGTGGAAAATTATTTTATTCAAAAAAATATAAGATATTGTAATTAGTTAATCAATATAATTTTACATAAAAAGGTTTTGTTTAAATACATTAACATAAAATTTTGACCACAATGAAAAGCTTTCACACAAGTTCTACTTGTTATTTTTTATACGATTGTCTTGTAAAGGGACTGCTGTATCAAATCATGCGAAAGTTTAAAAATCGTAGAGCAATCAAAAAACTTTACAGACAATTTTATATAGGAATCACAACGAACAGCAAAATTATTCAATTTAGCTTTGATCTCAACTCCAAAGTAGAAAAAATATATTGCTATTGTCGGCATAATTTGAAACGGTTAATAAAAGTTTGTGATGCATTTGATGAGCAAACTGATTTAAATCAATTTATTTTGCAAGAAAATTGAATCGTTTTATGAAAGTTAGACGATAATAGTCAGAATCGAAAATGTTCATAGGCTCTAGTAATCCTACGGTAGTATTAGCGGTCGAATAGATAATTCAGTGGATTCATTAAACGGCAAGTATGTTGATGATGCCAATGAAAGATAGATCAAATATTATTAATTTGTATTGGCCGAAAATAATTATTTATAGGTAAATTTATAAACTTATTCCAGAGAACGACAATAACCAATAAATCAATATTGAACATTGAAAAAAACTTTTATTTGGAGGTATGTCTGGATCGAAATCAATGATTTCAATGTAGAACTTTCGAGTCATGATTTTCAAGTAGCGAGATATAATTTAAATTTAACAGTCAAAATTTCTAATTTAGAACCAGTCAAATTTGAATCGTCGATAATGATTGATCTGAATTGATGATAATTTAAATGATGCTGTCATTGTACACAACTTAAAAAAAAATTGAATTTGGAATCTCGTAAGCTTTGGGAAGATGAAAACAAATTTGGGACAAGTTATCAGAATTCATGAAAGGAGGATTCATGTATAGATAGCATAAACAATTTCATAGTACACAATTGTCATGTGAAAGAAAATTTTCCTCTATCTTAAAGTCAATCTTCAACCAAAATTATTTTATAATTACTTTAACTGAAGGTAAACCTCTGACAACAAACTAATAATTCATAATTATACAATATAATGTTTAGTGATGTCCTTTATTCATTGGTCTTCTTCCCCATCATGTACTTTAGTGTAATCGGTACTATTTTGTGATGTCATGTTTTGTTACATCCTGTATTGAAATGTACCATTGTGAGCGGCTTCGCCGGTTAAGTAAAAACTACTTACTACTATAATTTCATAAGATTATAATCATTTTTGCAGTATCAAAATTGTGTTTGTGTTTAGCGATATTTTTTTTTTGTCTGTCCACAGTATCAAAAACTCGATAAATGAAATAATTCTAAAGGAGCAAAGAATCGATTGTCAGTGAAATTCGCTTGGTAATATTTTTTCTTAATGTAAAAAGTTATCGGATACGCTGGACAAAAGCAATATATTTCGTTATATTAGTAATTAAAATTTAAATTATTAATGAAAACCGTAAGTTAAATTTTAAGCTGTTAGTCTAGTTTTGCTTAATTTCCCTTTCTATACACAAAACACTGAAAGGGTTTAAAATCCTTTTAATATTTGCTTATAATTATTTTGTTTAAAAAATACTTTAGTTATAAGCTAATTTTCTTTAAAACAATTTTAACAACTTGAAAATTAAGCCCCTCCTTATCATCCTTAAAGCGAGTTTTGTTATTGAAATGGTGTTCCAACTTAAAACCGAAAATAATATTATTAAGAAGCATTCATTTTAGTTTCTTCATGTACCTAAATACATAAAGCCTGTGTTTTATTATATATAGCATATCCTTACACGGTAATTAAATTCGTTTTTATAGTTCTACGTATATAGTAAAGAAACAACAATTTGATTTGAACAATATCCTTTTAAATTTTGGTGACAATTATAAAATACAATTTTTACTAAATTAAGTAGCCGGAAGCTAATTTCATGAATCCATACATTTAATAACAAAATACCCTCGTCAATTTAGTTTTATGATTTTTCCTAAAAAAAATTCGATCTCGTAATGTATGAAATGATAAACAAATTAAATAAACGTTTTACGGTTACTAACGGTGATGGTGGTACATGCGGCGAACGACATTTTTATGGCAATTTTCTTCTCAACAAATTAAAAAATAGTATCCCTTTATATTTTACGAAATATAGGGTTACATTCTACATATGATGATTGTTTAGAATTATGTATTGTGGGGACGTGGAGTATTTGGCAGTCGTTTAGTAATCTAAAAATCTATAAACGACAACATGTATGTAAGTTAAAAATATATTTTTGGTATTTAATTTCAGAAATGGCCTAAGGACTCTAGAAACATACAATTACTGTATTTTTTCGTCTCGTTTTTGGGATAAATATCAAAACTTAATGATTTTTGAGTTAATTAGATTTTTGTTTCATGTTAAATAACCCATATTCATTCCAGAAATATGTAATTACGCAAAATGAAATTTGATAGTTTACGTGACACAACTGATGTTCGTCACTAAAAACTTTCTTCAGATTTTGTTTAACAACCTTGTGTACCTGTCTTTAATCATCTGCAAATTTCATTTTACTACAATCATATGCAATATTGTGTTGTACCAGTTTAATAAAAAAGTTGAAATCTAAATTGAAAATTACAGTGTTTATTTTGCGAAAAAGGAAAACATTATTTCAACCCTTCGAGGTATTTTTTGTTCAAGCAAAAGGGCAATTTTCCATTTCTAACTTCATCTCTAACCAAATTGATTTTTATCATTTTGGTTTATTCTTCATCTTTTTCAAAAAATTTTCTTTTATAATTCTCAAACGCAAAAATATCATTTTATTCTCTGCCAGTTTTTCTTTTGAAGTTGTTTCCAGTTTTTTTTTAAGAAAAGTTTAATTCAATAGTTTTTTGTCATCTTTTGTTTGTTTTTTTAAATGTTTATAAAAAACACAGAGATTAGATAAAAAGTCGTTGTGGGTCGGTTGTACATACACACATAAATAAGATTACTATCCTTGGGCAATAAGAATATATTTGTATCTTACATACGTAAACCATATCGAAATTATGTTTAACAGTTTATCTTACGTTATATATACGAGCCGCATTGGACATATAGTGATTTTAGGATAAAACCATCATTATGTGATCATATTTTTTTATGTTTCAAAATATGTTTATGGATATATAATATTTCCAATCTATTGAATAAACGGCTTGCGGTCACTTTATTTTTGAAACATAATTTGGTTTGTCGATGGTTATCTACATACTATATATAGAAAAAAAAACCTGCCAATAACATGAAAGTTCAAAGATTTCTATGTAACAGTACATCAACATTTTTTTGCTGTTTAATTCTAAATATAATTAGTTAAATTTAACGAGAAATTGTTCTTAATATCCCCTTAATGTTTCCGATGTATAAAAGCATAAATTTATCAATAATTCTTCTCTGAGACAATAATTATATTATATTTTCCCTTTTACACGAAATCAATGCCCAGTAAAAACAGCAAAAACTAATTATTTTCTATTTTAGTTTGCGAAATAATATTTAATAGTTTTGATAATGAAAAATAATAACACTGGATAAAAGAAGAAAATCTTTTACAATTAATTTTAGGGCAGATGTATAAGCAAGGAGAAGATATCACATGATATGAAATATCAATGTAATTGCCTAATGACACGTTATTATGATATTTTTATTGCCATCTTTTCTTATTTAAGGATAATAAAATTTAATTGACAGATGCAATATAGAAAATTGAGTTTTGTGTAATGTTATATTATTAAATGACGGCTATTAGATCTCACATCTTATATGTTGAATTATATTTAGATAACGTGCAAAATATTCAATTTCCCGACCCAGAAGCCGAAATTTGTCACAGTGGAATTATTTACAATTTATTTTTCCTTTTTGTTGGTAAAATTTTACACAAAAACTGGAGGTCTACCAATATGAAAAAGATTTTATCATTTAGCGAGACCGCATTGCATCGTTTAAACATTGGCCGTCCTGAGTTTAAAAACCTTAGTAAAATAAGGTAATAACAATATTTCGCTAAAAATACGTTTGGCCATGGAAAAACAATTAAAAAGCAATTTTTTTTCTTTTACAGTGGGCATGTTGCAGAACGCAGTCAATCATTGGTCAACTCCAACTAAGAACGGCCATTACATTATAATCGCTGATAAATTGGAATTGCATCAACTGCAGCAATTGTAATCATTAGCCGCTTATATACAGTCGCTGGATGCATAATTCAACTGATTTGAAACAAATAAAGAGTGGGTTATGCAATTTAAATGGGTTATACAATATTATACAATACAGCAACAATATTATACAATACAAACGATAAAATTAACGGTAAATAAAGATGTGTAAGTGTATTATTTTAAGTTGCATAACCCATGCATTTTTTAATGGAAATCTTTCCTCCATTTCGTTACTCTTTATAACATTAGATGCTGTTTGGTATAACATAATCTAGACAACAAGACATCTTTTAGCTATAAAACGAAATTAAGGATAAAGTTGATAATCAACGCTATAATTTTATTTATCTATTATTTTCAAAAAAGGAATTTAAATTTACATAACTTTTAAGATGTTCTGTACTCGATTCAATTTGCCTCACAGACTGAAGAAAATATTATTTCTTACTATATATAGATTTTTTTTCTGTTGGTTATTTATTTAAATTTGGAAAACTTTATTTATTTAACATATAAGATGACATTATTTAGCATTATAGCATCTTACATTCTTGGGAGATGGCGTTACACTTTCCAAAAAGTACAAGTCATTTCTCCATATGCTCAAACTCATACAAAATTTGTATCCTAATATTTACATATTTTTACTTTGATCAGTTGATATGCAAATATTTATTTAATTATAAAATGTTGTCAACAAATACGTATACTCATTCCAACTATCAGCTTTCCGGAAATTCGTGGGTTTTTCTTGGTACAAAGTTTTAAAAATTGATTAGAGTTGCATTTTATTGAGGAAAATAGGCGGTTCTTATTTTCTGTTAAGCTGCGAAAATACCAAAAATCTATTTGCAACCTATTAGGTCAAAAATTTTACTACTTCACTTTAAAACGAAATTTTTATTAAACACGAGCTTTTTTCATAAACCGTGCGCCAACGGCAAGTTCTGATAAACTGTACGCCAATTGCAAAGCTGGTACATCAGCCTATATTCATATGGAACAATTAACTCAGAAGCGTCAAATCTGCTAGTTTTCTCAGGAAATGGAATTAGAATTAATTCATATATTTTACAAGATTTGCTTTAAATAGGATACACGAATTCTTTTGAAGGCTTCATTGATGCTTAAAGTTTGCTAGTTTGGTTACCCCTAAACATTTTATTAGTATGCGATATATTAACAAACATTTATATATTTAAAAAAAAAATTCTGTTTCAGTTAGAAAGACAATATTTCAGAAGAAAACACTATTAACTCTGAAATATTGTACGATTCGAATTGCTTTCGATTTCTCAAGAAGAGCAAAAATTAATAACTAAAATTTCCAGAAATTTATATTTAATTAATTTATGTATTTTTGTTTTAAGAAACGAGTTATATTATGTATAATATATTATTTTGATGTCTTATTAAAATTTAGAGTTAAACAAATAAAAATCCATCATAATTAATATTTAGAAACAATAAAAAATAATAATATTGAACAAAATAATATTTAAATGCAAATAATAATAAATAAAATCAAAAAATTAGCCTTTCCATAGGAAATTTAATTTAATTGTTTAATTAAAAAATTGCTCGTCAGGTTTATTAATTTATATATTTTTTACTTGGTTAGAAAATATATCGTATTTAATATAAAACTAAATGTATTGCAAATAAATTTTATTATATTTTGTTTTTCTTTTTTGTTTTAAATTTATAATTCAATTATTTAAGCACAATTTTAAGTCTCTTAGTTTATTTTTATTTATAAAAATATAATTTTTTTTTTCTAATTAACGTGCAACTAAAATTTTAGCAACCAAAAAATAATTAATTTGTAAAATTATTAAAAAATAATAGTGAGAAATAATAATCATAATAATAAAATTAACATTACAACGAAATATTTAAATAAAACATAAAAATATAAACTTAATAATTATAATATTTAATAATATATAATATAGAAACAATAAATTACGTTTTATGTTTATATTAATAATAATAATAATTAAATAAAATTTTTTATTTGTGTATTTTTATTTGTGATAGTAAAAATAAAAACTTAAATAACAAAAAGAACAATAAATATATATATATTTTTTTAAATAAATTTTTTTTATTTTTTATAATTTAAATTAAATAATTAAATACATAATTAATTTATATTATACATTTAGAAATATCAGCAAAAAAAATATAAAAGATTTGTGAAGAAAAATTTGTTTTCATTATTATTTTTATTTATTGTCAATTAATCAAAAAACATAAGTTTGTTTCAGGCTTGTAAAAATAATAATAATTATAAAATTAAAATAGATAATTTTGTATTTTATTATTTAAATCTAGTAAATAGTCCATAAATTTGGTAACATTAAGCAATGGCCACTTAATATAATAATGTTATATCTAATATCTATTCATTATACCAGGATATGACTGAGAGTTAAAATAAGGAGATTGTGCAAATTTGATTATTAGAGCCCTGCGCCGCCGCGTGCGCCTTTAACTAATTTATTTGTATTTCGATATATGTATTTCTTTTTTTTTTGTGGCAGTTTATAATTTGCTATGTAGCCATTGTATAAAATTTAAATTTTGATTCGTAAAATGTTTTATTTCATAAATCCTTAATAATAATAATAGCATAATTAAAATAAACAAATTTGTTTGTGGTGGTAATACAATTAAAATAAAAACGTAATTAATCTGTTGTTTTGCATTTTGATTTTGAAATATTAATTATTCACATATTTTGTTAAATTCTTTTGTTGTTGTGGTATAACAAAATTAAAAAAATAAATTTTGTATATTATTTTTTTTTTTCATTTTTTTATTTTAATTTTATTTACAATAATTTTAATTTTTGTATTCCTGCTTGAACGTATTTAACAACGTTATACAATGCACTGTGTAGAGTTATTGGACCATTTTCATGATCTAAAGCTATAAAAAAATCTAAGAGAAAAAAATATTCAGATTAAATGTACAT
This sequence comes from Nephrotoma appendiculata, assembly GCA_947310385.1. Taxonomy (NCBI): domain Eukaryota; kingdom Metazoa; phylum Arthropoda; class Insecta; order Diptera; family Tipulidae; genus Nephrotoma; species Nephrotoma appendiculata. The sequence continues at coordinate 374,980,093 of OX371224.1, read as the reverse complement.
TTTTAATTTAAAGTAATGCTTCTCAAACTTAATGAATAATAAAGAACACAGTGACGAAGTCAATTAGTTTTCGACGAAAGATGTTGACTCTTATAAATATAGATAATTCAATAACATTTCATATCTCACATGAAACGTTAACTATTAACGAGAGGGTGGAAGTTAGCTTACGGAATTGTTTATTTTGGTTCTCTTCCTTATATTATATTTTTATTTTAATGTCACTTAAACAAGAAATATACTTCTTATTTCCGATTTTAGATATTGTAGGTGACTTCTTAAATACAGCGTAACCCAATTAATGTATTTGAATGTAAATTTGATCCAAAATAGATGAATTTGGGAATGATTTATGATGATAGTCCAAATGCCTTTTTTTAATGACTTGGACCAACAAGGCTTGACACTCAATGCTACAATGCTGCAAACCTGGCATTCTAACATAGGACGTAAATGGATAGGCATCTGCCAACATGAATAATGTTATAAATGTCGAATCAAGCAATTATCGCACACGGAATATGAAGCCAGTCCCACACGATCACAGGGGTGCCACACTTGTCTTAGTAAATCCGAAAATAAATGTTTTATTGCAACCCTACTACGGCCGGTGTATTCAAATTGTAAGTCTTGTTGTATTTTTGACAGCGCACATGAAACACACTAAAAAATAGTTTTATGTTAGAAATAAATTTATTTTTTAACACATGTCAGCATTTATTTTATTCGTTCCACTGCGTATTGGATTGAAGGTTGGAAAATTAACTGTATTAAGGTTAATTCAACACAATTAATTATTAATGAGATAGCACGTTCAGAGAGAGAGAGAACTTTTAGTGGTGGAGTTTTGACCAATACATAGGGATTACCCAACATTTGTGGAGTGAAATTACGAACCAATTAAATTGAGCCGGTCCTTCGGAAAAACCTGGGGGTCTATTATGAAATTTTCAACAACGAAATTTAAATTGATTAATTAATTTTTATTAATTAAAATTTTATAAGTTTAAATTATTAATTTATTTTTACTAACAAACTTTTGTTATTTCTCAACACTTAACACTTTTCTTTTATGTACTCGACACCTCAAGAGCTGTCGTAAAATAGTCGACGTTATCTTAAAAAAAACGCGTCGAGTATTTCATAATACAAAAATTCGACAACGTCGAAAAAAAAACGCGGTCGAAAATATTTCATAATACCAAATTTTCAACAACATCGAAAAAAAACGCGGTCGAAAATTTCATAATAGACCCCCTGTCGATGGTTGGAATTTTAGTTAAAACAACGCAAAACAGCTAACTTCATGCTCTTAAATTTTACGACCAACGAAAATTTCATAATAGGAATATTCGCGGCGAATCGAATTTTACGATTTCGTATCTTACGAAATCGAAAAAGTTTCATAATAGGCCCCCAGACTATCGGCAATTTCGTTACCTTCAGTGTCACAATGCACCAACACCCACATAACCTAGTTGCTCGGCTGCAACACCGCAAAGAGCAAACATAGACTACCCCATGAAAAGATTTCTTACCACGCATTGAATCCCGATGGCGAGCCATATGTATAGAAGACACACGACTTGGACAGTCCTATCTTAAAATTTTCAGGCAACCATAAATAGCACAAAGAATAGTCCGACGAGCTTGGGAAACCAAATTAAGGAAGTAATCTTATATTAACCATATACTATTAGTAGTATAAATTAATTCAGACCGTTTATTTAATTTTAAAAATGCATTTATTTTAAAATAAAATTAATTACAGATAAGATTAAGATTAATTAAAATATTGTCTATCGCTGCTTACGACTTTTTCCTACCTCTCAGGCAATTTTAGATTCCCATGTCAGAAAAACGTTTCGTCTTTTAAGGCAATCCAAGTTTGAAGCAAATTTTCAATTTCTTCGAAAGAAGTGAACCGAAGTCAAATCGTGTTGCATCCGTCGGAACAGTCAGTAATCAGAAGGAGCAATGTGACTATCTTGCCTTTTCTGATATTCCGGTCTTTTATCATGCCTTTCCCACTGTATCTCTTTTTTACAGGAGAAAACTTTTTAGGGTTTTTCTAGGTTTAAAAAAATTTAGAATAAAATGCTTCTGACTTACCGGCTTTAAGAATAAAATAATCAGGATAAAAACGCTTTTATTTAAAAATGCAGTAAAAAGTATAAAATAATTTTCCAGACAGCATTATCATTTTATTAGTGGTATATGTATATGCCGTGGCCGCCTCACGCTTTTACTTTTCGCTACTCGAATAATTCGTTCAAAATTCAAATCAAATTGGCGATGATTTCAGTAATCATGATAGGGTACCTGAAAGCGCCCATTGGTTTATGCTGGAAACAAACGTGCGGAAAAAGGCTTGCGGATACGGAGGCGGAAGCGTAAGGCAAAATTCATGTGCGGATTTTTTGACATGACGTTTTTATGTTTTCAAGCCACCTATCGGCAATCAATAGAATGATTGAATGAATTTTTAATCCTAATAATACATATTTTTGTAATTAAAGTGCTTTTTATTAGGAAGAAATTCGTTTTCTTTCACCAAATCTATTAATTTTTTTTTATTTGTTGACAATGAAATGACAGCTATTACTTAAATTATACCGTCAAGTAGAGATAAATAAATTTATTTTTAAATTTTGTGTGTTGTTAACACTGTTGCCTCAAGCGTTGTCCGATTTTTTAGAATTAGAGACAACTTGCAGAAAAACGCATCCTATGCGGAATACATGTATTTCATTTCATTTAAAGTAGTGTATTCTAATTTAAACGCAAGCGTTGTCTGCACTTCTGTTTCCAGCATCAGGTTCACTTTTAAATAAACACGGAATTATGAAAAAAAAAATATGGTTATTATTGGATTCTCTTTAGAAGGAGGTGAATTAGAATGCAATTAATTGACTTACGGAAATATAATTGCGATGCAAGTTTGAGGACTAAAGGCGGTGATTCATGTATAAATTTTGTCTGACAGACATAAATAATAATCGCTGATTGGTTGAATGTCGGCCATTTTTTATCGTACGACAAAAATTAAAAATTGACCATGCTCAATTTTGTATAAGATTTTACGACAATGAGAACAAAAGTATACATATTCTAAAAAATTTAAAAAGCACAAAAATAAAAACGCTTTTTAGGTTGCTTGCTTTATAAAATGTAAAAAAATATCGATACGACAAATTTTATACATGTATCGCTTAAGTATGAATTTCGTTTTTATCGTTTAAGACAAAACAATATTAACCAATCAGAATGATTATTATTTATGCCTATCAAACAAAATTTCTACATGAATCACAGCCTTAACAATAAAAATGTCTAGGTTCATGACTGTCTTATGAGATCAAACCGATGACCAATTTGTAGTTTTAAAACTGAACCTGCTCTGAATAATTCAACGAACTGCATTTTAGATTTGGCGGTAACCTGATATAATGTACAATTTTTATCCTGCTAAAAAATTGGGAAAATTGTCCGCATATTAGACTGGGTTATTGCAGCTGTCCTAAAGGACTAGCATTTAGACACGATTTGGTCCGTAGTTGTACCATATCGTCTTGGTTTTTATGGTCTAGATTTAAAAAGAGTATGTACGATCAATTTTATCGGACGTAATAATTAATGCTCCTTTTCAAACTTTAGTACAAAACGCTATACAATGCATTGTCAGTTAGGTGACGATTCCATATTTCAGAAAATTTGATTTGAATTAGTACGTCTCACATCGATTATGCAAACCTAGTTTTGTGAAGCTGTGATATGCGGTGATAAATACATAATGCAGCCTTTTATTAGTCCATGATTGAGTTTTCTAAACACTTAATAGGTCGAGTTAAATATGAGATTCGCAAAAAAGTATTTCAGGCTTTCAGACATCGCTAGCAAATTTTTTTGAAGAACTAACAGTATTAAATTATTTTCCTTCTGGCATTTGATATTAATCAGTAATCACATTTAAGTTACAGTAAAAGCAAGATGTGCATAATTTTCGTAACTGTTAGTTTTGTTAAGTTAAAGTTTCAGTTAAAAAAGAAGTGCAAAAACGAATATTTTCGATATACACATTTTATTCTTTTTATTTCCATAAAGGAAAGAAAGCTGAGGCTCATAAAGAGATATATTTGAAACAGCTCTAGAGACCTGTACAGATTATTACCATGATTTCGGCTAAACTTTAACCCAACACGGTATTAACGAATAAATTCCGATGAAAATTCTAGACGATAGTGGGAAGATTGTAATCCCTACAAAAATTAAATTGGATCAATTTCATATATTGATTATTTCATTAATCAAATAAACATAATATTAATGGAACAGTTTCTAGTTTAAAGAGCGCGGCTCGTTTTCACCCATTAGTTATTTCTGGGTAATAAACCAGGCGGTCAAAGCATATAGGTTAATTACAAAAGCAAAGGCTTCTTCATCAACATTGAAGGGGGGTAAGGTATATAATTATTAACCGACAGGTTTTGGTACTATTCCAACTGAGTTTTATTTTACAATTAATGAAGACTGCAAAATGTTCACGATTATCAGTCAGATGAATGAATTTCACTTATTATTAAAATCCACTGGTCATGATGTCTGAGCTTGAGAATAACAAATTGGATGTTGCATTCACAATTGATGCAGGATATTAGGTGCGGACACCTTAATATGTGTACTGCAAATATTACAAATATCCTGTTTTGTGTGAAAATTCATTTATGACAAAGAATGAGTGACCTAGAGTGAATTTTAACGCGATATTTATGGAATAAAGATTATAAAACACCAAACGACACCATTACGTTTTGTGATTACTTAAATTTTCCATTAAATAAGACTTATACCAATGTACCATTTTTCAAAACTAGCTAACAATTATTATTCAGATATCTGTGTCACAAATACACATTTCGAAACGCTCGAGTGTCCCGACTGTTTGCAATTGTAAAAATTAGGTTTTGTTCTTGTCTTGTCTAGCCAGTTAAAAACAAAATTATAGCAGGAGTTTTGAGTTCATAAGTGCAACATAAGTGCACCATGGAAAACAAGAATTTAACGATAATTTTCGGGTTACAACCGATACTTTACTGAAAATTTCGAATTTTAAATTGGGAAGAAGCATTTTCCTCGAGTATGCTTCGCTTTTAAAATTTCAAACGATTTAAACCTGTTTGTTCTAAGTCCACATACTCTAAATTTACTAGATTTGAATTTCTGATAAGTATTCTGAATGGCTATATCAGCGGAATATTGTATTTTTGAATATGTGACAAACAATTCTATACAGAAAAAATTGACTTTATTTTAGTCCAACCCACACAAATGTGTGAGTAAAAAACCATAGTATGTAATGGCGTTGTTGATATAAATTAAATTTCGCTTGATTTGAAGTAAAACCAACATAATTATGTGTATAGATATAGTGTTTATTTCGGATGAAAATAAGTTAAAAAAGAATTCACAAATGTGTAAACTGGTTCAAAAAACATACAAAACTAAATTTTTGGCATGGTACGTTTGCCTTACCCGCACAATTGTGTTAGTAAATCACAAAAGGGATTTTCCAGGCAACCTTTCAATCTTTACTGAAATATAGCATGAACCTATAAGCTCAGGTTCTAAGAAGATCGACCCTATTTGTTCTAAGACCATTAATAAATCAATTAAAAAAATCAAAATTTAGACAGAAAACTTAAATTATTTTTCATTTGCCAACATTTTGATCTATAACCTTTTATTAACTGATTTATTACCGATGTAAGTTGCTAATTCATACATGTTTTTTTATAAAATGCCTACCAATTTATTCGATCTTCAGTATGCAAAATTTTCGAGATTACATTTTTAAAATGTAAGTCGAGTCAAGTTATAATTATATTCAGGTTAAAAGAGCTCTCACAAAATAGAAAAAAAATTGTCTTTACCTTTTGCCTTAAACTTTTACCATAAACTAACTATACAAGACAAACAGACTTAATTGTATCTCACTGTATATAAATAATATTACTTACAATTTTCGATCACTGTACATGAGTATTATTTGTGAACGAGAGGTTTATATATCATATTTTCCCTTTTTAATTTCGTATATTTCGTGTATATACTCGCGCCGAAACTATGGCATATGTATTTTCTTCATGTAGAATACATTTGTGTTTGTTTCATGTGCTTGTATATTTTGTAATCATAAAATATTTATCCTCCTTTTTCCAATGTTTTTATGCGTATAGCCAAAACCAACAATACTTATATTACACCTACTTATTAAACTAGTGCGCACATACGATGTACAGATATATGCTAATACAACTATCTATAGTGTATTTTTTTCTGTATTTGTTGCATTAGCATGGCTTTATATTGTTGTTGGTTTTGGTATAGCGTATATATAACCATTTCAACCAAATAAAACAGTAAATTTATTTTTTATTTTTGGATTGTTGGTGCATTTGGCAGGACTACGTACGTATATGCAATAAAAGTATTTCTTGTGTATAAAAAACTTTTATTTTTCTACGAAATGTACTAATTTCATTCCCAGTGTTTGTTTGCTTTTCATACTCGTATGCGTATGGTGATTGGCCCATGCCACACGTAAAAAAAAAATGCCGCATTTTTCTTCGTTTCTTTCCCCGTTTACTTATGATACAAGTTTTAATTGCGACTTAAACAAATTTTCTGTTCAACCACACAACTCAAACATAAATGAAATAAAAAATATTTCAAGGACATTTTTGACTCATTTTAGTTAAAATTTTATTTAAGAGAGAGCAGAACAAAACATTGGTAGAAAAAAAAATGCCAAAATACAAAAAATGCTCGTGTGGCATGGGCCATTGGTGATCGTTTTCTAATAGTGAGTTCATTCGAAACGTCAGGCAAAAAAAACTTACCCGGGTTTAGCTGTCAGGGTAAAAAAACTTACACGGGTTGAGCTGTCAGGGTAACATTTTGACATAACACGTTCATTTACAAAAAAAAACTTACCCGGATTAGTTACCCGGGTTAACTTTAAAAAATCGCGATTTTTTGTCAGATTTTTACGCATACATATACGTATTTTGTATACGTATATACAAAAGTAAACGTCAAAATATAAACATCAAAACAAGACTCCGCGCCATTTGTAACAATTTAATTTCGAATTAATTTTAATATTTAATAGATGTATTAAAATTGTGAGAACAATTTGTAATTTTGTGCGACGTATTTTCAAAATATCTTGTGTATTAAAATGTTGTGTAATTGCGGATTTATTACATTGAATAAAATTCGGAAATGGGACAGCCGATGCGATCACTTACCATTTCAAGCGATTCTGTGCCATATCGCTAATATTACAGTAAAACAAGATAATCATAAACGTAAATTAGATGTGCTTGAAAACTAATTTTAAATAAGCGTTTGACGGCTGTAGTCATGTGAGTAGATCGTTTGTTTAAATCACTAAATTATCTCCATTTAACTTTTGAATGAATATTACAGCAATAATTTAAGCGATTTGGACGCACTACTAATGGATTCGAAAGGTGCAAATATAGGCGACCAGCTGGTACAAATGAATTTAGCTAGCCACCGTAAAATGATCACACCGATGCACGGCGCCAATTGTAGTCCCTTACCACAATAAGTAGACGAGTGAAGGGTAGAGTAATAAATAATTGGATTGGCTAGATCGGACAATACTGAATTACATCAAATTTTTTTTTTCCACTTTTGTCTTTATTTTATGAAAAATGAAATACATATTTTATTTTATATTTATATTATCGCATATTGTTCGTATAATAATTGTACGCCCATTCAAACCGTTTTCTATTAAATCGCGAGCAAAAGTCCCAGGCGAGGACGATTCGTTAGAATAATGCTGTTGTTAGAATTTGAAGCTCATTGTACAGACAAATCACGTGCGTATCTACTTTCAATATCGGAGCTAACACGACCTTTGGGCTCGGAACTTTACTTAAATCCGCCAAATTGTGACACAACTGCAAATGCCGAAATTGAAACGGATTGTTACGGGCACCTTCAAAACTTTTCATCAATTTATCACTCATTCATTCGATTTGTGATTTAGCAAACTTAACATTTCTTTCATGTGCGAAATTATATAATTTCTTATATTATTAATTAAAAATTATTGGTATTGAGTTATAAATAAATTATTAAAATTGAAATATGGAAGGCACTATTGAAAATTTTAATAGTATGTATTTTTCTTTATAATAATTATACCGATGGTAACAAGTTGAAATGTCTGACATTTTTAACAATAAACAATTTTTTGTCTTGCTTTTCACCAATACTACTACAAAAGTCGGGTAAACTTTTTTCGTGTTCATTTACAAAAAACCCGGGTAACTTTTTGTTGTAATTCCGAATGAACTTGCTATAAAAAAATATGTTTTCAATCTGTTTGTTGTTTTTGTGTGGTTTTCGTATCCTTATCCTTATTTGTATTCGTATATTCTTACGTTTATTATTAATAAATCGGACACATTTTACACGAATGAAATTATAATATGATTAATTTTGATTTGAATTTTTGTTGAACAGGATCATTTGTATAAAAATCCAAATTTATTTTTTTATGTGATTTGAAAAATATTAATATTCTAATTTCTACGGTAGCAAATCTCAAACCTAATAACATTTTACACACATACACATGCAAACCATTTAAAGCGATCAGTTGTTTTATGTAAAACACACACATGTGTGAGAAAAATATTTTCAATCGCTACACAATATTTCTTCATATGTATTGAAATGTTGCCATAAAAAGTACTCTCGATACATATTTTTTAAAATTATTATGGCAACATCACGAACACATACACAAATATTTTGTCAGTAAATTTTACTGATTTTGTTTTTTGTTTCATTCTAGTATAAAGAAAATCTATATTTTTATCTCGTTTCGTTTTTACTGGCAGTAAAATTTTTTTGGTGTAATAGAGGCATAATACTCCAACTTAATATTATGAAAAGTACAATTAGAGTTCGTTTTGTTCAAGGGCTAATAAATCTCAAAACAATTTTCCCATTTAATGAAAATCCTTTTTTGTTATGTTGTTTAAAAATGGTAGAAAAATTTATTTTCATATTTAATATAGTTCTAGTTGGAAATGTTTTTTGGTCTAAGATGTTCTTAAATTTGTGATATAATTTGTTTATACATAATAATGTACATGCCGAAAAAATCGAAATAACAATACACACACCCATCCACATACAAACTGAACTTTATGGAAGATTACAAGAAAATATGGGCTAATGGAAAAATAAGATTGTCAATGAAAACTACCTCAAAAATGAAATCATTGATAAGTATGATAAATAAACATATTTTTGATCAATTTAATCAAAATGTAGATTTTGTATGTTACATGAACAATTTTAGAAAATTAAGAAATAAATTTTTACATTTTAAACATTTTGCAATGTTTCAGCAATGACACAAACAGAACCAGTTGAGGAAGATGTACAATTCCTGGAAATCATTAACAAGATAAATTGCTTCACTTGTGACAGTGTTAGTGTTGAAAAAACTGATTGCAAAAAGTGTTCAAAAATGAGAAAACTTTGTGATTTTTATAAAAAAAATTAGCTTCGACACAAAAAAAACTTTACGCCCTTCGAAAGTTAAGAAGAAATTTTAATCTTTTAAAAGCAAAGTACAATAAAATTAAATATGTTACTACGGATATAGTTATAGATAAAGCTACAGCTAATGACATGACAAAAAATGTTTGTAAACTATTATTAAAGGACGATTATTTCTACACGGAAAATGACAAAAGGTTTGCAGAGTGTCTCTACTATAAATCTGCAACCACATACAAATATCTCAGAAATACTTTGGAGTTAAAGCTACCATCGGTTTCTTCAATTTACCAATGGTCTCCAATTAAGTTCATTTTGCCTGGAACCAATAACATTTTGTTGAGTGAGCTTAGCAATTTATTCAACAATATGCCAGATTCGTCCCGTTTGTGCGTGCTAATGTTGGATGAAATCACAATCAGAAAGGATTTGACAGTTAATCCACTAACTGGTCGCGTCGAATGATACTGTGATACGGGAGCCGATAGATCCAACAAAATTGCAACTTCAGCCTTATTTTTTATGTTACGGGGAATAATTGGAAATTGGAAGCACGTATTGGATTATGTTTTGATAAATAACTCTACTAACGTAACTGACCTAGCTGAGTTAATTATAAATAATATAAAGGTATGCCAAGATATACTAAAATTAGACGTTGTAATGGTTACATGTGATCAGGCTACAACCAATGTAGCTGTCTACAAACATTTTGGAGTGACCCCGGAAAACCCGTACATATTAGTTAATGAAAAAAAGATTTTTTACAATTTGACCCTCCACATTTGACCAAATCTGTAAGAAACGCTTTCATTAAACACCAATTTGTTCATTCTGAATATGGAACAACCAATTTTAATGTCATTCGCAAAATGTATGATTTTGACAAAAACCAAACAGTGCGACTACTGCCACGTCTAACAAACTATCATATTGATCCAAATAATTTCCAAAAAATGAGTGTGAAATTGGCGATTCAAGTGATAAGTAACACGGTATCCTGCAGTTTACGAACAATTCTAAAAACAACACTGGGTCTGTTTGAAAATTATTTACCGAATGTTTTACCTACGGCAATAGTTATTGAACGATTCAATAACATTTTTGATTGCTTGAATTGTCGCAATTTTTCATCGAAAAACCCTCACGAGCAGCCGCTTAAAATAAAAGGCAAAACTTACGAATATTTAGAAAAGAGTTTAATTTTTTTAAATGAATTAAAAATTTCATCAAAAACCGAAAATTATTTTAAATTTGTCAAAGGGCTACAGCTAACAATATCTGCTCAATTAGAGTTGATGAAATATTTAAATTCAAAATATGGCATAGAATATATTTTAACCGGGAAGACCAACCAAGACGTGCTGAAGAATTTTTTTTTCGGCACTTAGAGGAAAAGCAGGATATAATTATATGCCGTCAAGCTACGAAATTGGGGTGCATTATGCTAACATCGTCGTGTGCAAAATAATTTTTAATTCCAAGTTATCTAATTGCCTACCCGACGATGCAGAAAATTTAAAATTAAACTGGAAGATTTTCAAAGCAGATTATGACGCGAGTTTAAAACAATCGAACACTGATGACTCCAATGTGGCAATGGAAGTTGATAATTTACCAGCTGAATTTACACTTTTTACGTCAAATGCAATATCATATTATGCGGGATATTGTGCATTTAAAAAAATTCAATGTGACAATTGCAAAAAAAAACTACTAAAGTCTGATTCTTGTATGGCAGCAAACGATACATTTATTTATGAGAAAAATTTTAAAAAGGCTAACTCCACTTTTGGTTCATTAAGTGCACCTTCAGATGAGTGGTTTGAAGTCTCAAAATTTTTGGCTCGTCTATTTGAAACCTGTTTCAATAAAAATGGTCATATTTCTAACATATGTGAGGAAATGAGCATAATGTGCATTTTATAAATAAAATCTCAGTATCCGCTATTTTTACCGGCAGAAGACGAAGAATGTTACAGTCATATTCATAAATTAATTATGTTTTACTTGTTGGTTCTTCTTCGGAAAAACTGCAAGTGGTTTGTGCTGAAGAAAACAAAAAATAAAAATTACAAAATAATCGACTTCCAAAAAAATTAAAAACTTTAAGCAATTAAATAAAATGAACCGGATATTTTATAAATTTCGTTTCTATTTCCCCTTCTTAGCGTTCCAAAGGTCAAGTTGCACTCTTGGGAAGATCTAAAGGTTACTAGTATTTTGAAGTTCCGTTCTCCAAATTGAAATAAACGACACGATATGATACAAATTGATTCCGTATCGATACGGTATTGAAATTAGAAAATGTTGATCTCGATAACCTGCTTCCATTAACCATTAATTTACATCAATAAATTAGATATATCATATATGTATATTACTTAGATTTGAAATTAAATGGGCCAAATACACATATACCCTTATTGTGCCAATCTAAGTAATGTTTTGCCTTCATCTTTTTATATAGAGACATTGGCCCATGCCACACGTGAAAAAAATGCCGCATTTTTCTTCGTTTCTTTCCCCGTTTACCTATGATACAAGTTTTAATTACGACTTAAACAAATTTTCTGTTCAACCACACAACTCAAACATAAATGAAATAAAAAATATTTCAAGGACATTTTTGACTCATTTTAGTTAAAATTTTATTTAAGAGAGAGCAGAACAAAACATTGGTAGAAAAAATGCCATAATACAAAAAACTTTCGTGTAGTATCAGCCATTGAGTAGAACATGTGCTACTCAATGATATAGATCTGAAAAAAGTGTCTATTAAATCAATTTTTATCATATCTCGTGGTATTTTATAATTTTCTGGGGTTCTTTTCTAAATCCTGGATTGGACTATAATTAGTTTTGCCTGATGAACAATTATATTTTTTTGGGATGAAATAATGCGCGTGAACTTTTCCTAAACCATTCCTAAAAAATAAAAATTAGGAATAGTTTAGCAAAAACTACTCAGTCCTATATAGAAATGCGAAGTTTTTCCTAAAACTAAAATACATTAACAACAAGTATTATTAACAAGTATTATTGAATATATTACACAAAAATAGATCAACTACACGATGAACGATTAATTCAATGATGATTCATAGCTATAGCTTGTTCAACAAATCTGATCAATACAGATTTTAATAAATCGGAACAAAAAAATTAATTTATTATTTAAGGCTGCGGGCCAATAGTTGGGTAAAAGTCGAACTGATCGAAAAATCTGTTCTAAATCTGATTTTTACCGTAGTAAACGATTTACCCGACTATTGGCCCGTAGCCTAAGTATAACATATAAGCTGTGTTTCATTGGGAAATAAAGTAATCGAGGCCAGTTTTCCATTTACCTCGTTTGCAAAATATTTGCTGTGTGTTCAGAGCTCCACTCAATATACATTTTTATCATTAGTTGAATAAAGAAAGAAATATAAACTGCCATAAATAATATTAGTTGCCATAAAATATACTCGGATCGATTATATTTTATGGCAGTATTTTTATTTTATGGCAGCATTTGCTAAAAAAAAAGACAAAAACGCACAGCAAAATTTTTACACGGTGGTATTCTTTTCTTGTCATACACACGAAAATTGTAATATACCAAACTCTTCTTTTTTTGCTGGGCCACCATTTTTTCATCATGTAAATCGCGCTTTAAAAAAATTAATTTAAATAAATCGAATCCAAGTTAAAATTATTACCAGAGAAAACAGCCAACTATGATGAATAATTTCTTTTTGGTACGATAAACTCATAAGCAAGCAAATCTAAATTCAAAACTGGCCTAGATTATTTTATTTCCTAAAGAAACACAGCTTATAATATAGTTAAAGTAGTATGGTTAAATTATTTATCTTGCGAAAATTTACTCTTCTCCGCTTAGGAAAACTTGAAAATAAGCATATCCAAAATATTGTCTCAGCTACATAGCTTCATTTTTTATTGTGTACTCGTAAAGTATTTGATTGTATTTGCATTCATAACTTTGCATTCCTAAACTATCTGAGAATTCGAAGGCATCAATAAGCGAATATTTGTAGATAGATATTGGTCAGTTTAAGCTATGCAAAAAATTTCAAGAAATTGATGCCTTCGAACTCTAAGGTAGTTTAGGAAAGCAAAATTATGAATGCAAAACGATTCAATTGAACTATATGTATTTTAATTCTTCGGTGACGTATTAGTTTGAATAATAATTTTAGAATAAAAATGATAATGTTAATTTTATTTATGATTTTATAAGCATGATTTTTCTTTATTAAAACTCTCGCTTGTTAATAACTGTAGTAGAAAGGTCCACTATTACTATCAAAGGATTTTTTAGTTTAGGAAAGTTTTAGAAAATTCTTCATCACCGTGATGAAACACTGGGATACCTTCGCACACATATAACCTAAACAGACACAAACTAGCTAATCGCGAATTCAAGATTACGTAGTTATTTTTTTCAGTCTTGTCAGCATACGAAGTCGCGAGATTCAAACGTCTTTGCCGTTGCTCCCTGGGTAACGCGAAATGAATCAGGCGTTGTAGTGGAGATGAGCAGGGAAAATACTGTATATAGACATGGTCACTACATGTCAGGGTGGGTTATTGGCGCCCTAAAACCAATACCAAACCAGCATCTATTCTCCAGGTTAGGAGCGGCTGAAGCGAGCGTATTCTAGGTTTCTTACATAAAAATAAAATTCAATTATCATTAATCTTTATATGATTTTCAGTCGTATACAATAACAACATCAACAACAATTTAATGTGAAATAATATAATTAACCTTCTCAATACTAAAATAATTAATTTTTATTTAATTTACTATCAAAACAATATTCTTGCATATATTGGGCTAAACATTCTATTTCGAATTTATGTAACAAAATTCTTCATTACAGTTGAACCGACGCATAACAAACTCTCATAAATTTCAATAATTTCAATTGATGAATACAGTTATAAGAAGATTTAGTTAGCGAGGCATTACTATATTTCTCAAGAACAAAATTCTTCATTACAGTTGAACCAACGGAAAACAAACTTTCATAAATTTCAATAAAATCCATTGATGAATACAGTTATAAGAAGATTTAGTTACCGAGGCATTACTATATTTCTCAAGTTATATGAAGATGAAATGAAAAAACAGTATTCAATATCCAATTACTATGGAAAAATTTTTGGGTTTAGGTATATCCAGAACCCCCCACTTTACACTACTAACGCATACGCTCACTTGTGGGCGTTTATTTTTATTAATAAAGTTGTATCCACTAAGCACTATGATTTGGGATGGTGGGTAGGGTCAGAACCGTTAGACTTTCTTCATATAATATGTGAACATCTATAAAGAGAAAGGATATGTTCCTTTTTTCTTGTATCTTTGGTTAAAAGCTATACACATATTTAGAAAGGACTTATAAATACTTGTATACTGTTGTGACATGAGGTCGTCTATAAAATTGATCCTTAATATTTTATTACAATTTACGGTGTCTGTGAATATAAATCAATTGGATAATTGAATTCTCATTTTTTGTTATGTAATAAAATATCGTACCTCCATACACAACCAATCATTGTTTCCATAAAAAAATTTAATTAAGACGATACGAGACATCCAAAACATGTACGTATACATAAAAATCCATTACATACCGACGACCATTTAATTTAATTTCCATTTCATTCACCCATAACGAAATAAAATTTCTAAATTTCTGCAACCTTACACAATTCGAACGTATTTTCTGACCATCCACATTCCATATTAACCGTAGCGCACAAAAATAACACAAAGACAGCATAACCACTTTGACATATGATACTTTGAAAGGTATATACCGTCGTATACAACATAAAAATCTAATTCGTAATTCTTCTTAATACAATAAAGAAATTTTTATGACATCCAGAACTTCGTGTAAAAGTCACACACACAGTGCGAGTGAAGAAAAGCCAACAAAAAAAGGAAAATGAAATAATTTTCTTTTGCCGTTTTATTTTATGTTCGTGTTTATCCATATTTGGATACCTTACAACCTTTATATAAACATACACACTAAACTATGGAAATAATAAAAATCGGTTCGTTGGACAACCAAACAATTTATTAAAGATGCAGATCACGAATTTCTAATCTAACAAACTCGAACATGTTCAATTTGATTTGCTTTTTGTAGTTGTACGTATACACGTTATGCACAAATATTTTGAAGAAAGGGTGGCAAAAGGGGTTAGACAAAAAAAATTGACAGAATATGTTAAATTGGACATCAATTGACTATATATATATATATAAAAGATTCATCTATCAATCATCCCTTTCTATTTAGAAAGATATTTTAATCAATTGATCCTTTGGATAATTTTTTTTTCATGTTGGTCCATCACATACACTATATATTTGTACGAAGTACATGTTTAGTCTTAGTCACGGCTGACGTACAAATTTTAAATCAAAAAGAAAATATTTAAAACAAAAATCCTTTTAGCACATTGATTTTTTGCAAAGCCGATAGGGATTATTTAGGTAACCCTACCAAATTTATTTTAGCTGTTATAACCGTGGAAAGAATTGCTATTTGGTCACAGTAATGCATGCATTACTGGGGGGGTCATTTCAGTCAACAACAAGCTTGAAAGATGCAACTACCACAGAAAAATACACCGTGCCATCCCTTAATGGTCAAACAAAATTATTCTCTCATTTTGCGACTCAAAAATTTGCAATAAAATTATTTCAATTTATTCTGATTTGGTTTCATGGTAAGGATTTACACAAAAAGCGGATACGAAATATAAATATTTAACAGAGTAACCATATGCGATGATTTGCCAAAATTATTAAATTTTACGTCCACACTAACAATGCAACGTAATTCCTGATTTAGTCAAGGGGAACCCTAGCTATATAAAAATTTTAAATTTTTTGAAGCAGATTTTGTGTTACGTAATGTCCTCAAGGATTTTAAAATTTTATTTTTTCTAGACCTGGTTAGCATGGTGCATGTGTTTTGAATTTTAAGATAGATTTATTATTCTAATTCTATATGTTAGTTGTTACTATTATTTTGACCGCCAGTTTACCCAGTTTATACATTATTCGATGATTGGGCATAATTTTAAATACAATTTACCATATTTTATCGGATTTTTATATCTTTTATTCAATTTTTAAAGGGTACCTAAACCTATGTCATCATAGTTGATTTACTACGTTAGCTATAAAGTTAATCTGTCACGTATATATACGCTGCAAATTATGAAACAAATAAATTCAGGCGTAATGTCGCAGTATTTGATATTTACAAAAAATGGATTAATTTTTGTTCCCGCATAAATACCAAAAAATCAATTTATTTTGACATAACATAATATTTTAACTTCATTTCTGTAGGGTATTCATATAAAAGACAAATATGAAAAATAGACGCATTACCACAAACTAATTTGTCACAAAGATCAAAACAAAACACTTGCATCACCTCAAATAACACAAAAAGTTGAGAACAATTTTTAGTTCACCCTTCAAAAGAAAACCCTAAAACATATTTTTCATCATAACTTCTTTGTATCCAAAGTCCATTTTAAAAAGACATACAACTATACCAAATATATATGGGGGAGGTTTTTTAAATAATTTTCTTTCGTGTTGGGCATTTTTTTTATTATTTAGTCGGATTTTCCGGTCTAAAATAGTAAATAAATGAAAATTTAATTTAGTTAAAATTTTGTTTTTATGTAATATTTTGCCGGCCATGATCCAATTTATAGTGTTTTGTTGTTTGTCAACTCTGAAAGATCAATCGAAATTAAAAAGCACAAAAGAGATATGATTTTCTAAAAAAATGTTGAAGGCATTTTCCTTTGAAACAGTTTTTGTTTAAATTTCCGTTTTCAACAAAAGTGTGACGATGGTCAAATAATATTCTGTTTTGTTTTCTGTTACATTTTCTAATTTTCCAACACACATCATCTAGTTTATCTAGAAAAAAATGCGTAGTAAATGAATGGGCCGGATACGTTTTGTTGATGATTTAAAATGTTTTGCGTGGAAATTTTTAAGAGTATACCATTTTTAATCATTTTTAGCAGAGTTAAATTGAGGGTGGAAATAAAATATTTCTTCTTTATATTTCAATTTATAGGAAAATAGTTGGTTATGTATCGTGGGGTGAAAAAAAAGGAATAAATGGTAATAAATTACGTAATTGAAAATTCATTTTAGAAATGTAAATGGAATTAGGTTATTGGGTGACACAGTTTTTTAACATCTGCAATACTTTAATAATGTTTTTATTATAGAGCAGTTTAATTTTTTTATATTACAAGCGTACCACCTACTATCCAATTCAAACCCCCAAAACCCATTTCACCGGCACCATCGCAATCATCACCCTATTACACCTCCATACCCACTTCCAAACACACACACACACACACACACACACACACACACACACACACACACACACACACACACACACACACACACACACACACACACACACACACACACCACCCACAAAAACCCTCATCCACCAACTCCCAAATTCCCACACCAAACCCAAAAAACCTCACTTCATCCCCTCCACCTCCCATACAGCCACAACTACCACCCCCATAACCACACCTACCACCCCCATAACCACATCATCCACACAAACACACATCCACACGAGATATATTTTTATTCCAAATTCACATGCTCTATGAAACCAAAATAGAATTTTAATCAATTAATTACAGATTTTAATCAATTTTAAGGAGCGGGGTTAACAAAACCCTACATATCTCCGAACACTCTAACCACAGAAATATCTAAGTCAATAGGGCTCAATAGGGCAATTAACTGGCATACACACAAGATATTTAAAATTAAATAAATGGACCACAAAATTAAAAGATCTAAATTCTCCAATGTCGAAGAACTATCTCGATTATACAAAATTTCAATTTTCTAAATTTCAATCTACACAAAACGATTTTATTAAAAGAAAAGTTGCTCGACCTAAACTGCAAAAATATACATATTTGTGTGGAAAAGTCTGATTATAAATTGGCAAAATTTATTATAGGAAATGACAAAAATTCGTGAATTGCTTCATCAAAAATAGCAGCAAATTCGCCAATGAAGAGATATGTACGAACGCCACAACCAAAATTATTAAAAGCATTGAAAACATATTCGGACGTTTTGGAAATAGGGGAATATAGAACTACAAAATTATGCGCTATATGTTATAATGAACACATCACGTCTCTGTCTACACATAGGTTTCAGTTTTGCCCAAAATGTAAAATCACTTGGAACAGAGACGTGAATGCTGGGAAAAACATATTGTATTTAGGACTATGCCAAGTTAATGAAAAAAATAAAGATCAAAATTTTTTCGCTTGGGCATTTCTCAAACGATTTATAGTTTCACTGATTGTTGTTCACTTTGTTGTGGTGATTGTTGTCGTACTAGCACTCGTGATGTTCCTCCTGTTACGGTTCTCGATTTTACACCGATTGAACTTCCATTGTTCCTGTTCGTGATGACTATAGACTTGGTTCGCGTATTTGTGGGCTCGAAACAGATAATTATACTTCATAGCGAGTACCAGGAAATTTTTGAAGACCATTGAACATACAATGAAATGAAACAAAATAATATAACAATAAAACATATGTATATTTATCTGTAATATTTTTTTCGAAAACTTCACTACAATTTTTTCTGAAAATTGGCATACTACCGGTGTAAAAAACGATCTAGATAGGTCACGAAATGATTGGTGTAAAATCATTTTCGGCTGTACCAGGACCATCCACTTTATACTACTGTAAAATATCCTGAACGCGACTAAAGGCGCAGATTCAGTTAGAATTTTACGGAGGAAAATGAAATGATTCACAATTTTGTCTTATTATTCGTGTCGATTATAGAATCCGCGGGAACGAATCGAATGAGGATTGGAAAATGCATATACAATAAAATGGAAAACAATTGCTCTCAATCAAAGTAGCCTAGACAATTTGTATTGATTTTCATACAAATCGTTTTTTTTTTGATTCCCCGTACAAACGCAATAAAATAATTGCGGATCTAAAACAAATTTTACTTTACT
Source organism: Nephrotoma appendiculata (assembly GCA_947310385.1). Taxonomy (NCBI): domain Eukaryota; kingdom Metazoa; phylum Arthropoda; class Insecta; order Diptera; family Tipulidae; genus Nephrotoma; species Nephrotoma appendiculata. The sequence goes on along the minus strand of OX371224.1, from coordinate 374,960,371 downwards.
AATTGTATATGAAAATCCATAGGAATTTCTATGATACTATGATTTAAAATTTTGTTTTATGTTTTTTTTATATGCATTTTTCAATACGCATTCGATCCACTCCCGCGAATTCTATAATCGACGTGATTATAGCTTTTTTGGCAAACATTCTGTAATTAAATATAATAAAAATGGCTCATCGAATTCCAGATGTTAAAACGAATATTAGTTCATTCTCCGGAGTGCGAGTTGGGACATGCCACAAATGAACTAATAGGACGAGGAGCCAGCACTGCAACTAACAATTACGAAACCTTTTCCATGTGTATGCAACCCAACATTGTATGTGGTCTGGCATGCCATTAAGGCATGACGCGGCGACACACATACGAAAAAAGTTTCACACAAAAAAAATCAAAGGAATACAGTTTACATCTAACTGTCGAGGGCAACATGGCAACATCAATGGCAAAAAACTAGTTCGATTTATAACATACTCGTATTATAACGATAACGGAAAATGTAATCTTATTATTGTAACATATAGCAAATATAAATTTCAAAAAGCAATTCTTTACAAAATAACTAATTTAGAAATTTTTTTATTTACTGTATTTTGCATATATGAGAATATTTGGGGGCCCTAACGCAGGAGGATGCGTGAGAAATATAATGAAAATATTTGTCCACGATAGAACTATAAACGATTTTTTGTGGACTGAAACAGGTGTTAGCCAGAAAAAACCATTTGTGCATACAGTAAAAAGAAATTCAATCTGCGATTTTATCGGCTATACGTGACAAATTTAAAAATTATATAGATCACGACAACATAACATTTTTAAAGTATTACCTAAAATCAGCTAATACCCGATTATTATATTATGTATGTCATTTAATTTAAATTTATTCTCGTTGACGAATTTTACTATAATTTTACTATAATTATAGTTTACTATAATAAGACACGGCTTCGGCTTACAGTGGAATCAAATCTAGGATTCTTTTACTTTTCCCATTCAATTGGATCAACAAACCTAGCCCAAAAAAATACGTTTATTCTCGGAAGCTCCTTCGACTGTTAATCATCTTGGATGGATATCTCCTGTTATGTTTTCTTTTATATTTGTGAACCTTAGTTGTGCTGCAGATTTACTGCTTGAATTTTCAGCATACTATATAATAAAATAAAATTAGAGTTAAAACAAATTAAAACCTTACAAATTTTGAGATTCATTCGTCACAAGCATGCCGAATATCACGGTTTTTGTGATGCGTGCAAGCCAGACTATGCGGTTGTCATATAATGTAGGGTGATGGAACTGTTGCAGTCAGCTTAATTAGTGCGAAAACAAAAGTGACTCCAATTAAACAAGTTCTCTTTTCAAGGTTAAGGTTATGTAAAGCTCATTTGTTGGCGAGATTATAGGACACGACCCAAAGTAACGCCTATCAACGGAACAATTGAATCACACTCATCCTAATTACAATCCAGCAGATCATGATTCTAGAGCATTAGTCGTCGGGTAGCAATTAATTCGCTTGAAACAAAGTGGAACGATTCACCATGGCTGTAAGGATTCGATTGCCATCCCCGTTTCTAGCTTAGAGCCAGTTAATAAAGATATTTCATATTCTGCGAGAGTACGAGCGATGCAGATAGGTGACCGGCTAAAATAAGCAATCTGCAAATAACCAATTCTAACGACATATTAACTGAATTAACAAAAAAAAAATTTGCTTTACAACAAATTAAATGGGGTACTAAGTTCCTACGTATTGCAAAATTGTCTTAAAAGTGTATGCGAAATATCAACTTAACGACCCAGGAAATATCAGGAGTAGAGAACAAATTATTGAAATGGATACACCACAGCGAGTACGAGCAAGAATACGAAAACTTTACCAAAATTAAAACCATTAGTAGAAAGAGAGTTGTAGGCTTGCAGGACGCCTTAACAACATGGACAGTCAATAAAAGACACACATTCATGCTGAATAATTCAAAATCCTTATGCAGATTAATTTCCTTCTTTCAACAGAAAGATCTTTATCTGTTTCCCTTACATTCTATCTAACTAAACAAAAAATTTAAATTATACGTAGTCGCAATCACATCAGATGCATAAGTCAGAAAAGCTGAAAAACAGATACGATGTAGTCAGTAAATGGGGTGGCCTACAGGGATATCAGATTATTAAGCAAATGTGGTGTTGATTATGCGGAGCCCAAATAATATGCGTCGAAACGGAGAAGAAGAGCAAAACTAACCAAGCGATGCATCGCCATATTTATGAGCAAACGCAATCCACGTGGATCATCAGCAGTTTAACCTCTCAGACACATTTATAGCAACGATGAAACCATTTCCGGCTATAATAAGTATACATCAAGACATATTTACAGTGATAATGGCAACGCTACAGCGCTTGTAGGAGCTGACCGAAAGTTAAAAGACATTCCCACAACCAAACCACATTTTATTCAGTCGTGCTTTCCAAGGTATTAATTACGTTTTAATACAATTTAACTTTAGGTTATGTTTATACTTCTCGTATAGTAGTTCAAAAGCTTCTTTCAATTGAGAAAAATTACCTCGATGGATGTATATTCCGCAATGGTTTGCGTTTTTATTCATTGAATATTGTTTAGATTGAATACAAGTATCGAATTTTGAGTTCGAGGTGATTTACCAAATTGGTAGAAATGAAAAACAAATAATTTTGGAAAGGCGTTTGCTAAGTTTACCGGTTTCTGTAATTTGTGCTATAATGGTTGAAATCCATTGTTTAGCGTTATTGTTAACTTTTGTCACTTATAAAATTGAATTAAATTGCATAATGAAAAACACTTGTAAAAATTTCCTTATAGTGACAATATTTATTTGTTTTCGGGAATATCGATTTCGAAATTAAATTTCTTCTTCAGTTCTCTTCTTCTTAATAACACAAATGCAAAGACAACAACGTATACTGTTAAAGGACAAACTGAATACCAAAACCAACAATATGTATATGACCTAATTATAGCCAACAACAACTACAGTTGGAGGAGCCTAACAAATTAGACCTAAGACTAGTATATAAGCAGCATAATTTTAAGAAAAGTGTAATAGTTGTAGAAAAGGAACTGAAGAAGAAATTTAATTTCGAAATCAATATTCCTGAAAACAAATAAATATTGTCACTATAAGGAAATTTTTACAAGTGTTTTTCATTAAGCAATTAAATTCGGTTTCTATAAATTACACTTTAGACAATAAGGTTATATATGTATTACATATTGTCTTAGAAGAAAATATTCGGTAGAATTCAAGTTTTCTGCTTTAGTGGTATTGCGTGATACTAGAAGTGTTGCTTGTTAATTTTCACTGTTAACTTGACAAAGTGAAAGAACATTTCAGAAACACTGATATCGTTTCTTGCAAGTTAGTAAGCTTCAACATGCTGTTCCAACTTTAGACATGTCATTATAACTTTCGGGAGAAGTAAGTCCATAAGTGATTTTTTATATCATAGGTGAAAATTTTCAGGATACTATAGCCGTTTCATTATGTTTCGTTTTATATTAGTTCCTAATACATATTAATTTTCAGCTCCCCGAATTAAAAAAGGCTGACTTAAAAATGGTGTTTTTATTAAATTGTTTTTTTAATTTTAAAATTTACTAATGGTACTCTCTATTGGACATGTAAGTCCAAACCATTCAATTATTGCAACTAATGCTTTCATTAATGAAAATATAAAACAAACTTAAATTTGCAAATTGACATGACTTAAAAAAGGTCCCATTTTTTCATATAAAAACACTATTTTTAATTGAACCTTTTTAATTTCAGCTTTTTTAATTCAGGGAGCCTTAATTTTCGATGTAGTTCCATTTGTTTGCTTCATATTTGCTGTGTTTCTTGAAGTTTGATATAATCCGGCTCAGTTCATGTTTCATGAAACAACGCAAAGGCGCTTACGAGGTTTCAAATCAAAATTTTTGATCTAAAATAAAATTTGCATCAGGTTTTCTATATACAGTTTGAACTGATCCGGATCAATGGACGCCATGAAACACGCCAATTAATTAGTTTTCTAGGTCTAAAGGATCTTTTCTTTTAAGTTGCCTGATATTGACCTCCACAATGTTTCCCGAAGTAGTGTGGTGGGATGCTGTTCTAACTTAGAGTAGAATTTGTCCTTCGTAGTATTTAGTCGTAGTATATTTGTCCTTCATCCTTCGTAGTATTTTTAATTGCATTCAATGCAAATTTATAATGTTTGAAGCACAAGCTGAACCCTACAATTGTATTTCATAAGTGATGTGTTTGAGTATTATTTTGTACAACAAGATTTTATAGTTTAGACAATTATAGTTTCTCTCCATACCAAATTTCTATCTAAAAGTAGACCTACATATTTAATGTTTTCGCAATGGCGTAGATTGAAGCTATTTATTTTTATCGGAGGACATATTTTATGTATGAGTCGAGGTTTGATGATCTTCTCTAAGGCTAAACTGGTGTTTCGGTACAATAATTTGCTCTTACAGAATTGGTTTAAGTTTTTAAAGAAAAATTTTTCCGGTAAGCTTTGACCTAGTTGGCAGTCGATTACTATTGTTTCATCTTCATCAGGTTTATGGATGATTATGATCTGCGAATTTTTCCAATTTCCCGGAAAACTTTCAGTTTTCATTATATATCTTTGAAAATGTATTTTATTAATGTGATACATGCTTCTAGAAGATCATTAAGTATTTATCAGCGAATTAAATTATGACTAGCTGCGTTTTCTTACTAGCTGCTGTTTTATGTTCGCTTTTCATTATTTTAACCCCACGCCATTTATATGTAATTGGTTGAAATTCTGAAGCATCGATTTATTAAGGTAGCAGTTCCCAGAGTGGATTATTCCCATTTGGAATAAATACCTTAACTAAATGGTGGGCGAATATATTTACTTCATCTGCAATGCTTTTTGCCCAGTTTTGACCGGAGAGGTTGAATCGAAGGATATGATTGCATAGTCTGTTTCAGGTTTTTTATAGCTTTATTTAATTTTGACTTCAGTTCCGATGATCTATGGAATTGCCATTGCATATAGCGCATTCCTGAATGATACGGTATGTCGTTTGTACCTTTTCTCTTCCAGTAAAAAAATATTGAAACGGTTGATGACACTCCTATATCTAATTAATTTGGCTGTGATTCGTTCGCGGCTTGGCTTTAGAAGCTCATGAGATGAAACCCGCCATGTTGGTTATTTCAACGTTAAATTTAATTGAGTTATAAAAATGTTATCGCTTGTTCAACATAATATTAGAATAAGTTTAGAATTAAATTTGAAAGGGCTCGTTTTTTCTAACAAATCTTTATAACGAAAATATTTAATGTTTAAAATCCACCGAAAAGTCAGGAAATTTTGCGATCGTAAATGTAATAAATTGTCACTTTTATCTTCAACCAAAAATTATTAATTGCTGCAATTTGTGTTCAATTGTATAAAAAGGGTTGAAGATTCGCAACAATAAACATTAAAATAAATTTCCCCGAACAAAATTAATTAAAAATACAACGACGTTCGTGAAGCAAGAAAAATCTCCTCAATTCATATATTTTTGGTAATCCTTTACAAAATTTTTTGTGTGTGTCGTATTTTTCATAATAATTTTCCTATCTTCTATATACTTTTGTTTTTGTATATATCTATAATTATTCTCATTTTATATTCTGTGATTTTTTGTTATTGGGTTTTTTTAATTTCGAGTTCGTCATCAGTTGTTTGGCAGCTTTTCAGTTTAATAATCATAATTTATTGTTTCGGGTGGAAATGAATTTGTTTGTACGAGAGACGAATGTAAAAAAAAATGGAAAATTATAGTTACAAGAGCTTCGAGCATATTTTTAACGCGGTGTTCGTTATGGGTGTGGAAAGTATACAATATATAATTAAATCACTGCCATATGATTACATCAATATTTAAATATTGGTGGTTTATTATTGTATTTAACTAGTTCTGTATTGTTACAATACGCTGGAATAGATCCGCGTGTGGTAATGCAAATTATATGAACACATCAACAAAATCTCAGCACAATTCCACGAATTACTTAAATAACATAACAATCACACTTGATTTACAAACAAAACAAAACACCTTAAACCAAAAAAAAATATATTTAAATTATGTGTTAATGTAAACACAGAAATCTCACGCTTTCTCCAAACCACGAAACAAAAAAAAAGTTTTCACACATCCCTAACCCCTTGTATTTTACTTACACCACAATTTAAATGCACAGTATTTTGGTTTGTTTTGTTTCATCCTGCAAATAAAATCAAATATACAAAAGATCAAGTCCTTTTTCCAGGAGATTTTTTTTTTAAATTTAATTTTTGGTTGTCTTGTGTATGCTGTGCTGTGCTATATCTGCTGTTGTGATTTGACAAAATATAAATTCAGAAAATACATTCACCCCTTAGGGCTAGAAATGATTTTCTTTTGGAACAAATCTCATTTTGCTGCTTCTTTTCGGTGAGTTACAACCAACATTGACACAATACGTTTCTTCCATTTATAGCTACATCTCTTATAATGTATTTTGGATGTTCTTGCGTTGTACTTGATTCTTTTCATGTTTCAGAAAATTTCAGGATAACAACGGTGCCAAAACATATTTTGGGTATGTGTGTGTGTTGTCTTGTCACTACTCATGTTCATGAGTTGGATTTTTTTTTATTTTATTATTTATGCTGTTTGTTTTATTATTATTAGAAATTATATGTATGAGATTCTGACATGTCTTGTGACTTCTTACCATCCTGGAAAAATGTTCGTAATAAAAAATGTTAACTTGTTTTATTCGCTTGAAGAAATAAAACGTATAATATACACATACATAAAACAGCAAAATTGACAGAATTTTTGATGTTGCAGTCGCGCAAACAATCTAATTTAAAGATTTTACAGTATTGACTCAATTTTATATAAGAGTTTCACACCACATACATTTTAGCTTGCCGGCGGGCATTCAAAAACATATGTGAAATATTTCAATTATTTGGAAGACGTAATTAGACATAGTCAAAGGCATAACAAAATGACAGTGGCGATCCCTATTAAACTGTTCTTTATAGATTTTGAGAGGACTTAAAATTGCTAAATCCACTTCTCAGTAGGAACTCTTTAACTATTTTATATCAATAAACTATTCCTTAAATTTAAAAGGTCCCCGTTAGAGTAAAGTTTTCTACTTAAAATTTTAAATCACGTGTATTAAATTATTTTATATTTCTATATGCCATAATAAATTTTCGTATCATACTTTATATTCGTTCACTTCGTAACCTCAATATATATGTAAAGATTCTTAGTGGGTTGTAAATAAATTGCTTATTTAAGTATATAAAGTTTCCATATATCTTGTTTTAGGCACCGCGATCTTATAAAATGAACGAGTTCCTTGCGTTTATGATTTTGTCATCAAAATACCTTGAGGTCCTCTCATCTTACGAACGTTTATCAAATTATAGTTTATACTGTTTAAAAATCAATTTGCAGGCTAAACTAACCATTCAGCTAAATTGAATGGGGTTCTGAGTACCATAACAATTTTTTTTGACCAATATATTTCAGTTTGCTCTTAAAATCCACGTTACTGCTTGCGGCCATAAGAAAGAACAAGTATACACTAGAAAACAATCCAAATTTCACCAAAAAATGCGGGAAATTTTAAAATTTTATCGGCATTGTTGTTTCAATTAAAATAACAATTGACTTTGTCCCATCTAACTTAAAACATCAATGTGTAACCTGTCCAAATTTTTTTTTTGTTGAATTTCCGGTTCAAAATGATCATTTCATATTTTGAAATTCGACCACATTGTGCTTCGAACCTGAATTGCAGGCGAACGAGGCAACATATTAAAGCAAACTAAACGTTGAACTACTCATAAATACATTGATAATTAAAAATAAATTAAACATTCGGAATCCATGACTATGAATTTTATACGTTCAAAAAAAGTAAGGCGTCCATGACTATGAATTTATACGTTCATAAAAAGTAAGGCTAATGTTTTTTCGCAAAAAATTGAAAACTTTTTTTGTTGAAAAATTCCGGTTCAAAATGATTATAGGTACAGTATACAACACGTTGAGCACGAAAATACCGGTAGGATACATAAGGAAAGCGGTGATTGTTGGAAGTTTCGTATTTTGAAATTTGGCCACATTGTGCTTTGAACCTGGATTGCAGGCGAACGAGGCAACATATTGAAGCAAACTAAACGTTGAACTACTCATAAATACATTGATAATCAAAAATAAATTAAGCATTCGGAATCCATGACTATGAATTTTATACGTTCATAAAAAGTAAGGCTAATGTTTTTTCGCAAAAAATTGAAAACTTTTTTTGTTGAAAAATTCCGGTTCAAAATGATTATAGGTACAGTATACAACACGTTGAGCACGAAAATACCGGTAGGATACATAAGGAAAGCGGGGATTGTTGGAAGTTTCGTATTTTGAAATTTGGCCACATTGTGCTTTGAACCTGGATTGCAGGCGAACGAGGCAACATATTGAAGCAAACTAAACGTTGAACTACTCATAAATACATTGATAATCAAAAATAAATTAAGCATTCGGAATCCATGACTATGAATTTTATACGTTCAAAAAAAGTAAGGCTAACCATCACGTTTTTTCGCTTAAAATTGAAAAAAATTTTTGTTGAAATTCCGGTTCAAAATGATTATAGGTACAGTATACAACACGTTGAACACGAAACTACCGGTAGAATGCATAAGGAAAGCGGTGATTGTTGGAAGTTTCGTATTTTGAAATTCGGCCACATTGTGCTTTGAACCTGGATTGCAGGCGAACGAGGCAACATATTGAAGCAAACTAAACGTTGAACTACTCATAAATACATTGATAATTAAAAATAAATTAAACATTCGGAATCCATGACTATGAATTTTATACGTTCAAAAAAAGTAAGGCTAGTCATCACGTTTTTCCGCAAAAAATTGAAAACTTTTTTTGCTGAAATTCCGGTTCAAAATGATTATAGGTACAGTATACAACACGTTGAGCACGAAAATACCGGTAGAATGCATAAGGAAAACGGTGATTGTTGGAAGTTTCGTATTTTGAAATTCGGCCACATTGTGCTTCGAACCTGGATTGCAGGCGAACGAGGCAACATATTGAAGCAAACTAAACGTTGAACTACTCATAAATACATTGATAATCAAAAATAAATTAAACATTCGGAATCCATGACTATGAATTTTATACGTTCAAAAAAAGTAAGGCTAGCCATCACGTTTTTCCGCAAAAAATTGAAAACTTTTTTTGCTGAAATTCCGGTTCAAAATGATTATAGGTACAATATACAACACGTTGAGCACGAAAATACCGGTAGGATGCATAAAGAAAGCGGTGATTGTTGGAAGTTTCGTATTTTGAAATTCGACCACATTGTGCTTCGAACCTGGATTGCAGGCGAACGAGGCATCATATTGAAGCAAACTAAACGTTGAACTACTCATAAATACATTGATAATCAAAAATAAATTAAACATTCGGAATCCATGACTATGAATTTTATACGTTCAAAAAAAGTAAGGCTAACACCATCACGTTTTTTCGCAAAAAATTGAAAACTTTTTTTGTTGAAATTCCGGTTCAAAATGATTATAGGTACAGTATACAACACGTTGAGCACGAAAATACCGGTAGAATGCATAAGGAAAACGGTGATTGTTGGAAGTTTCGTATTTTGAAATTCGGCCACATTGTGCTTCGAACCTGGATTGCAGGCGAACGAGGCAACATATTGAAGCAAACTAAACGTTGAACTACTCATAAATACATTGATAATTAAAAATAAATTAAACATTCGGAATCCATGACTATGAATTTTATACGTTCAAAAAAAGTAAGGCGTCCATGACTATGAATTTATACGTTCATAAAAAGTAAGGCTAATGTTTTTTCGCAAAAAATTGAAAACTTTTTTTGTTGAAAAATTCCGGTTCAAAATGATTATAGGTACAGTATACAACACGTTGAACACGAGACTACCGGTATAATGCATAAGGAAAGCGGTGATTGTTGGAAGTTTCGTATTTTGAAATTCGGCCACATTGTGCTTTGAACCTGGATTGCAGGCGAACGAGGCATCATATTGAAGCAAACTAAACGTTGAACTACTCATAAATACATTGATAATCAAAAATAAATTAAACATTCGGAATCCATGACTATGAATTTTATACGTTCAAAAAAAGTAAGGCTAACACCATCACGTTTTTTCGCAAAAAATTGAAAACTTTTTTTGTTGAAATTCCGGTTCAAAATGATTATAGGTACAGTATACAACACGTTGAACACGAGACTACCGGTATAATGCATAAGGAAAGCGGTGATTGTTGGAAGTTTCGTATTTTGAAATTCGGCCACATTGTGCTTCGAACCTGGATTGCAGGCGAACGAGGCAACATATTGAAGCAAACTAAACGTTGAACTACTCATAAATACATTGATAATTAAAAATAAATTAAACATTCGGAATCCATGACTATGAATTTTATACGTTCAAAAAAAGTAAGGCTAACCATCACGTTTTTTTACAAAAAATTGAAAACTTTTTTTGTTGAAATTCCGGTTCAAAATGATTATAGGTACAGTATACAACACGTTGAACACGAGACTACCGGTATAATGCATAAGGAAAGCGGTGATTGTTGGAAGTTTCGTATTTTGAAATTCGGCCACATTGTGCTTTGAACCTGGATTGCAGGCGAACGAGGCAACATATTGAAGCAAACTAAACGTTGAACTACTCATAAATACATTGATAATCAAAAATAAATTAAACATTCGGAATCCATGACTATGAATTTTATACGTTCAAAAAAAGTAAGGCTAACCATCACGTTTTTTTACAAAAAATTGAAAACTTTTTTTGTTGAAATTCCGGTTCAAAATGATTATAGGTACAGTATACAACACGTTGAACACGAGACTACCGGTATAATGCATAAGGAAAGCGGTGATTGTTGGAAGTTTCGTATTTTGAAATTCGGCCACATTGTGCTTTGAACCTGGATTGCAGGCGAACGAGGCAACATATTGAAGCAAACTAAACGTTGAACTACTCATAAATACATTGATAATTAAAAATAAATTAAACATTCGGAATCCATGACTATGAATTTTATACGTTCAAAAAAAGTAAGGCTAACCATCACGTTTTTTTACAAAAAATTGAAAACTTTTTTTGTTGAAATTCCGGTTCAAAATGATTATAGGTACAGTATACAACACGTTGAACACGAGACTACCGGTATAATGCATAAGGAAAGCGGTGATTGTTGGAAGTTTCGTATTTTGAAATTCGGCCACATTGTGCTTTGAACCTGGATTGCAGGCGAACGAGGCAACATATTGAAGCAAACTAAACGTTGAACTACTCATAAATACATTGATAATCAAAAATAAATTAAACATTCGGAATCCATGACTATGAATTTTATACGTTCAAAAAAAGTAAGGCTAACCATCACGTTTTTTTACAAAAAATTGAAAACTTTTTTTGTTGAAATTCCGGTTCAAAATGATTATAGGTACAGTATACAACACGTTGAACACGAGACTACCGGTATAATGCATAAGGAAAACGGTGATTGTTGGAAGTTTCGTATTTTGAAATTCGGCCACATTGTGCTTTGAACCTGGATTGCAGGCGAACGAGGCAACATATTGAAGCAAACTAAACGTTGAACTACTCATAAATACATTGATAATTAAAAATAAATTAAACATTCGGAATCCATGACTATGAATTTTATACGTTCAAAAAAAGTAAGGCTAACCATCACGTTTTTTTACAAAAAATTGAAAACTTTTTTTGTTGAAATTCCGGTTCAAAATGATTATAGGTACAGTATACAACACGTTGAACACGAGACTACCGGTATAATGCATAAGGAAAGCGGTGATTGTTGGAAGTTTCGTATTTTGAAATTCGGCCACATTGTGCTTTGAACCTGGATTGCAGGCGAACGAGGCAACATATTGAAGCAAACTAAACGTTGAACTACTCATAAATACATTGATAATCAAAAATAAATTAAACATTCGGAATCCATGACTATGAATTTTATACGTTCAAAAAAAGTAAGGCTAACACCATCACGTTTTTTCGCAAAAAATTGAAAACTTTTTTTGTTGAAATTCCGGTTCAAAATGATTATAGGTACAGTATACAACACGTTGAGCACGAAAATACCGGTAGAATGCATAAGGAAAACGGTGATTGTTGGAAGTTTCGTATTTTGAAATTCGGCCACATTGTGCTTCGAACCTGGATTGCAGGCGAACGAGGCAACATATTGAAGCAAACTAAACGTTGAACTACTCATAAATACATTGATAATCAAAAATAAATTAAACATTCGGAATCCATGACTATGAATTTTATACGTTCAAAAAAAGTAACGCTCATCACGTTTTTTCGCAAAAAATTGAAATTTTTTTTTGTTGAAATTCCGGTTCAAAATGATTATAGGTACAGTATACAACACGTTGAACACGAGACTACCGGTATAATGCATAAGGAAAGCGGTGATTGTTGGAAGTTTCGTATTTTGAAATTCGGCCACATTGTGCTTTGAACCTGGATTGCAGGCGAACGAGGCAACATATTGAAGCAAACTAAACGTTGAACTACTCATAAATACATTGATAATCAAAAATAAATTAAGCATTCGGAATCCATGACTACGTTTTTTCGCAAAAAATTGAAAACTTTTTTGAAAATGTCGACAATGTCGTAAATTATTCATAATCAGTAGATATTAACAGAAGATTTAAAAATTTTGGGGACCTAAAAATTATACAAAAAAAGAAATCGATTAAATATTTTTCCTCTCAATAGCCGGCGAAAATTTTGAATAATATAAAGATTTTCAAAGCAAACCGTATTCCGATTGGGGAAATTTCTACCGATTTCAAAAATACGCCCCAGGTCAGATTTTTTTACATAAAGAACTTCCCTGAACAAACAACTGCCACTTACCAAAAGTTCATCAATTTTGATAGAGAAAATGCCGTATATATAGTATTTGTGTAGTGATTCCACAATTGTTTGGCCTTGGATTGGAACCTTGTGGGAAACAGAGTTTCAAGCAGCAGAAATTCTTCAGTGCATTATGGCCGAGCTACCATTCAGTAGGGTCACATTTTTTAGGCCTTTCTTATCGGCTGGTGTCGATTATGCTGGACCAATTTACGTTCAGAAATCAAAGCGTAGAGGTCTAAAACCTATTCATATGCTTGCTGTTATTCTGTTTATTGATTCATTCATTGCAGTGTAGCGTTCCGGCAGTTTATATCAAGTCGTTCTCTTAAATTATAAGTGACAACCTATCAAACTTCGTTTGGGCAAAACTGACCCCACATCTTTGAATTATTCGACGTTGTAAATGATAATGCAAATTCTAATTTTATTGGATAGTACTAGATTACTCGAAAATTTTACCCACCATATGAGACCGCAGTTGTGCTTACAAAATACCACTTTAAAAGAACATCGTCGGAGGCTCTACTGACCTGTGGAGAAATGATAACTCTTTTGATGCAGACTAATACGATCCTCAACTCACGACCTATTTATGTTAATGCAGACGACGACCTCAACCCATTGAAACCAGCACATTCTTTATTGAGTACACCTACTTACATGACCTGGCACCATTCATCTTAAATTGACCAATGATCACGATGGTAATACTATCAGAGACTGCGACAACAATTCTGTAAAAACAAGATTTTGTTTCATAAACATCTTTCGTAGGTTTGTGTGATACCACATTCTTCTCTTTGATGTTTCGGATTATGATTTAGCGGATTGTTACCATTTCACCCATGTTGTGAAAATGTTTCTTCGATTATCGCCTGTTACAGTTGTTCGAGTTTTTCCTGCTCTTGCGGGTGCCTAACACAAGATTCAAATGATGAGAAAAAAATATTGATTAATTTAGCCTAGAAGTATGTCGCAATTGTGATGAGATACACTGACATATATTTGGTTACGTTGATTACTCCCGGTATTACAATGTCTTAACGTCGATGCATTACAATTCTAAAAGCATTTAGTAAGTGTATCGAATGTAATTCACACATACGCTGCATCTGCAAACGACAAAATTTTTCTAATACGTGGTGCTGATTAGGGAAGAGAGAAACCTTTTGCTGTTGAGCAACAGAATATAGCCCATATTGACGTTCCAAACCGATTAACAATCGCAGGTAAAATAAAGCTAAAAAGGCTGTACTCGCTAGAGCAGCTAAGCTAATATATAGCTCAAAAAAGTGCAAATGGTGTAAGACGGAAGTTCTGAAATTATTTGCTCAGATTTAATGTAGTCTAACAAATTACGGAACGTATGAGTAATTTGTTAGACAACATTAAATCTGAACAATATGAGGATCCATCTCACGATGAATTCCCTAATTTAGCACTCTTCTTATACAGAAGAAAAACATCGTAGAACCGTATTTTTGATCATATTTTTCATTCATCTTGGCGAAACGAAGTTAAGTTTGATGAATTGAAAGTGGCAGCGATGTGATTTATCTGCAAGAAGGAAGAAAGCTTGAAATGTGAACTATCGCACTATCGATATGGGTGGTTCTGTATACCTGTATACCTGTATATCTGTATACCTAGCAGAGAAAACATTCAATTCAATTTTATTGGGGTCAGAATTCCTAATTTTATTGGGGACAGAATAATTATAGTTATAATGTTTTAAGTGAATTTATGAATTATTTTGATTGTTGGTTACATTTAGGAGAAAGATTAAGGCATTTTTTAAGTAATTTTCGCTTAACATATGATATTTTGTGCCAAAACTCAAGTTGGGAACTAGTAATAGGTAATTGCGAGGCTTATAACGCAATTTTCGTTAGAATTAAAAACACAAAAATTATACGATAGGTTTATGTTGCTTATATTATGAGAACGTGTCACTTACTAAAATACTACTCACTTAATTGGATAGGTGACAAAAAACGGAATTTTACCGATATAATTAATAAACAACATTATACATCACGCCCGTATCCAGATCTCAACCCATAACTGCTATGTTAGTATGCTAACATGAGGCTTACACCGTGCAGATGCTGTATTGTAATTGGGTGAATTAATTTATGTGATATTTGAGTGAATCAAGAAAAATGTAAATGATTTATAGGATGGTAAACAATAAAAACTTCTACTGCTGTATGGTTGTAAGTACGATACCTTTAGAACAAAATATTGATTTTATTGAATCAAATAGGATGAAGATTCCTTACTGCAATTATAACTGATTGAAACCGTTCCATAGTATAACATTGTGCTTTTATATTGCCAGTCGGATTCGAATTCCGCAGTAATTTTAAAAGAAAATTGTTCCGGGATACAACACTGTTGAAATTGCTTTGTAACATCATTAGCATCAGATCATTACCAGATACTATGGATGATTATAGGATAATAATAGGCTAACCAAATTCGCTATTAAACAATTTTGGAACGTCTCCTTTCTAAGTAAAACGATGGGTTCTGATAACTTGTAGAAAATGTTAGCAGAACCTAGCTAATTTTAAGCGCAAAACAAGCTCTATCGACGTACAAATAATTAAAGACCTTTTATGACCTAATAAAATGGGTACAATTATGAATTTTTATTGGAGCATTTGATTAAGCCACAACGAGCCTTTAATTAGTGGTATTCAGTAGATCTTGTTGTGCGTTCTAATTTTGGTGTTGACCCTATTTTAGATTTGGGTTCTGATAGCATTGAAATTGAAAATTTTTATACTACCCTCAAAATGAGTTGAGTACACAAATTTAATGGGGGAACTTATTTGTCTAAAAATAGCCTTTCCAAGTAGTTTTAAATAATTTTTGATATGGATTCTGCTAACTTATTCTAAAGCTAGCAGAACCCATCGTTTTAATTGAAAGGGATGGAGGTCAAAGAGAAAAGGTCAATTATGAGAAAGTGATTAATGAATGAATTGATTACCCACTAAACATTAAAAAATGGCCTTTTACCCATCCACATATGCAGATCATATATATTTCATGTTTTCCACCCCTCGTCAAAAAAACAAACTACTTTCAATCTTCAAAGTCAATATTTGAATCGTAATTGTAGTTAATTCCTCGTAATTATGGTATTCGACGTTATAAATCGTGAATAAAGAACAAAAGGGACCAGCTCTATATACCTAACGCGTATAATTACAATGAAAATTACCATCATTATAATAAACCGTAACACACGTGTGTCAAATTAACC
This sequence comes from Nephrotoma appendiculata, assembly GCA_947310385.1. NCBI lineage: Eukaryota > Metazoa > Arthropoda > Insecta > Diptera > Tipulidae > Nephrotoma > Nephrotoma appendiculata. The sequence goes on along the minus strand of OX371224.1, from coordinate 374,944,031 downwards.
ACCGAAACTAAATAAAAAGACGAGCTGAATCACCATAACACGAACTATGTGGCACCCCTAAATCTTACGATGGCGCGTAATTATTTATAGGTAAAAGAATCCTTAAAACCAAATCCGTGTTTATATCATTCAGCGCAGAATATCGTCACCCTTAAATATGAAAATTAAGATAATTACGGACAAATATAAATCATTTTTGTAAAATTGATTTCCGATTGTACAGCAGATTGTACATATACAAGACAATCCCTTAGAATTCTTATGTTTAGCTTATATAGTAGTATGAAAATACGTAATTACATAAATACCCCTTAACACTTAAAGTATATTTTCTACTATGAGGAAAAAACGTAAAAATTAGAAACCAAATCAGGAAGTGTAAAACAATTTTCCAAAAATAAAAAAACATGAAAATGCACCGAAAAACTTGGGAAAGTTTTACGTCTTACAGCCATACAAGAAAACCAAAAAATTGAATAAAGTTTCTAGTTTTATCTAGTTAAGTTTAGAGAACTTAGAAGAATTACATTTTTTATGTTTATGTAGTTGGAAAATTTAATTATAGAAATTCTTGTTTTATATTTAATGTTTAAACATATATAATTATAGAATTATAGTAATTTGTTTCACAACGGATAAACATATGTTAGAATTTGTTCTTAACTAATCCATTACATTAATATTATGCTTTACGAATTTTGGGCGATCGATGGATTCATATAGGGATTTTGCAAATTAAAAGATTCCCAAACTTTACAAACACCAACACTGTTCTCAACGAATTATCTCCCTAAGCCAGGCTTATTTCTGTGACACCTCATTTAATTGACGACTGTAAACTGTACCGCGACTCAATAAATCAATAATTTAGGCGCGTTGCAGAATTCTTCATATTATCAAATCTTCCGGCTCCTTAGTATTGAATCAAGAAATTTTTTATCGAAATCGGCTCATCGGAAGTGGCAGCATCCATTAGAGCTTTTTAGGTTTTAGCAAATATTATCAAAAATCTATCGCGCTCGATTTAACGGACCCTCGATTTAACGGACAATTTTTTATTTTCCATTTTTCAGTTACCGATTACGATGGCTAGATTCGGGGATTTTTAAATTATTTTGGAAGAAATTCTGGCATATGGCCACCTGGAACGGAACTCGATTAATTCTTAACCGATTATGATGTGATTGGATTATGCTGGATGGAAATGGGATAATTAAATGATTTTTGAAAATAGTTCTGGAATATTTCCATCTGGGGTTTGTTTGATGGAAATGGGATTCTTAACTGATTTGTGAAAGAAGTTTTGGGATATGGCCACCTGGAACGGGACACGGCTATCTCTTAACCGATAATGATGGAATTCGGCACGTTGGATAAATATGGGATTAAAAAATGATAAACTGCTGTACTCGCCAGATAATGACAAACCGAATCATAAAAGGAGTGAAGAGTGTAATTATTGGTTGTTTTATGGAATTTACTCCCAGACCATTTATGCTGTAGCTCAGCTGTCTTGTATTGCAAGTAGCTCAAAAGTATAAATTTCCACTTGATTCGAAAGGTTCTGGGAACCTCAAGGTCTTAGAAGACATCATATTCCATGTTCCCGTGAACAGTTTTCATGGTCGTTGTTGATAAGAATTCTATAAATGTATCAGAGCCCTTTGTGTAGGGTTCATAACGTGATTTTTTGTGAGAGTAGGTAGTTTATTAGTTGGCCTCACGCTCAAACCACTAATTACATGAGTGGGTCATGTAATGGTGTTAAATGTTAAGGCTTTAAATTACCGAGTTCCCACCCAGGTGACCATATTCCACAACTTCTTCCAAAATTGATTTAAGAATCTTAGTTCCATCCACCATATTCAATTTCAGTATAATCGGTTAAGAAATTATCGAATACCATTCCAGGGAGTCAATTCGTTTTGCGTGAAATAATGAATATGAAAAGTTTTTTTCATTGGCAATCTAGTAGTTTGAATTATTCGCAAGTAATTTTAAATTTTGCTGTGTGAAATCAAAATTACCCCATTTAATATGGGGAATGCAAACCTACTCGATTGCGAATGAAAAAAACTTTTTATTTCCATTATTTCACGGAACGCGAACTGAGTCCCAGGTGGCCATATTCTAGAATTTCTGTCCAAAATCATTTAAGAATCCCATTTCGACCCAGCATACCCAATCCCATCATATTCGGCTAAGAACTGATCGAGTTCCGTCCCAGATAGCCATATTCCAGAACTTCTTCTAAAAATTATTTAAGAATCCCAATTACATCCAACATACCCAATCCCAACATAATCGACTAAGAAATGCCTGAGTTCCGTCCTGGATTAAATTCCGTCGAACAGATTAAATTGAAAACATTCGGATTTAACGGACTCCCCAATTAGTCCATTAAATCAAGATTTATATGTATAAAATTTTACGTTAAAATTTCACATAATAAACGCTAGTGTAGTGTAGTTTCTACAAGACTGTGTGGGTTTCCTGAAATTTAAGCAGGAATAATGATTTTTTTGTTATACAATTTTTCCAAAAGTTCGGTAAAGTTAATTTTTCGCAGGTGTGGTGTATTCGAAGCCTATGTGAGAAACACGTACGCATAGCAATAAACAGACTTCCACGATATTCTCTTCGGTTTCACTTGCTCCCTTAGATAGTAGTACTACTGATTCAATCAATCATTTTTCATAAATTTATCATGGAGCTCGCTTAATGATCCAGACGCTTGAGTGAATTTACGTCTTAAATACCTTCCGCAATTTACAAAATCTTCCAAATCTTCCATTTTTTGTCCAAAAATGAAAAAGGTTCACTTGTTCAAAACACGAATTAGTTAGGAGTACAGTTTTAATATTTTACCAACCAAATTTATTATGCTTTTGAAAAATGACTTAAACAAACCAGATCTTGGATTTACACGCCCTGGCCAATTACGTCCCTCCATTTTTCAAATGCTGCTGTCATGTTTATTGGCGGTATCATTTGCTGATATTCTCAAATGTGCTGTTTACATCAAGCAATACTAAACGTTGACTTCTGGCGCATACTATGTTTATTTACGTAACAGAAATCGGTGGTACGGTATTCATTTAAAGAAAGTCATCATTATAAATACGACTCGCCACATCTTCGAATCGTTTTATTATAATTCTAAACAACCTTATTTGTGCTAAACAAAAATAAAGCACATAATACGAAACGATATTTTCATTGTGCTATTTACTATTTTAACTGTTATAATAATTATAATTAATTTAAAGTTAAACCCAATTGACTTTTGTTTACTAGGAATTTTGCCGTGCATCGTACCCGGTGAAACATTTCCCTGCTTTGTTGTTCTATTCATTTTTTCCCTCAAAAAAGAAAAGGATTTGGAAACACAATTTCTTTAGAAAGTGGGATAAAACCGCCCATTCAAATAAATAACAAAAATCTCATGATTTACATCATTTTATTATAACCCTTTCTTCCATTTCTTCCTTTTTATTAAACTAAATAATAAGACGGTAAAATACTCATTATGACTTACGTATGTTGTAGTCTGGTATAAACCCCGTAGGATATCAAATTAATAAAACAAAATTCAGAATACGGAAGAATAGATGTCGGAAAATAGGTACGAGTACTGAAGAGGCATATAGCATATTAGAATAAAGAAAACACTTTGAATAGTAAGCATAAATTTGAATGTTATCATCATCACAATAATTTGATTGAATTGGTTTTGATAACGTGGCGGGATGGTGACAATAGAAATAAAGAAAACAGAGAAAACCCAAGATTGTGGAAAGAGTTTAAGCGGTTATTTATATTTATTTAACCCTTACCATGTATTTAAATTTAACTGTTTCGTTTTCGATCACGATAAATACTTACTGGGAACCACTTTATATAAAATGATTGAATAAATTGTTAAAATATAGCTGGAGGGTTTTCTGTTGTACGCGCATTTCTTTTCGAAAATAATAATGGCAATGTTTATTACCTTACTAAATTTTGTTGTTGTATGACTCGTCTTAGCTTCCCTCTTCTCAAATTAAATTTTACTGTTATGAATGTACGCACACGTTTTATGTGACCGTCAAATCGTTTTAAACGAGCACCTTTATGACAGGGTATTTCTTCGAGATTAACAAGCAACAGTATAAAAATATAACGATTACTTTCTAATGATACATTTTTTATGTTTTATGCTCCCTCGCATATTTTCGATATTGTATAACGTCATTTTATACATATATATTCATTTTATAGTTTAAGATTTTTATTTTGACAAAATTAAAAAAAAAAATCGATGTTGTCTTCTGTGTGGTATGTAAGGTCTACGTTGAAATAACCCAATAAAATTTATTATTGTGCCATAAATTGTTAATTTATTAGTTCTCATTTTCTCATTCATTTGGTTTGATAAAATTGTATCCCTCTATATGTCAAACATACCGTTTTATGTCTGACATCATAGTACACATTTTATGTTTGACAAACAGAGGATACAATTTGGAGCTAAGTCGCAGATGACCTCTTTAATTTCTAACAGAAGTTCATGACGTGCGTAGATTTCCGAAATGTGTAATGTTCAGTAATAATAAAACAGACCAAATATTGCGATTAAATTGAATTTAAGGAATTTAAGGATTTCAAAGTTTTGCAGTGATCAATGAATAAACTTTTAAGTGGCTTAACCGATTTTCGTAAATAAACTTTTTTTTGACAGCTTAGTATTTTATCTTTAGACCTTTTACGACATATTTATCAATAAAATCTAACAGTACTTTTCAAATTAAAACAACCGTAGGAAAATTCGATATTTCGGTGAAATTAATTGGTGTGGTGCAATTTCCTGTATAATACCACGTAGACAAATATTCTTCATCAGTCACTTATCAGGCGTTGACGTTGTGTTTTGCTGAAACAATCTCGTACGGCGACGGTTCGTGCATGCTGTCGACTGGCACTTTGCATGAGGGAAAAAGATCTTGTTTTCGTACCTGGTGGACGACGTAGAGGACGTCTCACCCCTAAAAGATATATCGAAGACATTCTCTTGATACGTACGATATATAGAGGAAGACTTTATATTGGTGTATAACAATGCCCGGTGTCACACAGCTCGAACCACGGTTCATGGATGAGGTCGGACTCCAGATGACGAAGTGGTAACCCACACATGAATACAAATGAGCATTTATGGGACGAACTAAAATGGAGAGTCCGGATCAAAAATCCTTCCATCCAGGTACCATCTAACATCAGTGAGCTCAAGATTCCGTTGGATGTGGAGTGTCGTGTGACCCTCCAAGTCTTTGACAAAACCTTAATAACCTCAATAGGGAACCGCATGTGAACCATTGTAGACGCAAAGGGGGCAATACTAATTATTAACCAATCAGATTGTCTTTGTTTTTTTTTTGAATTTTTTATTGTAATTTAAATTTAAATAACCCCAATATTTTTTTCATAATCATTAATTTTGGCTGCTTTTCATTCAAAATTCATTATAAAAAAGTACTAAACCAATTTTCATGAAAATAAGGTCAATTTAAAGTAAATATCAGGCTTTCAAAAACATAATGTTTTGTGGAGACGGTTGGGACGTTTTAATAAAAATGCTTTTCTGTGATTACTGAGAGTTTGAGTAAATCGACTGCTCGCGAGTGTATTTATAATTTTAACTAAATAATAATAATAATATGAATTTGAAACCTGAGAGTTATTTTATATTAAATTTATCCTGGGATGAAATCGGAATAACTGGAGGTATCACAATTTTCCGAAAATATATCCCGGAATGGTTTATCCAGAGGAATTTGTAATATTTGTTGGTTAATTTGTTCAACTTTTGCGCATCTCTTTTGCCCAATCTAAATACTGTGAGGCGGACCTTGAACTATATTTGTGTGTCATTGTTTCCTGGAGCATATCCCAGCTGTCCAACGTGAATATTTTTTTCTTTTTTTAGGCTTGAATCGAGTATTTTGCTAACGTCGACTCGAAACTAACACCTTGAACACCTTGTTTCTCCTTGAAGCTTCGCCTTCATATAGCAGACATTTTCTACATTTGATATTTCAGTTGGACAACCTAATATTTCAAGAATGTTACCTGAAACTGTGTCAGGTGCGAGGCACTCTCATCAAGTAAACTCGGAATCACCAGGTTACGTTGAATATTTTATTGTTGAACCACATCTATGTCAGTATCCAGACGATTGATATGTTTTTCTTGTTGTTCATTGCAAGCATTTTATCGTCAGAGAAACAGAACAGAGAGAAATCCGTTTCTCACTAATTACGGATCCTGCCCTGTTCTATTCTTACGTTCGTAATAATATGACTAAGACGTTGAGTAATTAAATTTGCTTCAAAATACCTTGAATTTTGTTACTCAGCCGATGATTAATCACTTTCCTGCTATCCTCCTCCCCCTTTTTTATTATTAATTTTTCCGTATAAACAACAGATGGTTGGGACGAGCAATAGAAATTTTGTATTGCCTTTTTAGTCTCTCCTTCTTCTATTTCTTTTTTACGTTTTTTCTACTATATATAACTAAATTTTTACTTTTACAACTCAGTAAATACTCCTGATGATGACCTAACAAGTCAAAATCGAACGAGCGATTTTTTTAACTTTTTGAACAAATTTTTTAATTAAAATATTGAAATATATAATTTTTTGCGAGATAGAAAAACAGGTGTTTAATAAAATGTGTTTGTTAGTAGAAATTAAATGGAATCCGGTTTCCCTGTTCCAAACGGGCAAGGTAACGAAAAAATTATGAGCGAATTATTGATTGGTAGCGCGATCCGCCAAACAAATCAATTATTTTCCTAGATTTACCATGAAGGTACACCTCTTGAGTTTTCTGCCAGAAAAACAACAAAACATTTGTTCGTTATTCTTGGAATAGTTGGTGAATTGTGAAAGAAAATTAATTTTGAATGGAGGCGCTTAATTTGGTACAATTTTGCCCATTATTGCAAAATTGGGTTCACAGTCTAAGCACAATATTCCGCCAAAACAAATTTCTTCAACGATATTATATTTTCGCTTCAAACAACCATTAAACAGGGAATGAAAATGCAACCATAATTGTAATTAATTAGCAACTCCAAGTTCGTTTCTAGACAGTTTTAACCAAATCAGTAACCTTTAACCGAAACCAATGGTGTTGAAACATCTCATTTAGCAATCCCAACCCATTTATCCTTTATAAAAACTCCGGTTGGGGAAATGTTTATTTTGAACTTAAATAATGCGAGTAAAACATGCATACGAGTACAACATTTCGCAATGATCCATACGTATAAGATTTCATTTAATCGACTTTCAATGCAATAAAAATGAAACTGTTTTCTTTTTATTCACATAATCCTTAAAAAATCAATAAATAAATAATAAATTATTTAAATATTGTTTCTATATTACATATTTGAAAAATATACAAAATTTAATTTTCATTTCATTTTTATCCCCAGAATTCAATTCGTTTTACATTTTATCGACTCGACTTTAATCTTCTTCCACCCGCGCTTTCTGTTTTTTCTGTACATAAAACTCGTACTTGCATATTTTATCGAATATTTATGTTTGCTTTCTGTAAAACCACCAAAAAAGACGGTTGGAATAATAATAACAGCAATAACAACGTGGATAAATATGAGTTATAATTCTTATCCTGTTGACGATTTCGACATAAACGAATATGTAAAACTCCTTCATCGACGTTAAATCACCTTTGGGAACGATGGTTTTAGAGGTAACACTCTTGTAATCCATTCGCCAATTATTTTTCCATGATTTAATGATTTTCGTTGTGTATGGATGTGGGTTACATGCGACGCTACTCTTGATTTTAATGGTTCGCCACGAGAATTTGGCATAAAATGCAGAGAATATGTTTTATTTGTAATCTAGAGAAGGAACTTTAATCGCGGGCCATAAATTTTATGCGTTTTTTCGATTTAACTCAATTCTCAGTATATATGGAATTCGTATTGCAGATCATTTTTATTTAATTTTCATAAGGGACGATTTAAAAATTCCACAGGAACGTAAGGAGATATGTTTAAGCTAAGATATTAAATATTATGGTGTGTTATTAAATGTTTAGTATACGCAGGTACATAGCTATATAAAAGAGCAATGTAGCGCAATTGTTATATGTATTATACTTTGTTAAAGTAATTACGATACCTACACAACATACTATTTTCAGTTTTAGTGGCAAACATTTATATGTTATCACCCCTAAAATGGTATACTATATTTCTTGTTATTTAAAGGAGTGCAGTGAAGGTGCGTGCCGTATCGCCAAAAAATATAACGCGTGTATATAAAATTATCCGTCTTTTATGTTATTTTTTGAAATTACGAATTTTTATGTAAGTTTTTTGATGTTCATTCCTTCGAAAGATGTAATAAGAATTTTATAGAAGCATACATTTACAAAAAAAATAAAATTTGCTGTGCTTCTCTCAATTTTATGTAGCTATAGGTTGGGTCATGGGTGTTCAATACTTGAAATCAATTAAAAATGCAGAAACTGAAATAAATTTAAAGATAAACACCTTACTTCAAGCACTAATTAATTAATATATGAATACAATCATTAATAGCGATAAATAATTTATCTAACTTTTTGTCGTTTTAGACGTGGTCAAGATGCCCCCCAAACGTAAAATTAATAACGATGGTGACAACGGTGATGGATCAAAAATATGAAAAAAAATAACCAACCAAAAATGTTTTTTAAATCGCTTGTGCAAATCGGAGAGTTTGCGCGATGCAATTGATGAGCAAGTAATAAAAATGTCAATGTTTTACGTAGAGGCAAGCGTATACTGTCATTATCGGCTAAATAAATTATTAACAGAACATCATCAAAATAGTCCAAAAAAAGAATTTGTTTTACCAGGAGGCAAATCATTCATAGGCGATTGTTTTAATTCATTAAAATTAAAGTTACGACAATCGAAGACGACGATTGAACGGCACGCTTTGGATGACGATTATACATTGATGCGACACGATTGGAAATTAACCAAATATTCCGTGATATGTCACAATAGTTTTAATAGTATGTATCAACAATATGAGACCATGTTAAAAAATAATATATGGATGCACGCGTACAACCGTGTTCGAAGATTCGTTATTGTCGCAACAGCAAAGGAACGAGAAAAGTATTCAATGACGCGAATTTATAAAGGAATGAGAGCATTATTTAACATCAAACTGGATATCACCGACAATCCTGAACAAGTGGAGAATTCAAATGAGGAAAATGAGGGCGCTTTCATCGTGAAGCTCATTCTCGATAAATTAAAACATCCAATTGATGACGAAAAATATTTTTATGGAATAAAACACAATCCGTATAAATATTTATTATTTTTTCATCGTCTACAGCGCTACAACGAGGAGAATGAGTTACGAAATTTATTTTATTTCCGCAAATGCACGCTGGTCGGAAATATATGCATGTAGATACGAAAGATTTACATGATTTATTACTTCACGCGAAGATAATTAATAGCGAAGAAGCAAAATGGGAAAATTTTAAACTTCAAACTCGGAAATATTGGGAAACGTATTTCTATATTGAACGGTTTGAAACAGCACCAAAAAAATTTGATAATTCAATCTATACGGATGGCGTGGGCGTGTCAATACAATTGGCAGTGTCATCAACCGAGGAGAAATGTAACAAATCATTAAAACGACTTAAAAGTGTGCTGGACGTGAAAAAACAAAAGTCAACAACGACTACATCGCCGCCGCCACCACCACCAGACATATTATTAAAATATATGAAATTAATAGAAAAGACTAAATTAAATTAAATAAAATCAATAACTACTACACCGCCGCCTCCAAATAAAATAAAATCCCTAACTACTACACCAAATTATACAAAAATGGTTGGGATAGATCCGGGCGAACGTTTAATGCTTGGCGGAATTGAATATTTCATTGATAAAATAACTAATAAAATAACACATCATGAAATTATCAAAATAAAATCAGCAACATACCATTATGACACGGGCGAAATGTCGAGACGGGCGCGATTAAAAAAGTATACGCGCGACCCGGAGATACAGAGCGAGAGCGCACAACCAACAAAGCCGATCGCATCGAATAACAAAAATAGACGCAGACGACAAAAGAAAAGACCGCCAGACCCAATGAATAAGGCACAGTTGTCAATGATGGAAATAAACAAAAAATTCGATATATTCTTGTCACACGGACCGAAACATGTCATCAGATACACCGCTTGGCGATTACAATATATTAAGTATCTACAAGATTTATATACGCAACGTCGTGTGGCCCGTCTAAAAATGAAGAAATAAATTCGTGTGGAGAAAACTTTACATGAGTACCGACGTCGACTCGCGCCACCCACGCATCATATGTTCATCGCATGGGGCTCCACAAATTTAGCCGCTAATTCGATCATTCAAGGTTACGTGAGAACGCCAAAAAGAAAACTATTAAATTTACTGCAACAATCAAAAAATTGTACCGTTTCCTTACAAAATGAATTTCGGACAACAAAATTATGCTCCTGTTACCACGAGAGTCTAGCGATTTCAAAATCGCCGAATCGATTTGCACTTTGGCAAAAGTGTCAAATTGTTTGGCATCGAGATGTCAACGCGGCAAATAATATATTGCAATTAGCTTTAAATGGGAAGACAATACCAGATCCATTCAAAAGATAATATATATTAAATAATATATTATATTGGTCGGTAAACGCATACGCTCACTTGTGGGCGTATGCGTACTACTAGACTAACTACTTTATTTTTATTAATAAAGTTGTATCCCTACATGACGGATACCTCACAATTATACCATTTTAATAGTCAAACCTAAATTAAAATTTTAAATTAAAAGATTATTTGATTTCAGTATTAAATAAATTTTTATTTTCATAATATTTTTTTTTGTATTTATATTTTTTTTATAAGATTTTTTTGTATTTTTTTAATTTTTTGTCATTTATAATTTATTATAATATATTTCTTGTGTGAAAAGTCTGCGATTCATTAATTCATTTTTTATTCCTTATTTTTATTTAAATTGATTTTAATCAATATAATTAATTTCCATTTTTTTAAATATATATAATATGTATTTTAATATATAAAGTAATATAAGTTTTTTAAATATAGGTATTACAATAATAAAAATAATTATTTTTTTATTTTTCCGAGTAAAAAAAAAATTAAATATGCAATATAAAATGTTTTATTTATTTTAATTTTATAAACAATATTTTTTAAATATATTTATATAAAAAAGCCATCTTTCCGATAATATTTTCATATAATTGATATTATATTAACACAACTTTAATTATTATTTTTATTTATGCATATTTTTGTAATGGTTCGCTTGTACAAAGTATATTATATTTAATAGTATTTTTAAAAATAAAAATTAATAAAGAAATTGTTTTACCTCTTTCACTACCAAAATTAGTTATTAAACAATATAACAATAGAAATTGAAATAATTATTAAATTATAGAGTCGCATCAAAAACAATAATTTTTCAACCCAAATCCTTTCAAGCTTTTGTTGTAGTGTAAATATGTTATATTAATAAATATTTTATATTATATTCCCAAATTATTATTTGTTTTTATGTTTAAAAATATTTGTTTAGTTTAATAATACTTATAAAATAACATAATATTTATTTCATTTAAAAAATTTATTTATTTTAATTGATGCGAGATTTAAAGGTACAAAGTATACAAATTTATTTAATTTAAATAGTTTTTTATTTGTTTATTTTTTGTTTAAAATAGTCATAATTTGTTTATGTTTATATTTGGTTAGTGATAAGAGGACACATAATATTACATTATGTTTATATATATATATATATATATATATATATAAACAAAATGATATATATATATATATATATATATATATATATATATATATATATATATATATATATATATATATATATTTATAGTCAAATAGAAATATGTAAAAAAGAACAAAAAAATTGTATTATAAATAATAATTAAATAATTGAAAATTTGAGGGAGTTTTCGAGTGTAAATAATTTAATTTACTTGAATATCGCAAAAATTTTAAATAAAACTATTTAAACTAAAAACAATTTGGAACTGATAATTTTCGTAGTTTATTTTATTATTTATTTATATATTTAATTTCAAATTCTTTTTCAAGAACCTTGTACTTTCTGAATTTGTACGCTAAATTTCACCAAACTTATACAATAAATAAAATATTTGTATCTATTTTTAAATTTAATTTACACTCGAAATCTGTTTTTATTTATTTAATATTTTTTTATTTTATTGTTGTTTATAAAAATATGAAATTAATAATTAAAAATTTGTTTATTTATTAAAATATTTATAAATATATACAGAGTATTTCAATATTTTATTGACTAATTTCGGATTCCTGCGCTTTAATTTGCACTCCTATTGAATAACCGAATACCCTGTATATACGTATAAATACGTGTTAAAACGATACACAATACTTACATTTTTATTCCAACTTGAGTAGTATAACCGTTTTAATAGTTAAATATAAATTTTATTTTTATTATATAAATATATTATTAAACATTAATAGTAATTATATTAATTAAATCTGTAAAAGAAGTATATTCATTGAGTAGAAATATTTCTTTAATATATATTATAACGTAATCCATACATAAAAATTAAATTTAATGAAGTATAAAACTTTTAGTTGTTTGATTTAAACTAAAAAAAACAATTTGTACTTTCACAATATAATTATAATAATGGGGATAAAAATTAATTCGTAATTATTAAAATGCGAAAATTCGCAATTTTAGCTAATCCGAACAAATAATAAAAATAAAATTATTTAAAATAATAATAAAAATTAAATTTACAAATAATTTACTAATTCTGAGGTATTTCAATATTTGTTTATTTTTTGTCTATTAAAATTTAAAAGAAAAAATATTTGTATTTAGCATTAAACTTGTATTCATTAATATTTTATTTATATACACAGTGATTATTATGCGAGGAGGGAGAGGGGGTTGCAAACGAGCGAAGACGAAACAAAAGACCAACAGTTTTTCCAAAACGAATAATTAAAAAAACTTAGAAATAAATAAAATATGTAATAAAATTACATATTTAAAAAATTTAACTAAAAAACAAAGTTCACAATTAATTAATAAATAAAAAATGTACATAAAATAATAATTAATTTTAAATACATATATATATATAGCAGTTTATAATGCTTATTTATTGATTATAGAGAGCAGCACCTCTCTGTTCGACTTAAATACGGATACTTGAGACAAACTTAAAAGTTCAAATTTTACAATCTTAAATTAATTATTCCAAATTTCAAATTAGCCAATTACTTAATATACATAATATAAATTCGCAGACAATTCCTCGATTAATTTTAATTAATTAAGTAAAAAAAAATAATAATTTAATTTTGCTTAAATCTAATCAATAATTTTGGTTTTTCACTTTTTTTTTTTTTGTCACAGATACGAGTACGAGTTTTATTTGTTTAATGATCAATCGAATAAATTAATCATAAAAAAAAACTTAAAATTTTTCAAAAATAATAAAAATTAATTTTAAATGTAAAATAAAAATTTCTTATGATCTATAATAATTTATATTTCCAAATGTTTTCACAGAATTGAGTTTTCTCTTTTTTATATGAAAGACGTCGTGCATAATTTCCAACTGGATGGAAATTATATCGAACACACAAAATAATACATACGACGTAAAAAGTTTGTAAGGCATCTTTTCCAAATATTAAGTTTTTAAATTTTTACAAATCTAATTATAAATTATAAGTTATTATACGTATCAGATTGTCTGTTTTATATTTAGGATTATAGTGGTGCTTTTTATGAGAGTAGAATTCAATTTTTGAAGTGCAAAGAAAAATTGGCCTTTAACAACAAGGAAATCGATAAATACTTCTAGCTTGAAGTTTTTTGTTTTGCTCAACATTTTAAATGCATAATTGGCAAAACCAAATAAGTTTGAAAACAAATAGGTAAAGACAATTTCAGAAATTAGATAAAATATTAATTAATTATATCATTTATTTTTCTTATATCAGAAACGTAAATTTAAGAATTATCAAAAAATACGTAAAATAACAGAAGTTAAAATTTTAATTTGTAGCACCACCCATGAAAAGTCCCCACTCCATCCACTTGTTCCTTAAAATCCTTATATAATTTGCATACAAACTAATAATTGCAAATCGAAAAAATGATTGTAAATTAACGCATTAACAAAGTCAAAATGTCAAACGCATTTTAAATTTAGTCCGTCAATTTTTGAAACGCAACAGAAAATATTACAATTAAAATTTATAAAATAAAAATCGTTTATTGTCAAACAGCGACAAAAATCATAATTTTTCTTAAAATCAATTTAATATTTATATAATATAAAACTGCTATAATTAAAATCAATCATTATTTTGGATAATTTTTTAAAATTAATCAATTTTTTTGCAATTTTTAATTTTTTTTTTAAATTATTTTGTGAATATTAGTTTAGGAATATTATTTCGTGCTTTTCTTTTATATTATTATTTTTGTTTCTTTTTGTAATAAATTTTTTAATGTTTTTAAACTTTTTACCATTCATACAACACACGTCTATTTAATATTAAATATAATAAATTAAATTAAATCATTCAATATGATAAATCGTACAAATGTATAATAAAAATATTTTTGTTGCAAAAAAAAATGTCGGATGAATTTTTTCTTCTAATTAATGTTAAATGTTAAAGCGAGAAAGAAAAAATTATTTTTGTATATATTTTATTCAGTCTTTAATTTTTTCAATTTATTGTATAAACGAACCATATTTTTTACCAATCAATTTTTATATAAATACATGTTTACTAAAAATTATATGTGCAAAAATTGTATATACATAGTATATGTAATTATTAGTTTTTAGTACATAGTATGGCAAATAAGAGTTGCAAGGATAGTACTTTAATGTATGTATGTAAGTATGTGGGGCGGTTATTTAATTCTACATTCTTTTTTTTTAATAAAAAACACCAATTTGAAATTTTCTAAATTTTTTTATGTTATTAATGTTTTCACCTAATAAAAATTTTATTTAATTAATGACATATAATTTAGTAAGACATTTTAGTTAAATATTTAATTTAGTGATTTTTATCTATATAATTTTTAATTAAATTTTAAAAAGGACTTTCCATGTACCCTGAATTTTGCAGTTCTTTCTGGTTTGATTTTTAATTTAATTTTTATAAATTTTTCTTTCCCTTAATTTGTAATTTAATAGTACGTTTTCCAATCTCGCGCGGGTATAATGTTAGGCAAACTATATAATTGAATAATAAATTTCTGTAACAAGAAAAATTATGGCAGTGAATACAAAAAAAAATGAATTATTATTTGTTTTTTTTATAAATATTAATTCTAATTTATTAATTATACTTAGTATAACAAAAAAATTTAATATCACCGCACATTTTTATTTTATTTGTTTAATTATTTTAATCCGATCCAGTCTTATTTGGTTTATTTTTATAAATTTTAATAGTTCATCCGATATTTTTTAATTATTAGCCGATTGTATTTATTGCTTTATTAATTAAAGATTTTATTTATTACACAACACATTGACTTATTTTGATCCTCAAAAACCAGCCTTATGTCTTGTTTTGTATGTATTCGACTCAATATATGTATATATTATAATGATCAAATAATACTTCAATGTGTGAAATTATTATTTTATTATTATTTCATTTTTAAATTAAATTCGTACAAACTACATAATAATAATCATAAAAATAATAATTTTTTGAGGATTTATATTTAAGGGAAAAAATTGTTCATCATTATAATAATATTAAATGTAGGCCTCGAAAAATTATTAATTTTGTTTCACATAATTCTAATATTTTGTGCTGCCTTAAATTTTAAATTTTTAAGATTGATTTTGTTCAGCCCTATTAAATCATATCAAGATTTTTTTTATTTAATATTTATTTTTTTTTTTTTTTATAAATGCCGAATGTATTTTATGTATAGTATATTATATAGTCTCAAACACACTCAAAAAAAATATTAAATTAATAATAAAAATTTAAACTTTTTTATGTACTACCAATTAATTTATTCTTAATAATTACCTGATTATATAATAAAATATTATATTATTACGTTAAATATTAAATTTATATGAAGATGAAAACAAAAATAAACCACCAAAATAAAAACATAATGCAACAACTATTTTTATATTTATATGTAATATTATACGCATTAATAGTATTTTTTTTACTTTAGGATATATTTTTATTTAATAAACCAATTATTAAATACTAAGAGGATTAAATTTTATTTAAATTAATTTAGATAATATATTTATTATATTTAGGATAAGTAATAAAACTATAAAAAGGATAACTAAAAAATTAATTAAAAATAAAATTTGAAAAACACAAATTAACGAATTTATTTTATTATTATTGTAATGAAATTTGTATTTTTTATTTTATGTGATATAATTTATTTAGTATTATTTATTTATTTATTTAAATATATTTTATTTATTTTTTTATTTTTGTACTTGAAGCAAATTTTATTTAAATATATAATATATTATATAGATTTTATTTAATATTAATAGAAAATAATAAAATTAATAATAAAATAAAATAAAAAATTAAAAATTAATAGATGAATAATTAGACTAAAAAAATTTATTTAAAATTTTCATAGAGAACAGTATTTTTTGTTTTATAATAATTAATTAATAATTCATAATAAAAAATGAAATATATAGAAATGTTTTTGTATTTTTTCGATTTTTAATCATTTTTAGTTTTATATTAAATTATTAATAAATTTGTTTTTTTTTTGTTTTGTATTAATACTTACTAAAGAGGACAAGAAAAAACATCTACACATTTATTTATTTAATTATATTTAATAATTAATTTGTTTCTGAATTTTAAAGTTATGTTTATAATATAATTTTTAATTTGTATATATATGCATTTTGTTTTGTTTTTAATTTTATAAATAAATTTTAGAATGGGTGACAGATTAATCTCTTTTGCTGATCAGTTAAAAATTTGGTCTAAAACTTATGTAAAATAGTTGTATAGCAATAACAATTTTAATTACATATTTTCAAGTCAGAAATACGGATAAATTATTGAAATTTGCTTTTATTAGTTTTATCGTAAAATAAATTTATCTTTAATTACACTTAGAGCATATTAAAAGTTATTTTGTGATAAATTATTACTCGAATGTTATCAAATTTAAGTGATCCAAACAATTCAGAATTTTAATCTTTAATCAGCCAACCAGTTATATTTATTTAATTTTCATTTGTCTTTTAAATTTCTCGATTTGTTAGATATGGCATAAATAAATTCCTGTTTCCATAAGACGGCCAATTTGTTTTTTACCCGCGATCCAGGCTTGCAGAAATTTATTAAATGTTTTCGTTTTTTGAATTTGTTTTTATTTATCTGAGGTATTTGCGGTAGAGAAAAGCAATTTAAGAATCCTGAACACTCTGAATAGGTAATAATTAATTTTTTATATTATTCATTTATTAAAAAAATTACTATAAATTAATTTTTATTTTATTTCGTTTCATTTATAGTTTTTCTTTGTTATCAACATTTTAATTTATAAATAAAATTTAAATTGCACATAAATTATTAGTTTGTTTACTTCTTTTTTTATTATTAATAAAAAAATTTAAAAATTAATTTTATTTTAAATATTACTTTATGTTGAATTGATAAATATATTTTGTTTTTGTTATTTATGATATGAATTTTTGTTTTATTTTGATTTTATAAATATAAATTTTTTATTTATTTAACAATATTATATTACATTATTTATAAATAAAATAAAAGACGTAAAATCGAGAAAAACGAAAAATTAAATATTTAGAAGATAAAAAACTGTTTTTGTAGTTTTTTTTATTTATGTATTTTTCACAATCATTTATTGAGGTATTTATGATTTTGGCAGTTGTAAATATTTCTTTTCTTTGTATTTAGCTTTTGTTTTTCAATTTTTGGCAAATTTCTAAATTTTTTCTATTATAAATATAATATATATTTTTTACACTTTTCCTGAACTTCACAAATATAATATTATAAATTTAAATTTTTTAACTAAATTTTTTATTTATTGCTTTAATTAAATAATTTTTATTTTGTTTATTTTTATATTTATCAATCCATAATGTTATTAAAAATTCAATTAATTTTTAAATTTTTTAAATGTACATATTTGTATTTAATAATAAATTAAGAAAAACCGATTTTTCTACAGTAATATTTTACTTTTTATTAATGCATAAATGTGTATCTGCGCGGGTTTTTCTCATTTTAATTCTCATGTTTTGTTTTTAAAATTTAAAAATATGTTTTTTATATTTAATTTTTATAAATATACATTTATATAGCATTTAATTTATATTTATAACATAGACTTTATATTTTAAAAATGTATTAATAAATTTTTGGTAGAATTATTATATTGTTTTGTTTAGGAAATATATAAGAACTGTTTTGTATGAATAATTTTTATAAAGTTAGTATGGGAATTTCATTTTTGTACCTTATTTTAGTTTCTTTTTTTTTAAATTGTTATATTTTTGTAATGTTCAGTTTTGTAATTTTCTGTTTTTTTTGAAAAGGCTGAGATTTCTTTTTTGTTTAAATATTTCCGTAATTAAAAAAACATTTTCTTATTTTAATAATTCTGTTTTTGTACCGACTTTGTATTTAAATATTTATATTATTGTTTATTTCTTTTATTTCTATATAATATATTTTTATTAAATGGGAGTTAAAAAAAATTATATATTTTTTGTGACGGGCAAATATTTTATTCTGGAAGAACTTCTACATTAAATTTACTTGAGTTTCATTTATATTTATTTATTATTTCTTTATTTTTGTTTACGATTTGTTTTAGATAAAATATATTATCTTTTGAATGAACTTATAAATACAACTTATCAATAATAAATAGAAATACAATAAACGAATAAAAAAAATTCAACTAAAGGCTTCTTAAATTATATCTTAATGTTTAAATAAAAATGAAAATTATAAATCTTAAAAAAAATAAAATAAACACCTAGATAGAATTGTTCTATTTTTTTTAATACAATTGTATTTTCAATAATAATGTAATCATTGTTGCTCTTCGAAAATTCTAAGTTATATTTTTATTAATGCGGTGTTGCCTGAAAGATAGAAAATACTTCACTATAATTATATTTTTGGCCAATAATTTTACTCGAGGAAGTGTGAGAACTTGAGAGAGTCATGATGGAATACGAATGACAATTTTACTCATGAATACGTTTTATCACAAATTGCCAGACATAATATCAACATACTTCCACCTAAACTCTAGTTTTGCGGTATATTCGAAATGTATACTGTTCGATTAGCAAAACAAATTGCATCCGAGTGCATCGAATATTTTTTAAAGTTTACAATTTTTGATAAAGTAAGTTTGATCACAATCATTAAATTAATATTAGACAATAACAAATGATTAAATCATCGATATATCGAACAACATAACCAAATACACATAAAAGCATCGTAAATAGTTTCAGAATTGTAGTTAGCCCACTTGTTCAGTGTCAATTAAATTTATTGCCTTATTAATTTGTTGACTCCCAATTTAATAATAATAATGAGATTTAAGTTAAATTGCATTTCAGTTACACATTTGATTTTTTTTTTTTTTTTACTTCGACTAAATCTTTTTTTTTTCATTGAATTTTAATTGTTTCAAATATTTATTTTTAAACCAATTAAATAAAATCACTTAATAAATACATTTCATTAAACACTTGTTTTTCTATTTCGCAAAAATTAGATTTTTGAATATTTTAATTTAAAAATTTACTTCAAAAACAACAAAAAATTTTAATTAAAATATTCAAAAATCTAATTTTTGCGAAAAACAAGTGTTTAATAAAATGTGTTTATAAAGTGTAAATGTGTTTCGCCAAATGCCTACGGCAAATAGTGTAAAAAGTAAATTAGAATCAATAAAAGGAACATTGAACGATTTGATATTAAACTTCTCCGGAAAGTATAAATATTCTTCTAGTTTTAGGAGGTTCAATCAATTTGAAATTTTATGTGTCGATTACGAACTTGTAATTAATTAGGAGAAAACAGCCTCAATACTTCGGCAATTACGAAATATTTTGTTTTTATAGTAAATTAAAATTTCGTGGGATGAGTAGAAAAAGACCTTTTCTTTTATTCAAATAATCTTAAATCTACCAAATCGGCTACTTACCCCCTCTTACCTATTTTGACAAGTTTTTTTTTACATTTGCATACCCGCAAATTTATCTTGAAAATATTGCTAAAACTAAATTAATTTTCTCACAGAACCTAGTATTTAATATTTTAGGCAACCCCTCACCAACTTAATTCAACCTACATTACCTTATTATTGAAAAATTTATGTCTACAATATTTTTAAACTGAGAAAAACAGTTAAGGAAAAAATAAAATTGTTTAAATTATAAATATAATTTTAATTTAAAATATATATTTAAAAAAATTATTTATTTATTCATTTATGAAGAATATTTTTTCAATATTATATATATATATATATATATATATATATATATATATATATATATATATATATATATGTACATATATATATATATATATATATATATATACATATATATATATACATATATATATATATATATATATATATATATATATATATATATATATATTATATTTTATTCATTAAATAATTATATAAAAAACAATAATAATAATATGTAACTAAAATAAAAATTAATAAAATTTAAAAAAAAAAACAAATTAAAAATGAAAAATCAAATCTATAATTCTCGATTTGTACGTCAATTCATCAGATGATCTGAGAAATTTTATTTAATTTAATATTTGTAATTACATTTAATTAATATTTATTTTTTTTTTTTTATTTTGTGAGAATTAAATTTTTGATTTTTCCTTTTAAAATTTTAATATTAATTTATTTTCTTATATATTCTATTCATCAAATGAAATGAATGTGGGGAATTAGCCATGTATGAATTTCATTTTTTTTAAATATATATTTGATATTTTATTTTTATATCTTTGTAAAAATTAATTTACACTGAGGTACTAATTGTATTTAAAACAAAAAATTAAAAGAGTAATCGGGGAAATTATATAAAATAATAAATCACGAATATAGAATTTTTAATTTCAATATTTTTTAAATATAAATATCATAACTATTACACTAAAAATACAACTACTTGTTTACGATAGTAATAATAATTTTAATTAATTAAAATTTATTTTGTACATATCTATATAATATATATATTATATAAATACATACAATATATAATTTTTTCGCAAAATGAATGTATGTTTGGAAAATTACAGATTTTTTTTTTTTTCGTTGATGATGAAATCCAGTGGCGTATGTATTTTTATATATTTTCACTTAAAAATTATTATAATAGTTTATTTTAAAAATGTTTTAGAAAATTGTATTTCACTCATCACTTTTATTTTATATATATTTTTCCAACATCATATTATTTAATTTTTATAATTGATTAATAATAAAACACCTGAATGAAACTAGATTTATTTTAACCGATAATTAATTATATGAATTTGAAATAAAAATAAAATAACAAAACCAGACATAAAACTCACAATCATACCCAAAAAGTAATTACGATAAAAATTTAATTGATTCACTCTCTCGCTATAGTATATCTCAAATTTCGAATTTCGGCTTGCTCGGAAAATTCATAATTTTGAAGAAAAAAAATCCGTTCGGCAATTTTTGGGCTGTCTTAAATAATTTCATTTTTGTATATATCAAAAATCTTAAGTCTAATAATCCCTAATATCTAAACAGTAATTATTTGTTTTTAAATTACAAAAAAAAAATTTAAATTGGTATTGTATACGAGTAAAGTCTATTCGAATTCCCTTATTTTTTAATTTAAAAAAATTTTAGGCGGTAATTAATTTTCATATTTTTTCAACCAAGAAGCCTAACCTAAAAAATTCATGCTGAATACTATATAAATTTATTAATTTTAAAAAAATGTTATCACTTTCCTAAACGTTTATTAAATTGTTTGAAAATAAAAAATTAAATAAAAAAAATTTCAAAAAGTCACTTAATTAATTTTTGGCATTTTTAATAATATGTTTTATGTTTAAATTCCGAGCCTTACATAAAAAAATATATCCGTATCTTCCAATAGTTTTTTTTACCAATGTTTTTATTTTCCAAATTTCTTATCGATACCAAAAGTGGTATTCCAAATTTTTTAATTAATAAAAAAAAAATATATATATTCTAGCGAGTTTTTAACTCGATCACACATTTTTTACTTAAATCGTAAATTTTCGTATAAAAAATCATTTTCGCATTCACCTATTTCTCTTTTATTTTTAAATTCTCATTTTGTTTTAATTTGTTTTCTCTTTTTATTTTAAATTATGAAATGAAAAAAGTAATATAATTTAGTATATAATATAAAAAATAATAATTCAAGATTAATTAAAAATAAAACTAATCAACAAAATAATAAAGTAAACAAATTATAAACAAACAAAAAATTGGCTAAATTAATTAATTAATCATATTTAAATAATTAAGAAACTCATCTGAGAATAATTGTAGACAAGAGCTTGCCGCCACATTATTATTTGTATTCCCACCATTGCTTAATAAATGCGATGTTAAGAGACTCGAAGTTAACGATGTTGAAGTGTGTCCAATAGATGGCGGCGGCGGTGATGGTGGTGAACCAAATCTCAAACTTTTTGCAGAATTTAATTTTATTGGAATTTGATTCGATATCGAATTATTATTATTCGTATTCGAACTATTTAATAGTAAATTATTTGTTGAATTTGGTGATGCCCACAGCGATCCAACCGGTTGCTCTTTAATTTTGCTTAATGTACTCAAATTCGAAATATTATTAAATGATGAGTTTAACGTGGATAATGAACCACCAGGAATATATGAATTATTATTTTGGGTAGCATTATGGCTTGACGCCAAACTACTACTAATTGAATTATTGTTATTCGTTTGATTCCATGAATCATAACTAATAATATCATGTGGACGTAATAATCGGAATGATGGGTCGGTTGTGATTATTGATTTGCTACTATTCAATAGTGTTTCATAACCAGATGACCCCTCATTACAGCTATTACTACTACAATTGTTATTCAGCATATTACGTGGAATACTCCAAATCGATGCGTTCGCCTCTTTAGTTTGCATTAGTGCCTGCTGGGATAATTTCGAGAAGGGATTATCCCATAAATTAGTGACAGTATTAACATTAGATTTAGCGTTATTATTATTAATATTTGTGGTGGGAGAGGAATGGGTCGATGCCCATAGTGATTCTTTACTATTACTATGACTACTACTACTGCTAAAGTATTGGGTGCCAATCGACGAGGCCGATGGACTTTGAGGAGAACCCCATACCGAAGTTTTACCCCAAATGCTGTTAGTATTATTACTGAGCTGTTTTCCTAAAACAGCGCTAGATTCTCCATTACAAACGTTACTACTATTATTTAAGCCCAAATCGATATTATTATCATTACTACCTCCTAATTTTAAATTTTTCCATTCATTTAAAATGGATTTGACCAGCTCGGTGGAGGACGATAATGGTGTCACAAAAGGTGTTGATGTTTGTTGTTGGCCACGTATAGGAGTTCTTGTTATAGACTGGGGAGAATCCAGCAAGGCCTCATGTTATGGCCACTGCTGCGTCCATTGCAGAGGTTGTTTTGTGTAACAATAAGCCAAAGGTTTAACAAAATGCGTGTCATGCGAGGAGCAATTAGGGCATGTGATTGCGTGGCTGTAATCACTGTAAAAATTTAGCCGCTGATGCGAATGTAATAACATTTTATGACAATTATTGCACTGTAATCAAATAAACAAAATATTTGTCAAAAATAAATACATAAAAATAAATAAATTGTTTCAAAATAGCTTACCTTAAGACGTTCAGTGCAACATGGCATCGCTGCAAATATATCATACGAATACATAGTGCCAAGCACCAACGATGCACCATCCCATTTTGCACTACAGAATCGGCAACGAATCACTCGATCTGCTGATATTCCTTCTAAACAGCTCATGCACACAGCAGTCAAGTACTGAGATCGACCTTCATATTTAACCTATAAATAAATAATAAAAAAAAAATCCATTAAACTCTAAAATTATCATCAATTTAGTCAAACAAAAGGCGATTAAATTACACAATATGATTATAAAAAACAATAACACATTTAACAGCCACACCTTTAATGGTTTTTGATTATTTTGTGCTATTATTTACAGCAAAAATTATCAGAATCACACAAGAATGAGACATCGTATCTACTCATCGCCGCACAGTATAATTGTGTACGCATCACAGATAAATTGGCTAGTTGGTGGATTTATTTCAAGGAGGAATGTGATAAAAAGATTTAAACACAATAAATAAAATTATTTGTGTGCAGGTTGAAGATTATTCTGAATAGCATTCATTAATAAATTTTACATTTAAAATCTCGATTGCGTGAATAAAAACTTTCAGGTCAGGGAAATTTTACTTTTGAATTGATTCATGAATATTGGCAAAGTAGTATACAACTCCAATCGCGTAACAGATTTGCGTATTATTTTGCTGGCAATATCCCATAGAGGGACTAATAATTTAAAGTGTCTGTCGAATCGAATGTGTGCTTTATATAATATAAATAATTAATAAAATATAATCGAATTATTTTAAACTTTCACTTTGTGTAACAAGATCTTGTTGGTTCGGGCGCGTGTTTCGGAGTATGTAGCGCGTGGGTCGACAATTTTTTTTGGCAGATTGGGGAGTGGGAGTCATTTAGAAGCTTTCATCCCATAGAACTGATGCAATAAGTGCCACGGTAACTGAGATATGATATTTTTAATTTTTTTTAACTACCCAAAATGTCGTCTTTAAATGGCCATAACTTTTTTGTTTGTAGTCGTAAAGGCACCAAATAGCTTGTATTGTTTTTCTTCAAAGCGATTTTATTCTAAATAAATCATTATTTAATAGTACAATTGGTTTAAGAAAAATAACTTATGGACTTCCAAATTATAAAATGTGTAGAAGTATGAAAAATGTCACCTTTCATTAATTTAAAAAAACTAAAAGTTTCTTGGAAATATAGCTTTGTTTTAAAAAATTCTCTGGTTTTTTGTCCTTTCAAATGGTATACTACATGCCATAGAAATTTTTCATTTTGTGGTCAAAATAAGAGATACACTCCACGAAGTAACTATAAGGGACAACTTAAAATTAACTAAAAATCAATAACAGAAAAAGAAATTTTTGAAAATAGTTTTTATTAAATATGAGCTTAGTGACATAAACGAAAGACAAGAAAATATAAACCAAATTTCACTTTTTTAAATTAACTTCATTTCAAAATTATAATATAAAAAGAATTCATACGAAATTACTATAAGGGACAAACTTAAAATTAACCGTTAGTTATATTTATTTAAGTTATAATAAACTATTCATAATTAATATGATCACCCTTAAGTCGGATTACTTCACTTAGCCTATAAGGCATGGAATTTGTTAAGTTGCATAAAGTTACTGAATCAATGTTATTCCACTCTATTTGAATAGCAACTTTGAGCTCTAAAATACTATCGAATTGTCGCCCAGCTGCATACACTTTTTGAGAGAGTATACTCCATAGATTTTCTATAAGGTTTAAGTCGGGGCTAATTGCAGGCCATTCGATAACTGGTATATAACTTGATGAAAAGAAGTTTTTAGTATGCTTAGCATTGTGTATAGGTGCATTGTCTTGTGGGAATTTCCATTCATTTCAATATAACTCGTCTCCAAAATTGACAAGAACATTGTCGAGCAGTTCGACATATTCATTAGATGCCATTTTATTAGAAATGAAACATATTGAAGACTTGCCACGATGACCAAATGCAGCCCATACGATAAGTGAACCACCTTGAAAATTTCTACGGTGCCTATATTCACGATCTTGACGAGTATCTCTCCAGTACTTTTGGCATCCATCCGGCCCATCTAAGTTAAATTTTTTTTCATCACTAAACAACACAAATTGCCATTCTGAATCCCAAAACTTGTATTTTTCAGCAAATTTGAGTCTCCCAATTTTGTGCCTTTGTAATAGCTTAGGTTTCGCTAACCGTTTATCATATTTAATGTTTTCACTTTCCGTTAAAATTTGTTGCACCCTTCTTGTAGATACAGGAAGATTTAATTTATGCCGAATTTGAGCTGGAGAAGTCTTTTTAATAACGGCTAAGCGTTTTATTTCCCTTTTATCTCTTTTGCTCAATAATGGTTTACGAACTAATCTTTTTATAGTAACTAATCTGACGGATTTGTTACAAATTTTTGAATTACATTTTCTCCACGGTTTAATCTAGCACCAATTTCCCGTATTGTCCATCCGGATTCCCGAAAACTTAATACATACTTGTATTTGTTCTTCTTCGCTTAGTTTGGTTCCTCTCTTGTCATTTTACTTTTTTTACCTAATAACATGTTCCATTTTCGGAAAAAAAATATTTTATAATTCTTAAATATATGTATTTAATACTTACGTAAAAAAATAAAAAAAATTAAATTTTGAACTATTAATTTAACTAATTTTTACCACTTGTCCCTTATACCTATTTCGCTTTACGAATAGCACAAATTAGACATGATTCGACATGTTTAAAACACAAAAGGGAGTAGGAAATAATTTCATGGCTTAAATTTAACTACATAAATATGAATTATAAATACGCATTTGTACATCAAGAAAAAAATGCGTTTCATTAAATAATTTGAAATTTCATTTTGTCCCTTATAGTTATTTCGTGGAGTGTACAATTTTGTTGCAGTCAGGGTTAATAAAATACCTTTTAAGTTAAGCCCATAAGCCATTTTTCTTAAACCAATTGTATGTATTAAATAATGATTTATTTAGAATAAAATCACATTGAACAATACAATAAAAGTTTCGTGCCATTACGACTACAAACAAAAAAAGTTATTCAGCATTTAAAGGCGAGATTTTGGGTAATTAAAAAAAACTTAAAAATATCAAATCCCTTTTTTTACCATTTAAAAAAAATTGGCAGAATTTAAGTCCAAACCACACAAATATGTAAGTAACAAAACATAGTATGTAATGGCGTTTTTGATAAAAAATGTCGCTTGATTTGAAGTACAACCAACATAATTGTGTATACAATTATAGTGTTTTTTTGGGTCAAAATAGGTTTGAAAGGAATGCACAAATGTGTAAGTTGGTTCAAAACACATACAAAAATAAATTATTAATATGATTATTTTGCCTTACCCACATAATTGTGTAGGCAAGCAGGAAAAGGGATATCTCAGTTACCGTGACAGTTAGGACATCAGTTCTATGGAATGAAAGCTTTCAAAAAGAAAAAAAATTGTCGGTCCACGCGCCAAACACCTTGTATATAATTTCACCACATAAATATTCATTTCCGAGAAATATTCAATAAATTTGCGGTCCGAGAATTATGTCGCGACCTTATATCTAGGCACAATTTTGGTGACGATCATTTAGAATGTTATGCCTCTCGAGTGTTGAGTCCAAGTCAATTTGATATCGAAGGCTAGAGTTGGTACGTTTCTGTAAATTTATTTGGATGGTAGTTTTCCTACACATTTTGCTTAGGCTTGTGCTTGCGTAAGAAGTCAATCGGTCATTCTTGGGGGTCTCTTCAGGCCACATTGTACTTGTCAATCGCGGAGTTCCGGTCATTCTTGGATGAATACATCCGACTTATGATTATATTTATTTTATCCTTTCGTGAAATGTTTATTTAAATTAATTATATTCTTCGTTCTGCGGTTTATTCAAGCATTGATCATGTCTATAAACCCCATCCTTACGTCCCTGAGCTTAGCCGACTACATATAACCACTTAGGCCACGATACTCTTTAGGGATTCCGTTTCAAGGGGTCTTTGTGTTCGGATAGAGTTTGTCTGGCTAAGATCATATGGAAGAGAAATGCAAAAAAAGAAAGCAATACTTACTGGAGATGTAGAAATAAATTTGGTAAATCACAGGTTTCAAACCAAAATACGTATCTATATCGATTTACGCCTCGATTTACATTTCTAGTATCTCGATCTAGTATCTTTGCAAACTTCATAATGTTTATTTCTTGTGAAAAATAATGAAATATTGATCGCATACAAAGTAAAGCATTTAAAAGACAGTTCTCCTATTGAAACCATTAAAACATTCATGAAACTTAATAATTGAAAGTAATCAGTATTTTCCACATTAAACACACAAGGAGCCAAATTTTGGTCAAAAAATGGGAATAAAAATTATAAGAATTACAGTTGTTTTACTTACCTACTAGACCTAAAACGTTAAATCATATAATTGTTTGATACAAACAGAGGAAAAATTCCACGTTCTAGTACGTATGTGAAACAAAGGTAAAACTCATAAATTTATTCCCGTTTTCGACCTAAATTGGGCCCCAGACACAAATTATTTTCTAACGTCAATTAATTCACGAATAAAAGAATACAAATAATATTAATCAATAATACTGCTAAATTTTACATAATGCAATTATTAAATTGCCGCCCCGGTGGCAAAGTGGCCAGCATGCTTGTTCCAGCGACCAGAGGTCCCGGGTTCGATTCCCGGTGGTGAGGAAAAAATTACACGGCTGGTTTAGGATCAATGAATTAATCACTCATTATCCGAAATGGAAATATGATTATGAAACCTCATTTGAGGCGGCCAAATCCCTTGATGGGATATAATGCCAGAGAAAAAGAAATTATTAAATTGAGAATAAATTTAACTAAATTGAAAAATATTTAGATTTACGTAAATTAAATTGAATTTTTAGTTAAGGTACTTAAGGAGGAGGAGGAGCAGACAATTAGGATACAATTGTTTAATTTTTTTTATATACATATACATAAAAAAGTTATTATCAAACACAATTACAAACATATGTAAATTGTTTGAATTTTCGAAATGCAATTATATTATATCAAAACATGTGGCCCAGTATTCTTAAAATTTCATATCATGGATTGATATTGTCAACACTGGCACAAAATAGTATTGCAATTGCTTTGGTAAAAATCTAAATTCACTAAATTCTTTAAATTCAGTATTTTTTTTACCAATGCAATATACTTAAAGCAAACATAACCATATTCAGTTTAAATTCTACTGTTATAATTAAGCCATTAGTTCTAACATAACATTGAATGAATTGAAAGTTGTTTATGTAATTCTATATTTAGTACAAAAGAGTTCATCACTCTGCTATTTTAGAATCGTAAAAAATAAAAATAAAAAAAATTCAAGGTGATTGCCTTTATCTTAAATTTTTTATATATTTACGAGTTTAATTAATTACGTTCATAGATTTGTTCCCACAGTTGGTTTGTGTGCTAAAAAATTTCTATATCTTTATCCTTCCACAATTCTTTTTGGTTAAACAACGACATTACACGATAATTATCCGTGTTTGACAATAAAAAAAATATAAAATAAAATAAAAAATATTCACGAGGGTGTATAATATACCGCGAAGAGTGAGACATGTTTCGTGATGAATTTTTGATTGTGTCTCATGCAAACTCTTCATATATTTAATTTTCCAGACAAGAGTTGAAACGAAAATTTATTAATATTAAAATAGGTCAAAATAAGATATAAATTTTCATATAAGGAAAATTTTTTATTTATTGAGACGATACAGACAAAAGTTAAGTCTAAATACAATCCACCAAAAATTTTGATATATTTCAATTTTTATTGGTTTTTGTTTAAAAACTGACAAGTATTTTCCCGAATATATATTTCTTATATTATGTCGTCAAATGGAATTGGATTTTATGTTTTATATTATGTTTTAGTGTTGTCTCGACAGAATGACATTTATGTATTAGTTGTATGACATTGAATATTTTTGTATAATATGTTTGGTAGACAAGTCTACACTGTATATCTAATAATTACTCTCACGAAAATTTACTAATATTATTACTATTATGCCGATATTGAAATCTTATAATAATTGGTATCTATATTCAATCTTACCAAACTACCAGACAGTTAAGTAGAAAAACATAATCAATTTTTTTTTTATTTTTACCAAAATCTTTTATTCAAATGAGGGATTGTGAACTATTCAGCTCGAAATAATACTTAAGTGAAGAAGAAAATTTCCTATACAAACTTTCAAAGCGAACAATATTAAAACATTAAATTTAAATTTTCAATTTTCAGCTGTGAGTGTGTGTAATTAAATTCTAAGATAATTATTATTTCAAACCCTTTTTACACGTCTTAAGAAGAAATTAGATGATTTTTATCGTACCGTCAACGACTTCTTATCTCTCTTGAGAATTTTATATAATTTTTTATAAGGCAATATAATAATATTTAAATAATTAAAAATATGTGTTACATGTTTAATAATTAAATACTTTCTACCCCTAAATTACTTAAATGTGTTTGGCTTAATTTAAATATTTTATTTGGCAGTATAATAAATTATTATTTTTAAATTGTTCAGTCGCATCAACAAATGTTGTATGATTGCTAACTGAAGTAGACACGTTTATTATTGGTCGAGGACAGAACGTACTTAAATAATTTTTAAAATACTTAGTGTTCATAAGTTAAAGTTTTTATATAAATATTAAATTATAAATTAAAACATTTTAGAGGAATATGGATAAATAAATTCCATCAGCTATTAAAATTCCACAAAGAATTATTTGAAATATACTTTAGTAGAATCATGAGGTTAATTAGGATCATCATCATGATTATGTCATTTCATATAATGCATGAAGGTAAAATCCTAACTATGAATGAAGAATTTAAGTATAGGTCGCATCTACTGCGAAAAAATTCTGTCGTTCACCACTCAACAACTGAAGTGAAAATGCTTTGAAATTTATTGGGTCTCAAAATAGTTTGTGAAAATACAGTTAATACGAAAAAATATATAAACATTTAAGAAATAAAAAAAAAATAGAAAATAAATAATTTTGCCTTAAAAATTGTACAGGAAGTTTTTTCCAAATTAATTTCTGCCATTTGATACACAAAAATATAACTAATTTATTCTTAAAGATTTTGTAGGAATTTTATAAACTTTCAATTTTCTGAACCAAGGCAAGGAAACGAACTTGATTAGTAACTTATATCGAATCGAAAAGTTTCGAAAATAGAGAAAACAAAACAATCACAATAACACCATTACTATCGAAAAACCAAAGTAAAATATAAAAATTCGAAAATACGTAAAGTTAGTTGTGAGAATAGAATATAGATGGAAAAAGTGAAAGAATCGAATTTCGTACACTACGTAGTAATTCGCTAGTAGTACAACTACATGGTATTGTTTTATATACATACATATAGACAATATTCCAATGTAAATATACAACATAAGTCGTCGCGACCTGATGAGAAGACTAATTTTTGCAAATCAATAATCTCATCCGTTCGAAACTGAATGTTGTGATTCTTACCCATTTGTCATCTATAAATCAAAAATTCAAACATAAAACAAAAATTTTACTATTTGATATTAAATAGTAGATTATGAATCATTGGAGTAAAATTGGAGATTATTGCTCGAGTGCAGACAAAACTACCCGAGGCCGAACGCCAAGGAGCAATAATCGACCATTAGGGAGTAAAGTACATCATTATTTACTTATGTTTCTTCTTTGATATAATGCTGAATTTTACTTTCGATTTTTAAGTGCAGATTTTGGTCGCAAGAGTAGAAAAAATGTATTACTCAATTGAACAAGGCATTTACACATTAATTAAATAATAAATAATTTAAAATATGTATATTAAATAACACATAAAAAAAAAATTCACTAACCTCAATACATCCTTTTGAATGTTGTTTTGGACTTAAAAAGAAAGATCCATCAACAAGTGGATAACGATCAAATACATACATTGCTTCTTCACATAGAATACACGATACGCGACTTTTTTGATGTGCTGCTAATGAAGACAAAATAAACAATCTTGTTTCATCATTGCCGTGATTTCCCTCATCTTCCATCTGCAAAAAAAAAACCAATAAAATTTTATTTTAAAATAACATCTTTGATTTGATATATATATATATAATACATAAAAATAACATTAAGACGTATGATTTATATTTCTTAAATATTTATTATTATTTTGTCAACCAAATATGGTTTATGTATAACGCAAAAAAATCGTAATTTTATTTTTATTTACTTATATAAAACTTACTCGTACAATTTATATCAAATGTATATAAATAATATTTGGAAAATTTATTACCACACTAAAACAGCAAAAGCAAAAATGAATTTCGTATTTTTGACGCGACTATAAACTATAAATATACGCCAAACATCTTAAACTTATGGAGTTAGTTTATATCACAGGCGGGAACGTTGATTTCATAACTCACCCAAACTTGAATACAAAAAAGGTGTAAAGTTTTTGTTTTGAATTTACAATAGAGCTGATTGCTGATATTCAAAAATTTAATATTTAAATCTTAAAATTGTCTAGATGTCTAGAATTGTCTAGATTTGATTAGATTTTGATTTTGTAGGATTAGTATTTTTAGAATATTTAATAACAAAATTGTTTTCGTTGTGCTTTTTATTGTTTTTAGGACTTTATAAAAAATTTTGCGAATGCTATACAATAATAAACTATAATAGCTTAAAATTTTAAATGGAATCGCACGTACATATGTATATTCAATTTTTTAGGTAAATAGGCAGGCAGGCAAGCATCGATTACTTATATTTACAGGGAAATTGCATAGAACATTTCGTAAAGGAAGGAAACAATTACCCGACCAATTCCATAACCTTTTTTCAACTAAGAAAACAAAAAAATTGGCTCAGTTTTAGTCCAACTCACAAATGTGTGAGTAAAAAACCATAGTATGTAATGGCGTTGTTGATAAAAAATTTCGCTTGATTCGAAGTAAAAACCACACAATTGTGTGTAGAGGTATAGTGTTTTTTTTCGAACGAAAATAAGTTAAAAAGGAATTCACAAATGTGTAAGTTGGTTCAAAAAACACAAAACTAAATTTTTGGCATGGTACTTTTGCCCTACCCGCACAATTGTGTTAGTAAATCACAAAAGGGTTAAGGTGATAAAAATTAATTTTGGAATAACTGAAATCCTAAAGGATCAAATTGCAAGTATAGCTTCGACCACATTTTTTAAACATAATTTTGTATGAAAAACAAAATTTTCCTCTTATGTTTACACTTCTGTTTTTCATAAAACATCTGTACAAAATAAGAAATAATAATAACAAATAAAAATCAAACGACCCCTGATTTATTCGCCAAAATCGAAATTTTTAGTTTAATTTATTAGTATCAGCAGGAAGTGTATTAGTTTATGATTTAATCAAGGTATCGCAACTTGAGGGACCGGACTTAAAAATATGTAGTTGAAATAAGAAACGCGGCCAAAAAGTAGGACATATTTTTTAATTTATTAAACGTTGTGTTAAAAAACGTAATGGTATTAGCTTCTTAACACGTTGACTGCTAACTACGAGATAACTCGTAGATTGCGTTCTTTTTTAGGACGCCAACTACCGAGTTATCTCGTAGTCAACCACGAGATAATTCGTAAGATCTTTTTAAAAAAAAAAATACAATTTTTATGCTTTTTGATGATAACTATGCACTAGAATTAGAGTTTTTAATAATATAATGTGATTTCTGAAAACTTCCGTGGCAATCAACATGTTAAACATGTAGGGTAAAATTATGATACAAATGATTATTTGATTACGATATAAACAACCTCTGTGTGCCTTAACAATTCTACGGTACTTATCAAAGGAGACCGTATGAAATGTGCTAAATTAATCTAAAGTTTAAGGCATTTGCCTTATTTTTGAATAAAGGGTCTTTCAATATAGGGACACTCGAAATTTGTTAGGTTATACAGCTATGTTGTTAAAGCAACATCTCTCAAATTTCAACATCAAATTCATGCGACAGTCATCGAAAAATTGGAATTTTTGAATACGGCACCAAGCAAAGCCGTGGCGGACATTTGAACGACGTCATATTTCATATTTAATACTATGAAATATTCTTTCAAATAATAAAAAAATTTAGTGGATATCTGACGCACAACTTACATTAATTACAATGCTGCGTTTTTTTGAAAACAATCGAGTAGAGTTCGCGATAGCTAGAAGGATTAGTAGTTAGTTTTACAGTTGCTACTAAAATTTATAAATTAATAAATACACTTAACTCTTTTTTTTTTGATTTTTGCTGCTACAACCAATGTAGGGATTTGGCCGCCTTACTTCTAAGCTTACATAATCAATTTAATTTTTGAGTAGTGAATCATTGGATCCTAACCAGGTCCCAGGGCTGCTGGAGGAAGGTGGGTTACCCCTGCTGGATGAGACATACATACCTTCACTATCACTTTTATTCTGTTCCCATGCGGTTACCCAAATTTGTACTTACACAAGTAACAGTTGTTTGACGTTGTTGGTAAAGTTTTTGTCACATTGCCTCTCTCTGCCACGTGGCCATAAACTTCTATTCGCTCGGAAAAAATTTAATGCGTTTTTGGACTGGATAATTCAATTACGTGCATTTTCATTACGTTTTTAATTACGAAAAATATAAACAACCAATTAAAATATAATACAGCACAGTTTGCGCCATTTGTTTTTACGAATCTGACTAATATTTATTAATAAGATGACTAATCATAATTAGGCAATGTTTTTATTAGCGGTCCAGTGCAATAAGTCTTATTCGGGAAAATGGTTACCAACTGAAATGTCTTCTTTGTAGGAGCTTTGGTCTAACAAGCCTCTAGTCAAACTTTCCCCAAATACTTATAAAATTTCTTACAGGACAAGTGGTGCAGTGGTTAAAGCTTCAGCACTTGGACCGGGAGGTACTGGATTCGAATCCCATCAGAGGCTAAATGAATGCAAATCGAATTTTTATCATCGATTACAATTGGTGAAGTTAATAAACACAAATAAGACCCACTGATGGAGTGCAGAATTCAGCGCGCCGACCCACCGTCAATGTCAATGTACAGGTTGGCATGGAGCTTGCAATGTGCAGGTGGTATACT
Source organism: Nephrotoma appendiculata (assembly GCA_947310385.1). Lineage (NCBI taxonomy): Eukaryota > Metazoa > Arthropoda > Insecta > Diptera > Tipulidae > Nephrotoma > Nephrotoma appendiculata. The sequence continues at coordinate 374,908,655 of OX371224.1, read as the reverse complement.
GTAGTTGTGTGAGTAGGTGAATAGGTGCATGGGTTAATGATGTGGCGTGAATGCGTGGTATCACAATGGGCCAAAAATGGCTTAAGTGTCGACCACTGAAACCTAACCTATACAATTTCTGCTTAGCTTTACTTAAAGGTTTGACTGTCTGCAAATTACGAATGACTAAAAAGTTTTCTGAAATAATTTGTCGATTTAAAGCGAAATAATTTTAAGGCGGTAAATTAAGCGAATAGAGTCGGAATCGTTAATAAAATTTATAAATATTGCATTTGATTTTCTATTGGTTTGTTTAGATGAAAAACATTGATTTTTGCTGGCTCGAAAGTTTAAAACTGTTTAGTCAGTTGAAATTTCCGGAGCAGAGAGTGAAAATAATACATTTTCAAGCGAGTATATCTCGAATACAAACAAAACAAAAATTTCAAATATTTACGTTAAGTTGCGCTTGCTCTATCAACACTATATAACATGATTTATCTCAAATTCTAAACACAGAAATTATTTGTATTTATTTAGTAGACTACTTCTAGTATTTTATCCTTCATAAACGAAGAGAGTTCAATAAGTTCCGTAAATTGTATAAAAGAACGGTAACTTTTATTCCAAAAAAAATATTTTTATTTCTCAACAAAATTTTCAGTCACGCTAATGCACTTATTACAGAGTTGTCAATTAATTTGTGCAAACTATCAAACTAAAAAGATTTTCATTGTCATTTGAAAATCTTAGCCCCTTAATTTTTTTTAAAATGAAATAATCAAAGACTGACCAAATGGCAGTGGTTACAGCTTTGGCGTTTGGACTGGGAGTTGCCGGGTTCGAATTCCGATAGGGGCAGGATGCAAACAAAATTTTTAAACAACAGATTACGATCTGTGATTATAAGGAACACAACTACGACCTCCTATCGCTGTGCAAAACTCATGGGCCGATCCATTTTCCATGTCCAATAATATAGGCTGGCATGGCTGGCTGGCTTTGCAATGCGCAGATGGTAACTAAAAAATGAACCGCGAAAGAACAGTGAGTCCTTCGGCCCCAAAACAAATGGCATGGATTAAAACAAAACAAAAATAATAATAATCACAGCATTTGCCTATTTATTGGTGCGTTCTCATGTAAAAACAATATTTGTAGCTTACTTTGAGCACAATAGCTGCTTTCCAATCGACCACCGAGGGTAACTTATAAGCACTTAAGGCTGTTATCTGTGCTAAATTAACTACTCACAACTGTTCTACCTTTTTATTATGAGTAGTTGAAAGCAGTTACGATAAATTTTTCTGTCAAAAATATAATTGAATGTCATATATGTTGCGATAATAAAATTCCGGTATAGATTTTTTTTAAAGTTAATGGTATATACTCTAAGAAATATTTTGCTTTTGTCATTTTTTGTGCTTTCCAATCGACACTTTACCCAATACACATTTTTCGCACTTACAAGTACTTGCGGTGTTTGATTCACAACTAATATTTTTTCCTATTCAGAATGGGAATAGTTTGTACCAAAGTAAGAGGCTTCTTGTGAATAAAATTTCGTCATAATACATCACCGCAAAATAATAGACAATTTCTTCTACGCTGCTATTTTTGCTAGGAAAACTCGATGCATTTAAGCAAGCAAGTTATAAATTTAAATAAAAGTTGTGAAATAAATATCCAGTGGCTTTTGAAATCATACAAGAATAGAAGAAAAGATAAATAGAAGATGTACAATTATGTTTACCCTCGGCTCCGAAAATTTCAACTGTCATGCCATAATTCCTATAGTTTACTATCTATCGTGAGAGTAAATATTTTCGAGACAGAATAAACAAAGTCATGATACGTATGATTTTACTGCAGTGGTAGAAAAAATATTCAATTATATAACGTGAAACAAATATAGTACGGATAGTTAGTTAGTCAAAAATAGTTTATTTTGTTTATTGGTAATTATTAAATAATTTTTGCTTAAGTTTATTTAATAAATTGTACTCAAATCGAATTAAAATAAAAACTATCTTAAAAGTAGTATATCGAAAATATATCTAAAGTTGTAAAAATATGGCCATTTTAATTTAATAAATTTAATATTTTAATATAAATAAACCATTTTTTATGAATAATTAATCTGCTGTTTGAATGTATATACATATATTAAAATTTTCAAATTTTCATTCAAATTTCAGAAAAAACAGAAGTTATATGTAGTTAAATTGTAAATTAAAATATAATAAAATATAAAATTAAAATATTCTTTCATTCGCCTTTCATTAGAATATAATTTAACAATACCCAGCGCGTGTCCTTAAAATCGGTGGAAATTTCCGCATGCGAAATGTAATTTGCTTTAAAGCTAGAAACAGAACAAGAGCGACGACGGCAAGCGTCGACGAATAAATAAAAAATATCGCCGCGATATCGCTGTAGCTAACAGAACAAAAGCGTCAGCGTATGGCGATAAAAAAACAACCAAACGGCATAACCTTCTGTGTTTTTGACACATGACATTGTGGCATTAGGCTACTAGATTGAAAAAAAATGGTTAATAATATGACGGTTAATTGATGCCAACTTATACATATATAAAAAACAGTTGGCAACATTGTTTCGTCGGCAACAAAAATAGAAATAGACTCTAAATTTTTTTCAACGAAAAAATCGTCATCGCCTGCGTTGATGGTTGTGTTTGTTTTGCATGATTTCGGTGTTTTCTAATATGACAGGCGATTTCGCTCGCCGCCTTCGCTCTTGTTCTGTTTTGAGCTTAAAATTCATTATATTATTCGAATTTTTCGTCGGTTACTTTAATCGTTTTTGTTTTCTATTATTTATTTCCCTATTAAAAAATCGGTGAAAATTTCCGACTGAGTAAATCGATGCGGATTTATTCTGTTAGTAGGGAAATAAATAATAAAAAACTTGCAAACAAATTTGAGAAAACGATTAAAGTAGCCGGCGAAAAAATCGAATATGTAATATAAAAAATTGTAATGCAAATTATATTCAGCAGCATGCGGAAATTTCGACCGGTTGCAAGAATACGCCCCCTGTAACAAACTAGCTAGTCAAAACGCAAAAACCGCATTTTATATGTATAGTTAGAAGACGCAAAATTGTCACAAACACACAACACAAACATTCTATAATTTAAGACAAAAACTCCGTAAATTAAAAATTTTACTTTTTTCTTTGGTTGGTTGAAAAGAAGCAAAAAAAAATATTGTGGTGGTTCCAAAAAAAAAAGAATTAAATTATGTTGCACAATTTTATTTTTTATAAATATTTTAATTTTATGGTTCATGAACAAATTAAAAAGTAATAAATAATTTTATCTTAAAATTTAACTTTTTGTTTTTTTATATACATATAAAGGTTAAAACTTTTGTCATACACAAAAAAGCACAGAAATTTACGATTTTAATGTCTGATGTAAACATGAAAAATATACATAAGGCAAACACAATAGAGGAATGAACATGATGATAATAATAATATCCTTCTATCTGGAGTAAAACAAATAATAATCATAATCATTATCGTAAAAGTAATAGTAATCACTCGCATACGTAATACAGAAAACAACGTTCCTAAAGCTTAGGACTATAAACAAGTAACTATTATGGTTTTGTTTTAAATGATAACAACAACACACGAACATCTACAGAAAAGGTTGTTTTATATTTTATATGAAAATTTAAATATTTAAAAAATAAAATAACCTCTCATCAAGGAGCGATGAAATGTTTTTATGCTTCCATCTACATGTCATTTACACTTAATTTAAATTCACGTCACAAAAGGAAATTAGACAAGCGCTTCTACATACCTTACACGTTTTGACATTGTAATTTGTCTCAAAACCATCATTTTTACAATCAGCTAATTACATAAATGCCCACCTCGAGTAGATAGAGTATACATATTATGTCAATAAGAGTATCAAGTCATTGATACGATAAAAATCAATGAAGGGCAAATATATGCATATTTACATATCGCCGACTTAGGAAAAAATTATTCATAAACCTAGACATTATGGATATAAAGATACCATAGTATAATAACATAATCTGTGGTGGAACTCTTTCTAATATATTAAATCGTTTAAACAATTCAAATTAATTCCTTACAAAAAAAACTTAATGTTTTATAAAGCTAAATCTTAGAATGTATTGTACATATAAATATATATAGTAAATATATCTGTTGGAAGATTTTATCTCATCTTGTTGTTGTTATAGAAATAATATGAAGCACACAACTAAAAAAAAATCTAAAAAGTCAAGATTCATAAGATGAAATACTGAAGCAAAAAATGATTAAAATAAAAATCTACAGACATGAAAAAAATGAAAATACGAAAATCCATTTATACAAAATAATCTTTTAAAAATGAATGAAAAACTAAAAAGTAGCATTTATAAGAGAACAAATCAGGTTTATGTCGCTGTGCTACCTTATTAAATACATAAATTTTCTCTTTTATTCTAATGCACATGGAAAATGGAAAAATTCTATCATGAAAGTAAATATGTTTCCTTACGCTTAGAGCAAAACAAGCAATGTAAAACATTATGATGAGGTTTTAGGAATTGATATTAATGTATTAAAAAACGAAATGAATTTTATTGGGTGGTAAAATTTATTTTTTCCTAAAAAAATATTTAAATAAAGGGAAATTTCAAATTTTCTACTTTTCAATATCAACTTAGGCTAAACTTGATCATCTATGATGCCCTTACATTAGTTGCTTTCCAGTCGACCAACCGCTAGTACTCTTGGATTTAGTTATACGAAATTGTCGACTGGAACCCTCAAAAACTAAATAATTAATTTAAAAGCTTTATATTTTAATTTTGCTACCGCTTGACAAAACAGACAATACAAAAAAATGTTTTTATAAATATAAAATCAAATTTTTAACCGATTCCCCTAGCGAATAAATTTTGCTCATGTCAAAATAGCAAGAGCAGTTACGAGTAGTTCAATAAGCAAAGACACGAACATTACTATAACAAGTATTTGCGATTGGCCGACTGGAAAGCAACTATTTTATTTATTTTAAATGTGTTTTTCTATTTTAATCTAGTGAATAATATAATGTAAGACCATTACTTCTTTTAAATATACATTATGCATATGCATGTCCAGATGAACTTTGGACATAGTAGAGAAGTCACAGTTCAAATTTCACTTATGCACGCCTAGAATTTCATGAACTGCGGCACTATCTTTAATGGAAAATTAACGTAATTCCAGGATTCACGGAAATTTTAATTTAAGTTTTAGATTGAAAATAATGCTAGTCGGCGCTTATTTTAAAATTCTCGGGCATATGACTTCCTGTGCTACGCTCCACAGTTTCTCTGTAATAGTAGTAGTGTAAAAAACAGATTATTCTATGATGATTTTCTTTTAATAAAATATAGTAGAAATGACCGATTACAGAACTAGTACTGCAAAAATATTTCGGCGTAACAGTATATACTATCTATTTTTCTTGCAATATTCACCCAAAAGCAGTTATCGCGTTACTCTGGAGCTTGGCTACTACTGTCACATTCGCATTGGCATACAACTGTCGTCGCTGTCATTTTCATTCTATTTTAATTTCTTACTTTCCAAGGTTTTCCAAACAAAAAAAAAATATTTCTATAATTTTTCATATTTTATTTGATTTTAATTAGAACCAAATTTTGCTTTTGTATGTGGTTAATTTTAATTCACCAATTTTTATTTTGTTGGTTTTGGTTGTAAAAGTTTAAAAAGATATTCCGGAAAATATTTTATTTTCATAAAACCACAAAATAATACAAAGTGTATGTGTAAAGTTATACGGGTATACAGAAAAAATATTTTCTCATTCTTAAGGTTTTTATTATTATTTTTATATATTTTATGTGTCTGGAATGTTTTTTCTTTCTGTATATTTAATACATTTCTCGTCTTATAAAACGAATGTGTAATGTATAAGAATGGAAGCATTTTGCAGTAATTGCCAACGATGAGGAAAATTTTTATTTTAATTAAATATTCCTCGTTTTTTTTACATTTTCGTGAATAATAATAAAAATCAAACAAAAGAATTTATTTATTTTTATTTTTCATATGTACAAATAATTTTCTGGTGCTTTTTCAATAAATAAATAAAAATGGTGAAGGTTTCTGCAAGAACCCAATCCAAGATTCTGAATGGATGATTTTTATTATGACGACAATTGCAAAATCTAAAATGTTTCCTTCTATTACGTACCCAGAATGTACTCTTGGTTTGTCAAAATTAAATGGGCGGATTATTACAAGAGCTTTATTTTCTAGAAGACGTGGGTTGACGTTGGTAATAAGAAATTATATTTTTTAATCGTGATAGTTTTGGGTGAATTATTTTCATTCAAAATTTATAAAAAAATAATGGTATGGTTTAGCAAAATGTACTGTTAATTTATCCCGAATACATACAATTTATTATCATTCGAACTAGAAATTCATTGGGATAAGATAAATATTTAATTAATCAACGAGAGAATTTATACAAGATAATTACTTTTCATTCGGCTATCGATTTTTCGTGAAAGGTATGTTCAATAATTAAATGTGGTATGTGAGTAAACTAATAAAGAGTATTTATTTCAAATTAAATTAAGTATTAGTAAATAAATAGTAGTAATCCATCTAGAATCTAAATTGGGCTGTACAACCTTTTATATTTTGTGTGATTTATTGTATTGTCTGAATATCGATTATTAAAACAAGCAAAAACAACACTGAGAAATGAAAAATGTCAAAAAACTAAACACGAAAAATTCTAAAGCTCAACCACGAAATTTTTTGTTCGTCTACTTTATTTCTAAATTTTATGGTCGAACCAATATTCAAGAGCCATTAAGGAGGATAAAAAAATAATTGTTGGCCAGGAAAAATCTCGAGAGCGAAGATAATAGCGTAATTTACATTCAAGTATGATTTTTAACTTAAATCTGAGAATTTAATGATTACAATGAAATGAAAAATCGTGTCACATCCGTCGATGCCGTCTAATTAAGTATATAAAGAAACAGGACTGAGCCCTCTTATCACTCATTCTCGTATGTGAATAACAACAAAAATTATTTACGCCTGCAGGTGAATATGGTACCCTTTTCATTTCCATTTCAATACTTTCCAATTACATTTTCAAATACGTACTATTTCTTAATATATTTCTTGGAAAAGTCATTGATCGAAAGAAAATTTTTATGATTCTACTATTCACTATAAAAACGTCATAAACAAAATAATTTCTACAAAAAAGGTCAAATTAAGAATCTTGTCTCAAGAATTTTTATTCCTGACTATTTCATCCTCAAAATATTTAAATATTTAAGTGAGGAGTAAACGGGTAAACGGGCAGCGTAAGAAAATAGAGAGGGCGATAGCTAGATACATAATACTTAACTATGTACTATAATTATTTATGTACATATATAGTTTAAAAATAAAATTTGTTTAGCAACGAAATGAAAAGCGCAAATTTTATATTTATGTTTATCAAGTTTCGTTAAAGAAATACAAAAGAAAACTTCTTAATTAAAAGGAAAAATGTCTTTCAGTTTTTATTACGTCTTGTTGTTGTGTTGCTCTCTACAAGATTACAAGTAATTAGCAAAGCGCAAAAATACTTACATATATAATAATAATATTGTTAGAATTTTGTGTTGAACGTGACTAACGACAATTTTGTTATATTAGACGTACACCCGCATGTACCATACACCTTCGTACATTTAGATGTACGTAAAAATAGAAAAAATCGAGTTTGGAAAATTATATTTTAGTTAGTTGTGTGTCATTAAAATGTTGTTCTTTATGTAGATAGGTTTTATTATTATGTTTTATGAGTTTTCCGCATTTACTCGTGTTTAATTTTATATGAGTGCAAATCTTTTACTTTTCAGACATAAAGTTAATTTTCTAAAACATTTTTCAAGGTCTTTGAAAATGAAACAGATTTTGATATAAATTGCAAATTATAACCGAATGAATTTGAAATATTTTATATTGTTATGATATTTACCTTTATCGGCTCTACGTTTACTAAAAAACGTCGTTCTGCAAACTTTCGACAAATGAGCATGCGGAAAAATATGAATGTAAGTTTACATGAGACGATCAGCATCAGTGAGATACCGTTGCTTCTCTACTATACATATACTACTAAAAGCTTAGCCACCCGGGCTACTGAAATTCGGAGTTATGTCCAGAAATAAGAAAAAAAATATTGCAAAAAGGAGTTTCTTACTCATTACACGCCATTCGTTTTCAGTTATACAGAAAGCTATCGAAAATTAAGATAGACAAACAAAATAGAAAGATTAAAAATATTATGCTAACTTTATTATGCTCTTTTGTACGGACATACATAAATGAATTAAATCTGATTTACCAGTCCAATAGTGAATTTTAGAAAATTTATCCTTGGATGTACTAGTGGAGCCGCGCTTTATTAAACCTAAAAGCTCGCTTCAAAAATACCTAATTGTTCATTATTTTTATTGTATAAAAGCATCCATATCATACTTAAGCAGAAGGCTATGCATATTTTATTTTTTTTTTGTATTACTCGTTATTTTGTTGCGAAAACTTTAGGCAAAAACCGTAATATCTCGTGATCTGCCATTGTTTAATTTCTGTTCCAATTTTCACTATGAATTTTTGTAGTTACCGCAGCTTGCGATGTGCACAATTGGTTTTCAAAAGATGATAAGTGGAGCATAGATCCTTTGCAATTCATAAGTTGACTGCACTGGAGCATTGGAGCATTTTTAGTACGGTTTAAAATCCCGCTCTGTCAAATTTCTGTTTTTCGTCTTTTTATAATTCGGCAAAAGATGTACGAATTTGGTTATCAATTGAAAATATGAATATCCCATTCGCGAAATAAATTGACCAACTTAACTCTGTTAAGTGAACACTATTTTAGACTGGATAGATGGACCACATATTTTTATAGATAAGATTTTCGATTTAATACAATTTTCATATTTCGATTAAAATAACAATTTTAGATAATCATAAATATTTCGTTGCAATTTTCAAAATTACATAACAGAGCCACGAAATAAGTTTTGTTCCAAAAATTCCAACATATAAAAATAGAGTATAGAACTAAGTCAAATATCTATCTCAAATAATAATGAAGTTGTATGGGTCTCTGTTGATCTTACACTTCTTGAACATTGCGATGTCGTGTCTTTCTTATAACAGCCAGAGACTGCAATTTCGATCTAATCCTCTTACTTAATCAACATTGCACAAAGTTTTCCTAACTATATAATGTACCAAACAAAAAATAGTAAGTCATATTCTTAAGTGAACAACAAAATTCCATAAATTAGGTATTATCGTAAAATGAAATTGTAATAATTTAAGTTATGGCATAATAAGATCATTTAAATTAATTTAAATTTAATTACAACGAATAAAATTAAAAATTTTATGTTGTGCGCGTTATCATTTTTTCACCTTTCCCAAATATCCAACTTGCCAGCAGACAACAAAAATGTAAAGAAATGATAGCTTTCTGTGTAAAGCTTTTTTTATTCAATGTACCAAAAAGATGTTGTGACGATGACAATGTGATATTAATATTATTATATTGTAATAGGATTTCATTTTATTACAATATTCTTTTTACGTCGAGAGATAGAATCTCTGCTTTTTATATTTTTTTAGTATTCAGCTGTGATTTTAAAAAAAGGGAATAAAATATTCAGTGACTTCTTATTTCGGTGTATATACGGTGTAGCTACATACTCGTATTTATATAATAATAGTCTGTTAGATTCTTTATACAAAAAATTTAACAAAATTTTTCCAATTGTGGTTTCTAGTTTTCAATTAAAATTTGTTTCGTGTTTTGTATTATTTATTTATTTATAAGCATAAAAATAAAATAAGAAATCCCGTGAGATGAGCTTATTTTATTTTAAAGGTGGTTGACTTTGCATTCCAATACACATACATAACAAGAGATTTTCATTTTCTATATATCCCTCCATATTATCATTATTGCACCTGGGACGAAATTGAAATGACAAGCAAATGAACGTGTCTTGTTTCTTCGATATATAACCATTTATGATGAATTTTTGTAAAATTTCATCAATTTGTAATTTGTATCCAATGTCTGGCCAATATACCGAAGCAAAAATTGAATATTATATATAAAAGTATCTAATATACTATGTTGCCCTCATATTTCTTTCCTCATATCCAAACGGAATTTCTTGCTTATGTCATGTCTATAGAACAAAATTTTATTATACAAAATTTTTTGCCAGAGTTGCAGTAATTTACGATAAAAAATTGTGTGTATGTTTGGCAACATATTTTCTACTTTATACGAATACTGATATATGGTGCTATACAAAATAATATTTTTAATTAAGGAAAAGGACAAAGTTGAACACAGGGAATACGTTCATATATTGTTTGTTGAAATTAATTAAACTATGTACCCTTATTTAATATACAATGTATATTACAGCCAGAAACATATATGTGAGTTAAGATGAATGTGGCTTTATCAGGTACACCAAGAAATGTGAAAAAATATAAATTGGCAGACCAGCCAATTGTAAATCTAACTATCTAGCTATTAAGTAAATATTAATTTAAACAAAACTTTTTCATAATGTCACAACCACAAAATTTATTTTCTAATTCAAATATTTACAATATTTTTTATCCAAGAAAATTTGTTCAAGGGATACAAAATACAATAAACATACATGAAAAGAATCCTTATATTTCCAAAAGAAAACAAAATTTCCATTTTAATAAAAAAAAATTAATTTAAAAATAAACAAAAAAATCAAATATTGACAAATATATTTTTATTTTTTAATTTCATAAAGTGGTTTTCCATGCTATTTCAATTCAACATAAAAAGGTAAATACTTCAAGATGAATCTATTGGGATTTTTCTTTTAATACGGTTAAGACCGTTTTAATAAATCATAAATTTTTGATGTGGTTTGTTTAGATCGGCTTTAAACTAGCATAAGAATATTGTTTTGCAAACACATATATCCCTTGTGTTGCCCGGTAACACAATTGTGCGGATAGGGCAAAAGTACCATGTCAAAAATTTAGTTGTGTATGTGTTTTCAACCAACTTACACATTTGTGAATTCCTTTTTAACTTATTTTCGTCCGAAAAAAACAATATATCTATACACACAATTGTGTTGGTTGTACTTCAAATCAAGCGAAATTTTTTATCAAAAACGCCATTACATACTATGATTTTTAGTCACATTTGTGTGGGTTGGACTTAAATTGAGCCAATTTTTTTTTTGGTTGAGAAAGGGATATACATACACAAGACCGAATAATTTATTTATAAACAAATAAACAAAAATAAATATCTATGACAGAAAATTGAAACTAATTTGATTTTTATACTCAGAATGTTGCAGCTACATTCTTCATAAATAACAACTCCAACTTTCTTAGCCATGGCAAATTGAAAAATAATAGTTTAGATTCAGAAAAAAATTGCTGTTGTATAAAGACTACACAGGGATTAGAAACGATTCTAAAAAACAAAATTCTCTACATTCGCTTCCTCTAATTTATAAAATACAATTTTCTTTAGTACAAGATATGTATTATGAATAATAAATTAAGATCTTATTCGAAAAAGTGGTAAAATGGAAAAAAAATTAATAATAATTTGTTTAAAGGTTAAAAATAAGATAAACGAAATACAAAAATAACTGTATAATACGCGATAAAAAATTTAAGGTATTACACAGACCAAAATAAAATTGGTATTCTACTGCAAAAATTCTTAAAGAAATATTTTATTCCACTATATTTTTATCCATTATTTCAAAAACTAAAATCCTATCCGGAAACATTTTATTTTGGAAGATTTACCAGAATTTTGTATTTAAAATTGTTTTGAGCATGCTTCAATGGGTGTTTCAGAAGAAAAAAACATTAGTAAATTTAACAAGTAAACTTTTTTGAAGAATCAGACAGTTTAACATAATCTTTTTGTTGCTTTCAAAGTTAGTTTTCCAAGAAGATTCTGGCATACTTTCGAGCGGAAACTCCCAGCACAAACTATAGCAAAACATATAATGCAGTAATTTTAGAACCCAAAAGTTGATAAATAAAGTGAAAATGGGCATTAATCCAAGAAGAATCACAAACTAAAGCTCTTAAACAATTCTAAAGAATTTGTGAATGTGATAAAATATTGTGTCACATAAAAAATTAAAATTGTCAATACAATAAAACTGTGCTATTAAATTAACCAACTACTATTCAATTATTAAATTTTATTTTCACCTTGTCTGGGAATTTTTTCCGTTTCTTTTTTTGCTGATATAAAATGTCGAATGCCATTATCCTGCTAATTAAATTTTAAATTCATGTTACGTTTATATATTTATACCGTAAATATTACCCCGATGGGAAATTTCTCTTGCTTTGGATACCTTTTCCCCGTTTTTGTTGTTGTTTATAATTTTTTATTTCTATTTTTTATTGTGCTTAATGACATTTTATTGGTTTTTATTTGTGTTCAAAAACTTTGTTACTTTATTATTTAGATTTTCCTTCAACGTACAGTATGTTAGTGTATGAGTGCGTCTGCGAAACATAAGTCCAACGACATGATAGCTGAAAAGCAGCTCTAACACAATCTGTTTAACTTTGTATATGTATATATTTTATGCTAAGCAGACAAATCGTTTAACAATGAAATAAAAAAATAAAATTTTAAAACATTTTTCTTCATCACAATTTTCATATAAATCAAAGTATGTACTGTATTATAATACTAGAGACAAGAAAAAATACGGGAACAGAGGATTTTCTTCCTTGACATCATTGTGCTGATATTTTTCTATAATATAAGCTTTTGTATATACAGCGGATTAAGTGTCTGGAAGAAGCTCGATGTACTCTACATCTAAATTGACATTTTTATTTTATATTTGCCTGTTTATTCACAACAACACAAAAAAAACAAATTCGGAAAATCTAAATCCAAATTAAAATGTAAATTTATCAAGGGACTTCATTATCTGCATATATATATAATGTTCCTTGCTTATTTTTCTCTTATCGTGCGCACTTGTATAAACAATGATAAAAAATTGTGAAAATGAAAATCGAAGAAAAACAAATTTATTCATCATTGGCAAGGTAATCTATTACGTTGCAATGAATATTTAATAACTTTCCGACCATGTTTTCATCCTCCCGGTTATTCATTCGATGTCATTACTTCATTTAAATTAGATTGGATAATATAATGTACCGCGATCTTCCCTATCATCCCGTTTCAGACTTATGAACGTCTGAATAAATAACTGTTCTATACATACGCAAGCTATTTTTGATTTCAAATTCTTCAACGTTTCAACAGTATAAATAAAAATTAGCTATTCAATTGGAAATCTAAAATAATGCTTGAATTGGTAAAACAGCATTACGAAGTAAAAAAAAATAGTTTTTATCTTCGTACTCATTTCTTTCGTTTTATTTTTAGAACAGAAACGGATATGTCCAATTAATTATATCTCATTAGAAGCTGTCTGTTTTAGCAATATATTCACAAAACCCAAAGATTAGAAAGTTGCACCTTTACAGACATTTCTTTCACACCAAAAGTTACAGATGTTAATGATGTACTTGCACCAATTATAAGAAATTGAAAATTTTGCTTAATATCCATTTCAATATTTATGGATAGTTGAAAGAAGCAATGTAGATATCACTGTCACTGCCATAGATGCTCGAATGTACCACCTCTAATGGGGCCGTTGCTGCATCGTAATTTAATTTTATTATTTATTCAAACGACATAAAACCTCAACTAAACACATAGTCAAAACTCTTTAGTGTTTTGTGATTTTAATCAATAATATATGAGGAGCACTTAAACTATCTGCAATTTCAGCCTGGTAAATTACAGACGTTTGGGTTTCTGAGTAGTGTTGTTTTATTTTTGTAAGTAAATATTATTAGACATTGGATTTAATGCCTTTTTAAACAAAATCAATTCTAACATCTTTATTCACTGACACACCACCGTTTTACTTCTCACATAATTGCAGTACAATCTGCTTTCTGCACGTTGTAAGTTCAATACCAACCTGTACACTGACATGGAAAATGGTGAGCTCTTATTTCTGCACAGCAAACCGAGAGTAGTACTTGAATTAATAACATCAATCTTAATAAGATACATAAAATTAGCTTTTGCACCCTCCTACTGCGGGGATTCGAACAAAAACGTGGAACAAAAACGCCTGCCCATCAAGAATAACACTTAACAACAGCAAAGTCTTTTCACTGTTAAATGATGAAATGATTAAAGTCCTCGATTAGTAAATAGATCGCTTGTTATGTAATTCGGGGGGTCGCGGGTTCGATTCCTAGTGGTAACAAAAAGTTACGACTGGGCGTTTTTAATATGTTATATCATGTTAACACACATTGTGCATTGTCTTATATATCTCAAGCCATAGTTATCGGCTTTTCTCCGTAAAATATTTTAAACTATAAATTATAATTAACCATTATTGTCAGGTTTTGTAAATTGTTTAAGATCGTCATTTGAGAAGGGACAGAACAAAATTTGGTCCGGTTTATTATTTTACGCAATCTTCTACACACAGTGAAGTAGCAGTGAGGAGTTTTTTATTTTTTTAGAATATAGAGGATATTAAATGGAGGATGTCAAAATAGTTTGCAAAATTTTCAAGCTGTAATGAATACTGCAAAGTATTGCTTACTAAAGTCAAGCAGTAAAGAATACACGAGCAATAACAATGATCATCAACAAATTAACTTTAACGAAAAATTTATAAACTAATTCTTATTTATACTTTGGTTTTTATCAATGTAATGGTGTATTGTGATTGTTCCGTATATTGGTCTATTTCAGCATTCTCGAATTAATTACACAACCGTAGGAAATTCTTCCATTTGCGTCAATCTGTATGACAACGACTATGATAATCGACACCTACTTATACACAATCAACTTCCCAACCACCCCATACATTTTTCTTTCCTTTAACGCTGGATCGCGGATAAATTTGAATTTTGGACTTATAGATGGCTAATGTGTAAGAATCACAACAATCAGTTTCGAACAGACGAGACTAATGTTTTGAAAAAATCAGTCTTCTCATCAGGTCGCGACGACTGATGTTGTTTTATTACATTGAAATATTGTCTATATATATAGAGCAATACCATGTAGATTAAGACAATTGGATGATTCCATATTGTTTTATGCCGACTTTTTATCACAAATGATTAAAATAAATTTTTTTTTTTTTTTTTTTTTTTTTTTTAGTTATTAAAATATTTATTTGTATAAAATAAAATAATAAAAAACATTAAACATCAATTTTGTTAAAAAATCTATATTCTGAATAGTTAAATATAATAGATTGACAAAGGAGTAAATTACTCCGAAACCGGTCTCTAATAAAATATATAAAAAAATTTATAAATTAATTATCACACAAGAAAAGTTTTTAACAAAATTGATGTTTAATGTTTTTTATTATTTTATTTTATACAAATAAATATTTTAATAACTAAAAAAAAAAAAAAAAAAAAAAAAAAATTATTTTAATACCATGTAGTTGTACTACTAGCGAATTACTGCATAGCGTACGAAATTTTTGATTCTTTCACATTTCCATCTATATTCTATTTTAACAATTAACTTTTTCGAATTCACGAATTTTTATATTTTTGGTTTATATCAATTGTAATGGTGTATTGTGATTGTTCCGTATATTGGTCTATTTCAGCATTCTCGAGTTAATTAATTAAATGTATGGGGTGGTTGGGAAGTTGATTGTGTATAAGTAGGTGTCGATTATCATAGTCGTTGTCATACAGATTGACGCAAATGGAAGAATTTCCTACGGTTGTGTAATTAATTCGAGAATGCTGAAATAGACCAATATACGGAACAATCACAATACACCATTACAATTGATATAAACCAAAAAAGTAAAAATATAAAAATTCGTGAATTCGAAAAAGTTAATTGTTAAAATAGAATATAGATGGAAATGTGAAAGAATCAATAATTTCGTACGCTATGCAGTAATTTGCTAGTAGTACAACTACATGGTATTGCTCTATATATATAGACAATATTTCAATGTAATAAACAGCATCAGTCGTCGCGACCTGATGAGAAGACTGATTTTTTCAAATCATTAGTCTAATCTGTTCGAAACTGATTGTTGTGATTCTTACACATTAGTCATCTATAAGTCAAAATTCATTATTTAGTTATTTTTATCCTTCATTTAATTATTCATTGAAGAGGATCGAAAAAAGTGGATAAATGTAATTAATAGACAGTTTACTTTTACAATAACAAACAATTTTGTTGTTGACCCTTATTTGCATGAAAAAAAGAGTCTATAAGATTTGTTTATGGACTTTAATAATAAAATAAAACGTTGATCTTTAATCTTTAATGCAAAAAGCCTTTTGACTTTTCTAATTATTATAAATTATACAAATTCATTGGTAATTTTCAGTTTAACAACAATGGTTCATTATAGTTTTCATGCAAAAATTAGACTTTGACATTATTATCTCGCAGTTTGAGACGAAATATGAAAAAAACATATTTTTATTTTCGTGTAGTTACTAGATAACCATACAAGATAGCGACCCAACACCTCGAACAGTACAACGATCGAACGAATTCTCTCAATCTATGTCAATTTTTTGAAACATGTGGTAATAATCATTAAATCATTAAAAATAATATAGAAACACTTTTCAGTAATAGTAAGTAGGATTTGCAATAATGCAATCCTTTTCGATATATCCAAAGCTTTGGACAAAGTGTGGCACGATAATCATCTTCATATTTTGAATTCATTCAACAATAAATAAACAAAATCTTGCTCAATGATCGGCAGATTAGTGTTTTATTAAACGACATATCAATTGACGAAATATCATTGTTTTACAGTTGTGTATACATAATTGATACAGTAAGTTATTAAAACTTATTAAGACATTAACTTGCGGATGATTAGGTAAGGTAATGTTATTAACCCACCAACGCTCGAATATTAATAAAGTAAAACTCACCAACAGCCTTGAATAATGGTGCGGTGGACACAATGATTTTAACAGTTGCAAGAAGCTGCGCTAAACACTTAACCGACGGGTCTTTTTTTCGCCGCGTGCACCGCGAAAATAATGAAATTGTTTATTCTACTTTATTTTAACTTTATAGTTTAAAGAATACTTACTTACTTCGTTTATTTAACTAAATATAATATTTAAAATCAATATAAACAAAAAAAGAAACAAATGTTGGTTTTCAAGATTAATGGACGAAATCCGTTGATATTGTTTCAAAAGTAAATACCACTCGGCCCGTCGGTTAAGTGTTTAAAAACATTAACTTCTTAAACGTAGGTTTATAAGACGTGCATTCGTTTGACCGTCGGCGAGAACAGTCAAACATACGAAATGCAGCAAATAAAATAAATTTAATTTTTTTTTTTTTTTTTTTTTTTTTTTTTTTTTTTTTTTTACGAGATATAAAAGTATCAGAACCATACCATCTATTTTCATTCTCCCAAGCGTTATTTTTCCTTAATTTTGATTAATTTGTTTTAATTTTTAATGTAGTTTTAACTCAGAATATCATTTTCCGCAATGATGACTTTAATTTGACGATCATCGTATAATATATATAGAGCAGTTTGTGTGTATGCTTAAAGAAAAGACGACATATTGAAAAAAACGAGAAAAATAACTACTCTTCATACATGCACATAAACTCTCCTCTATATAAAATTCTGAATGAAAACTACCTTAAAATGAGAAACAATTTATCAAAATTAAAGATAAGTGAAGTTCACGCTCAGTAGAATAAAAGCTTATATTTCTGTCACACTTACGAGATTAAATAAATAAAGTAAAAAAAACATAATAAAAAAAAAATTCCTTAGCATTTGGTTGAGAGTATTTTTGAATTTATGTTATATCAATAATTAGAGACCTGCTTACATAAAAACTCCATATATTGTGATATGGTCGTATACGGTACACAGGCACTGTTAAAATATGTATTCTCTTCATTCACGAATTGTTGTTGTTTTCTCAGCAAGGAAGGAGACACAGATTAGCTGTAAACATCCTTTTCATTTATTTTAAAACTCATTGGTTCGCACAGTTTGACCGTTTCATCTCCGTTTTACCTAGTCATCGCAGCGCAACTATTTGGCATAAAAGTCATACCAACGAAGTTTAAGTAAAGTATTTAACAAAAATATCCAAAAGAATTCTATACATCCTCATTTTATGTACAGTTTTGTACGTTAAGCACGTTATAATTGTCGAATTAACACAATCAATTCAAAGTTTTCTTTTCATCCAACCAAATTCCCGGCCGCACATAAATTTCCCGCATAAAGTTCAATTACCACTTAGACGCAAAACACATACATAAACATTAATCGATTTTAAAATCTTTCGTGAAACAAGACAACGAAACGAAACAAAAAATTTACACCGTAAATCTGTCACTTCAATACTCGTAAGATTTGAATTACGATCTTAAATATTATACTAACTTTTCGTTTAATTTTTATGTTTCGTTTTTTTGTGCTGAAGTTTTGTGTAACTGTGATACGAGAGAGGGTCTTTCATTATTTGGTCTGTGAATGTAAAGTGTACGAAAGACGACCAAAACATTTTAAAACATTTATGAATATGACAAATAGTTGTAAAAATTTAAGTAATTATACAAAAAAGTACAATTTACGGGCAAGATAGAAGATTTTATCGTTTTAATCAATTTCATTTTTCAAACAAATCTACGCGTATCCCTTAAAATAAACCCATACAAGCCAGCTTATTGATTGTACGTCAAATGGTTATAACCACATTCAATTAAAATTTATTAATTAATAGAATCTCGATTTTTGTACAAATCTTTTAAAATATAATTCCAAATAGAGTTAATCCCTGACTAGAAGAGGTCAAGAGAAATTATATGGCTATAAAAACATAAAAAGTTCAAATCTAATCGACCAATCGACGAGTCAATATCTTAAAATACAAAACACACAACGAGATTTCTTCTTTCGGAAAACTCACAACAAAACGCAAAAAATCTATTGAACTTCTTTGAATATAATGGACATCGCACAAAAAAAATTCTGTAAAAGGAATGAATAAATAACAGAGAAAAATTTAACATGACGAAGAAAAGGGTCGAGTTCAAAAAACTTTGTTGGGAAAATTTTTTAAAGTTCGGGAAAAATTTATATTTATAGATTTTTAAAGAGGATTTGAACTTACTCGATCGAAATGACATTAATTTTTCTAAATTGATTTTCTCTTACAGGACAATCACCTTCTCAGCATATACTATACCAACGCACACCGTAATTAATATAAAGAAAATTTCCAATTAATTATAAATCTAACCGCAAAAACTTGTTTTTTATCAATTAATTTTCAGAGACGAAAAATCGATTAACGATGAAGCAAAAAAATTCACAATCATCAATCTTTATGATAAAACCTCCGCACATAATAATAATAGCAATAATATTAGTAATAACAATAATATCTTCTAAGCATTTCCTCTTTAATTTTATCGACCGTTTTTTTTTTATAAATTTTCCCTTTTCCTTCATATCTCACAATACATAATTTTTTATATTCAACTTCGAGGCCTATGCCAAGGGTATATTTGTTATATGTATTCAAGAGTACAAATATATATTACATTGTATGAGACGGCAGACACAACATCAACATTTTTCTCTGTGCAACTTTTTTATACACGAGTTACTACACCAATATCAAAAATAGAAAGGAAAAACGATTTTCCCTAACTCAACTCATAATATACAGAAAAAATCTATTTTAATACTAAACATTTACTACACACAGGCACATAACAATAAGGAAAACGAGAAAGAAAAATTATTATGGCACGATAAAATAACGAGTGGAAATTCCGAAATATGTATAGTATTTCCCCACATACTCGGGTGGAGAAATGGGAAACATATAATACTCCCCAATGATATTTTTATTATATTTTCCTCCTTCAAAATTATGCTGGAGAGAACCAAATGAAGAAGACCAACATACAACGATAAGGGTTAGTGAAATATTTTTTTACTGACGTTCTCTCTTCTTATATCAAGATTAAAATCGAGACTGCCTTTCGGGACCAATTTTATAAATTTTCGTCTTATTGAAAGTACTTTCTGTTTGCTTTTCTTATTTGCAATGCAAAATTGGTATTTTTGGGTTATTTCAAACAATTTTTTGCTGGTGATTCAATCTTTCATTTAAATAGCGCAATCAAATGTGTAAATTCAAAAAAAAAAAAAAACAGTTCATGAATGAGTATAGTATTATGAATATATGCAACGTACTAAAATGTTATTAGGAACATGGTATGTAATACAATAAATTGCAGTGATATAATGGATTCCTAATGCTGAGATCAATAATTAGAAAGCGGTTCGGTTTGGCGGCTTATACGGCTGTGCCGGTAAGCATTTGAGTAACTTCAGACTAATGACACATTTTTTAACTTAAAATATTAAACGGGGTAATTTTACATTCATTTATAAAAAAAAACAAGAAGGAAGGAGGAAGCCCATCTAGCCCATTAGAGTGTCGTTCGTAAATTATGGTCAATTTTTATTCATTTATCACCGAACTACTACGGGGCCGATTCCCGCAGCATAAAATTTATTTTATGTTAAACAACTGGTAAAGTTTATTATTGCATATCAAATTCAATTAAAGAAAGCCCCTGGGTATGATCGAATAACAGGTGAAATGTGTAAACAACTGCCTGAGTGTGCTTTTGGACGATTGGCTCAAATATTCAATTCAATTTACGAATCAGGATATATACCTGAGTGCTGAAAATTATCAACTATCAAAATGATCCCGAAGCATGGCAAGGATCCCACCAAGGTCTCGTCATATAGACCAATAAGCCTACTACCAATCGTTTCGAAAGTATTCGAAAAAACTATTATCGAATATATTAAACCGGAACTACGAAATATCATCCCTAGTCATCAATTTGGTTTCAGAGCCGAGCATGGAACCATTGAGCAAGTGCGCCGAGTAGCTACAGAAATAAGGTCAGCATACGAAGAGAAAAAATACTCTCTCTCTCTCTCTGCTCCACTATACATCCCATCAAGGGATTTGGCCGCCTCAAATGAGGTTTCATAATCATATTTTCATTTCGGATAATGAGTGATTAATTCATTGATCCTGAACCAGCCGTGAAATTTTTCCTTGTCACCACCGGGAATCGAACCCGGGACCTCCGGTCGCTGGAGCGAGCGTGCTAACCACTTTGCCACCGGGGCGGCAAAATGTTTTTTACGCATTTTTTGCCAAATCGAGGACGTACGGCTATAGGACCGATTTACGTAGTAACCATCTGCACATTGCATTGCTCCATGCCAGCCTATAGTACTGACATGGAAGATGGGTCGGCCCATGAGTTTTGCACTCCGACAGGGGGTCATAGTTGTGTTCAGTTTCATCAGCGATCGTAATCAAATGATCGTAAATCCCTTTTGCATCCTGCCCCTATCGGGATTCGAACCCGGTACCTCCCGATCCAAACGCCAAAGCTTTAACCACTGTGCCATTTGGTCGGTAAAAAATACTGCTCCGCCGTATTCTTGGATGTTGCCCAAGTATTCGATAAAGTTTGGCCCGAGGGTCTGCTTCATAAAATTAATCTTAAATTGCCAGAAATTTATCAACTTAACTCAAATCGCAGATTATGTCAAATACTCTAAATCGAACGAGAAAAACATTCTGGCTGGAGTACCTCAAGGTAGTATGCTTGAGCCAACGTTATATTTAATTTTCACTTCAGATCTGCCAACATCTTAGCAAATTCCGACGTCTACTTTCGCAAAGGATACGGCAATCGTATGTAGCCATAAAAATCCACAAACGGCGTCCGAAATTCTGCAACAACATATTTATGACATCGAAATATAACTAAAGAAATGGAAGATAAAGGTCAATGAAAAGAAATCGACCCACGTAACATTCAGTTTAAAAAAGCTTACTTGTCCGCCTGTCACAATGAACGGAATACCAATCCCTCATTCAAATGGAGCAAAATATCTAGGCGTCCATCTAGATCGACGGTTAACTTGGCGAAAACAAATTGAAATGAAACGAAACCATATCAAATTAAAAATTGATAAAATGCTTTGATGATGGGGAAATATTCAACTATTACCTAGAATACAAACTTCTTCTGTATAATAAAATGATTAAACCAATTTGGTCGTATGGGTGTCAAGTATGGCAATCAACCTCAAATTCGAATATCGACATTGTCCAACGAACATAGCCAAAAATTCTGAGAATGACTACAGGAGCACCCTGGTTCGTAAAAAAACAAAAATATACATAAGGACCTTAGCATCCTAACTGTCAAAGACAAATTAAAAAAGATGCGGATCAGCTATGCAGGGAAACTGGTATCTCATCCGAATTTGCTGGCGCGAAATCTACAAGATATACCTACGTTTTCGCGATTAAAGTAGAAAACGATGGCTGTAATAGCATAAATTATAAAATTGTTAAGTATACTTATTGAAAAGTACATTCTGCTCCCGCAGATTTACATAATTACCTTAGTTATTAAGATTTGAAAACTTATTGTTATTTTCATGTTTGAAAGATTCAATAAATAAAGAAAGTTGTTAAAAAAAAATTATTTTATTTCCCCGCTTCCTAGTAGAATTTGTATGAAAAAAACAAAATTAAACATACCATAATAGAATTCAATTAGTAACTTTATTATTCATGTTACAGGATTATTCTGATGATGGGCTAACGAGCCCAAATCAACCGAGTGATTTTTTATACTTTTTCGACAATTTTTTTAATTAAAATATTCAAAAATTTAATTTCTTGTGAAATAAAAAAGTGTTTAGTATAATATGTTTATTAAGTGTTAGTGTGTTTCACCAAGTGCCTACGGCAAATAGTGTTAAAAGTGGTATAAGCAATGTTTCAATCGGGAGGGCCAACATGAATGTCGGGGCCAGTAAACACTGTCAGCATTCGTAATGTCGTATCACGGAAAGTGTGCAGAACGTAAAAGTTCCCTCACATCTTCATAACGTATGTCAGAACGGCTGTCAACTTCCTAACGAAAGTTAATCCAAGAAGTTTTATGAGTGGTTTTGAAATACTCAGCCAGACTGAGGATTAGACGTTTAATGCTGTATACATACTTGTGGAAATTGTTGCGGCACCAATATATCGCACTCGCTCCGCAGGTATGAATATATACCTGCGCGAGCGAGTGCGATGTATTAGTGCCGCAACAATTTTCACAAGTATGTATACAACATATACCTTATTTTTAGTCACCTAGAGCAATTTTCTTTAAGTTTTTTGAACCAAAAAACGGGGTTTTCCGCGAGTTTTGTTTGGTAATGAGAGGAAAAATCACTTACAGAAATTAAATAATTGATTTACATGAAATTTTTTGTATTGTCGGTAGAATAAAATGAAGAAAAAAATTAAAATTTCTAAAACCATTATTTTATATTTACCAACCTTATTGGCCGCCCGGTGGCAAAGTGGTCAGCATGGTTGCTCCAACGACCAGAGGTCCCGGGTTCGATTCGCGGTGATCACAAGGAAAAATTTTCACGGCTGGTTTACGATCAATGATTTAATCACTCATTATCCGAAATGAACATATGATTACGAAAAATCATTTGAGGCGGCTAATCTCTTGATGGGATATAGTGCCAGAGAGAGAAAGAAAACCTTATTGGACCCTTTCGTATTCAATCTACATTTTAAATCAATCAATAGATTATGAATTGGTGGTGGTGATAAAATACCAAGGACATTGAAAATTCGTTTGTTAATGGCCAAATGAATGACAGTGGAATTAATATAACACGTTCGCAAGAGAGTAACTTCTAGTAACTACTAGTTTTTGTAGTGTTAAGTTAAACTTATATTTTTGTACAAAGGAAAAACTTTAATCAAAAATGTATTTTCCCATTTGTTCAATGATCTTTTGCCACTTGTCTAAAAACCTAACAATTCTACGATTAAACAATTTCTTTATGTCAATGAAAACTGAACGAAATACGATATAGGGTCATCATTGAATCATTGATAAATATTTTACCATTCAAAGAATTTTCTAAACTTCGAAATAAATGGTAATCAGTTGCCACTAGACCGGGGCTGTATGGGATAACCGACATTACTTCTCAACCAATGTCCAATAATTCACACGGGTTTTCAAAATTGTGTGAGGCTTTGCAATATCTTAGTGAAACACAATTCTTTTTCGATTTGCGTTTTGCTTTGATTGCTTCATACAGTTTGATCAGTTACTGGTTCACCACGCATACACCATGATCATTTCGAAGTTGTTGTAAACCAACGTATCGCAAATACCGATTCTAGTTAAATGAATTATATCAATATACTAGCTTCACTTGGTGGTCGTTAACTTCACTTGATCGTTGCTCATCTTTCAGCCAAAAATGTCTGCAAAGGAATTTTTTAAACTATCCTGGCCAATTCTGACAAGTGCGTTAACACAATACAAATTATAATCAACTTTTTGCAAGCCTCAGCAGCTTTCTTTTGTTTGCTGAAAGAAAAATATACTGAAAATTTTCGTTTTTACAATCCATTTTTCCATCAAACTGAAAAGTAACTAAAAGCTAAAAGGAAAATAGCTTAACACTGACTGAAAGTTCTTCAAAAAAATTATAAAACTATCTATGCTTGAAAGCCGAATATAGCCGACCAACCTGATGTATTAAATATACACCAACATATATCTTATAATTAAATTTTATTTGTTGTATGTGATCAAATAATTATATATTTACAATTACGATCCATTCATAGTTAGTTATACATATATAAATCACTCAAAATGTTATATCAATAAAATATAATAATATAAATTAATACAAATGGAAAATGATAAACTAATCGCTGTTTATTTTTATATGTTTGAGTTAGTTTATTAGACAGTCACCAGCTCTCACTTTTATTTTGAGTTTTGTGTTTTTAAGCATATTTAAAATAAATATAAGCAACTGGAAAAATAGTAGGAAAAATATTTATATTTTTAATAGAAGACAATTACAATTGGAAATCATTTAGTTAACATAGGTGAATAATGTACAGAAATTACTCAGTAATCAGTTTCGTTTTATCTTAATTAATTAATTAATTACAGACAATCTTAAACACAATACAAGATTAACTAATTTATTTAGACGTTGTTTGTTCCCGATTTAGTAGCACACATTTTTGTAAATTTATAGATAAATCTCGATATGTAAACTAATTCAAGGGCAAAACTAATTTAAATTGAATTTATAAAACAACGTATTTATTAAAACTTATTGTGTACATATAAATACTATAACTGCAGTATATACATATGTATATTAGATTTAAAGGTTAGATAATACATAAGTAGAAATAAAATGAGTGTAATGTACTTTTTAAAGGTCATTTAACCATTAATGTTTCATGTACTTGTCTATAATTTAACAATGTGGTATGAAAATTTTATTATAGATAAATATTGGACTTTAGAGAATTAAGAATGTACACAAAAAAAAGCATAAACTAAATGCTGTTTAATATCTATAAATTAAAAGCGAAAGCAACATTTTTTGAAAATTTTACTTTGTTTGTTTCTTGGTTCGCTCCTGCTATACGGCCATATTATCTGTGAATTTTTTTAATATTTAAGGAGAAAAACCGACAACTATGACTTGAGATATATAGACAATGCACAATGTAACACGCATAACACATTAAAAACGCCTAGTCGTAACTTTTTTTTCACCACCAAGAATAGAACCCGGAACACCTGAATTACAAAGGAAACGCTCTACTTACTTTGCTATCATCTTGATTTGATGTTTACTTTGCTATCAAGGGGCGATAAACCTTTCATAGGTTATTATAAGCCTAAGCGCCCCAATATTGGATATGAGTGGACTACGAGGGCTGCCTTTTATATTTCGGGATTAGAGAACAAAAACAAATATTAATCATCGAAAATCGCTTTATTGTTTTTCAAAATATTCCCCATGAAGAACCATACACTTTTGCATGCGTTTGAACCAATTGTCGAAGCACTTTTTCCACTCTGATTGAGATATCTCCAAAACATGCATTCTGAACGCAGCAACCGCTTCTTCAGGTGTCGAAAAACGTTGACCTCTCAGTTTGATTTTTACGTACGGGAATAAAAAGAAGTCATTTGGTCATCATCAAATCGATGTTTTGAGTGCTCAAAAATGCAGTTGTTTGAGCCGATGTGTGAGAGCTCGCATTGTCGTGGTGAAGAGTGATCCGTATCGGCAGTTGGTTTTCCTGATTTCTTGAAAGACAACTGGCAAACAAATGGTTGTGTACCACTCAGAATTGACTGTTCTGCGTTGTTCTAGTGGTACGGTTGCGACATGTCCATTTTTTCCGAAAAAACAGGCGATTATTTGCTTGCAAGTGCTTCGTGCGCGAACAACTTTTGTTGGATTCGGCTCATCTTGAAACACCCATACAGTCGACTGCTGTTTACTTTCGGGCTCATACGCGTAAATCCACGATTCATCACCTGTCACTATGTCATAGACGTGTTTTGAAGCACCGCGATCGTATTTTTTGAGCTTTTCTTTCGACCAATCGACACGAGCCTTTTTTTGAGCGATTGACAAATTGTGTGGGATCCAACGCGAACAAATTTTTTTGACATTCAAATGTTTATCAATATTGAATGTATGCTGGTCCCACTAATGCCTAAGGTTGTCTCAATCTCACGATAGGTCACATGACGATCTTGCAATATCAGTTCGCGCACAGCATCAATGGTTTCCGGAACAACAACTGATTCTGGACGACCTTCACGAAATTCGTCTTGGAGTGAACTACGACCTCGATTGAATTCACCATACTATCGATAAACACTGATCATTGATAGAGCTTCATCGACAAAAATGGAATTAAGTTCATCCATGCACTCTTGCTGCCTTAATCCACGTCGAAAGTTGTAAAAAATAATCGCACGAAAATGTTCACGATTTAATTGCATTTTTTCGCCGAGATGTTCAGCTAATGAGTACTGTAAACAATACAAATAGCGCTCGAATGTCAAAACGTTCTGAATACGTACAATCTCAAAAATGTCAAACTTTACGATAGAGCTGTCAGTTGCCAGATTGCAACACTAGGGTTGTCCAATCCTGAAATATAAAAGGCAACCCTCGTAATATAATGGAGTGGACATGGCTTTATTATTTTATGAACTCTACGCTCAGCAGTTCTTGAAGCGAATGACTGGTTTGATGAATTTCCATAGAAACAAATTATATAGAATGAATGTAAGCAGCTGTCAAGCGTCGAATTCGGAGGGTATAAGAGAAAGCGAATAAATTAACAGGGCCATATTTTGAATTTTTTTCGACTGAATGCAATGAAGTTACGAAGTCAAAATTTAAACAATATATAAATTGAATTATATTTTTATTCATCCAAGTACAATAAATTTTAGATTTAAACCTGTGTATGTATATCCAAATAGTTATTGGCCCTATTTAACTTAATATTATTTTCATTGCCGTCAAATTTAGTCGTTGGCTCGTTAACCAACAAAGAGAATGACTCGTTTCTTAAAAATATATGCCTATTCTATTTTGCGGCGTAAAATAATTATTTTCAAAATGTTACGAGCAAACATCGGAGCCAATTTAATTATTATTATTTTAATTCCTCACATTAAGCTTATCCTAAAAAATTAAGAAATTAAGTTCAAATTGTTAATATACAATTTATTTTTTTAACTGTAGATAATGTTCGTAAAAAATCATCATTTCATTTGTTTGATTGTATTGCTATCTACATCTAATGTACATCTATAGCCAAAGATTGGACCATCAACATACAATGACGTTAAATAGCAAAATTTTTAAAGCAATTAGGCCATTACCATCTAGGTGCACTGGTTTGCTACTCAATTAATGTCTCCGGAATGGGGACGAATATTTAATTTTGAGTGAGCTTATAGTATTACTTTACGACGCCTAAAACATCAGTAAATTTTTAAACAGTGTCGTCTACTCAAGCATAATAATTTTATTAAGTATATATTTATCTCGATCAACCTATGCAATTACTCAACGACATTTAAATTCATAATTAATCATTTAGTGTAGATGCAAACACTATTTAAAAAATATTTACTTATAATTAGTCTGTTTGTTTTTAGCTATTTATTCAAGTAACATTTAGTTTTGATGTTTTCATATTTAGAAATACATACTTAAATTATATTAATATAAGCTGAGAATTGACAAGTTGAAATATATTTTAGATAAAAGTGTAATGGCCGCATACAAGGTAAATATTTATATTATTATAACTATTAAGTCATATTAATTTTATGTCTATTAGAACAGGCTGTGACAAAAATATATGTATATGTAAAATCTCAATTTATACTTTTTAATATGTTAGTGATTTAAGTTTAAAATAATGTCGCGATCAATATATGTGTTAATGTTATGTTTGAGTGTTAAAAGTGCATTTTGTATAAAAATACATATAATTAAGAGAAGGGGTATTTAAAATAAACTTTAGTTTTTAATCACATTATGCAAAAAATTAGTTTGAATTAATTTAATTATTTGGTGTATATACAATATTTTTAACATCCACTTTACTACTAATTGAGTATGCGTTAGTGTCATAAGCGAACAACAATTTGATATGATAAATTTTACCAGTTGGTTTTATTTTAGATAATTTACCGTCGTCGGCGTCTCACTCTTATTTGTGTTCGTGATTTGACTTTTTTTGATACACAATTTATGCTACCATCATGAAATTTTATTTTTATAGATATATAATTTTATTTTATCGGAAATTTATCGACATAAAAATTTATTCATGTGATGATGATATGGGATTTTTTGGTTTTGTATTCTTATACTTAGGCCATGATTAGAATAAATAAACAATTTTCTTTCGTAACTGAAAACGATCCATTGCAATCTGTTACGCTTAACTATTCAAGTTTTATTATAATGCTCGCGTCTCAATTGCTTAAAATTGTAAATGGGATATCGTCGTCTTATAATAATTGTATGTCGCATTGGCAATAGTTATGATTTTCATGGTTTTTATGGAACTTTAAGATTTTATCTAAATGTTTATCTTTGGTATGGCATCTACACAGTTACATCTTCCAAGAAAAGGGACATGCGATGCATTTATATATCAATAAGATTAGGTAAGAACCACGCCTCCTCGTGTCATAAATTCATTGCTGCACCAATGACCTTAAAAAATATCTTATAAGAATGAAGTTGTGTATTTAAACAAAACAGGAATAGTAAACAACCCCCATTTATAAATAAAATATTTAATGCAAAATGAAGGGCGGAGTTGTTCTTGTTTCCCTATTTCATTCCTGGTTTTTGTATATATACCTACATATACATATGTATAAATAATAAAAAAGGAAAATATATTTTTTTTTCAAATTTTACTCTCATACATAGCATATACTAAATGCGTGGAGGTACAAGATATCTATGCCGATGCACATATATTATGTACGAATTATTTTGTCTGCCGAAACCCTTTTGTGTGCTGTATGTTTCCATGGAAATTATAAAATTGCCAACCATTTTGATTTTGTGCTGGCTTTTAAATTATATAACTTTTAATGTGTTTAGAATTGTACTATAAATAGAAAATGCAGTTTGCATGTAGTTTGGTTTGACGAACTTTCGAATTTATTTTATGTACTTTATTTAATACAAAACTTGATAATTTATCATTTTTGACAAAATCTTAATAAGAAAATTTGATTGCATTAATAGATGCGAAAAGTGAGTTCTGTATTTGCAATCTTCATTAATCGCTACTTAAAAACAGTATATTCACACACAGAGTATCGAACACTAGAGATATAGTGGGGTTAGTAGGTTTTTGGTCTTTTACCAAAAAGAATAAGACATGTCTTATTCTGTTAACTAAAAATAGTTCATGCCAAAACAACCAAAAATTATTTACCTCATGCTTTTATAATTTGTACACCAGCTTGGCATCTTTTTGTGGAAATAAAAAGCCTAAATATTTTTTATTAGAAACTTTTCGTAGAGATATGATACATACAGGCGTGTGCAATATAATAGGTAATTTTACGAAATGTTGAAATAATAAGTTTTTTTTACCAAATCATCAATATCAAAAATTGAAACATGGTTTTTTTAATGTCAGTCTCTTCTAAAAAACAAAACATTTATTACAATATCACTTCATTGTGATCACAAACCGTTTTACAATAATTCATTTACGCCATCTACCAGTGATTGACACCTTTCAACTGGGATGCTCCACCAAGGGTTTTGAACGATTGGTGTTTTTTTGTTTTGTTTTTTAGAAGAAACTGACAATTAAAAAAACATGTTTCAATTTTTGATATTCATGATTTTGTAAAAAAACCGTATTATTTAAACATTTCGTAAAATTACCTATTACTTATATTGCACACGACTGTACGAAGGTTGCCTTTTATATTTCGGGATTGGACAACCCTAGTGTTGCAATCAGGCAACTGACAGCTCTATCGTAAAGTTTGACATTTTTGAGATTATACATACTCAGAACGTTTTGACATTCGAGCGCTATTTGTGTTCTTTACAGTACTCATTAACTCAACATCTCGGCGAAAAAATGCAATTAAATCGTGAACATTTTCGTGCGATTATTTTTTACAACTTTCGACGTGGATTAAGGCAGCAAGAGCGCATGGATGAATTTAATTCTATTTTTGGCGATGAAGTTCCATCAAGGACCAGTGTTTATCGATGGTATGGTGAATTCAATCGAGGTCGTAGTTCACTCCAAGACGAATTTCGTGAAGGTCGTCCAGAATCAGTTGTCGTTCCGGAAACCATTGATGCTGTGCGCGAACTGATATTGCAAGATCGTCATGTGACCTATCGTGAGATTGAGACAACCTTAGGCATTAGTGGGACCAGCATACATTCAATATTGCATAAACATTTGAATCTCAAAAAAAATTTGTTCGCGTTGGATCCCACACAATTTGTCAATCGCTCAAAAAAAGGCTCGTGTCGATTGGTCGAAAGAAAAGCTCAAAAAATACGATCGCGGTGCTTCAAAACACGTCTATGACATAGTGACAGGTGATGAATCGTGGATTTACGCGTATGAGCCCGAAAGTAAACAGCAGTCGACTGTATGGGTGTTTCAAGATGAGTCGAATCCAACAAAAGTTGTTCGCGCACGAAGCACTTGCAAGCAAATAATCGCCTGTTTTTTCGGAAAAAATGGACATGTCGCAACCGTACCACTAGAACAACGCAGAACAGTCAATTCTGAGTGGTACACAACCATTTGTTTGCCAGTTGTCTTCCAAGAAATCAGGAAAACCAACTGCCGAAGACGGATCACTCTTCACCACGACAATGCGAGCTCTCACACATCGGCTCAAACAACTGCATTTTTGAGCACTCAAAACATCGATTTGATGAGTCATCCGCCGTATAGTCCTGACTTGTCACCAAATGACATCTTTTTATTCCCGCACGTAAAAAACAAACTGAGAGGTCAACGTTTTTCGACACCTGAAGAAGCGGTTTCTGCGTTCAGAATGCATGTTTTGGAGATACCTCAATCAGAGTGGAAAAAGTGCTTCGACAATTGGTTCAAACGCATGCAAAAGTGTATGGTTCTTCATGGGGAATATTTTGAAAAACAATAAAGCGATTTTCGATGATTAATATTTGTTTTTGTTCTCTAATCCCGAAATATAAAAGGCAGCCCTCGTATATGAGTTCCCGACGAGTCAAAATTAGACACATATATGAACGACATTCAATCCGAAATAAAATTTTCGAAAGTAAATTTTCTTAACCACAATTAATTTATTATAACAATAAAAAAACGACAAAATTGTAGAAAAACAACAAATGATTTATAAATTTTGTACTAACTTCTCTATAAGGTATATCCACCGTTACCGTAAACTGAAAGAGATCTAATGCTTAAATAAAGGCCATATAAATCTAAAATATGGCCCTGCTTAAATATAACAACAAAACGTGATTAAAGGGATTTTAGGAAAATAATAAACATTATTTTATTCGGTCTCTTTTAATTCGGCAGTTTCCATTATCAATATGTATGGCTACAAGAAATATTAAATTGTTACGGTCCATTGCATTCAACAGACTTCAATAATTCATTTAAATATTTGCACAGTTTGCCAGACTAAAAATGGCAAAAACGGTATTAAAACAATTTTTGATTGTCATTCAAATACCAAAACTTGTTTCTAAATTCTATGTCGATTATCTATAAAATTTTGTTTTTGAGATTAATTTAACACAAACTTTATTCATTTTACGTAAAACTATTATTGAGCAAAAGTAAAGAAAATTTCTTCTATAATTCGTAAACGTTTTGCACAACCTAGATATTTTCAAACAATTTATATGACACCATCTCGATCTTCTTGTTGAATCACTTCCACATTCTAATATAAAGCATTGTCATCGGAGATACACATCTACGAAAAACTTCAAAAATATCGAGTTTTAGGACGTGGCTCAAAAATTGATCACAAGATTTAGTCGCCAACCACAAACAACTGAGACCAAAAATTCAAATAGATGAGAAACAAGAGGAAAACAAGAGTATTGAACCTTTTCCAATAGTGTACTATTTAAGTTGCCCCTAAACCAATAATGTTGACTAAAAGCTCACCAGAAAATTTGTGTTTGTAAAGAAACCGTTACAACATCGCAAGCGTAGGTGAAACTCAATGGGTGAAGTGAATAAAAAAAAGTAAATACTTTTTTCAAGTAAATACTACCGAGTTAGTGAATAAAACTTACTTATTTACTTAAAATTATGTGAATAAAGTTTACCTTCTACTTTTACATGACATTTCAACACTTGAAAAATACAAGTAAAGTAGATAGCAACTTTTAATGGTAAAAATGAGTAATTTTTTATGAGTTAGAAATAATTTAAGGAAAAAAAAACTATCGTCCGCGTCAACATAATTGTTTATTAATTGTTGCTTGAGTGAAGAGAGGGTGTGCATAGAACTTCAGACTAAATATTTTCTGAAGTGGTAGATAGCGTGATTGCAAATACCACATGAATTTGTAGTATTCGTCAAAACTGTTTAAATGTTTTAAGATTCCGAACGTTATTGGGGTACTTGATTACACACACTTTGAGATTTTGAATCATCGTCATTTTCCCCATTGCCTCTTCCTTTGCCTTTTTTATGTTCGGAGGTTGTGATTTACTTAGCAAAATTTGATATTTTTTAGCACGCATTTCTTTTTTACAATTTCCACTTCGAATGTATCCATTTTTACACATAAGCAGCAACTTTAAATAATTAAATATGCAAATTATCACTGAATTTTTAATAATAAAAAATATGTAGTACTGGTATGTCACTTCAATCACAATATTTTTGAGATTAAATTTCTTCGAAGTAAATACTAGGACAAGTTTAAGTATTAAAACGTTTAAAAAGTAAATACTTTAAATATTTCCCAGTTAATACTTTAAAGTAAAAGTAAAAGATTATTCACACAAGTTTAGTCATTTACTATTACTTAAAAGTAAAAACTTTGAAGTAAATACTTTTTTTATTCACATCGCCCAATATAACAAGTAAGTATGCTCAAGACGATTGCTTATATCTATGGAAGGCCTAGCTTTTGACTCTAATCATTCATTACCCCATTGGTATACAATTTTAAATCATCATGACGATGTTAACGCGAATCATAAAAAAATCAGTATATTGCTTTTCCGGCCAGCCATCACAATTGTGTGGGTGCCGGAAGAGAATCATGTCAAAAATTTATTTTTGTATGTATTTGAGTATGCCACTTAAATCGTTTTCGTCCGAAAAATAACACTATAACTATAACTATTGTATATTAATAATAAAGTAATTATTATGTTATCAAAAACAAATAATTAAGATGTTATCTTATAAATTGATAACACATTAATTATTTGTTTTTGAAAAAATTTGTTTGTCAAAAAGAATTCCGATTTAACTAAGCTCCGTTAAAATCCGGAAGACATTACAACCTGTCATTATTTACACATACATTTGTGCGTGGTGAACTTATATTGAAGAAGAAAAATGTTTCTGGCCGGAAACGGGATATAGAAAAAACGAAAGAATGAACGATTCAAAAAGAATGTGAGAAAAACAAACTTACTTCGTCGACTATACATGCCCAAACAAAATATTGAATGAAATAAATGTTGGTTGTAAAACGCAAAGCAAGAACGTAACAAAATATTCATTACCAATGCACTGAATTATAAAATTTAATTTAAAGAAAATATTTTGATCAAAACAAAAAGAAACAAAAAAAAATACGTCACCAATTTAACCTGATGATGATAGTGTCCTTACATCTGTTTCTACGATTGTTTAACTGAGGATGAATAGCCAAATATCCCCACATGTATCCCAGACCATTCTCATGGTAGATTCGAATGGTTTTATAATCAGGAAATTTAAATATCACCATAGACCAATGTATATTGACCGATGAATTAACCGGGCGTTCGCTTGAATATAGCCGCCGCTCCACTGATAACGGAAGATTTAAATTTTGTACTATCGGTAGCCGGTTTTTAGCTACCGGGTATATATACCTGCTATAGCAAGACGATAACACAACACCTTTCAATTTAATTTCTGCAGTCTTTAATTATTCTCGTATCTTTTCGCTTCATTATATTTTCATTTTGAG
Organism: Nephrotoma appendiculata; assembly: GCA_947310385.1. Taxonomy (NCBI): domain Eukaryota; kingdom Metazoa; phylum Arthropoda; class Insecta; order Diptera; family Tipulidae; genus Nephrotoma; species Nephrotoma appendiculata. The sequence goes on along the minus strand of OX371224.1, from coordinate 374,873,739 downwards.
GTTTTTTTGGTATCAACAAAAAACTTTAGGTTATTGTGTTTACTAACGATTTATTTGTATCACTTTATTTATATTTCTAATAATTATTCACCGTACACCAGTTTTTTATTTAAATTTATATCTAATACTATTTAATATTTTTCTTTATAAAACAAAAGTCTTTTTTTTTGTTTTTATCAAAAAATTATTTAACAATATTCTTATAATAATTTATAATTACATATTTTATTTGGATCCATATAACTCTTCTAAGATTGATTTTTGTTAAATTCTCATTTTTTGTGAAGGTTATATTCACTTCTTTAAAATTGAAACAGTTTGCGAAATACGGTTTGTTTATAATCAATAAAGGGAAGAACAACCTAGCAATCTCGGGATAGGGAAAGGAAAGACCGCACCAAACCGAAATTCGCTACAGGCTAACTAACTACTGTAAAAAACATTTCTTCTACAAAATTCAACTTCATTTATCAACATAGTTTTTTCCTGCACACATTCATTCTAACGCTTTCCTAACATTTCGATGCATTTTTTGTAGATATCAACAGTATTTGATTCAAATTTCTTTTCCTTAAGAATTTTTTGGAGCCTGCGAATAGATGGTAGTCGGCGGGAGCCAGATCCGGAAAATATGGTGAATCTGGAAGCAATTCGGACTTCAATTCGTACAATTTTGCCACCGAAGCCAAAGACTTATGACACGGTGAAATGGTCTTGGTGAAAGAACATTTTTTTCGACAGTTCGGACGGCTTTCACCGGCTGCTGTCCACACTACAGCTGACTGAAGTTTTGTTCCGAAGTATAGTGATTGATCCATGTTTCATCCTTTGTTACATACCGCCGCAAAAAATCTTGTTCGTTGTGATCAAACAGCTCCAAAAATTGCTGTGAATAATTGATGCGTTGCTGTTTTTGGTCGCCGCCCACTTTCAGCAGAGCTATCTCATGGACAAATTTTCATGTCAAACAGTGTATACGCAATGTTTTCTGATATCTTAAACGTGTCAGCTATCTGGCGCAACTATTTGAGTATCTTCTAAAACAATTTTGTGCACTTTATCTTTTCTGGAATACTACCGAATGCGGCCGAACAACTCTGTTCACCAATATCGGTGTTTCTACGACCACGTTTAAAATCAGCAAACCAACGTTCGGAGGTTGCTTTTGATGGAGCAGTCTCTATAACACTTATCAAATCATTATGTACTTTGCTAGAACGGTATTATTTCCGATCAAAAACCGTGTTAAATCAACAAACCGGGACACTCTGTAAATTTGTTCTTAAAAGATTTAACGTGGGTTTGGTGTTTGATATATGCACATGATCATTTCGTACGATATGTTGTACGAGTATAATATATTTAAGTTAATTATGAAAAATATTAAATCAATCATCTTAACCGAAATCTTTGAAATTATAAAAAAATCATTAGGCAACTTTCTTTAAGTTTTTGGAACTTAACTAAATGTCACATTTCTTGTTTACATCGTATTCAATCTATTTGCATTCCCAAGTTCTAATAAAACTGCGCTAAAATTCTTATCAATGTTAGCATTACAACAATACGTCTTCTTATTGCTGTCTTATCAATACAACAAAATATGAATCTAACTCACTTCGTTCATGAAACAAAAAATTTCTTTCGATTATATACAGATTTAATAAAAAACATTGTTCGGATTAAAATAAAATGTTAACCAGATGGTTAAAAAATTATTTTATCATCTATTTATTTAACCTCTTTATTATTCAAGTTTATTTAAATGATTATATCATTTACAATTATAGACATTTGTATATAAAATTTGTGTGTTATCTCATTAAAATAATACAAAGTGGTGATGAAAAGCAAGAAAATAACAAAACTTGAATTTTCCTTTTTTGTCATCTTGATTTACCTTTACATTTGTCTTAATTTAAAAAGACAAAAAATTGTTTGTCAAACCTACACGAATGACGAGTAAAATATTTAATTTTAATTTCAAGATTACCAAAAGCAGAAAATAAATTAGTTTTTTACATTGTCTACTGTAAAAGATAATTAATATTTTGTTTTTGCTATTTTTTGAAATTAGATGCGGTGATCTATTATGTTTTTATGAATTAAATGTATAACTGAGTATTGTTTTTATAGCAGGTCACCTAGAAAACTTAGTGGGTATATATTAGATCAATAGTGAATTTTGCAGGCAAGTTCTTCATAAATTTTTATTTCATACATAAGTAACAGTATAGAAACTGAATTCAACAAATGTGAAGCAACAACGTCCTTAGAGAAGTAAATTACTAAATACATATCGTCGGTTTGGTGCAACAGTATCACATCTCCAAAAAGCATATTTTTAAGGAAATCGATTTGATTTTTTTTTGGTAGTAATTCTTTTATTACTAAAAAATTAAACAATAAATATAATTGCTTTGTTATGTAACTTTTTTTTATTTATGGATGATTTAATTAGAGTATCTGATTTTTCCGAACTGCATTTAAAATATTTAATTGACCCTAATTAAATTAGGGCTCCAACAGCCCTATTTCGAGTTGTGACATTATTCCTAAAAAATTATATAATATACTTATGGACAAAAACAACACATAATTCTTTTTGCTTCATTTATAAGGGGAATTCTCAACGAAATATCTATTATTAAATAAAATTTAATCGAAAACAAAGGCCGACGATAAAATTTCATCCGACGATCTGATGATCCAAGGCAAAATCTAGACTCGTCGGAGAACAAAACATTGGCCCATTGTTCCATTGTCCAGTCTTCATGTTCGAGAGCAAATTCTAAACGAGCTCTGCGGCTCTGCGGTGTGCTGTAGACAACTCTGGACATAAGGCTGGCCTTCTTGAGGTCAAATTGGATTCCTTGATTCGTCGAAGCACGGTCCTTTCACTAATGGGTACATCTCGGGATCCGGTTAGGTCTGATTTGATGCTACGTCTAGTTACGAACCGTTTTCTCAAGCAAATTAATTTAATATACCTATATACCTATCCTCAGTGAGTGTTGTACATCGATTTCTCTCACTACCAGCACGACGATGATACTGTCCATAAACCTAGAATCGTTTGATCACTCTTGATATTGTGGATTGGTTCACTCGTAACAGTTGTGCAAAGTAAGACTGAGTTCTTCCTTCTTCAACTAATGTAATGGCCCTCACGCAATCCTCAACACTCAAATGATTTCTTCCCCCCGACAAGTTATTCATTTTTGGTTTTAATGAAAATCCTTACTCTGACACTTAATTGTATAATTTAAATAACAATTCACTGTAAATAAACTTTTAGACTGAACAGCCAAAATGCTCAAATTTCTGCTAAACTCGAATTCCACAAAACTAATGGTAGTATTATTTAATGCATGTGTATTTCAGTGAGAACTAGCTACTAACGTTATATAGATTTTATCATAATAATTACAAAAACAATTATTAAGCTACTCGTAATTTCAAAAATACAGATTATGCGTTTTTTTTGTCCATAAGTGTATTATGAAACTATGAGTAATTTGATACTATACCAAATAAAAGATGGTTAGATTTAAAGCATTTTTGTTCGAATATCTTAAAATTGATAATTTTTGACTTGGTGTCACTATTGCATCAAACCGACGATATGTAATTATAATCCATTTACAGAAAAACTGATAGTTGCATTATTAGTAAGTTCATATTAAAGGGTTGGTTAAATGTTATTATAAGGAAGCAGTTAGCACGTCAAATTAAATTTGACATATCAATTCGTCCGTTAAACCAACTCGACCCCAAATTTAGTCGAACACAACAATACCGTCCGACAACAGAATTATTATTTTATGTAACAATACAAAAAAATCTAAATTGTCCCAGGCCATGCTAACAACTTAAAATAGTCATAAAACCAACATTTCAATTATATGTTCCGGAAATAAAAAAGTGAACAAAACCAACATACGCAAACTAATACTGGTAATTTAAATTTCATTTGATTGTTCGGTTTCTATTACCTGAACAGATCAGTATAATATAAATGCATAGTAATAATCAGCATCGTTTTTACACAATATCCTTTCGAAACAACAAAAAATATCATCGTAAATAATTTTTCGTAGGGATATTTTACCAATTGTCTTAAGTTGTAACAAAAAATGGACCAACCACATCCCTCCAATATAAAATACTTTTAAGCATCAATCATTTTTATATATGGGTTTTATTGTCTAGAATTAATTTAATTTCCGTGGAAATGCTAGTTGATGGTTATGTTTATAGTTGAAATTATTTCAGTTTAGCGAACCGGTTTAATTATTACAAGGACTCTATTGTCACATAATAATTGAAAACCATCCAACAATTTATAGTTTTTTTTTTACTATTATTCGTCCTTTTATATTAAATATATATTTCTTAAAGAATCGCAGAATAACAATACCGTTGTGATCTTATATCCTTTTGTAAATAATCGAGTTTTAATACATTTTAAATTTATGTTGTGGGGATTTCGCGGGAACAATGCAATAATAGTTTCGTTATTTTATTCACGCATCTTACCATTTATTTAGGGAATCCGGTTCACTAAATTATAAAATTTATGTATCTATAGACACGTAAAAGTCACTATATATTTTTTTTTTAATTTTAATCATGATTAATTAAAAAAAAATCATAAATATATTATTATGTTGTTGTATTGATTGCTTAATTCACAGACAATGTATATAGATATAACAAGACACATGTGTGTAGTACAATATCATTCGAGACATGCTAAACAAAAAATAAAAAGGCGTTTTGGACATTTGTAGATTAAATATTTTGAGAGAACGAACAAAAACTAAATTCAAATATTTTAATTAAAATAAATATTTTTCGGACATAATTATATATTATGTCTGTCGACCTTGTCTGTTGAACTTGATAAAATAAAACAAGGTCTTAACACATCATAATTATTTATTTTATCTTAACAAAAGTAAAATTATCGCATCACACACATCTTTAGAAAACATGATCTGCTAAGATCTGCATTGCATTATTCAATAACATCATATCAATATAATTCATATTTTATAGGTTTGATGATTTAACATTGTCGGAGATATCATAATCAATAAATTTTATATCCCAAAACCATTCAACCATAATCAATACTACATTAATTATATTTGTGTACGCTCGCTAGCACACAATGTGATACCAATAACCAATACATTATTTTTATGTTTATGTGTAATAAATCGTCATAAAGTTGTGTCATTATTGGAATAATTTTTTTTTATATTCTGAAAGGACACATGAGTGTTGAAGTATGTGATGAATATAGATGTTAAATAATATTTACTAACTTATCAATAAGAAGTGGCCTAATCTATTAAATTAAATGGATATCATATTGAGAATTTAAACATTAGAGAATAATTAAATAATTAACATATTTGCTTACTAGTTCTTGGCGAAACAAAAACAAATTTGATAATAAAATAAAAGCTGAACAAATTTCAATTCGTAGTATGTAATTATGGATACTATATGTCCATTTCAAAAACTACATTTTGATCATCCGGTTTTCTAAGCAAAAGATGTCTCAATAAATTATTTCAATCGATGGTGATATTTCGGTTCAAATTTCTAATAAAATAATATTCGACAAATCCAATATGCACTAGGTACTAGTATTTTACACATCTTAACTTTTATATTTGTCCTCTGTGAATAAGAGGCGCCTCTTACGACACGTGAATTTACATTGCACCAGCATAGCATGCTGCACGTGTTAAGACAATTTTTACTATGTCAAATAATATCTCTGACGACGAGGATATCAGATGTTACATAAAAAATCATAATGCAGTAGTATGTTGGCTCAGTAACAACGTAGTGATCCAAAACGAATGGTTTAAGGGCCTGTAAACAGGCTCTAATGGCAGGCACAGACAAATGATTTATTTATGATTCTGTGCGTTCAATAATTCAATATAAATCGCCATTCCATGCAAAAACAAAAATAACGTTAAAGCTTAAACTATGTATTATTTTTTTTCAAATCGAAACTGTTAAAACTTAAAAGCTGCTATTCTATTACGAAAATTTGTTCTAGAAAAAACAAGAATATAATAACAATATGAGCCGTTTATTTTGAAAGTGGTTTAAGTCCATTTAATAGTCCATTTAACAAAAAATAGTTAATGGTAACAATAATCACAATTCTTATAATTCTTTTTATATTTTATGAAATGTACATATTATAAGAATTGTGATGATTGTTACCATTAACTATTTTTTTTTTTGTAAAATGGACTTAAACCACTTTCAAAATAAACGGATCATATAAAAGTCTAATGTAAGAAAAGTCGTCAATTTTATATATTTCAAGTTTAAATACTATGCAACGCCATAATTTTTCAACGGAAAAGGATCCATCTCACAAAAAATAATATAACTGTCTATATTTCCGGCTTTTAGAATATAATTCTCATATTTCATGATTGGTCAAGTGATCAATCATTTTGCAATATTAGTAAATTACTTGTGTTTTCTTTGACATAATCAAAGATCATCGATTTACTATATTAAGATAATTTATTCATAAATTTTTAACACAGAATCAGACAAAAATTGATCCTTTAAGAAACAAGTATGTCCAATGTAAAAATTTTCTAATTCAATTACACTAAAAGTTGAAAATCTAACATAACAGAATATATCCCAACATATATACAAAAAAAATTACGCAATTTATTATCATTACTATTATTATTTTTATCATTTAGTGTGTTGTCATATCTTATTTTCTTCTTCATGTTAATCTTTTTACAAGCAAAAGATTTTGTAGTCTTATTCTGTTTCCTTTCAAACCAACCAGCAAAACTAAATTTATACACTATAGCTTCTATTATTATGATTATTTTGCTACAAGTGTCCTTATAACATATCCCAAATATGTGAAAAACTTAACGAAACTACAGAACTCAACAGAAAAGATTGAAATATATGCACAAGACAAGCTACACACATAGCTGCTAGTAGTAATTTAAGGATTTTCATCAAGAGATGAAAATCACATAAAACATTCTTTAAAAAATGGAGAAATGATTATGACTTAATAAAAGTAGCTTAAGATGGCTTTGTTCTCTCAAGATTACTCAATTGGAATATATTAAACAAAAATCCTAAATCTGTTGATTAGGAGCAACAAAATTTTATTTTATCTCGCAATTTCTAGACGAAAGGACACCAAATTCTTATTCCTTCGTTTAAATAATCATATAATTCTGTTATTTACGGTATTTCGAATTTTGTCTTAAATTTCGTGCGATAAAATATGTACTCACAGTTTATCTAGCATAAAATTTAAGATTATCCTTCATTATAATGTATTATGTTGCACGTTGTTCGTGCAATTAACGAAATTAGACTAGAGACATCGCTTAAAGAATGCATAAAATACATTTTCATATCATATAGTGTATATGAATTTCTCATTTTCATTTTCTTTTCGTGTTATATGTATTATAATTTTTAAATATGATGATGATCGTTCGTGGTAGTGTTCTTTTTTCTTAGTACAAGATGAAAAATGATTTTCATTTCTCTTTAATTCATTAAATAATAATAAACATAATTTTTATTACCAAGAAAACCAACAAAATGATAAATTAAGGAGTAGTTCTTTCTGTTTAGTATGGTTTTTAAAGTTTAATATTTTAATAATTAATATTTATTATTAATATTATTAAAGCACAAAAGGGTGTAATTTTAAATAGAAAATATCATATTTATAAAAAGGACCATTAGAGCCATGTGATACCGATTAAAATTATTCTCAACCTCTAAAATAATCCACCTTCCACTTAGTACACCGGCGACGATGAATAAATTTCCATATGTGAAGAGAAACTTTATTAATGCAAAACCATTCACACTACACGATTATATTTTCTGGCTTTGGTCGATATGAGACTTCTGTATATGTATATAATTTTAAAAGATAAAAATGAAATGTTTCTTTAAATATTACAAGACAAAATACAAATAATCATAATCATAATATAAAACCATAAAAACCCCATGGGTGAAATTTTAAACTTTTTAATAAGACGACGCCGACTAAGAAGAAGGAAAGTAGGAAAAAATAACAATTTTTTGCCGAATTCCATTTTTTCGAGTTTGGGAAATTTGTGAAAATTATTATTATTAATTCTTCTTTTAGTATTAAAGCTTCATATTGTTTACGACACCATTAGGATTTGACTAAATGAAAAAATGAAAGTTAAATTGTTGTCCCGTTTGAAATGCAACGAAACAAGTAAATAGATTTTATCTGATATGTTTCGATGAAGATTTATATTGCCAAAAGAATGCCATAATCGTGCTCTTACTCAAAAATTGCAAGTTTGACTGATGTTATACTTATATTTGATATACATAATTATAAATATTTATTTAGTTAAAACAGTTTTTGGTGTAGATCAAATAATCAAAGAAATATTGATAATTAATTCTGATGATCACTACAAAAGCACACTGACAAAGTTTATTGTCTTCATTTTTTATTAACTTCATTTGAGTTTTTTTACCCATACCCATAAATTTTATAACAAAAAATTCCTTTCGTCATAAATCTATTTGTGTATATCGTCTACAATAACTCATTCCAAAAAACCCAACACAATCGACCAGCAACAATGTATAATTTAATATAATCCCAAAACCAAACTAAGAAAAAAAATTGCCTCATATGCAAAAAAAGATTTCTTAACTAATAAAATTAAAACATTAAAATGTAATTTATGAACATAAAAGGGTTATATCAATTAACTTTTTTGCCTCGCATTCGTTGTTCATATAGAATTTTCGACCATAAAATTGGATTTAAAAATTGTAATTGAAACAAATATTATTTTATATACCAAATGTGTTTAAAGTAAGTACAAAATACCAAAAATTGTCACATAAAATAATATATTAATTATGAAGCATACCCCTTTTCTCTTGTTTATGATCAAAAATTTGCAAATTTGTAATTCAAAAATGATTGTATTATTTGGTTTACCCATTTTAAAATTCTTGACTCCAACAATTCTTGACAACAAAATACGGAAACGAACTAAACGATTATTAAAATTGAGAGCAGCAGTTCGAACCATTTCACCCCAGAACCCGGAGAAAAATTTTGTTGGCAGGTTCAATCATTGTTTGGAAAATATTCGTTACTCCAGGCTAGAACTATTTCCCTTTGGCCACTTGTTTGACGAATTTGAGCAATAGCTTATTCACAGTGGTAAGCTCCACACCATATAGATTGAGGTTTATGGCTTCTGGCAACAATGTCATCTTACCCGGGTTCTTTTGAAATGCGGTCATTTGACGATGGCAGCATTGTTAGATTGGGAGCAGCTACTCATTGTTAAAAAATCTAAAGTTTTTGAACCGGCTTTCAAGTAGCGTGAGCCTATTTTTTCTCCGTAAACAGTAAAACTTTTTGGAGCTTGTACGTATGTTGTTAAGGTTTTATTCGGATATTTTCGAACTGTTTCGTAATTTGCTTGAAGACAAGGTTAGTCTTGAGTACTGACGGTGGAAAGACAACATCTTCCTGAACTAGGCCTGCAGAATTACGTGAGTTATATCGTTTTATGCTTTGAAGACTGTTGAACCTTGAAGCGGAAATCTATATTTTTTGTCGGATTTGTAGCTGCAACCAGTCGATAATAGTCTTCTAGCTACTAGACATGATACCAAAATTGATATAAGAAAATAAAAAGAATAGAGAACTGTTTCTTATTGTAAAGATATAATTTTAATGTATATGTTAAAATGAAAAATACGGTGATTACATATAGTACAACTCCCAGTGTGTTTGATAAATATGCACTCACTGATTTCCTTCTAATTTTTAATGTTGACCGATCATTATACATAATCACTAAACGTTGTTGGTAAAAATTATTAATTTTTGTTTTGTTGGTTGGTCACATTTAAATGAAGAAATTTTATGTAGAATTTTAAATAAAACACTCAGTGATAAAACTATATGAATTATAAAGAAACATTTATTAAAATGATTGAATTTCGAACCAATCTCTAATACTTATTTCAATCACTCTCTACTAATTACGTCACCGGTTTCTTTATTATCGATATGTTTATTTCTCCTAGGCTCCCAAGATATTTTCTCTGAACCCCCTGGAAGAGATACGGAGGAGTGCATGACCTCCCACGATTCTGTGAGAAGTATCTAAGCCTTACAATTCGCTATTTCAAAAAAATCGGCCAATTTTATATTCAAAATTTAAGTGAGTAAGTAATGACAATCAAATTAGATTTTTCATTTGAACTAAAGTATGAAAACAAAACAAACTTCTGATAATTCCAATGTCATCGTTGTATCTGTGATTTTTCGTTAAACTGCGTATACGTATACGCAAAAAAACAAAATATTTTTGATTGTATGCGGTTATTTACAGAAAATGAAATCGCAGTTTAAATTTTTACGTTTACATAGGATGAAATATCTCTTTTAGGTTGTCTCAGGTAATACTAAAGATCTTCCCAATATGATGAACTTCAAATACATATCCCTTTTCCGACTCGCGATCACAATTGTGTTAGTAAAAATCGTGTACGAAAGAAAATCATGAAAAAACCACCAAAAATATTTTTTTTACATACACATTTGTTAAAATGCGGATGTTAACTGGTATAGAGCCTATTTATTTAAATTTGATAACAATTATAACATCGACGTTTCACACAGATATTCTGTGCATCATCAGGACGAAAAACTAAAATATTTTTACAACAAATATGAAAACGATAAAAACTAATTAATTGACAATAAATGAGAAAATTAAAAAAAAATAAGAACTTACAATTATATAAAGAACAAATTATTTTTATAAAAAATATATATAAAAATCTTTTTTTAAAATTGAAAAACAGAACCAAAAAAAATTGAAAAGTCAAACTGTCATGAAAAAAATTTTTCTTTACAATAGAAAAGATGGTTTGATATTATTGAAAACTATACCAGTTAACATCCGCATTTTAATAACATAAAAAGCCTAACAACCTTTATAAATACACATTTGTGTAGGGTGGACTTAAATTGAAGCAGGCCTTTTCTGGCCGGAAAAGGGATATATACCAGACGCTCTACCAGATCGCCGTATTTAACATTTTGTTGATAAATAAAATAATTATTTATAAATAAAAAATTTAACATATTGTTAATTCTAACCACAGCATGATTACTATTCAATTCTGACATAAAAAATTATTAATTTCTTCTTGAAATTTATCAAGGTATAATAGATAAATAATTATTTAAGTATTAAACTTGTTTTACCATAACCATAAAAGTAAATTATTTTAAAAAAAATATAATTTTAATAATAAAAAATTATTATATTTACCGACAAAGTTGGGAATTGTGTATAATAACCGGCAAATATATATAATATACAATTTATCGCTTTAACCGTAACAAATACATAAACAAATTTCAAAAATCATTCTAGATAAGCAAATATAATAATTTAAGAACAGTTTCCATATTTTATTGTCATGGTGTATGTAAATATTACGTATTACTTAACTTTTGCTGTTTACATTTATTATACTGGTTATATTGGAGGTTGAACTTCAATGTAAACAGCAAAAGTTAACTTGGAGTTAACTCGACTCAATCCAAAAAAATTCTTACGTCGAGACGAAAAACAACAACAAACATAAACCTAAAATAAACAAAAAACAAAAAATTATTAATTTAAATTTTTTGTGTGAGCAGTGGAATAATAGCACTGTGCTAGTTCAAAAATGTGACAAGCTGGGCACCCGGGGGGTAAACCTAATTCGAGTACGCTGAATTCAATGGTGCTAGTCCCATTTCAAAGTTAGTCCCCATTTTTGAGATATCGCTTTCGACATGTTTTTGCTCTGATACCCTCATTTTCACGTTAATAGCTCCTAAACCATTAAGATTTTCGTTATGCTTTCTTCAGCAAAGTTGTGGCGCAAGCCAAGACAAACAACTTTGCCGAACATATCAAGACCGAAAAACTACATCTAATTTTTTTTTGCTTTTCATTTCGACGAAAAACACTGTTTTTATCATTTTTAATCATTTTGTTGAATTTAAATCGACTAGAATCGATCGAATAAACATCGCATCGACAAATATAGATATAATAAAAACTATTTAAAAGAAAGCTAAATCGATTCAGTTGATTTTATGGTGATTTTTCCTAAAAAAAAAATTCCTAAAACATTAACATTTTTTCTTCTCTTTGACAAAAACAATGGCGTGCTGTTGCGATAGTGGATAAAAATCCTGGATTTTTCCATCTCATCATTTTAACCAATTACATCACGTAAATTATCACTTTGGGCGGCAGTCCAAACGAGTGACGTAAGCACCTACTGTGGTGGAAGTCGAACTCGTATATATACAGTACTGGGGAAAAAAAATTGGGCAAACGAATTTTATTGCAAATTGGAGTTTTTTTTTGCTAAAATTACAAAACTTTTTAACGCAATTGGCTTATTACTTCATTTTAAATACATGTATGACGTAATTTGTTGAAAAAAATGTACCTGCAATTTAGGGGAAAAACCCCGAAAAATGTCAAAATATTCAAAATACGGTGAATAGAGTTAAAGTAATTTAATAAATTAAACACTTATTTTTTAATTATTTTTTTTGTTTTTTATTGATTTATAGAAGTTCTATCTTTAATATTAATATTTTGGTGGACTGCTTTTTGTTTTTATTACACCGGTACAACCCCGCAACTGATGTGCAAAAAAATTGGTCAAGCAATTATTTTATTTTAAGCCGATCGTTCTTGGCCGACATTAGCGTGCAGATGTTTTATTGCCTGTAATTTATATTTTGAGCATAAATAGTGCATATTTTGTAAGATTAAGTTATTCTGTAAGTGATCCTAGTCAAATAAAGAATAAAGTGCAATTTTAGTTAAAAAAATGGGAAAAGTTAGTGAGCAGTGTAAAAGCAGTATGTTGGTTTGGGCGCGTGAAAATTTAACCACGCGTAAAATAGCAAAAAGATTAAATATTCCTAAAAATACTGTCGCGTGGAATATTAAAACTAGTAGAAGCGGACAATTGAAATTGTCCGACAAGCGCTCGATAAAATAGGAAAAATGCAACAGACAGACGGACAGAGGTGTAAAACCTCTGAAACAACTTAGGTGCTAATACAACAAATTAGCATAATAGACAAAAAATGAATAGACTCTTAAGCAAATCAAACAAAAAAAAATTACAGAAACTAGTTTTGAAATAACACTCTTTTTATTATGATAAAAGTATGCCTAGACAAATAATTGAAAATTTAAAAAAAAGTATACAGCCGCATCTGTGTGACCTCTATTTTTAGAAAAAGTTGAATATCTCGAAAACTACTTGACCTAGAGTTCCCAAATTTTAAATGTGACCTTTTTAGAGTAGTATCTATCTGTGTGCAAATCTGTGAGCTCTCTGGTGTGTATAGGTTTTGCTGTGATAGTGCCAACAGACAGACGGCCTAAGTCTTTGTATAAGCTTGCTCGCAAGAGCGAGCGCTAAAATTGCGAGAGATGGGCAGTACACAAAGAAAAAAGGCTCTGGAAGGCCCAGAAAGACAACGCCAGTGGAAGATCCTTTCATAATATTACAATGTCGTCGGAACCGTTTTAAAACTTCATCGGACATACGACGGGATGTTGAGCGAGCAACAGGAAAAGAAATTTTAGCCAGCTTAGTGAGAAAAAGACTTGTTAAAGCTGGTTCGAGAGCACTTAAACCAGTCCAGAAGTCTGAGTTCACATTACTAGTGAAAAAACAACATTTGCTATGGGCTCAGGAGCATGTTTCTTGGGCTTCAGAGATGTGGAATGATGTAATTTTCCCCGATGAATCAAAATTCAAGCTGTATGTTGGAAATTGAAAAATTCTCGTACGAAAAAAACCGAGCGAGAGGCTTGGCAACGAATGCCTTTTAAGAGTTTCACCAAAAAATTAAGGAGTTATGGTCTGGAGATGCTTTTGTGGAAATGAAACCGGTCGATTGTGCTTCCTTAGTTCCAACATTACAGCAGCTGTTCATCTGCAGGTCCTACACAACGAATTTGAGCCTTCTGTGTTAAAGCTTTTTGGCGAGACTTTCAAATTTATTTTTCAACAGGACAAATTTACGTGCAATACCGCCAAAGTTTTGAGTTATTAAATTTGAACTGTAGATAGAAAAATTGGCTTTCAGATACACATAAATAATATGTTAAAAACTTGTTTTTTTTTTCTTATCTTTTCATTTAAAGGTAAAAAAGTACTTCGAAGAAAGAAGTATCGATGTGTTGAGCTGGCCCCCGTATAGTCCAGACTTAAATCCCATTGAAAATATTTGGTCTATAATGAAGCTAGAAGTAGCAAGAATGCGCCCAGAATCGATTCAATCTTTAAAAAGTTTGTTGATGACGATTTGGGAATCCATACCTCCTACGACTTTGAAAAATTTATCAAATTCAATGAATCGGAGGTGTATCGCTGTAATAAGAGCAATGTAATAATCTTTTACAATACATAAAAGATTTTATCAAAATTTTCATCAAACTTAAAAATTTCAAAATCTCAAAATTTATTAAAGGAACAATTTAAAATGTATTAAAGGAGCTGCTAAATCAAAATTTATAAAAGGAACTGCGGACTCGAGAATATGATCTGCTACATAAAATATTTAAAGATGGATGACAATTCATTTAATTTGATTGCCCACAAAATTTCGCCGTTAATAAAACGACGGGAAACACATTTACGGAATTCAGTAAGACTAATGGTCACACTTCATCACTTTCTAGCAAAATTAATTCGCCTCGTATTCTTGAATTAATATTTTTGTGGTTTTTGCCGTCCAATTGTATTTGGTCGCCATTTTGAATAAGCAATATGTCAAAAATAATTTATCAAATTTATCTGCATGAGGCTAAATTTGATAAAAACAACATTTTATAAAAGTGACGGTTTTATAAAATATGCATATTACACTATCAAAGTAAATTAATAAAAAATGCTTTATAAAACACCTTTGTCAAAGATCTTTATAGTGTAATTCCGGCCTAATGCAATAATTTAGGGGTTCGATGCAAAAGGAAATGTTCATCAACAGATTACGATCCGTGATTAAAAGGAACAAAACTATGTCCCCCTATCGGCGTGCAAAACTCATGGGCCGATTCAGCTTCCATGTCCAGTATGGGCTGGCATGGAGCTATGCAATGCGTAGATAACTTAAATCAGCCCTATAGAAGTACGTCTTCGATTTGGCAAAATGGATTCCGTAAGACGAAAAAATAAACCGCGAAAGGGAGTGCTTCGGCCCCAAAACAGATGGCATGGATTAAAAAAACAAAAATTATCCTTTGTTTCTCTTTACGAATTAGATATAATAGCCAAAAATATAAAAATATGTATATCTACTTGTGAAGTGAGAATCATTTTACTATGCATACACATGCAACTATTTGTCTAAAATAATTAAAATGACATGCCAAATTCACAAAACACATAATTATTCAGTTATCGCATAATTTTAGAGAAAATTGATTCTGAAAGATCGCGATAAATGTTTTTTTTGCTGTATTCGATATAAATTTGATTAAACTAAAATTATTTATGATCCTGTTGCAATAAAATAATAAGAAATACAATTACACTTTATGTTGTTTGGAATGTTAATTTGGAAGATCTAGGTTAGGTTTCAGTGGTTTTGGACACTTGGCCAATTTTGACCCATTGTGATACCACGCATTCACGCCACATCATTAACCCAACCCCACCCCACCTATTCACCTACTCACACAACTTACAGTATATTACATTCACATTGCAAGCTCCATGTCAACCTGTACATTGACGTGGACGGTGGGTCGGCGCTGAATTCTGCACTCCATCAGAGAGTATTAGTTGTGTTTATTAACATCACCGATTGTAATCGATGATGAAAATTCGATTTGTATCTAGCCTCTGATGGGATTCGAACCCAGTACCTCCCGGTCCAAGTGCCGAAGCTCTATCTCGGTGCAAATAAGTTTAATCCATAAAACTTTTAAATATTGCATTTTAATGTTATATCCCTTTGCCGACCAAGAAAAAAAAAATTGGCTCAATTGAAGTCCAAACCACACAAATGTGTGAGTAAAAAAACATAGTATGTAATGGCGTTGTTGATAAAAAATTTCGCATGATTTGAAGTACAACTAACACAATTGTGTGTATAGTTATAGTGTATTTTTTTCGGACGAAAATAAGTTAAAAAGGAATACACAAATGTGTAAGTTGGTTTAAAACACATACAACCATAAATGTTTCACATGATTCGTTTGCCTTACCCACACAATTGTGTAGGCAGGCCGGTAAAGGGATATAAAAATAAAATTTTCGCTATTTCCCGCCATATTTATTTACCGCGTTGTCCGACAAATTGTTATTAACATTTTACAACATCCGAAGATGAATCAATTGTTCAGAATTTTAAAAAATCATACACAAAGGGAGGACAGTCCTTTTTACAGTACATTGGTCATTTAAAAAGCCCGCTTAAAGAGATTGTAAACATTTTTTTGTCACTAAGTTGGCACAACTGTCACAACTGTCTCTATCTAGGCGTGAATTTTGAGCGCGATTTATCATTTAGTTTGTTTACAGTGCTCTATTTTCTCAGTTCAGCTCAAGCGTGATTTGAACAAAGAAAAATATCGAACAAAGATTTGTCTCAAATTTTGTATTGCAACTGGAATTTCGAGTGCCGAATCGCTGAAAATGTAACCGAAGGCTTACAGTGAATCGACTTTATCAAAAAAACGTGCATATGAGTGGTACAGAGAGAGGTACAGTGCATTCATGAGTGGTATAGTGCGGTCGAGATGTGGTAGATTTGCTTCGCTCTGATCAGCCTCAACTGAAGTTAAAATGGTGATGGAAATTCGTGATTTAGGTTTAGAGATAGCCGCTGAACTTTCTGTATCTCACGAATCAATTCGTACCATTGTACACGATTGTTTCAGCATGAAACGCGTTGACGCTTGACTAGTCCCGAAAGACCTGAATTTTCGACAAAAACTGAATCGCGTAAATGTCACTGAAGATATGCTATAACGTTTCAATTCCAACCCCACATTCATAAAACGCATTATAACTGGTGACGAAACATGGGTTTACGAGCTAACATGCAAACCAATCAACAAGCGTCGGTATGGTACCTTCCGACCGAGCCGAAGACGATAAAACGTAATGTTGACTTTTTTTTTCATTATCTCGGTGTTATGCACATGGAATTCTTGCCAGAAGGTCTAAAGGTAAATAAAGAATATTATGTGGGCGTTATGCGTCGTTTGAGAGAGTAGATTCGTCGAAAAAAACCAAGTTTGTGGAAAGGAAACTCATGAATTTTGCACCACGACAGCGCGCTACCTCGCAAGGCTATTATTGTGAACGAATTGCTGGTCAAAAACTCAAGAAAAATCATCGTACACCACCGTAGTCACCTGATACTCTGCTGATTTTTTTTCTCTTTCTCTTTTCTTTGTTCGATATTTTTTATTCATTATAAAAATCGTAAAACACACTTGAGATGAACTGGCAGAATAGAGCACTGTAAACAAACTAAGTGACAGATCGCGCTCAAACTTCACGTCAAGATAGAGGACAGGTAGTGCCAATTTAGCGATAAAAAAATTCACAATCCCTTTAAGCGGACTAAAAAGTCAAAAAATCATCAATTCCCGTAACTAATAAATAGTTTATTTAAAAATTAGTAAAGTTATTGCTAGGTTAGGCAATCAAAGTCTAATTAAGACTATTTAGAGCTAAAGATAATTGAATCTCTTCAAAATAGCTGCATTTCATGACACCATTGGTTCTGAACAGTTCAAATTTTAGATGGAAAATCAATTTTGTTTTGTATCACAAATTTTGAATTTAAATCTAATAAGCGTCTTTGTGTTGTTTCATGATACATGAACTGACCTGATCAAATCATACGTCAAGCATTCCGGCTATTATTATCCTTTCACATTTTTAAAATTTCTTAAATTTATTTGAAACATATACCTTTCATCTTTAGTTCCTAAAGGCATCAAATACTTTTTCTAATTCATCACACATATATTAATAATAAAGAATAAACTTTTATTACGTAACTTATGAACCATAATTTTTGGATTAATCAACCAATGTAATATTCAAGATGAAATAATAAAAGTAAATTTGATTTGATGATTTGATGATTAATTTGTAGTTTTCTTACCTGAAAAGAAAAAAAAATTAATTTATTTAATTTAGGATGATATAATATGTTTTTTGTAATTATTTAGAAAAATCGGTTTTTAGGTTCGAAAATTATGGGTTAGAAAATTTACACAAAAATTTGTTTGCTAAGATAAAATTAGTTATTATTTTAACTTAGCAAACAATTTTTTGTGATATAAATATTTGTGATATAAATATAACAATAAATATTTCGAAATATTTCGATTGCGCAAGTATTGAGCTTACCACCAATTGTATTTAGGGAGCCATAATGGGACAATACCCAATTTACTAAGCTTCTCGAATTTCTATTTTTTTATGAAATTGTTTATTATTTTTGCAATTCAGCAGTAAAACTACATAGAAATATACTCATACTGGTCATTAATTGAGTCCGGAAATGTTTGGCATTTCTTTTTTGTTTAAAAGGACACAGCACTGGATTTTCCAGGTATCTTGAAATGCAATACTAAATGTATATATTCGAAAAAGATGTTAGCTTTCACATTCACAAATTCATGTCCCCATTTTTTATTTAATTTCTTTTCCGGACCAATACGAATGCTAGCAAAGACAGGATGTAAAAATGAGGTTTCCTCATCTGATTACAATCAGTGATATTAATAAACACTACTCTATTGGACTTCTGCCGGTTTTTCTTGTCGATGTGCAGGTCGACAGAAAGTTATATACCGCACGTATCACGTATAGTATACTATAAATATGATAGTAAGCAAATGAGTGGATGGTGAGTGAATGAAAAGTGGTATTAAATGGACATTAAATTCATCGACAAATTAATAATTTCATATTATCAAAAAATGTAATTTTAATTGTCAAATAAGCTTAGACTACAGACATGTAATGCGAAGCCTAAGTTCAAATATCAAAATAAAACCCTTAACCTTCTTACTAAAAGCAAGAGCTCGCTGACATTTATACCTACCTAAATAATTGTATTTATCTCATCCTTGATCTATCGTAAATACGAAAGGTTTCAAGTTTTATACGACCTTTAAAAAAACAACCTCTTAAATTTATATTAATAAGGTTTTCATTTTATTTAGCAGATACACAAAAGTTTCAAATGTATAAGTAATATAATTTCACCCTTGTAATTTTCAAGAAAATTACATTTCCCTTTACAATATTTCTTTAATAGTAATTAATTTACTAACATTAAGGGTAAATATCATATTTGCCTCTGAAATTTCAAAAATTGTACCTTAGAGAATTCGCGAAAATCGTACCCAACTTATGAGAAACTGAATGTTTTAAATCACCAGTAAAATATTTTGAACTAATAACATTGAAATAAATCTTTAAGCCACCCACTTTGTGAGTTCTTAAAAAACAATATTACACATTACCCATTTTCCAAAGATTTCCCGTAATTTATTTTTTCTATTTTCATTCATTTCGATTCTCGAACAAGTCGTTTGTTGGAAATTTATTGTTTCTTTGGGGGCTATATAAGCGATAATAGTATTTATTTTCTATAACACAAATAACATCAAAAAACTATTAGTTTTCTACCTTTTCCAGTTTTCTTATTTTTAGTTTTCGATTCGATTTGAAAATCGATTTCATTCTTGCCAAACATAAAAAGATTGTTTAAATTAATAATACAACGTTTTAGTTACAGAAACTATATGTATAGCAATAGAGTAGAAAGCAATAAAAAAAATTATATTCGCAGACACAAAATTCAATAGAGACCAAGTATAAACGAACGTGACAAAATTTTCATGGAAAATTTGTCTGATGATTTTGTGATGTATATTTATTATTTTTATATTATTTTAATAAATAATTTTACATTTTAATAATTTATTTATATTGATATGATTCTGAGTCAGTCACAGTCTCGTCGCATAAAATGAAAGTTATATGTATATAAAAAATGATGTAATTTAGACGTGATTTTTGCTTGCAGCAATAAAATTTATAGTTTGTATAATTTAAGTTAACCACATTCTCGTCAATCAAACCTCCCCCAACCTCCCCCTTCTATATACCATATATAGTTTTAAAAAACCAACACATAATATAATTTCTAATACATTAAATTCAACTGAAAATTATTAACTCATAAAACAAAATTTCTATATATATTTTATGTATGTAAGGGAAATAAACTATTAAAACTGAGAGACATAAATATCAAATACATTATTATTTGTCTAATTTATACAGATTTTGTAAAGAAAATTTAATCCAAACCTATTATCTCTATGATATATAAGCTGTGTCCATCTCTTAATAAGAACTGCATACAACTTTTTTCTGCGTTATTGTGTTAAAACATTTATAGCTGTTGGTCCCTAATAGCTTTTCACATCAATTTATTACACTATCATCATTTGATCTCTTAAGCAAAAAGTAAGAAATAAATTTCCAAACCTATAACTCAAAGCTTCTTTATTTATGGAGCATATATTTTTGCTTTTCTTGTGTAATTTCTATTTAATGAGTTTTTGTTCAGCACGCTTTTCAAGTTCAGAGCTTTTATTTATTACACTCGTTTATAGTGCCCCGAACAATGATATAAGATGACAAAACACTATCTGGTATAGGCGAACGCACGAAAGTTCATCAAGCCCAAAATCTAGTTACCTGAGACACGACTGGATTGTTTTAAACAAACATATAAATTTAACTTGAATAAAAAAAAGCTCTTCATATTTTTGAATTGGAAAATACAATTTTTCACAACAAATAAGATAAACAAAAACTTTTTATTTTTTAACTATTAATACAGAGAACAAAACGTTAAAAGTATCCAACAAAAATATAAAGTCCAAAGAAAAATCGTAATGTAATTGAGTCTCGACAAAATGATTGACAAAACAAGATAAAATATTATTAACTACAGGGAAATTTTTTTTTATTGAAGTTAAGATTGATTAAAAATGTCTCGTTTTTATTTTCGATTTGATTTTTGATGAGCTTTTGATTTTTCTCAATTCGAATCGATTTCGTATTATGATTTTTCGTGTCACAGAATTTTAGTGAAAAAGTTGAGTGGAGTCCTATTGGTGGCGACGCAAAACGCATTGATGGATGATACAATGCCTTCTAAACTACTGGCCGCTTACACCAAATGATGACGACACGCTAAGTCGACGTTGTTGTTGCTTTCTCTAGTTGCTTTGTTAGTGTAAATATCTTAAAATTATTATTGCGCAGTCTCGGTTTAGACTTAAATTGACGTCATGTGCGAAAAATGAGAGTAGTAAAAGGCCAGTAGTTTAGAAGGCATTGTATATATATATATATATATATATATATATATA
The DNA here is from genome assembly GCA_947310385.1 of Nephrotoma appendiculata. Lineage (NCBI taxonomy): Eukaryota > Metazoa > Arthropoda > Insecta > Diptera > Tipulidae > Nephrotoma > Nephrotoma appendiculata. Next base: position 374,852,152 of record OX371224.1, on the reverse strand, counting down.
TATATATATATATATATATATATATATATATATATATATATATATATATATATATCGCACCATGCGTGCAATAAAACGATAAGTACTACTTATCGCGTTATTGCATGATTGCATTTTTAGAATAAGGGCAATAGGCTTTACAGATGTATCTATTCAGTTTTTTCTTAAGGATCCTCCTGCAGAATTTATTAAGCTTTAAAAATTAATTTTACTATGAGCTTACACTAAAATTTTTAGAGAAAAACTGTTTTCCTGAAAAAGTTTGTTTTTGAGTTATAGTTTTATTGCACGGATGGTGCGATATATATATATATATATATATATATATATATATATATATATATATATTTATATATATATATATATATATATAGATATATATATAGATATGTATATATATATATATATATATACATATCTATATATATATCTATATATATATATATATATATATATAGATATGTATATATATATATCTATATATATATATATATATATATATATATATATATATATATATATATATATATAGATATATAGATATATAGATATATAGATATATAGATATATAGCTAGATATATAGATATATAGATATATAGATATATAGATATATAGATATATAGATATATAGATATATAGATATATAGATATATAGATATATAGATATATAGATATATAGATATATAGTTATATAGATATATAGATATATAGATATATAGATATATAGATATATAGATATATAGATATATAAATATATAGATATATAGATATATAGATATATAGATATAGATATAGATATAAATATAAATATAAATATGGATATATAGATATATAGATATATAGATATATAGATATAGATATAAATATAAATATAAATATGGATATATAGATATATATATATATATATATATATATATATATATATATATATATATATATATATATATATAGTGCTGGGAAAAAAAATTGGGCAAATATATTTTATTGCAAATTGAAGACTTTTTTTGCTAAAATTACAAAACTTTTGGACGCAATTGGCTTATTGTTTCATTTTAAATACATGTATGACGTAATTTTTTGAAAAAAAAAAATTGAATTTTGTTTCATCGGGGAAAATCACATCATTCCACATCTCTGGAGTCTAAGAAGCATGCTCCTGGGCCCATAGCAAAAGTTGTTTTGTCACTAGTAATGTGAACTCAGACTTCTGGATTCGTTTAAAGTACTCTCAAACCAGCTTTAACAAGTATTTTTCTCACTCAGCTAGCTGACATTTCCTTTCCCGTTGCTCGCTCAACATCCCGTCTTATGTCCGATGAAGTTTTAAAACGGTTCCGACGACATTGTAATTTTAAGAAACGCTCTTCCACTGGCGTTGTCTTTCTGGGCCTTCCAGAGCCTTTCTTTCTTTGTGTACTGCCCATTTCTCGTAATTTTTTAATATTCCACGCGACAGTACTTTTAGGAATGTTTAATCTTTCTGCTATTTCACGCGTGGTTAAATTTTCTCGCGTCTAAATCGACATATTGCTTTTACACTACTCACTAACTTTTCCTAATTTTTTTTTTTTTTTAAATTGCACTTTATTCTTTATTTCACTAGGATCACTTACAGAATAACTTAAACTTACAAAATATGCACTATTAATACTCAAAAAAAAAATTACAGGCAATAAAAGATCTGCACCTTAATATCGGCCAAGAACGGTCGGCTTAAAATAAAATAATTGCTTGACCAATTTTTTTGCACATCAGTTGCGGGGTTGTATCGGTGTATTAAAAACAAAAAGCGGTCCAACAAAATATTAATATTAAAGATACAACTTCTATAAATCAATAAAAAACTAAAGACAAATTAAAAAATAAGTGTTTAATTTATTCCATTACTTTAACTCCAATCAACGTATTTTGGATATTTTGGCATTTTTCGGGGTTTTTCCCCTATATTGCATGTAATTTTTTTTTCAAAAAATTACGTCATATATGTATTTAAAATGAAACAATAAGCCAATTGCGTTCAAAAGTTTTGTAATTTTAGCAAACAAGACATGTAAGAGATTCGTTAAACCAATATCTTATGTTTGTCATAGATGGTGAAGGGTCACCATAGACAGCATCCAACTTCGCTTTTATTCCTTTACATTTTTCTTCGGCATCCAACTTAGCTTTTATTCTTTTGCATTTTGACCGTTTTTCGCAATTTTTTCCTTCAAACGCACCAATAGCCCTAAGTAAGAATCACTATTCACGATCTTTTTTTTCAAGATATTCGATGAATAAAATTAAAAATTAACACCATTACAAATCGGAAAAAAGTAGAATATATAAAAAATTAGTAAATACGAAAAGTTAAGTTGTGAGAATAGAATATAGATGGAGAATGTGAAAGAATCGAATTTCGGATGCTACGCAGGAATTTGCTAGTAGTACAGTCTAAAATTCAAATGAATAAAATACTTTGCGCATCCCAAAATACGGAGGCCAAAACCTTACCGGGCGATATTTGTGTTTTTGGTTACTTCGAACGGCTTTCACCAAATTTTTCGTTAGATGCGTCATCTATGTGCCGACGTCGGGACATACTGAGCGACGTAATATGTACAAATATACATTTATTAAAGTAAACACTGTCAGAATTTGATGTACCGGTTAAACTATCGAAGCAGTATGTGTAAAGTACTCTGCATAACAACATACAAACAAAGTACTACGACGCTGTCGCGGACGATTCTATAAATTTTTTTACCGTACATAGTTTAGTTTTACGTATAAGATTGCATATGAAAAGGGTAGATTAGTGGCACCATACAAGTACTTTTAATAGTTATACGTAACAACAACTTGTCTAAAACGTCTGTCTCCAAAATTATACTTTAACGTTCACGTACAACAAATGCATGATTTTGTTTTCGGTTTTTGTGGGTGGTAATACAGGAAAAAACAAACTTACAATGTATAAAAATATAAAATAAAAAGGATGTAGATAAATTTTCTATTTTGTATTGAGCTTTCAGTATAGCAACAAAAATCTACATCAAATAATAACAAATAAGGGTTGTGTTTTTATATAAATGTTAGGGAAAAAAACCATCACACAAGACTTTGCCATTCCTAGCCTCACAGTTTTTTAAGGAGTCCGCTTTCCAATTGTAATAGTAATATAAATCTTGAAATTAACACATTGGAATGGTGGGTATATTTTGGTAGGAAATTATACGTGATAGAGCGCGATATACAAATGTATCAATTCAGATACAAAAAAAAAAAATACAAAAAAACTCAAATTTATCGATTCATTTATTTTTAAAGTTCGCACAAAATCGATATTCCGGAATTCGGTGCGGTAAAATATTTAAATTCAAATACATTAATTCATTCTAACAAAATTTATTGGTTTTTTATGGATTTGTGATTTTCCACTTTGCAATGTATCAAAAATAAGAAAAAATATGGTTTTCCAATCAAATTTTCAAATTGTTCATAAATTTTCTTCGTCTATACATTTCCAATTCATAAATTTTAGATTTTTCGGTTTTATTTAATTTACAAAAAAAAAAATGTATTAGCTTTGATTACCAAGTAAATATAATTTTCCAAAACTACTATGGGAAAACATTTTTATCGTGAAAATATAATCTAAATTAGACGATTACCATAAATACAAGAGAAAAGTTTTTGGAATACAAAATAACTGTTGTATATATGACGACGATATATGTACATTTATATAAAATTTAAATTTTGTTATGAAATAAAAATTCTAATTTTACTGTTATGAGTATATAATTTTCATCGGAAAAACATTGAAATCAATTTAATGGAAATTGATTAAAATTCGATTTTTTTGCTTCTTCTGTTTGTGTTGTTTCATTTTAATGGTGTCATTAAAAACACATACCCAGTTTAGTAGTAGCAGGATGTAATATATACACCCTTGCGAAGGCACATAAGTATGACGATGAATATTGGGAATAAAACAAAAAGGGAAACTTTACTTTTTTGTGGTTTAACAATCAGATAAACTTTATCCGAAAAAAAGTTTTATTTTATTAAATCTCTGACATTAAGTCAGGATTATTATTATTATTATAGCTACCATATTATGAAGTGAATAAAAACAGAATATAATTGAAATAGATATTAGATTTTGATATTTTTGTATGTTTCGATATTAGATACTAATTGTATTGACACGCTAGATTATCCCCAGTTCAGATTCATATTTTTCTTTTGCAAAAAATATTTCGTTTTAGCAAGTTAATAAAATGAGAATTCAATAAATGTGGGGTTTCGGCAGTTTGAGTTAGCACCTATTACATTCTGTCTTTTACAACTAACTAGTCTAAGCCACCTTCAACGATTTAAATTTTAATACTTATCACACCTTAAAAACTAAATCATAAACAGTTTTATTGGTAAATTAATCCAAGATTATAAATAGTTATATAATTTGTATTAATCTTAACTAAATATTCCTACAATTTACTTTAGTATAGATGATTTATCTGTACCCCGCCACCTAAAATTGTGTATAAATACTCGAGTTGAAGGTTACTTTATCCTAACTAGTCACTTAACTAATAAAAATTATTATTATTTATTCGTATAAAATTTAATCACACCCAATACGATAAATTATAAACATATCATATCGTTAAAAATGCAAAAATAACCTTAGAATTACAATATATAAAATAACTAACCACACACAAATATGAATAAACTCTCTCAATGTAAACCATATTGAGTTAGGTCAGGTGGCGTTTTTTTCTTTTTGCAATTTTATAAATGATTACTAAGTGCATTTGCTATTAGTAACGAGCATATTATGCAGAGTAGCTCTTTTTTCTAATAATTATAAGTAATTTAAATTTTTCGCGAATATAATTAACGGCGATAAAAAAAATGCTATTTCTATTTATAGAGATGCTATGTACTGTTTAAATTTTTAGAATACGTACATTTTAATTAATTTCGTATGATTTTATTTTGGTTAGAAATAGAAAATTTATTACTTTACAGCTTCTCGGCTCAGCTCCAGAATACACTTACATCATAATATTATGAATACCGTAGTTCACGAAAACTATAAAAACATTCTAAGAATGTGACTTAATTTATTATTCTTTGATTTATATATGTGATAGTTTTCCACATTTTCTACGTCAAGTTGATTAGTTGTTGCTCCAATACATTTTATTTTGAGGTACGTGCAGTTTCTTTCAATATAATTTTAGATGAATAATTATCATGTTAATTTAATATTGCGACTCAATTGTTTTTTACTTTGTTATACAAAATTGTAATTGTTTTTAAATAGTTGGACATTTATTGCGTTATATTTTTATCGATATTTATGATTACTATTATTATAACAAATTTGTGATCGTGATGGATATGGTATGCCCACAAAACTATAGAAACGATTTAAAAAATATTGTAGAAATGTATGTATCATGTATGTATCATTTAAATAACGTTTTATTGGAATCTGTTTCAATTCTTCAGCCTGTGCAAACTAAATATTCGATAAAAAAAAAATGTTTGAGATTAAGTGTTGGCCTATACAAATATAGAATAAAGATGTTCCAAAACGACAAAAAAAAATTTCTTAATTAGATGCTGCAGGGGGATTGTGTTAGCAACCCCGTAAATATTATATGCAAACATTTTATTGTTACAGGTTTTTCTAACTTACATAGAATGAAGCTTTTCGTTTACATATTGTTATTAACAACCAAATAATTCAGATACGAGGGTATATCAAAAAGTCTTGCAATATCATATGAAAAAAACGAGTGAGTGAGACAACAATATATTTTTCAAAACCATTTTTTGTCACGATGAAACTTCTAGAAGAACATTTCGATGTAAATTTTACGGTTCGTTTGTTTTTGTCAATTTAGTAACATGTGTTTTGAATTTTTCTTAAAATGAATGAAATTGAATATCGCGCCGTTACTAAATTTTTCTATAAAGATGGACGAAATGCAATTTATATATTCAACTATATATCAAAAGTTTACGGCGAATCTGCACCATCATATGCCACAGTAACAAAGTGGGTAAAATTATTCAAAAGTGGTTGGGAGTCATTATAAGACGATAACCGCTCGGGTCGGCCAGCAGATGCTATTAGCCATGAAAACGTAATTTTGGCTGATTCTATTGTATTGGAGGACCGGCGTATTTCTGTTCCGCGGTTAGCGTGGAGACTTTCTCTTTCATACGGTACCACATATACTATATTACATGACCACCTTCACATGTCGAAAGTAAGTGCGCGATGGGTTCCCCGTTTGTTGAATGCTGAACAAAAAAAAATGCGTGTTTAAACTTCAAAGGCGATTTTAGATATGTACAAAGCAGATCCAGAAAATTTCTTGGGTAACATAATAACAGGCGATGAAACATGGCTTCATCACTGGGATCTGGAATCCAAACAAGAATCGATGCAATGGATTAAACGTAGTGAACCACCACCAAAGAAATTCAAAACTCAACCGTCTGCTGGTAAGGTTTTGGCAACAATTTTTTGGGATGCTGAAGGAATTTTGATAATCGATTATATGCCACCGAAAACCACAATCACAGGCATATATTACGCAGAGGTTTTGCGAAAATTGAAAAAAACGATCCGGGAAAAACGGCCAAGGAAAGTTAGGAAAAAAATCTTGCTTCTTCACGACAATACACCAGTGCGCAAGGCTAATATTGCTCAAGCTGCATTAAAGGACTGCGGCTTCGTGGAAATTCCGCATCCACCGTACAGTCTAGACTTGGCACCCAGTGACTACTTCTCTTTCCCAATTTGAAAAAAATACTAAGGGGCCGGAAATTTTCCAGTGACTATGAAGTACAGTCTGTTGTAAATGAATATTTTATGGAGCAAAAGAAATCTTTTTTTTTAGAGGGTTTAGGTAAGTTAATTGATCGATGTGACAAATGTATAAACCTTAAAGGAGATTATGTCGAAAAATAAAAATATTGCTGTCTCTCTCACTCTTTTTTTTCATATGATATTGCAAGACTTTTTGATTTGCCCTCGTAGGATTTCTTTACGATTTCTTACGAACACAAACTGTCTTTACAAAATCATTTATCATGTAATTTTATCTATGTATAAGCAATCCAATTTGAGTTGCGTACAATATATAACAAAATTTTCTGAACAATTGAATTATAACGCGTCCTTTATTCCGAACTAAAAACATATTATATGATAATTAATACAACACATATCACCTTACCGGTTTTGCCCGACTGAGCAATCCCCTTGAAAATCCATTTCCACAATTCATCAAACTTTTGCTTTATTAAAAAATTAAAACATTAAATTTATAAATTGATTATTATGTAAATTATACACTTAACTAGTATAAAAGTATAATTTCTCCCCTTTCTAATGCATAACCTTCATTTAGAACACAAATTATAAATTTAAGGTCCTTGTCGAAAGGTATTCTCTTGTCTAATACCAACATATTAATAAATATTATGACAGTAACAATAAAGGGATAACAATTCACAAAAGCATATTAAGATTAATTAAATAAAAAGTTACCGTTGTAAAAATTACTAACTACTAAAACAATAATATTGTATTTTGGTAAATAATATATTTTATTACTTAGATAATAGTTAAGTTTTGATATTAAAAAGCAAGCATATGTAGCAGAAATAAAATCGTAAGTATTTGGTAAATTTATTGCATACACGCGGTAAAATTTACTATAGCTTAAGAGAATTCAGTGAAACTGTTTAGCTAGCAGCTCTCGAATATTGATTTTAAATCCAGTCAAGATTACAAACCAATTAGAATAATTCTACATCTTAAAAACAGTCTGACGAAAAACAACCAGCAATATGATTTTTCTGATTATTTATTTTAAAAATTTCTCGTATCGTTACATAAATTTTTAAAGTGAATTTTACCAAAAATAAAATGAATATATGTACCTTAATCGAAACACGTATTTCCAATTTTTTTACTTAGGATCTTCTGTGCAGCACATATAAATATGAAAATATTTTGGTGTAATATTAATATCACATCACATCCATAGAAATGTATATATTTTGGGATATGGCACTTAACCGACACTTTTGAATATTTGATTACCATTTGTCTGAATATAAGAAAACTCATTCGGTTTTCATACTTGCATAGAAATATCATACATTTTTTGTGGGTTCCAATCAATTGATTTCATTTCTTGGATGCGTGTTTATTTATCTTAGCTGGTTGTTTTTATTTCTTGTATATTTTTCTCATTTATGAATATTGTATTATTAGAAGTTCTATTGAATCCAACCAAAAAATTCAATACAAACGAAATCATATGTGTATATAATGTGATATTTATAAAAATATTCATTATATACAATACACAATATTGAAAATTCGCGGCATGTCCAATATAATCGCGGTACGTGACAAAAATATAAATAAATAAGTCAGTCACAGCTTATTTGTTGTTGCTCTTAAAATATTCGTTATTTGATGTTAATATTTAGTTTCAATTTTAGAATGAAATTTACAATACATTGTAGTGAAAATTAATCTACCAATTTCTGTAACTAAATCATTTACATACTGAATTATATGTGTTACATGTTATGAAATAAAGATAATCAAACATAATTAAAGTTACACTATTATTGCAACTAAAATCAACTTCAAAGCGTAATACTGAAATGTAAAAAAATACATATTTCAGGTAAACGGGTGGTATTACTGAAAATAATTGATGGATTTTGAATATTTTTTTTATTTTTTGGTTATGGTAAATAATCGTTAAGTAGTTAAACCTCATTTACTCAAATTTGATTAATACAAAGAGATATACATGAACGATGATATGAACTATGTGTATTTCAATACGAAATTTCGAATGTCCAACGGTAAATTGTTAAAAATTATTGGTGCAATGATACTAAAAAGTTTTTCCCTAGATCTAATCTAAACCTTGGAATATCAAATCAATCAATCAATCTTCAAAAAGGTATGATTCGATCTAAGATTATGACCTGCATGAACCACAACACTATTTCCACTTTTTACACGAAAGACATATTCTAAGAACCTTGAAAATGTATACGGGGGCTGCCTTTTATATTTCGGGATTAGAGAACAAAAACAAATATTAATCATATTCCCCATGAAGATCTATACACTTTTGCATGCGTTTGAACCAATTGTCGAAGCACTTTTTCTACTCTGATTGAGGTATCTCCAAACCATGCATTCTGAACGCAGAAACCGCTTCTTCAGGTGTCGAAAAACGTTGACCTCTCAGTTTGTTTTTGACGTACGGGAATAAAAAGAAGTCATTTGGTGACAAGTCAGGACTATATGGCGGATGACTCATCAAATCGATGTTTTGAGTGCTCAAAAATGCAGTTGTTTGAGCCGATGTGTGAGAGCTCGCATTGTCGTGGTGAAGAGTGATCCGTCTTCGGCAGTTGGTTTTCCTGATTTCTTGGAAGACAACTGGCAAACAAATGGTTATGTACCACTCAGAATTGACTGTTCTGCGTTGTTCTAGTGGTACGGTTGCGACATGTCCATTTTCTCCGAAAAAACAGGCGATTATTTGCTTGCAAGTGCTTCGTGCGCGAACAACTTTTGTTGGATTCGGCTCATCTTGAAACACCCATACAGTCGACTGCTGTTTACTTTCGGGCTCATACGCGTAACGATTCATCACCTGTCACTATGTCATAGACGTGTTTTGAAGCACCGCGATCGTATTTTTAGAGCTTTTCTTTCGACCAATCGACACGAGCCTTTTTTTGAGCGATTGACAAATTGTGTGGGATCCAACGCGAACAAATTTTTTTGAAATTCAAATGTTTATGCAATATTGAATGTATGCTGGTCCCACTAATGCCTAAGGTTGTCTCAATCTCACGATAGGTCACAAGACGATCTTGCAATATCAGTTCGCGCACAGCATCAATGGTTTCCGGAACAACAACTGATTCTGGACGACCTTCACGAAATTCGTCTTGGAGTGAACTACGGACCTCGATTGAATTCACCATACCATCGATAAACACTGGTCTTTGATGGAGCTTCATCGCTAAAAATTGAATTAAGTTCATCCATGCACTCTTCCATGCCTTAATCCACGTCGAAAGTTGTAAAAAATAATCGCACGAAAATGTTCACGTGTTAATTCCATTTTTTCGCCGAGATATTGAGTTAATGAGTACTGTAAACAACACAAATAGCGCTCGAATGTCAAAACGTTCTGAGTACGTATAATCTCAAAAATGTCAAACTTTACGATAGAGCTGTCAGTTGCCAAATTGCAACACTAGGGTTGTCCAATCCCGAAATATACAATGCAACCCTCGTATGTGGCGTAGCAGTATGATGAGATTTGGAAATAATGGCCACGATGGCGAAAATGATGGTTTGAAGCACATAATTCTGATTAACTGTTTTTGTCGCAATATATGATGTGCGTAGCATTATACGCACTAGCCCAACATGATAAACCATATTGCAAAATTGAATCGGCTAATGCAAAGTAAATCATTCTATAAATAAAATTACGATTAAATAACCGTAAAACATACATTTTTGTAGAGACCTATAATAGTCTAGACTTCAACCCTTGTGTGTGCACTTTCCAATTTAAATCTCGATCTATTAGAATACCTATATATCGAAATTCATCAAAAGTGTACGAGATAATCCCGAGACATCAATCAGCCACCGTGCGCAAGAACTTGGACCTCGAAGATCAACATTAATCAATATTTTGCATAAAAGCTTGGATTTATTCTCGTATAAAATTCAAATAACATAAGAGCTGCTACCAAGAAATCATTTCCGATGCCGTACGTAAGCAAATAAGATGCTGTTGCTTGACAATGACAATCCGGTTTTTTTTTTCAAAAATAAATTATGAGTGACTAAGCTCATGTTCACTTAAGTCGACATGTAAACAAACAAAAAACAGCCGATTCTGAGCAGTAGAGAATCCACAAATATTTCATCAATCAGTATTAGATCCCTTGAAAGTCACGGTATGGTGTGCAATTTGGGCTGGATCGATCATTGGGTGGATCCGAATAGTTCAGCTGTTACAGTCACTGACGGACGTTATAGTGATATGATAAAGAACTTTTTTAAACCAGAATTGCATGCCAATGGTTTTGGTACACATGTGGTTCCAACAGGAAATGGAATTGTTACGAGAAATAAACACAACTAAGACCCTCTGATGGAGTGCAGAATTCAGCGCCGACCCACCGTCCAGTCAATGTACAGGTTGACATGGAGCTTGCAATGTGTAGGTGGTATACTGTAGTTGTGTGAGTAGGTGAATAGGTGAATGGGTTAATGATGTGGCGTGAATGCGTGGTATCACAATGGGCCAAAAATGGCCTAAGTGTCAACCACTGAAACCTAAACCTACGAGAAATGTTTCCACAGCACTTAATTTCGTACTCTGGTGATGTGGATTGGCCTCACGATCACCCGATTTAGCTGCTCCCGACTTCTTTAGATAATATTGCAAAACTTAAAAATAACATTAGCGAAGAAATTAACATGATACAGGATGAAATGTGTGAATAAGTGATCAAAACGTAATCAAAAGAGCCCGCATGTATAAGGCCAATAGAAGCGGACATTTGGCAGACATTGTTTTTCATAAAGTTTTACATAATTCCATTAAATACACATTAAATAAACGATCCTGTTAACACAAAGTCAATTTTCTTTCATTTAACAAAAATGTATAGGCAAACAAAGTACTAAACCTTTCGTGTAGACACCCGTGTATATCTCGAAAATAGAGAGATTTTTCCTGAAATCGGACCATTGGAAGTGCCAGCCTTCATATGAAGTTTTTCGATTTTTGCAATTATTTTATAAAGCATGATATTTATCAGATAAAATCAAAAAGATTCTAAATTAAATTTGCAGGTTAATCGGTTCAGATCAGTTTTCCTAAATTTAAATTAAAATTGCAGTCCTTGATAAAAACAAAACTATTTCCTCCAAAAAAACGGCCTCTCTACAACCCAGACGAGTTGAGTGAAAAAATTTCATACTTCAGCTTTTTCCATATATTTGAAAATCACAGTATTTTTTGGGCGAGTTCGGTTCACAGGAAATAAAATTTATAAATTCTATAGGAGCTATTAATCTTTACAAATGAATAAATTTTGAACAAGGGTTGGCCTTGTTGGTTTTCTGAGATTTAGGCAGGAAAAATGATTAAAAACACTGTTTTTACCAAAACTCTTGTAAGTTTTATTTTTTGCTTTAGAACTCAAGTGTGATATATTCAAGACATATGTACATTCATGATTAAACAAAATAAGATGATGTTGGCCTCAACGTATTCACCCCTCCAATTTTTAACTACGTATGATAACAAAAATTTTTGGAGTCATTTCAGTTAAAAAAATTCGGTACGTGGAATCCGAGATGCTCCAATCATCAATAGCAAACGCGACTTTTATGTCAGTTCAAGTACAAATAGAATTGAATGAAGGTAGTAGAAAAAATGTTGTAGTCACGTGACTAAAACGTTCTATAAATAACACATATTTGTGACACATGATGTATAGTAAGCACTTTAATAAAGTTGTTAATGGTTTAGGGCTCGTTTTTATTTTAAATAAAATAAAACAATTTAATGACTGAGCTTTCGATGTCTCATCGACATCATTTTCAAAGCTAATGAAAATTTTTATATAAATTTCTTAAAAACAAACTTAAAAAGCCTATACAGTAAATACAATTTTTCCAAATAGAAAATACAAAGTAAACTTTAAAGTAAATTTTACAAACAAGTATATAAAATATGAATATGATTTTAAAATTATTAGAAAAATATAAATGAAAATTGTAAACGTATATAAATTAAGCAATGAAATAAATTTAGCAAACAAATAAAGTAGACAAAAAACGAAATTAGACAAAATAATTGTAGCAATTGAGAATGTAAGCGCAACCATTATTTGTATTTATAGAATTAATAAATAAATAATTCTATAAATATAAATAATGATTGCGCTTACATTCTCAATTGCTACAATTATTTTGTCTAATTTCGTTTTTTGTCTAATTTATTTCTTTGCTAAATTTATTTCATTGCTTAATTTATATATACAATTTTCATTTATATTTTTTTTAATAATTTTAAAATAATATTCATATTTTATATACTTGTTTGTAAAATTTACTATAAAATTTACTTTGTATTTGCTATTTGGAAAAAATTGTATTTACTGTATAGGCTTTTAATATTTGTTTTTAAGAAATTTAAATAAAGTTTCATTAGGTTTGAAAATGATGTTGATGAGACATCGTAAGCTCAGTCATTAAATTATTTTATTTTATTTAAAATAAAAACGAGCCCTAAGCCATTAATAACTTTATTAAAATAGTTATTATTGGCCCAATAAATAATTTTTAAGTACAGTAAGTACGTGATCAAATTAATATGAACTTTTCAAAAATTAAGTATTCAGCCGAAATTTGGTTAAATAAGCACGTTTTTTTAACTCAATTCATTAAAATGGAAAAACCAAACAAAAACATTCAACCGGTAATATTTCGTCCACCTCAAGTCCACATCTTTCGACCCCAAAATTTACTTTTTTGGCACGGTATAAGTACAAAAAGGTACGACTGGATATATTTTGAAATACTTTGAATCTGCATTCAAAAAAATTAAACAAACATTGGATTTTTTGATATTGTTGACCTTTTGTTAAAAATTGATCAATGTGCGATATTTTTGCATCTAAATGTATTTAAAAAAATATATAGCTCATATTAATTTGGCCATGTAATGTATGTATGTACGTAAATACATAGCCGAATTTTATTAAATTTAAAGCAAAAATGAATGTATATTTATCTCACTAAAAGTAATAATTAATGTTACAAAAATATGCATATAAAACTTTTATAATTTTTAAAGAAAATTATTATTAATTCTATAAGCTTAATTTTCACTAAAACAAATGACTGACATTTGAAATTAGTATGGCAAAAATCGCGTGTGTCTAGGTAAATTCTACACCTATGCCGAAATTGAACATTTTTCTTTTTCTTTAATTAATTTTTTTTTATCCTGTCCGTGGAAAGAGTGTAGTTTCTGAACGACATTTCTGAAATATCGTTGTGTTGCATATTAGAAGTAATAAGGCCGGTAAGGTTGAGGCAATATTGTTGGGATCAATAAGGACTTAACTCATTCCTAACACTAAAGTCTATTTGATGAAAATGGAGTATGCAATTCACGCCTTATATATGTAAGTTAAAGTATATAATAGAAGGCACAATTATACAAGCCTTTAGTAATAAAGTTTAATGAATCCTTCTACATTAAGGTACGCATCCAGCATACCAACAAAATATAGAAATTAACATTTATAATTCTATATGTATACCTTTTTGGGATTTAATCAAAACGAAAAAAATTCTATTTGTTTAGTGACTTGATAAAAATTTTATAGCATATAAACACTTTAATTTCATGCTACGTTTAATTTGCCTTTTTTATCCTCTATTTGTATGATTATTTCGTTTATGGTGCGATATAGAAGAGAGGTACAAGAGAAATAGGATTTATAATGAGATTATATTCCGATTACTACGAAATCCAAATATTTGACGCTTCAGTGTTTTAATTTTATTTTTCAATACATATACATAGTTGTTATGTTATGCATAAATATAATAAACATGGGTCAATAGCCGAGAGCATTTTGCGTATTGCAATATAAAAAAAATTACATAAGATGTTGAATCTATCTAAATTGAGCTATTCGAATTATGTGTAAATTACGTACCTGATCCCCCAAACGAATGAATTTATTATATTTGTGGCACTTCGAGACAGATGGTTAAATTTTAATAAAGAAAAAAAATGTATGTTCTTGTTCCTATATTCTCGTAATGTACTCAACTTATATAATGCTGATCTATAAAAATATACCGCAATATCAAAATATATTGTAAAAATCCCCAAAAATTTATTTTAAGAGAAAAAAGGAAAATGGGGTAAATATTTCTAATCATTTAACTAATTTTATTACAATTGAAATTGTCAACCACGTGATAAACACAAAACATATATTTTACAAATGAGTGTTAAGTAAAATAAGTATTAATTCTTACCTTAATTTGATACGAATTCAATCGTGTTCGTGGAAGTAAATTGAATGATGAGAAATCAAGGCGACGTGAAAAAATTCCATTACAGCCTGATGTAGTTCTATAAAAGAAATAAAACAATATTTAGATTATAATCTTATCAAATTATTTAGAAAATAATTTTTATACAACTCGTTGTCTGCCTGTTTTGGATGGACGATTACACTCTTATACACAAGTTAACTGACCATAGAGTACTAAACGATATAGAAATTTATTTATGTAAGGCAAAATAAATTCATCAAATTTCAATCGATCCATCATAAAATAAATGAAAAACTTTAGTTTTCTCATAAAATATCTGTTTTTCTTAAAAATTCACTCACACATACACAATTACTAAAAAACATGAGAAATCGATTTACGTACATATATCAAATATTTATAAAAATGAAAAGTTTTGAAATATCCTTGTACAATAATAAAATTCGTCTCTTGGAATCGTTCATCAATCTTAATTCAAACACAAAAAACGTAAGGTTAAACTATAATCGTTAGCAAGTTGGAAATCTAAGAAAAATTGATTACAACAAAATAAATTGATAATTTTTAATATCTGATTTCGCAAATGAATAATATCAAACACTATACTTGGATGAAACTTATCTATTCAAAAAGTGTTCAAAACGAAATATATATTTCCCCGAAAATATACCAAACAATCAAGCATCCGTTTCATTATATTCCACCACAAAGCTTCTCAAACTCACAAACGGAAAGAATTATCATCACCAAGTATTAGAAACGAAATATTTCCATTGAATTCTAATATATACGAGTTTATAAATATACTATTCAATATACTTACATGTATCTTCGTATGTTCACAGACGTAACAAGCTACGAACGAAGAAAAAATTAGATCTAAACATGCGAATAAAATTCCCTGTGGCAGTTACAAAAGTGATGAAGAAAAATTTGAAATGGGAAAAAATAAAAGAAAATGATAGTAAGATGTGTACACATGAGTGAAAAAGTTGTTGAAATTTATATCTCATGTGTTCAATATTTAAATCACACATACACACACACACACACACACACACACACACACACACACACACACACACACACACACACACACACACACACACACACACACACACACACACACACACACACACACACACACACACACACACACACACACACACACACACACACACACACACACACACACACACACAAAACACTAATAAATATTTGAATGTTATTGATTGATTTTTAGTATTAGGCGTTCAGTCGTGTTTGAGGTTTAATCTTTAGCAGAACCGTTTAAACTCGCATCCCATACAACTGAGATAACGAACTAAAGTGTTACAACTGGTCGGTGGATGAAATTTACCTTATGAACTGATACATAAAAAATTTATTTCAGTTATCTACTTTACCAAAATTATCGAAAAAATTGGTCAACTTCAAATCAGTTGATGACCAAATCTAGAAATCGATTTAGTTTATGTTTTGCAAAGTCAAATAAACTTGCAAGTGAATATTACATTGTTTTTTGTAATTCTCTCAGTTTATTAGAGATGATATGTATTTTGAAATTAGTGAATTTTTGCTCACAAATCAAATTTTACAATTATAGAGATGTTGCTATTTAGCGATTAATATACATGGTTTTAAAAAAGTTCTTCTTAAAAAGCGAAAACCCTAAAATTTTATCTAATAAGCCTTTGGAAACGATCTTTAATTCAATTATTCTTAACGCAATGTGGTATATTTCGCTAGCAGAGATTAACACAATTTCAGATTTAATATTGTTAAGATATACCTTCAATGATATATAATTAGAAGAAGTCGAGCAGCCTAAAGCCTCGCCTTGAAATAAACCAGCCACTTTAAGTAGTTTAAATTAATATCAAATCAAACAAAAAGTTTTGTGTAATTTCTAAATCTATCTTTTGAGAAATTTTACATGAAGGTCTTATTTTGAAAAGCTTAAAACAAGAACTACTTGTCAGGAATTTTAACCCTAATGTGAGTAAGTCGTAATAGTGCAGTCGTAATAATCACTTGCAATTTTATGGGAACTAGGTCAATTCAACCGCGAAACAGTTTCGAGTGCTTCGGACAAAAAAGAGATTGCAAAGTAGAAAATTTGATATCATTTTAGGGTCCAATAAAACCTTTAGTCTCATGATTCATAGAATTTCCTCAACTTTGACTGGCTTTTAAATCGTATTAATAATTGAGTACGTTTCCTCTAGATAGTATTGTACGGTCAGGTTGTCGGGTGGGTACAGTAACAAGAGTGATCATCCAATTTCGGTTTCAAATTTTAGAACGGAGCGATAATCCTATCGGCGCCTCGTGTAATACGGTTTCTGTTTTTTCAGTAAATTATATATGTAATATGTAATATGAATTGTGACATTTGGATTACTCTTTTCAAATATGATATTAAACGATCTGCTTATGTAGTACTAGTAAAAAACTTGTCGGACTACCGCGGAGATCAACGAGGTTCATAGTTTAAATAGATTCTCTAACATATACCAACATGATGGTGAGGTCACAAAAGCAAATATGCTACGAGTTCGTTAACGAATTCTATCCTAATAATTAGTCTGAAAGAACTGGTCAAATTCAACCGCTACAAAATCTCCAGAGCTATCTACATTAGATTTGTATATATCGAACGATGAAGGAATACAGGTGAGCATATAAAAACTTTGGCGTAATAAACAGACAGGGTACTAAAAATATATTTGCAAAAAAACACAAATAAACATCAGAGGTTCTACGGTTTCTATCCACAATTTCCCTTTCAAACCACACGAGTTGTTCACATTATTATATTCCTATACTTATTATTTATTTATTTTTGTATAAATAAACAATAACAAACGCTAAAAGTATATTAAAATCAAAACATACAAAATAAACAAGAAATAATAACAAAACAAATCAAAATACCAGAGAAATACTTCGCCACATTTTTAAATCAAGTTGTTGAAATTAACCTTGACATGTAAATCGCTAGTATCTATCTTAGAGCGTATGTTGATTTTGTTATTTTCTCTACAAATACATACATATATGTAGACATATTATGCCTTTTTATACGACCACGACCACCAACAATGAAAGAAATTTTACAGAGTGTTCATATTTTGGATTTTAATGTTGAATTGCTAACGGTAAGACGTGAACCCTAAATGCATTGAGTTAATGTGTTAATGTAATAAATGTATCTTTATGACATATAAAGAAATTATTCGTAATTTAGCTAATATAGCCACTTAAATAGTAAGTTACATCTTAATAAAGTTGCGGAGTATGGAGTATGAAGTAAATTACGAGAAAACTATAAAAATAGAAAATAATAAAAGCAGTTTTGTGCACTCGCAATAATGACAAGGACAACATGGCATCAGACATGAAACTGGTAACTGTAACTAACTTCATAATGAAAAACCGCGTGCTATGAAATCTATAATAAGTAACTTAATAGTTTAATATAGATTTACATATTATTTTTGTTTTTTTTTTTTTTTTTTTTTTTGTTAACAAGTAATAAAATTTTAAATTTTGATTATTTTTTTCATGCATAATTAAAATTCAGGATCCCGAAAAATTTATGAATCCTACAATACCGAGATTAAAAATGGTCTGGGATTGCCATCTGAAAATTACCATCTCAAACATACCCTGCATAAAATGTGCAACCAAATTGTAAAATTGCGTAATAAATTATATCGTAAAACACAAATTATTTTACATTCATAATAATTTTAATATATTGTATATTTATTACAATAATACAAAATTCAAGAATTTTTGGGAGCTAGAAATTTTTTTTTATTCCCGGATAACATCAACATTTATACTGAATTTAGGTAGATACTAAATAATAACATACACACACCGAGAAATGAAAATCATGATTATTAATGATCCAAAAAACTCAGTAGAAAATAAAAATTAATTGAAGTTTATTTTGTATGTGGCTGGAAAATTGGTTCACCACCAAATGTATTTTTTATCGTTTTCTTTGCCAACCAAATAAAAATGTAACATAACTACTACTGCTTTCTATTAAACAAGACAGTTTTCGATTAATTTTACTACTTGGATAATTTGAGTTTTAGTTTAAAATCAAGTCCAGCGGGATTTTCAAATTTACTAGTTCTTATTGAAGCTGCAATAATAGTAATAATTACCGACCATAGTTAATTCTTATTAATAGTATACAAGAAAGGCAAGCAAAAAAAACTGAATTATAATGGTTGTGGTATGCTAGTTGTAAGTATGATTATAAAATTTGAACAAAAAAAAATCAAATACACTAACTCGTATAGGGTACTGCATGCATTTCATCAAACAATTTCTCTGTAGGTTTATTACACGTAAAAGTGTAGAATACTTGTTTATACATTTTTACATAATGTTAAGAACACATTCATGTTTATTTGAATTATAACAAATACTGGTTTTAGTTTCAAATTTCGAAACCACAGTCATAATTCCACTGTTTATAATAAGAAACTAGCCAGGATAATAAGAAACTTAATATATACAATGTCTTAAACATTGTTGAATTGTGCTGGTCAATAAATGCTGAGCTCTGTGAAATTTGATGTGTTAGGTTAAAAATAATATAAAACGCGCCATCATTAATTATCGATATATAAATACAAAGTATTTATCTTAATCATAAGAAATGAACAAATTCTCAATTATTTGTATAGAGATTATTTGTATCATATAACGCAGAGTTTAAAATATATTTAATATTTTATTATTTAAAATAAATAAATAAAAAAGTAAACTATAAAATTAATTTTATTTGGCTATCCTAAATCTTTCTTATACGAGTATGGGTGGTTAATTTAGATCTTGTTATAGATTTAAAGTAGTGTAGTATTATGTTGTTCAGTATTCCATTCGGATAAGGTTGACAATACATAGTCAAACGACCACAGATCTTAAAAAATGTTTGATTATTGATAAGTAAATTATAATTAAGTATACATATATAATAACTGAAGTAAATAGAGTTGAAGCCCAACAAACACGCGACAATGCTTTCTATCCGTGTTGAATTAAATTAAATCGGAAAACAATTTAACAATCCACTTTAGTTGTGAATCTGCGCGTGGATTGTTCTTATTATGGTGGATTGTATCTTATACAAGGATGGGATGAGATATTTACATAGGAAACTATTACAACCATTGCAATTGTCTGGGAAATTAATAAAATTATTTATTCGTTTGCGGTGTAAACTGATTTATATGGTGTACCTCAAGATAGCTCTTGAAAACATGAGAAATTTTTTAATCTTACTTTGTTTTGTTAAAGACTCTCCCCGCTCCGAAAAGCGGCATTATAGAACACGATAAAAAAAATCAATGAAATCGGTCTACAATTATTATTTAAGGCTGTATGGTACTCAATTTGCCAAAAAAGATGTGTATGTACTAGAAATCAGTTTTTCTCAATCAAAAATTTTCATGATTATGCTTCGTAAAATAAAATAAAAAGATGAACCTTAAATTAACAGGTTCGTAAAAGTAAATCTGTGTATATTTATTAAAAAAATTTAAAAAAAAAATTTGATACTTAGGTATTTTATTTAAAAATATTTATTGAAATTTGACATAATATAAGATTAACCTTTATGCCAACTTGACCCACCTGGGGTGCATTTCCATTTTCAAACGTGAAATTTGATCTGATAGAAAAGTCCTAATATAAATACTTTTTAGTATTTCTCCAGAAACGGAAAATCATAGTAAAACATATAAAACAGAAATTTATAAGCATTGGAACTTTTAGAATAACATTTAGCCAGTTACACACGAACACACTCGTCTTGACGGAAGGAGAAAAATAATCCTGTTGACACAAAGGTTAAAATTTATTTAAAGATTTAACACTTAGCATAAGTATGTTTTATAAAGGAATATTTGTTGTGAATGGGATTTAACTAGTTTACGAAATCGGAAAAATTTCATAGTAGACCCCCTGAACATGTTAAGTGATTTTAAAACTTGAGCTTAGCCAGAACATAATCGGAATTACGTATATGATTAAGTCGTTTCATGGGTAATCGAATTATAGACAATACCCTACTATTAATATTAACCAAAAAAAACCAAAGTAAAAATATTAATATTATTCTCAACGTGGTTTTTAAGTTTAGTTTAAAATCAAAAATTGTAAACCAGTTTATTTTACAAATTCTGAAAAAAGCTTATATCTTTAATATAACCAGTTGCAGGATACCAAATGTACAATTAGTGTTTTATTCAAGAATTTGTTATGTTACTTAACAAAACAACACGTAATGTAAGAAAACCTAAACCATTAAATTAAATCAAAGTTGATGAAAAACGAAATCCCTGTTAAAATCAAAAAATCACTGATCAGCGAAGAGCACAACACGAAAAGCACAACAACAAAGAAAAACTTACTAGTGGATTTTTTGCTTTTCCACTCTTCCAAACAGAAATCTACGTGCTCTGAATTTTCATCACCTAAAAATGTTGAAATTGACAATTTTTTTGTCTTATATAAATTTTTCCAATTCTTAGATGATTTATGTTATACTGTATACATTCGAAAAAGTTCTTGCACAACAAATTTTTATGGTTCTTGTTGTTGTCTCTAAAAGTCATAAACAAATAAAAATCGTGATTTGCAATCACCATTTTTCTGGTGCTTTATACACCGTTCCCCATAAACCCACCACCATCTGTGTAGATGTACACCCAAAAATGACACACGCAACCAAATATATAGTAATCATAACATTTTCACGATATCTAGCGGCCACAATAACAACAATTCATCATTCAAAACAAACACATTATCTAATCGAAATAACTTTTCGCACCGCGTCGCGCACTCCACCACCATGATCAGCGCCGCACAATATTTGCACAAGCCAAAAAAACTGTATCTAAATGATAAAAGAATGTTTATAAACAGAGAGCTAAATATATGTATTCACATTTGTGTTGTATATGTGTATGCAATGTGTATACAAATACAAAAAAAATTATATATTTTTAGCCTTGACATTGGATGTTTTATAATCGCGCACGCTGTTTAAAATATATACTACAAAACACATTTCAGTATGTGTTTACGCGAATATGCCAAAGAAAATTAAAAACCTTAAAAGAGGTATCGACTACCTTATCACCCCCGCCCGCATAAACACTCACACGATCTATCTAATGCGAGCAGCCATAAATTTTCAATTCACTATTCCATTAGACGCGCTTTCTGTTGATAAACACACAGAAATTCGTGATTTGGATCTACGAGTACAAAACCAATTCTTTGAAATTTATTATTCTTCACAAACTTTCTCGAAATATCTCTTGAGTAGTCAGTGTATGTGATTCTTGAAATCGCTGAATTGCATATTGTATAAAAAAATACTTTTAAAAATCAAATTCATGTCATGAATTTTACTTCTCATTTTTGAACATGAAAAAATAAATTCGCGCTTACTTGTCGTGAAGTTTTTGATTAAACACGATAAGATTCATTACTTGTACATATAAGTAGTTGTCTTGTTATTTAAATAACGCAGTTGTACTAATATTTATGTATATTTGGCAACGGGTTAGATATTCCTTCTCATACTTATGTTATAATGCCAATTTGAATATCGCAGATGTTTTCACAACTCCGTAGTCGAATCAACAGAGAGAAAGGTGAACGAACATAATTTTATAAAATTCTTCTTATCACCACTTTATCCATATTATATGTTTATGGTGTTCATACATAGTTTTTATGCAATTGGAAAATGTATATGTGTACATACATATGCGAGATAGGAAAGCAAAAAAAAAACTTTATAATGATGATAAATTTGTCTTACCGAAATGGGAAAACGAGTCGATGAACTACGGCGGTTAAATCAAATATATGTAATAAAAAATGAGTGTTATTGAGTTGTTTTGGGATGTGTCTGTATGTTTGATTTGATATTATCGTGTTCTGAAATTCCATGTTTTCCCAATATTTCGTGTAAGAGTTCATTTCTCCCAAAATGTGAGTAAAGCATTGTGCCGGATTTTCCTTTACACTTTATTGTATCGAACTAAATTTCGACTTTTGATATGGTATTTTCTAGGTACTCTCCACTTTGTTTAAACAAAGCTGTGGGTCGTGCGTTGATGAACTTAGTCCGGGTTATCCAGGGTATTGTACACCGAGCCAAAGCTGTGCAATGTCAAATGATGCAGTGTGCATAGAGTAATAAAATGTTTTTGTTTTGCACACTCTTTGTACAATGACTTTCATTTTAGAGTAAAATTTTAAGAACCGACGCAGTGTGCAGGTAGATTTACGTAGGTTGAATAAGGAAAACAGACATTATTTTTTACAGCCCACTGCCTGCTCGGGTTCAATTAAAAAATAGACCAATAGAAACCAACGCCAATCATTCCCCACAATTGTCTGTACTAATTTTGTTTGAAATTTAATTTCCAATTTTATTGTTTTAATCATTTTTTTTATAAATGCATATGTATATTTTGCTATATACTTTTCACACCGAAAAAGCACATATGGAAGCTGTCACTTTCGGTGAACCGATGTCACTGGAATCTCACAATTTATGGAAAAACCTTAACTGTGAAGTTATATCCCGAACAATTAATCGGTATGGGTTACGTGTTTGTTTAAAAACCGTTTTTTGTAAAAAATCGTCATTTCCGCTTTAATTATAGAAAACTGATCTGGCTGGTAATGTTGCAAAATTAATTTATAATCTTTTCATAGCCGTTTTCCTCATAAATCATATATAATATAATTTTCAAAAAATTTGCAAAAAATGGAAAAATTTCTATGGAAGCTATAACTTCCAGTAGATCGATTTCGGCCAAACATCGATTCGGCCAACAATGGGACCTACAATTTATGATAAAAGCTTAAGAAACTTAAGAAGTTCCACCCCGACCAATCCAACAGTGGTCAAGTTTTTGTCAAAAAACAGAACTGGAAAACTGGTCTGAACCGATATTGTTGCCAAATTATTTTAAAATCTTTCAGTTTTCAACTGTTTTTCTTGTAAATGACATACTTTTCAAAATATTTGCAAAAAACTAAAAAGCTTATATGGAGGGTGCCGCTTACAGTAGATCGATTTAACCCAAAAATCATAGGTAAAAGAAAGTAATAACATTTTAGATTTTGTGTGAAAATAAAGTTATTTTTAAAAATATCTATTATAGGAAATTAGAAGACAGCAATGATTGGTTGAGCTCGATAATGGGCGGGATCACGAACTGGAAAATTTAAACCCGGTTATTCCGGTACATTAGTACATTTTCGTTCAAAATTGCTCGATTACGAAATAGTAGTCGAGTACTATTCCGTTAACATTTCGTTTATTTGTGTTTACATGAAAAACGTATAACGCAACTTGGATTGTGTTTGTTGATTGAAATATTTTGGAACCATTGATTTATTCGGTCGGGTTTCATATTCTCGCTCCAGACAAGGCCATTCGATATACTAATTTCTATGAAAGATACATAAATCTCACTCTTAACTTATAAAAAAACAATCCCGCTTTTGAGAATTTTTATTCTAACAGCATAATAAACTAAATTCCGTTGATAAAATCGAATACAACATACCATTGTTACAAGAGGGGACGACTCCGTGAACTCGGCCGATCATTGAACAGATACAGTTCAGGGGCAAATCTATTTCTAAATCTACACTAAATACTACCAAATTTTAATTTTCACAAACTGTATACATACCGAGTATATCAATCTAAGTACACAATTTGGAAATTAGACAACACTAAAAATAAAAATTTGGTATCTAAAAAATATTCACACACAAAAAATATTTTATTTTTTTGTATCCTTGAATTTATTTTAATTTTGTTTTATTTATTTCCACCGCGATTGTGTTTTGTTGTCTATTCAGCGAAAAATTAATTCACTTTTTATTTAAATATGTGTTATTTTTATTATTATTATTATTTTAATATGTATTGTTGTTGTTGGTAAGTTATATGCGAAAAACTATTTTTATTGTAGTATTTGTGCTTATATTCAGAACAGTTAAAATAATTTTAATTGTAGATTCTCTGCCATATTAAGTCGTGTATACATTTGTGTTCGTTTGCCTGTGTACTATCAAACTAATTGTTTTTAAGATTGTTTATTGTACGTTCTAGTTCTTGCAAAAACTTACAATATGTCAATAAGTTGGCTAATATTAGTCCAATGTTGCGTAAGGAAGGGTAATAATTGTATAAGGCGTGATTTTCGTGTTTCGGTGCAGAAATATACGTAACATAATTATTGGAATAATTTCGTTGAACATTTTACGATTTTCAGAGTCCGCTTGATAATTTATCGTTAATTTAAAATAAAAATCACATTCATTGTTTTGAATGATCCTTTATAAATTTTTTATCCAATAAAATATACGTAAAAACGATATTAATACTAACACGTATGGGATTTTTTTTTAAATACAACCTCAGTATTGACCTAATCGAACACAATGTTCGCGATTAAAAACGCACGTCATATATAACAAATATTTAACACACAATCCGCACACACAAGAAATATGCATGTTTACAATTTTCTTATATAAATATTTACTTAAGAATTAAAATAAAATTTGCGATAAAAAATTAGCTATGTACGAGTATTTTTAAAATATCTATACGCGGTTATAAACTTAAGTTTGATTTTATTTATGGCCATAGAATTTTTCACTTTTATCACAGCTGTTTCACTACAATTGAATTATATCCTCTTTGGCATTTTTTTTAGACAGATTACAATAGTACGCGCTTGCTGGACGTTTTATCCCTATATCTTAGTCAATATAGCATTTTCGGGTCATGTAGTTTAGGTAATTGTACATATTTAAACAATTTGAGATATCATATTATTTCCGCTTTTAACAAAAATATTCTAATCAAAAATAAATGTTTACACTAATTACAAATTTTTTGGAGATTTGTGTAACAACCCTCATAATTGGTGATGAAGATTCGACCAGCATTTTACAATCGTTATTTATTAATTTGTTAGATAATAATTAACCTTCCGAACATAATTAATTAAACCAAAAAAAATGGTAATTTAGAGCGTTCTGCGTAATTAGAGAAAAAAGTGTACACGAGATTATGTAATACGTGCCTAATTATATGACAATTACTAGCCTTATATGTAATAATCATCTGTGCTGGTTAATGTCCCTTATCGTTTAACACAAGTATTTTACATATAAACAAATTGTGTATGCAGTTTGGCTTCAATTTTGTCTCACTAGAAACGATTTATGTAGTTAATTCTATTCGTTAGCCTTGTGATTTTTCTAATAAAATATATCATATGTAGAATGATTTCATTTTATATAATTAATGATCGAGAATTGTTTTGCGTTGCTCTACTCTGTTGTGTATGTGCGTTTTTAACAACCTTGTAAAATTCTATTTGCCTTTATTACGAATTTTTATTTTTGAAAATAAATAGCGAATTTGTTAAAATTAAAATAGTATGTGTGCATTAAATAGAATTTGCGAACAGCTTGTTTCACAGTTTTATCTCGCAGTTTTTTCGGTCAAGGCCCATCAGGTGATCGAATTTTAGAGTATTTTGTTATACTATATATAAGTTAGTAAAGTATGATATTTACCAAAATATTATACATATTATTGTTAAAAAACTACCAACATATCCATCGGTCCCATTTCATCACGTATTGGGCGCAGATTTACTGTGGGATTTTGAATTCATAACCAATCTAGAATTACATAAATTGACAGAACGACTACATAGTTAACAGAATCATCACATACCGAATTCAATGTGTTAATTTTCCTTTAATGGAACACTTTCAATTATTTGCCCCAGGTCCGTTGGCTTTGAAAAACGCAGATCTATAGAGGTATCAACCTCAGATTTAGAGGTATCAACCTCTAAAATTTTGATCTTGGTTTGCTCAAATATTAGTTCTTCTAGGCGATAGCAGCTCTAATTTAATAACAAAACTAAATTTTTAGAAAACTTCCAAACCAATTAAAAAATAAAGAAAAAATGTCTACAAAACAAATATTTTCGGAACATCATAATCTGACAGGAAAATCTTTAACCTAATTCTTTCGAAATAAAATTTTTATTTTTTGACCAACTTCCAAAGTACTCTTTCATATTTGTACCATGCTAGAAATACTTCTACCATTTTAATTAGATATTTCCAGGTTTTCTTCTTTAAACAAATAACAAAATAAAACTTCACTTTGTTTTTTTCACGATTTTTTTTTTCAAATTACGCCACTTTTTACACTTAAGGTTTTTCTCGTTTATATATAAAACAAATATAAGGATTACGTTGAGCACATCTTTTCAAATTTTCTCGTAATATTTTGTCTGTATGTGGGTAATTTTAAGATAAAATTCACAAATAAGAATAGACAAAATACTTTAAACGCTTGTTACATTTTTTGTTGTTGCTAGCAGTGGTGTTAAATAACGATTTGCATCTCACAAGTTGGCTTTTTTATATACAAACTTATACAACAAAATCTCTCTAAATTAATTTTTTAACTTTAGTAAGGTAAAAATGTCAAGATGTTTAATAAAACAACGGCAAATATTACCAGAAATAATTCTACATACTTTGTGTTTAAATTTTCAGCGTTTATAATTGACGTAGTTGCTGTAGTATTACTAGCTTCCTCCATTATTTTAATTTAGATTAATTTATTTTAAAATTTTGGAAATAATTACACTGACTGTTTCATTTTTATTGACTTTGTTGTGTTATTATGCCGATGGCATTTAACTACTTTAACTGGTTTTTGGGTATACCTGCTGTTTGATTGCCTACGCAAAACAAAATTTATTGCAATTAAAAATGTTCAGTACTATACTCCTAGACTATTAATGTGTATCGGACTAAACACCGTAATAATTTATAAATTTTATCAGGGCCGGATTTCATCAGATGTTAATGATCTTTGGTCGATCATCAGTTGACAAAAAATCGATCGATATTTTTTTTTTTTTTGTAACTAACTAACTTTTTTGTTCATTTTTGTTCATTTGTCAATGAATCTCAGATAAGTATGAAATTATGGATATAATTCTAGGATCACGACAGTTGAATGGTTAGGAATGGATTGGTTAGGGATGTTGAATACATTATATTAAAAAAACAATAACAATACCAGAATAAAATAGCGTTATGATTTTTACGTGCTTATATTAACCCATTCGCTGCCAAGCGTAAATTATATGAAGTTAGTCCCATTGCGAAGCCGTTCACTATGGCACATTTCAAAACAGGATGTAATAAAACAGGACATCACAAAACAGTACATGGTACGGCACAGGACCGATAAAAACAGTACATCACAAAACAGTACATGATACATTAAAGTACATGGTACGAAACACGACCGATAAAAACAGTACCTCACAAAACAGTACATGGTACACTAAAGTAAAGGGTTATCCAATTCAAGCTTGATAAAGTAAACTTAAAAAAAACACACAAAATATTCGGAATGTATTGTAATTTTTATTTCATTTTACAGATTGATCCTTGCCATTTTTAGTTAAACAAGATATCATTCAAATGTCCTCCACGGAACTTCTTACAGGCCTTGATTCTTTTGAGGTAATTTTCAATGACTTTTCGGCACATTTCGGGCGGTATCTCGGCCATTACCTTACGAATATTAGTTTTCAATTCGTCAAGAGTTTGAGGATTGTTTGCGTAAACACGATCTTTCGCGTAGCCCCACAAAAAGAAATCCAAAGGCGTTAAATCACAGGATCTTGGAGGCCAATTGACATCAGCCAATCGCGAAATCAAACGTCCAGGAAATTTCTCTTGCAAAAGATCTCGATTTGCTCGTGTTACGTGACTGGTTGCTCCATCCTGCTGGAACCACATATCGTCAAGATCATAATATTCGATTTTCGTAAAAAAATAATCGGTTAACATGCGGCCATAGCGCTCAGAATTGACGGTAACGGTTCGTCCATGGTTGTTCTCAAAAAAATACGGCCCAATCACACCACCAGACCACAATGCGCACCAAACAGTGACTTTTTCCGGGTGTAATGGCTTCTCTACAATCAATTGTAGATTTTCTGAGCCCCAAATTCTACAGTTTTGCTTATTAACGTATCCACCAAGCGAAAAATGAGCTTCATCACTGAAGAAAATTTTGTTCGAAAAATCAGCATCAGCAGATTTAATAATTTTAACGCGTTGGTCGATTGTTAAATGCTCCATATTCTTAAATGGCAGAATGTCAACTAAATAAATGACAGCGTACTTAACGTTTGTCTTTGACAGATGTCGGTATACAGATTTCTACTTTATCAACCTCGAATTGGATAACCCGTTACATGGTACAAAACAGGACCGATGAAAACAGTACATCACAAAATAGTACATGGTACACTAAAGTACATTTTACTGAACGTTAAGCTGAAAGATTTTTTCAGCTTGATTTGTTAAATATTTTTTATTGAATACGTTTAGTAATTAGGATATTATCAAGTGGATATTTGCCTTCACCTAGAGTAATTAGACAGTATACTATATAGAATTATAATTGCTTTAAGTTATAATAAAATAGCCCTTCACCTAACAATATATAACATTATTTTTATTTAAATCGCTAATACTTGATCGTTGCAAAATAGATCAAAAATTTAAATAAATATATAAATAAATATATCCCTTTTTCAACCAAAAAAAATGGCTCAATTTAAGTCCAAACCACACAAATGTGTGAGTAAAAAACCATAATATGTAATGGCGTTTTTGATAAAAAATTTCGCTTAATTTGAAGTACAACCAAGACAATTGTGTGTATAGTTAGTGTTTTTTCGGGCGAAAATAAGTTTGAAAGGAATGCACAAATGTGTATGTTGGTTCAAAAAATATACAAATATAAATTTTTGACATGGTACTTTTCCGTACCCACACAACTAGTTATTAAAACCGTAAAATTGACTATAACTGGTGGTGTTCTCTTTTAATATTTACTGTTTTGCGATGTACTCTTCCGTACCATGTACTTTAGTGTACCATGTACTGTTTTCTGATGTACTGTTTTAATCGGTCCTGTTTCGTACCATGTACTGTTTTGTGATATCCTGTATTGTGACATCCTGTTTTAGCACATCCTGTTGTGAAATGTGTCGTTTCGTATGAGACCCGTCCCATTGCCATTTATATTTTGAGTGGTATTGTATTATCATACATAAATAATAATTGAAGTATAATTTTTGTAATAAATTTTATTTGTATAGTATTTTTTCAAGTTTTTTACAATTGATATTTATGTTTGTGGCCACAAAAAATTTGATAATTTAAAATCCTGTATGTTATAACATATTGAAAGTAGGACGATTATACTCGTCTTGGCAATGCAGACCTCCCCGCCAAAGTCGAGTGTACTCGACCTTGTCAGCGAATGGGTTAAGTACTTATTGTGGTTCCGTGAAACATTGTTCACCCTAGAATCCTATTTTATTTTATTTTGTTGGTGTATCACCCCATGTAGGGATTTGATCGCCTCATTATTGAGGTTGCTTGACGTTGGTGGTAATCAAGTTAGCGCATTATCCATTTCTGCAAAGCGCGCCATTCTGTAATCCTAGATCTATTAAAATGTTTATACATACAATGCTGGGTTCTACAAAAATAAGCTTCTAACGCAAAATTTATGTTTTTTAGTACTGAAATAAGCATTGGTCTTACTAACAAAAGGAGTTGGATTAGTTTCTGGTAAACAATTACCGTAAAACAACAAATTGTAAAATCCGGAGAGAATGACAATTGAGACCGGATTAATAACAGGCACAAGATAATGTTGTACTATGGTCTGGTAGATTAAATATTGGATGACCTATTCTTTCACAATCCATATTGAGTCAGAATATTACGTCATATAAAATAACATTTTATATTGAAGTTAACGATAGATTCAATTACTTCCAAGACAACATAAAACAAAAAAAACTATGGTCAGTATAGTTTGAAGAAGTTTTTCACGTACTCTTGGTACATGTTAAATACTTGCAGTTTTCCAAAATGAAAGAGACAGTTTTTAGTGACGTAGAATATGAAATAATTTGCGAACGGCCTGTGAGTGCGAATACTGGAATACCGTGTAATCCAATTGCTTTATTAATTTAGTATTTTGATGCTAGTAAAATTTGATGCTCAAAAATTTGTGTTTCAAATGACAGTACATAGCTATTAAAATTATTATAAACCAAAAAATACATATAAGTACACATAAACTCTTACCAGCAAAGTTCATCTTAACCAGGGGTGGCATTTTGTAACCACATTTTCGATAATTTATCGAAGTTTATGCCTTGCTTCTCTAGAATAAAATGGGATACTATTTCATGTTTTATATCATTTTCAAGCATGCTAGATTAAAAAATTGTGTTATATCTACTAGATTTCTTTCACCAAATAATTTGTTTACGATACTTCAACGAAATTACAGAAAGAGGCATTGTCACATTTAGTCTAGTAGGTTCCGATAGCATTACAAAAGTAATAATTTATAATGGCAACAGTCGCCAATTTCAGTTTAGGAAAAGAGACCTAAATTTCGATAAAGTATCGCAAACGTTATGTTACAAAATGCCACTCCAGTCCAAGATACCAAGACATTGAGGATTCTAAAACACCCAAGTCATCCTTAGAAGAGGGAGGACCGATAAATTGTACATATGAATGGATCGATATTTTATCAAACTCATAACTTGAACATCGAACACATTTGAGCTTCAATTCGAATTTTTCAACCCACAAACATTGAATACAAAATTAGAGATAGAATAAATTTAAAAATGATTTAACGGATATCGCCGTCATTTAAGAATGACGCAATTAAAGTTAGACAATCAATGTGCGAATAACTAGGGCAAATAAAATCATGGGGTACCTAAGCAATGAATTATTTGCTACATTTCGGAGTAGATACTCCATTGGTTAGCAAGCAAACAATTTGCTAGCCAAAATCCTGACTACTAAATCAATTTTGGCAAGGAAATTTAAGTTTCAAATTATATTTTCAATAAGTTTCTATTTTTTTTGCGATTGCATAGTAGAAAAATACAAAAATTTGCTGTTTAATTGTTGAAGCCGTAAATTTTACTGTAACATCGCGAAAAAAAAACAAAAATTTTATGAAAATTCTATTTTGAAATATAAATTTCCTTGGTATAATTGATTTAGTAGTCAGAATTTCGGCTAGCAAATTGCTTGCTTGCTAGGCGATCGAGTATCTATCCCTGCATGACGTTCATTGATCAGTTAAAATGTTATATCGAAAACTATGTAGATCCAAATTTTATTTTAAACCACAAATTTTGATTCGAAATCTAGTCGTCAAGATCGAAAATTGCTGAGTTACCATTAGACTAAAACCGCATATATTTTTGTGAAATGAGTTTCAAAACGAAAATTTATTTCACAAATTACGACCGATGATTTTGGAAATTTATTTAAAAAGAATTAATTAAACTGAAAAAATCAAGAAACTAAATCACAAAATAGTGACTCAGCCTTCTGAATCGGTACTGTAACTGAGGGAAAGGAAACAACGAAGGTTTTGGAATTAATAATTCTGTGGTAATTCAACATAACCACTTAATATCAGTTAAGTGATTTTGTCAAATTTTATTTCTACGAGGGTATATCAAAAAGTCTTGCAATATCATATGAAAAAAAAGAGTGAGTGAGACAACAATATATTTTTCAAAACCATTTTTTGTCGCGATGAAACTTCTAGAAGAACATTTCGATGTAAATTTTACAGTTCGTTTGTTTTTGTCAATTTAGTAACACGTGTTTTGAATTTTTCTTAAAATGAATGAAATTGAATATCGCGCCATTATTAAATTTTTCTGTAAAGATGGACGAAATGCAATTTATATATTCAACTATATATCAAAAGTTTACGGCGAATCTGCACCATCATATGCCACAGTAACAAGGTGGGTAAAATTATTCAAAAGTGGTCGGGAGTCATTAGTAGACGACAACCCCTCGGGTCGGCCAGCAGATGCTATTAGCCATGAAAACGTAATTTTGGCCGAATCTATTGTATTGGAGGACCGGCGTATTTCTGTTCCAGGGTTAGCGTGGAAACTTTCCCTTTCAAACGGTACCACATATACTATATTACATGACCACCTTCACATGTCGAAAGTAAGTGCGCGATGGGTTCCCCGTTTGTTGAATGCAGAACAAAAAAAAATGCGTGTTCAAACTTCAAAGGCGATTTTAGATATGTACAAAGAAGATCCAGAAAATTTCTTGGATAACATAATAACAGGCGATGAAACATGGCTTCATCACTGGGATCCGGAATCCAAACAAGAATCGATGCAATGGATTAAACGTAGTGAACCACCACCAAAGAAATTCAGAACTCAACCGTCTGCTGTTAAGGTTTTGGCAACAATTTTTTGGGATTCTGAAGGAATTTTGATAATCGATTATATGCCACCGAAAACCACAATCATAGGCATATATTACGCAGAGGTTTTCCGAAAATTGAAAAAAACGATCCGGGAAAAACGGCCAAGGAAAGTTAGGAAAAAAATCTTGCTTCTTCACGACAATGCACCAGTGCACAAGGTTAATATTGCTCAAGCTGCATTAAAAGACTGCGGCTTCGTGGAAATTCCGTATCCACCGTACAATCTAGACTTGGCACCCAGTGACTAGTTTCTGTTTCCCAATTTGAAAAAAATACTAGGGGGCCGGAAATTTTCCAGTGACTATGAAGTACAGTCTGTTGTAAATTAATATTTTATGGAGCAAAAGAAATCTTTTTTTTTAGAGGGTTTAGGCAAGTTAATTGATCGATATGACAAATGTATAAACCTTAAAGGAGATGATGTCGAAAAATAAAAATATGGCTGTCTCACTCACTCTTTTTTTTCATATGATATTGCAAGACTTTTTGATTTGCCCTCGTATATGTTGCTTTTCGCATCATTTATGACCCAAGCCAACTTTGGACGATTTTGTATGATTTTTGACCATGTTGTGGCTATAAAACAAAACCACTTAACTGCACTGAATTGCTATATGTTACTTTATTATTTTGGAAAAAAACAATCCGAATTTTAACTGAATTTCAGTTAAGTGATTATGTTGAATTGCCACAGAATTAATATTTATAAATAAATAACGATTTAATTTATTAAATAGACAGAAGCCGTTTTTTTTGTCCCACATTCAGTTTCTTTATTTTTGAATTACTCGAATCGCAGTATTTTTTCGGAAATTGTATTAGGTTTTTGTTTCAAGTCGTGACCTATTGCGGTTTAAGGGGTATTCAGATTAAAACTTTGAAAATGTCAGAAAAGCTAAAACAAACAACAGAGACTCGTTATGCCAGATATTCGGCCATAACGAGTCTATAACTATATTTTCTGAACGCAATTTTAATGTTCTTGAATTTAGTTTTAGTCCGAAGATTGTAGATACCACGGTTCAAGATATTCATATTTAAAAAAAAAAAAAAATGTTGGCCATTTTTTGCCGATGAGTGTAGTAGAAACACATATCCATCCAATAAATAATTTTGTTGGATCCTTAATTTAAAATATTTAAGTTATTTGAATTGTATTCGGTTTCCTCCTTTATCAAAATCGTGTGTTTAGCAGAAATTTTAGAACTATATCATA
Organism: Nephrotoma appendiculata; assembly: GCA_947310385.1. NCBI lineage: Eukaryota > Metazoa > Arthropoda > Insecta > Diptera > Tipulidae > Nephrotoma > Nephrotoma appendiculata. The sequence continues at coordinate 374,817,258 of OX371224.1, read as the reverse complement.
TTAATATATATATATATATATATATTAAAAAAGTTATTATAACTAAATAATATTATGTGGTTAGGCCGACAATTAACAGTCCAATACACAGGCAACAGTAAAATGCAAGCATCGACTTCTATGCGAATTCTCTTGAATTATCTGTGTATTCTAGGCATACAGGTTAGCGTAAATTCGACTATAGTTCATGGTATTTATCAATAATGAAAATTACAATGGCCTTAGAAAAATTTGATTTTTGGACATTTCAGCCATAAACTAAACAAAAAATAAAGTTAGGTAGAATTCTGTTTTCATAAATATTCAACACTATGGATGATAGGCGCTACACAGAAAATGTCACGTTTTCCGCTAAAACGTTGGTTTAGTTAACAAATCTGATAGCTAACTATATTATTTTTTAAATAAAAACTATCACAAATGTCTATGTAAAAACAAAACCTCGTATTTTTATTCATCATCAGTTCACTTTCATTATTTTGCACATACGAATTGATCACATTATTAATCTCATATATTTGAATGTGGAGTTGGAAACAAAGGAACGGGCTGGGCTGGGTGGAAACGAGTTTTCATTAATCTAACTTGACATGGTTTGTATAGGTTATTGGGCCTATCTATTGGACGAAGAGAATATAGTCCTGCTGCTTTTTTAATAAACTCGCTAAGAGATCTACTTAATCTTAATCGACTTTGGAGAATTACTTATTTTAGTAAATAATTATAGAATTATAGATTTTTAGTAAATAATTATAGAATTAGGACGTTCATTTACACCGCACACATGAAATAGAAAGAATTCTGTTGACAACTGTCAACTGAATAAATTTGATTGAGATAAAAGGCCCAAATAGGAGTGAAATTTCTGTCTACGAAATCCAAACGAAGTTTGAAATAAATTTTGACAAAAATTTGTGGAAAATTATATCCACGATCGCAAAGTCGCAATAAGTAAAATTAGGGTGAAAATGAATTATATATCGTTATTATGCGATTAATAGTGGAATAGTATTATTTTGTATTGAATTAAAAATTCATCTTGTAAAAATTACCAACGTCCCAGATCACAACCAAAACCTCCAGACAAAAGAAATTGCATCTCTTCATCAGTGTATGCGAGCAAATTACAAAAGCTCAGTCTTTCAAAACATGCCGATGTTATTTCCAAAAGCCTTACAGTAACCACCGTCATCTATTTATAAAGTTCGATGCAATGCAACAACAAAATATGTATTATGTATTACATTGCAAACACACTTCATCAGAAACCGCAAATATAAACCATTACAGACATCAATATAACATCTTTTCCCTTTCTTTTGCCTACATAATTTTATATAAGTAGCTAATTTCATTAAAATTAAATAAAAATAGCGAGATGCAATTGTTTTTCATTATTCATACATGATACATACACATGATAACACTTATACACGAATGAAATATAATTAAATTGCACTACACAATTTATATGTACATCGGGTTATCGTTTCAAGGGCAAATTTATTTTCATTCTTCAATTACTTATATGTCGTTATTTACTTTTCTTGTTATTTGCAAACTTACTCATACACAAACATAACACATACAAAACGCACAAATAAAAGCGAAAAATAAAAACATGTTGGTTCCCTTTTCAATTTTAATTGTGTGCGAGATAATCAATTGGTCGTCAGGTAAATATATAACGAATATAAAAAAACTTCCCTAATGCGGCCAGCTAGTAGATTTATATATTGTGTAACACCCAAACACAATATATTACGAAATAATTTTGTTTAAAGGTTCCACTATACTGGTACTTAAAATGTAAATTCAATTAAAATTTTGAGATGTGGGTTTGTTCATCTTGAAACTCTAAAAAAGTAAGTTGTTACCATTTTTTTATTGATTATCTCAGGGTTGACACAGAGTGAGCTAAGAGCTATGCATATAAAGATTATCTTTCACTATGAACCTTTACAAAAAAAAAAAAAAAATAGTCGTACGTAAGTTTATGTGTAAAATGACAGAAATCATATTAAATTAATAAACGAGGAGCTAAAGAAACAATCGTTACTGTAGTTACTTAAATAAAGTAGTCAAATGCAAATACTTACATAAGTAAAAAACTATAAAAACATCAGATTTAAACTACATACTTACTGTCAAAAATACTTACTTATGCCCGTTTGCACAGAAAAATGACTGACGGTCGGTTAGTTATGCGCCAGTTAAATGTACATAAAACATTTACATAAATGGCGAACAACTAACCGACCGTTAGTCATTTTTCTGTGCAACCGGGCTGCTGTTTTTGTAGTAAAAAAAAAAAATTATCGCATACTTGATTAAATATTTCCGTGGAAATATTTAGCATGTGTATAAATAATTAAATGGCCAATTCTGATTGAATAACTTTTTAACTAATCGTTAATTATTAATGGAATAAAATATATTTAATCAAGTTTGCGATGATTTTTTTCTGAGTGCGAAGACATACAGTCGTGGACAAAATTAACGCATATTTAATTTTTGTAATAAAAAAAAATACCGCTGATCAATTTTAATACTACTAGCAGAGACAACCAAAAAGAGACATTTCATCCTATGTAAACGTAAGAATTTAAACTGCGTGTTCATTTTCTGAAAAAAGCCACATACAATCAAAAATAGTTTGTTTTTTTGCGTATACGTATACGCAACGAAAAATCACAAATTCAACGATGACAATGCAATTATCAGAAATATATTTTGTTTTTATGTTTTAGTTCAAATGAAAAATCTAATTTTATTGTCTATGTTACTAGTGTCAAATGAATTTATATTTTTACAGAAATTACTTTGAATAAAGTCTACTGCAAGCCAATCAATAAAATTTTTCAAAAATGCATGTTGTTTGAAAATCAGCGCAACGATCGGCTTTTGTACCATTGCAATATTGCATATCAATTATTTGTAAATGCAGGACCGCTAGTTCTTTTTAATGTGTTCTAAAGCAAACACATAATATAAGACCCATTGTAATATGGCACTCTTACATGAGCTGGAGGCATTTTAAGTCGCCACATTGTATCAGGAAGATTATACTCAAGTACAAATCGCACGAAAATTAGGAATAAACCAGTCTTCGGTTTTACGAATACGTAAGTGATATCCAGAGACCGGAGGATATAAAAGAAAGCCCGGACAAAGACGTAAAAGGTGCACAACCGAGCATGACAATCGATTTATAAAAATTAGTTCGTTACGAGGTCGAAAGCGTACTGCTACTCAACTGAAAAATGAGTTGATTAGTGCCCGTCAAAATTTGCTCATACTCATGCAAATTGGGGAACTGATCAAGAGAATCAGATGAGACCAGAATCCAATTATGGAAACCAAATGGACGTAACCTTGTATACAGAACGCTACGCACCGTGTAACATAGTGCAAAATGTAAGCTCTCCACCAAAGCTCAATAATGTTTTGGGATGGAATTAGTTGGGCGGCCGTACGGAGCTGGTGGAGATTGGTATGACGATGAATGAGGACTGGTATTTTCGCAACATTCTTGGCGATCAAGGTTTCCCATATGTGGGCTTCATAGGATAAGATAGTTTTGTGTTAATGCATGATAATTCTACAGCCCACGTAGCTGCAACGGTATATCAACGTCTCCAAGATATTGGCATTCGTGCACTTAAGTGGTCACCAATGAGTCCGGATCTTAATCCGATCGAACCCGTATGGGACATTCTTATGTCCCATACCGTATTAGAGCATGAAATCCCGCACCAGATTCGATAGCAGAGCTGAGTGTTGCAGTGCCAGACGCGTGGAATTTCATACTACAAAAAATGATACAAAGCATTCTACTTAGGCTGCGTACCAATCCAAGGGTAAAAGACAATTTTAACTAAATTTTTCGGTAAATTCAATTATTTTTGTTTTATTTTTCAATTTTAAAAACTTTATGATAAACTGATCGAAAAATCTGTACTAAAATCGATTTTTACCGTAGTAAGCGATTTACCCTTAGAGTGGTACGCAGCTTTAGATTCCCAAAAGGATGTAATAACATAAAAGCACGGGGAAATACTCATTACTAAATTAATCAAACTAAATTGTAATAAAGCTAATTTTAATATTTATAAACCGCTTTTGGAAATTTAAAAAAAAAATAGTTCTGACACATTTTAACATTTTGCAATGAAAAATAGCCGCTTTAGTTCCATAACACATTTGTACCTCTTTTGAGGAAAAACATATAAATTTGGGATCATTTGATATCAGTTCCACTGAAATCGACCAGTGGCACTATTCTGGTAATTCCCCGGGAATAGGGAACTGGGGAAAGGATTTATATGTACTGAGGAGAAAAGTTTGATGTAAATATTTATAAATTGGGAATAATTTTTCCATATCTAAATTGGCAAGAAAAATTATTCCCAATATAATTTTGCTTTCAAAAAAATTAACACTAACTTTTTACCTCAGTATGCCGGAAAAAAATATTTGAACAGAAATTACATAAAAATTCTTTCGCCAGTTCCCTATTCCCGGGGAATTACCGGAATAGTGCCACGGCGGGATTTTTTTATTACAAAGAAGAAAAAAAATATGCGTTAATTTTGTCCACGAGTGTATTTCACACAAACCATTTAATTGGCGCACAACTGACCGACTGTTAGTCATTTTTCTGTGCAACCTCTTCTGTTCACTTTATTTCGTTTAGAAAAATAACTACTAATTATCTAGTAGCCGAACTATCTTTTTTATTTAATTCTAGTACGTACGTAAAACATCACGTACACGTACATGGCACAAACATATAAAAGTTACGGTAATTTTGTCAACCGCACACCGCATTTTCACTCGTCAAATAATCTTCTTTCCAGATTCCGCCCGCAATGATTGTTGTGTCTTCGAATTTAGTCAATTACGGCAAGTAATCTCGATTTTCATCCGTGGCAACTTTAAAATTCTCAAATCATACACTCATTTTTCGACCAAAATCCGTCGCATGGTGATTAAAATGGACTCTCAGATATTTCATCCTTCGATATCGACAATGGCATGGAAAATATTTTCAATAAGCATACGAAGACGGAAAAAACCAATTACAATAAACTACCATCATATTCTGATGATAGCGATACAGAAGAACAAATAACTCTTGAAACTGTGTGGGATCTAATAAAACATGAATTTTCTCGAGGACGACCAGTGGCCCTATTCTGTCTTTCCCTGGGAATAGGGAATTGGGAAAAATATTTTCATAGAATTTTTGTCTAAATTGTATTTTTCTGGCCTACTGAAAGAATAAGTTTAGTGCAAAAATTTTCAAAACAAGGTGAATTGAGAAACTTTTGTTCCACAAAATTTTTATTGGGAGAAATATTTGCCCATTTAACTTTGTTTCGAAAATATTAACACCAAACATGTTCCCTCAGTAGGCCAAAAAAATATAATTTAGACAAAAATGCTATGAAAATATTTTTCCCAATTCCCTATTCTCAGGGAAAGACAGAATAGGGCCACAGGAACACCACAAAGAAGTACATTTTTCAAAGCAAGCGATGGTCCTACAGCATATGCAAAAAGATATGTAATCGAATGAAAACTTAGCAGCGCTTTTTTTTGATAATAAATAAAAATATTATAACTTATATTAGGAAATGCACAGAAATGGAAGCTTTTTATGTTCTTGGAAAAGAGTGGGTTTTAACAGAAGAAAAATTCAATTCATTTTTTGCAATTTTATATAGGAGTGTTGCTTATGAAGCTAAAAATCTTAAATTGTCGTGAAAAAATTGGGGACCTGAATTTTTTAGAAAAACGATGAATAGGAAAAATTTGTTCGATATGAAAAACGAGCGAAATCAACGACTGAAAAGCGACAAATTTGCGCTGATCTCAAACGTTTGGAATCCTTTCATCAAAAAATGTCAAAACTGCTATGTGCCAGGATAAAATATTACTATTGATGAACAATAATTTCCAACTAAAGCCAGCTACAAATTTACCCAGTTTATATGCTGAATAAACCGAGTAAATTTGAAAATAAATTTTGGTTCGCAACGGATTTGACAAGCAAATATGTCATAAATGGATTTCCATTTTTATGAATGAAAATAAACCAGTATCAATAACTTTGGGTAAGAGTTCATTGTACTAAAACTAATTGAGCCATGGATGGATTCGGTAGGAATGTAATTAACTTATAAATTTTTTACAAGCAAATCATTGGCTTCAAATCTTTTAAGAAAGTAAGAAATACGAATTTAGTTGGAACTGTTCGTTCAAATAAAAAGAAATTACCGAAAATTGCCAAACAAAAAAAAAAGATAAATTGCCTAAATTTTCAAGTTTAAATCGAACAAAACCAAAAACAGCTTCCTGAAACCATTTCATTTTACACGAGCACCAAATTTGGTGTAGACTTAATGGACCAAATGGCTCAAAAATACACAATACAAGTCGGTATCTCGGAGATGGCCTTCACAAGTATTTTTTAACATCCTCGACATAGCTGGAATTAATTCTTGAATTCTGTACAAAGAACTCACGGGAACAAATATTACCAGAAAAGACTTTTTATTTCAATTGGCAGAAAAACTTTCTACTAGATATTAAGCTTCATTCGAACCAGGAAACTTGAATGAACTATTGATGGTAGACAAAATTGAAAATTCTACACGAAAAAGCTGTCAAATTGGATTCTGCAATGAAAATAAAACCACGAATATCTGTGTTGGTTGCTAAAAATATGTTGGGAAATGTACATTTAAAAAAATTTCAGTTTGTATAAATTGCGCTAATAAAAGTTAAAAATGAAATTACTATTACTTAAATTTATCATGTAATGTATAAAAACTATGTAAATAAAAACTATGTAAACAAATATTGAATTACATGCTTCTAAGGAACTCAGTAAATCTAAATCATAAATCTTTTATTTCAAATGTTTAATTAATGCTTAATTCAAATCTTTTATTTCAAAAAAAATAAATTTTCGACATAATTCTTTTGCCTAATGCCACAATTGTGTGGGCAGGCAGAAAAAGGGATAAAACGGTAGCTTGCAGTTGTTAATTAAGTATGTAAGTACTTGTTAATTTACTATCGATTCAAATTTAATTTTGCTTTAACTTTTGTTATTCAGAATGGCAAGGCTTTTGGAGTATTGGCAGTTGAGATTGTGGTTTAGTTTGTTTGTATCTTCCAGGTTCAAAATATTTTTTAAAATTTAATTTTCACTAGATTAGGTGAATTTAAAGCAATAAATATTTATGATTTTTAGGAAGCTATAAACTGACTTAGGAGCATTAATACATATTAATATAATTACATATTAAGAATTTTAAAATTGTGCCGGCTTCTTAGTATTAATATTAATTAAATACCAGGGCAAGTGGTGCGGTGGTTAAAGCTTCGGCAGTTGAACCGAGAAGTACTGGGTTCGAATCCTATCAGAGGCTAGACGTAAATCGAATTTTCATCATCGATTACAATTGGTGATGTTAAGATGTTAATAAACACAACTAAAACCCTCTGATGGAATGCAAAATTCAGCCCGACCCACCGTCCGCGTTAATGTACAGGTTGACATGGAGCTTGCAATGTGCAAGTGGGGTATGCTGTAGTTGTGTGAGTAGGTGAATAGCTGAATGGGTTAATGATGTGGAGTGAATGCGTGGTATCACAATGGACCAAAATTGGCCTAAGTGCCAACCACTGAAACCTAAACCCTAACCTAGTATTTATATTAATACCATTGCAGATTCCACGGTAGCTGATTATCATAGATAAAGTTTTAGTGGTTTTTATATACTTACTACTACTTTCTATTAAATTATTTAGGTATTAAGTACGGATTCTAAATATGGGCTAGTTACTCATTAACAATTCTACCACTTTGCAGATTCCCGAGTAACTAATGTTCCTTATTTTTAGTTATGACGTATCATAGAACTGTGTCAATAATTCATTATTATTTTATAACAAAGAGTTAAGTATTTCTGCTTTATATAGGTTTTTCGGCTGAATTGATCATGATTATGGCAGTAACGAAAGTTTACGTCATATATACATTTATACTTAAAATAAACAATTTACTATAAATAAAATATTTGTACTTTTACATTTTAGTTCAAGTATTTTGAGAAAGACCATCCGTCGTAATATTTAATTAATTTTAGCCCATTTGGTCAATTTAATTTAAGGCAAAATAAATTTTAAATTTAATAACGTAACAATTTTACCCAAAAACGTAAGTCAAAAAATGATGGTAAAAATGTATGTACATACAAAAAAAAATAAAAAACTAAAGCTCACAAAATCACGAATCTCGTTCTCAATTTATATAACAATTTAAAAAATTCTTAGCAAATTTTCCACTCACACCTCTCAAAATATCTATTAATAATTTCTAATAATTGAATCAAAAATCTCATTAAAAATTCCCCAAAAATTTAAGTCAACACATAAAATATTGAACGTTTTCCTTTAAGGCATTTTTTATTGATTGTGCGTTGTGAGTGCGTAAAGCATGTAAAAAAGAAGTTTTCCTTATCAACCCCAAATATTTATATTATGTATAACATGTACCGTATTTATTTTACGCAACCATTAATTTTTCACCCTTCACATTCTCAAAATAAAATTCATTATCACCCGAAAAATAAAAAAAGGGAAATACAACCGACGGAGATTTTCCGATTTTCCCGAATATATTTAAGATATTTTCCATTCAAGGTCATCACGAAATATAAAAAAAAAATCTTTTAAGGGTAAACACTACACAAAATACGAATATACCTTTGCCTAATATATTATATAGGAGCTACGAGAGGTTTTTAATTCACTTACCTTACACGCTCCGAATATATTTCGACTTTGGATTTATGGGCTGCTTTATACTGCTGGGTTTGTTGGTGTTGATGTTGTTTGGCGGTTACGGCCGCCGCAACAGCAACAACTGCGGCACTGTTTAAAGCCGGCATAATTTGTTGTTGCGTATGCACTGGTGAAATACTTTGCTCGGATGAGGTGGCAGAAACGGGTGGTGATGTTGAACCGTTACTCGAGGATAATGAACCAGCACGTCCGCGTGTTAGCTCTACACTTCCACCGTTAGTTTGGGCCCCGGTTAAAATTGCATGATTGTGATTATTATAGCCGGCAGATGTGTTTGTTGTCGAAATTGTTAGCATTGGTTTCTGATTTTGACGATTCTTCTTACGTTTTTTCTTGGTTAAGGCATCTTCCTCGAACTTTCCATTGGTGTAGATACTACCATTCAGTGACGAACTTGATGGTGATGGTGGTGTCCAATCAAGATCTTTTCGTAAATGTCCACGTCCACATTTACACCCACATGCTTTAAACACTAAATCATAACCTTTCTTTGTCCACAAGTTCTGTTGTCGTTGTCGATCGGACCAGGAACGAGCACGTCCTATTGACTTTAAATAGGAGAGGACACTTTGTTCCCACGTTTCGAAACACTCACGATGCATATACTGCCCGGCCGTACAATTTTCATTATTACAAATCACACGAACACAATCGATCGGTTCGCTTTGATTTATGAGCGCAAATTCCAATGAATTTGATTTCAGACAGTCGTTGGATGGTACACAACAATGCACCATAATGGCAGTATCGTGACCATTTGTTTGATTTGATGGTACATTAGAATTTAGCGGTCCGCCAGAATCCAGAGAATCTGGATCGAGGCCGAGTAAATTGTGAACATCAACCGCCTGCGTAGCACCAGTATTACGTCGTGGCGCCATCAGGAGCAACGGATGATGGTGATACGCTAGAGTAGCAATTTTGAATAGATATTATGTTCAAATTCACCAAAAAAAAATATTTACTCTGCCCTCCTCCACTCAAAGTTATATACACCACTCCACTTTAACAATTTTTTTCTTGTTTATAAAATAAAAAAATTCAAAATATTTTTTATTCTATTTTCGCATGGTTAAAACTCACTTTTCCATATTTTCCATTAATATTTATTATTATGTATAACTATTTTTTCTTTTATTCACCAGAATTCAAGAAATCATTCACAAAGAAATTATATACACCACACTCGACACAAAATAAGTAATGAAACACGATAAAAATGTTGCATGAAACAAATAAAATTGTTTCCTCTCATGGATTATACTTTTGTAACACACAAAATAAATGTTATTGTTTTTATTTATTTTGCTCTAAATATTAAACAATTTACAAATATTATATTTTTTTTATATATAAATTTTTTAATTTAATAAAACAAACAAACATAAAAAAAACTTTAGTGAAAAATGAAAACTTAAAAAAATACACCGTACTCTCTCGCTACTCGTTCTATACTAAACTGAATATGCGAAAAGCGAAAATGATACTAAACTTGAAATTGTGTGTGATGAAAGGAAAACACAAAAACTGTTTTTTGTTGTACATAGTTTTCGCTTTTCTGCTGCTACGTCTGGCACACACATGTGTGTAAAATTATGTGCTATCAATACCACACCACTACATAATATATTGTATTGGTATTGGTGCTATATAAACGCATTCAAAACGCACTACACTCTACAAATAAATAAATAATTCTTGTTTCGTAAAAACACAACGATAATATTTTTTTTTATATTTCCTCTTTCCTATGTGTATTATGATTATCCCCTCTCTTCTCATTTCCATATTTTGCCGGTCTCATTCTCAATACGAAAATTTCGTATCTACGAGCTTTTACTAGAAAAGTAGAAACAGTAAAAACACAACTCAATTGAAGGGGAAAGTATGTCCCTGAAAAAACTTACGATTGGATAGATTTTCCTCCCAAAATAAAATCGAAAGGTATATAAACCAGACAAAAAGGGAAAGTAGAAACATACAGCATTCAGAGTGCATATAGAATAATTAAACGCGCGCATTCTGTGCACTCACTGCCAAGTGCCAATGCCAAAATGATTTTTTTTTATTTGATATATAAAAACGGTTGCATATGTGTTCGTGTGCTTTTCAAATGCATTATTATTTTCTCTGATTGGCCTTGAAGTATTTTCATTACACACTATTTCAAAAAAGGGCAGGAAAGGAAAATAATTTTTAGAAAAATTCACGTTGCACACACCCCCTCCCGAGTACGCAAATACTCTATTTTGTGTTCACTGCACATGAAGATATGTCCTCAGAGATTGAGTAGGTGGTTTCCTGTATGCGGGTGCGGTTCTTATTATAGAGCATTAAAAATCTAGAGGGACGGAAGGGTGCAGAATATCTGGAATTCGTGAATTCTTTCCAACAGTGTAGGTACCTAGGTGTAGATATGTGAACCGGTTATTGATTTATTTAGCTTTCCCATGCTCTTGCTTTATCCCTAATTTATTATATATAGGATGTACTGGGAAAGGTCTGTGGCATTATTTAATTGGTTTGAGGGAAATATTCCCTTAATTTTGAAGAAATGAACATAGTCAACATCAACACTTATGATGTGCAGTAAACTTGGGCTAGTTTCAATGTTAAATTATTGATTATTCATGAACAAATATGTTTGTATATAAGGAAATGCGCGAGTCCGTAAATCTGTAGGAAAATTACATATAACCTAAGTTTAATGATTAAATATTGAACTGAAATTCCTAATATTGAACTGAAGAGAATGTTATGAGTTTCATTAAAGGTTCTAATTTATTTGACATAATATATTATACGTAGGACTTGAGTGAATGGTTTTAATTCCTTGTTCATTGTGCGCAGCAAAGTTTGATAATTATGAACAGCAAGACCGGAAGAGTTTTGATTTAACCTTTACCAGAATAAGTTTTCATTAGTATTCATTAACATTTGTCATTTTAAACTTTACTTGACGAAAAAATGTTTGTTGAGGTCAAAGGTATAGCTCTCAATTCAACGATAATAAAAGGGTTTACCTGATAAAACTATCCGTTTTATTTGAGCGTTACAATGAAGCTTGGAATTACCTCTCATAAAATTTGTGATCAAGTTAAGCCAAAAACGCTTCAGGGCATGAATTCCGGTTCAATGGCTAATGAAAATGACTAATGGCTTTTTATTTTTGTCATTCATTTAGTTTGAATTTTTAAAATATTTGTACTTCCGGTCCTTTAAGGTAGCTTCATAGCCTTCATTACCAATTATTGATGAAATTATTACTCATTGAGATTTATTATTAAAACGGAATTTGTGCCCAGATCTTGAAAATTTTTGATTTACAATAATAACACCACACTAATACCAGTCGAGTAAAACAGTTCAAAAATGTCAAAGAACACTCTTTGCTATCGAATATTCTGACGAAAGAGAAAGGCTCCTGAATATTATTTTGGATGATTTTACGTTTAGCTTAAACTAAACTAAGGTAAAACATTTTATACAATAGATTATTAAAATAGGAGACAATGTAGATCACGGCAGTAGTGTCTTATACATTTCATTTTGTATATTTTTTCAATAACAATCGAAACGGATGCAAACTCAAGTCAAGCAATCTCCCATATATTTCACGACACGAATTTGTAACCGAAACCAATCTAGAACAGAAATCTATATATTATAGAAACAGGTTAAGACATAAATAAACAGGTTGCAGTAAATCATAAGAGGTATCTAGGGATCGGGACAAACAATATCTTTAAATAAATTTTGAGGCGCATTATACACCAAAAGTCTACTTTGCTGATTTCTAAAGTGATTCTGCTAAAATAACAACAAGTCGATTATTTTATAATATGTATCATATTTCTAAACAAATTCTCCAATTAGTATAACAAATAGTTGCCATTATTTAAAATTGACTGTTTGAAATTAATGATTTGGAATTTATTTCACGAAATTGTTTAAAACGACTCACTTAATAATTTAAATTTAGTATCTAGTATAGCTTTTGAATGTTGATCACAATATGATTTAAATCACCTGCAGGTCGATTCTGGCTTTCCTATAGGAAAAATATTATCATAGTATCTTTGTCACAAAAATATTTTTTCTGGCATATTATGGTAAACAGTTAGTGTAAATTTTTTTAAAAACAAAATTAAATTGGGAACATTTTTCCTATCTAAAATATTTCCTAAATTATAAAATTTTAGATCAAACATGATTTCTCAGTGAAAATGTTATTTTTGACAAAACGATATGTAAACATTTTTATTAATTCCTTTTCCTATTGACGATTGGTAAAGATCAGAAAACACCACCTACGGGAATAAAATAAAGCCTTGATTCCATGAAAAATATGACCACCAGCGCTCACGAAACGACTAAATATTGGTATAGCGGCAAATTTTAATAGTTGTGATTCCATGTAAAAAATTGTGTTTAAAATCATGGTTCCAATCGTTAATAGGAAAACCAAAATTGACCTGCTGGTATATTAAAATAGCATATTTGATATAAATAATAGAAACGAATCATAAACTTTGCATAGTGAGGTAAATTTTAATTTTGGATATTTCAAATAGTTTTAAAAATGACGATACTAGCAAAGTTATCAAATTATTTGTAGAATCGAAGTCCTAGGATCATTGAGGGCCTAGATTAGAGTGATCGAAATAATAATACAAAAATAATAACTAGGTGTAGTTTAATTTCAAAAAGGTCGGCTAAATGAATTTATCTAATTAAGTTAGTGTCTTCGGTAAAATGTAGTTTAACTGCATCTGAATACTAAAGAAACAAAATTAGTTAACTAAACTACTGTTAGTATCAAAAATGGTTTTTTAATCGACCTTCAAATTAATTGACTTAAATAAAATGTATATTTCATTCCAAGGTGCTGTAAAATTAATAAGAAATATTTACTTATTCTTACTTTAATATTTATTCATTATTTAAAAACTAATCAAAAGTTTGAACGGTAAATTTCTAAAATACATAGGATATTGAATGATACCCTATTTGTAAATAACGATAAGTCTTGCATTAAATAAAATTGTTTGCTTTATAAAGTAAATCTCGACCAAATTAGTAACTTGACCAAAAATAACGAAGGAACAGCCCTCTAAAACCAAAGATGTGGTTGCAGTGAATCATTAAAATTAAAAACGTATTTAATACATTTTCGAGACTGTTTATATCGAATTTAGGTCGGTTGCATTGTCAAATTAAATAAATAGAGGAGATCTGTACTATGTATATCAACTGTATAACTTTTCACAGATTTAAGACGACTAAGTCTGAAATTTGAAAGGCTAATTACAATAATATTATATTGAATATTATATATCCATGAATCCATTTCATTTTATACTAAATCTTCTAATCATATTCATTCATTAAAATTAAACAAGTATATACGATATTTTCGATCCGAATAATTTATAACTTATCTGTCGTGAAAATTCAGGTGCATTCGAAATTTTCACAAAATTAATAGTAGTTGGATAACAGGATAGTTTCTGAAAGAACATTTTGCGTTCTGAAATGCAAGGAAGTTGGATTTATAAGGAACTAGCTCGAACGTGGCTGTACAATCCGGTTTAAGTTTGAGTACATCGCGCCATCGCGTTAAAGTCTATTGATTGCAAATGCTCGTTCTACCAATAGTTTATTGTAAAAGTCATATTTATCTTTTTGCTAAAGAGAGAAGTGCATTTCTGGTTAATTCATTCGTAAGCAAATTCGTAGAAGGACCGTTTTCACCGTAGAACGGGCTACAGTCGCATGGGTCCATAAAAAACTGATCTAAATTAAATTTACTTGGCCTTTGTCTTTAATTATATCTAAATAATAATAAAATCTATTATTAGCCATTCAAAACCAACTTTTAATAATTTGGTATCACCGAGTTTAGTATTATTGGAAATATCTAAAAGGTCCAAATAAGTAGACTTGATCTATTTATCAGTAATAGCTATAAGTTTAAAATCATGTAATTTTTTTAAACTTTAGTAATGATTCGTTTTTCATATTTCCACCAATGAATAAATTAAAATCAATAAATGCACCAACAATTGATTCATATCATACCATACCAAATTAAGTGTACTCTATCAAAGTCAAATACATTATTGCACATAAAATTAAGGGAGTAAATCACAACAATAAAAATACCGCTCCTTCCTCTTTCTATCAACAATACAAAAATCACATTAGCATGCCCCACCTATTTGTTTATTTAGCCGCAACCAAACCAAAAATAATCCAAGCAGCTCGTTTTCGGTTTTTAAATAGCTAACAAAATACTCAAACCCAAACAAACACAATATTCAATAATTCATACTTATTATTATGCAAAATTTCTACTTATCTCGCGCGTCGCCTGGATTGATTCCAATTCCAAAATAAATCGTAACTATTTTCTCAAGAAAATTCTATTTTTATAAGTATAAAAAATAAATTTCTTCTAAGTTCCAAATAAACTTACTATAAGAAATAAAGCGCAAGCTACAAAAAACAAAAAAATGAGTATAGAGCAACAAAAACAACACTAATAATAAATAAATTATTTCGAAGGCCAACCTTACGTCTTGCGCTTTGCATTTTTTATTTATATTTCGCTTTTCTTTTTCTTTCGTTCAATTTTCTTCTTATTCTTTCCTTCTATCACGCTTCGCTATATTCGATTTTTTTTTTTTTTTTTTTTTTTACTACTTACAACCATTTATATAAAATCTACATTATTATATACCTACATATATGCCAACATTATATACATTCATTTATAAACTCACACATTTAAAGATTAATTCTATTTTCATTTTTGTTTGTTGCTTTATAATTAAATAAAAGAGCGTAATTGTTGTTGCATTTCATATCCTCTCCCTTTCTTTTTCATGGCCATAGAAAATAAAATTATTAGCGAGCACAAAAAAAAATTATACGTATGTGTATATAGATTACTAAAAGTAAACGAGTAGGGATGCATACATATTCTATATTTAAAATATAAAATAGTGGGGGACTATATTGCAGCACGATTAATCATTTTGTGTGTTGAATTAAGAAGGGGAATCTGTATACGAGAAATAAAGAGAATATTTTTTTTTATAAAAGCGGCCGGCTTTTTTTTGTTTTTGTATACGAAATACGACACAAAGCATTGCATAAAAGAAAATCGAGAGTGAGAGTGAAATTGGTTTTATTTTCACGGTCGGCATAAATACAACGAAATAAAAAAAGTTTGTTTTGTAATTTGTTTTATATCAAACCTGTATATATTAAATAAAACGCATACACGTACTTTAGTTTAGTAACCATACATATAAATTTGATACATGTTTATATTCATTAAAACACAAAGTGTGTACTATTTAGTATATACATATATAGTCATTTATAGTTCGATTTTGTTGTTGGATTGGTATTTAAAAAAAATGCGACGTAAAAGCTGCACACCCAAAATGTACGAGTGGAGCGGCGTTTGAAGTTTAACATCAGAATTTTGCAAGTAACACCTGCATCATTTGAACACACTTTTGAGATGAATTTGCTTAACAATAGAACATATCTAGAGGTATTTTCTGCTTTTTAGCGGAAAATACAGAACACAGGTACACCACACTTCGTTGTGTTTCGTACAGGCACGGATCCTATCCGAAACATGTTTTTAATCTTATAATTTAGTAAACGTTACTAACGCCCAACTCAACAAGCCCGTTTAGCTCAGTGGTAGAGCACTGGTCTCGTAAACCAGGGGTCGTGAGTTCAAACCTCACAGGGGGCAATAGAAATTTTTTAAATTATTATTAACAAATCTAAATTAAATTACACTTTGGTTTTGAAAATCTCAATAAATTACGATGTTAGACTAAACCGCTTAGATTAATTACAAGTAGGCTTTATCCATAAGGATATTTCAGTACAATGTTAAGTTATTTAACGCTCTGTAGATATAAGATAGTCCAAAAATCTACGATAGAATTAATACATTTTTATGTTACTATGATACTTAGCAATCTTGAACAGAATCAGCACTATTTCTGAGCTACGATTCGTAGGACGGTTTTATTATTTGTTCCTCGAGGGAGTGTAGATCTCGTTTCTTTCCATTTTGTTTCATAAAATAAATATTCTATTCTCATGCGGTCACTCAAACTTGCAATAACCCAAGCAACCGTTGCTTGACGTTGATATGCCGTGGTTTTATTATCTCATTCTGCCACACGCTTCCACGCGAGAACATGTCCTATGTTTAACACCACCTACTGTATCCCGAAAAATCATAAAACCGAAGCGGAACATGTCAAATACAACTTTAAGAAGACTAAGGCTGTTTTCCAAACACCGACTTATTTGTGGACACTGACATTCAATTATTCAAATAAGTCACCTCGCGAGGAGACTTATTTCAATAAATACATCTACACAGAAATGTCTCCAAAATGTCAAGAAATTCTTTTCTTCCATATATTTAATAGAATTTGCGATTTGTTTTTTGTTATTACGTCACAAATAAGCCAGTACAATGAATTGGAATGACTTGACCGACTTATTTAAGTTGGCGCCAAATAAATAAGCCAATAAGTCCATAATAAATCAGCGTTTGGAAAAACCCAAACTGCACAATTGGAATGCAATTCTAAATGTTTAGGAAGTGAACTATAAAGTTTAGGAAATCATACATCAATACCTTGGCCAACTCCTTCTCCCAACAAAACACCCCATAATTCGAAGATCAGCTTATAAACCTAAAAATTCTTAAAATAAAATTATGAAATCAAGTTTGGAAACAGTCAATCACGCATTTTTACAACACAGCGCAGAATTAAATACGTATTTCAAGATAAAGAACAATTCTCATCCATTACAAAATTAAATCAAATTCAAAACAGTTTTGGAAATGTGTACTTTAGATCTAAACGTGAAATCGAGATGACGGAAACTTTCTAACAGCCTTGAAGTGGTTTGGTGATAGATGTGGGCCGGATGATATACCCTCGTCGATATTAAAAACTTTTGCAAGTATTTTGATAAATCTATTATGTAACCTGTTTAATCATTCGTTAACAACTGCTGTTCTCAAAAAATGGGAACTCTCAAAAATAAAACAAATTTTTAAATCGGGTAAACTAGATGTCGTTAAGATACAGGAGAATATCGGTACACTAAAGAGGAAAATAGGAACTTGTGGTTCCTAAACAAGGAGAAATTTAATATTTAAAAGATCGAGCTTTCATCAGCTGTGAGTTTATTCTTACACATACCACTCAATCAATCAATGTCATGACAAGATGGCAACCGGAGCAAATGTGGTCATGACCAGAGCTACATAAATGTACACCAAGCCCCGTTTCTTTGCAAAATCTTGCAATGTGTCCAAATTCATGGCATTTGAAGTACCTTATGGCCTGGGGTCAATTCTACGACCCAATTGTCCATCGTGGAGTCTCTTGTTAATGTTTTAAAACTATGTTTCAAATCCTCAACATTTATTGGGACACTGTTTTGTTTAATAATCACTGCCCATGATGCTTGTTCTTGGTTGGTAGCATTGCAATTAAACCAACTTCCCACAAGTCACTGTTATTTTGAAAGAACTGCAAGTCTTCTGACTGCAGTTTCGATTAGCACGCCTATTCACGAACGTCGCTAACCTTTTTTACTGCAATGTTGCTTGCTGCCGTTTAAATTATATCCCGTAAATTTTCCCTCAATTCATTAATATTGGCAACTACTCACTCTAAAACTCCTTGCAAGCTTCTGGTTTTACAGTGGCAACTGATGGTTGCCATGAGATTTTATTTTGATTTAGGCAAAAATCTATGTAAATTCTGCTTCCAGGGTTCTACCAGAATAGTGACACATGACACATCTTTTCCTTATTAGATCGGGTATCAAGCGATTCAATTTACGTCGAGTGGGAGCAAGCCTAGAGATGTGACATACTGTTAGTACCTGGAAGACTTGTAAATTTCTAATTTAGTTTTGCGCGATATTTCCAAAGTCTTAATGAGCTTAATATTAACAAAAAATGATCGATACCTAGCGGCGATTCTCGATGTTCTGTTTAAAGAAATTAGTTAACGGTATTCCTAGATATTTCAGCTTTTAAATCTTCTCATACTGCGTGTCATTCGACAGAAACTCTCCGCGTCTTTGCCGACTTGCAGTTGCAACTGTAAAACTTTGCACCTAAAATCATAAATTTAAAACTAAAATCGTCGCCAAACCCTTTCAATCACTAAAATTATCTTCAGAAATTTATCTCGTCTTGCGAACACGTTCTGTAATTCTTTTGCTGTTCCATAAACCCCAACCCACTCAGTTACTACCAAAGAAAACGAAACGAAGCAGATTGATATAAAAAAAAATTCTGAAATTTTTATTTTTGTTGTTATTATATTATTGTTTATAACAAAAAAAAAACATACAACCTACACAAAATCATTATCAACAAAATATGTATACTTATTTACGTGTAGCTATATCTATGTTTGTAGTATAAAAATTTAGTATTACATAAGAAATGAGCAAGGCAAGAATATAACACACAATTGCATAAAATGGCATGTATAACCGGTTTTTTGCTCTGTTTCATTTGTATGTATTTAGTTTTTAGTTTGCAATAAAATAATAAAAAAATTCTTAAATTTTTTGCCATCGTAACGTAATGTCGTTGTATAGCTTTAACACATGTATGCTATTATTTTATTACATACTAATGAAAAGAGCAAGCAAACGAGCGAATTTTACGGTAAACAAAAAATTTGGATGTACTCATGTACACTTTCAGCCTTTATATACATTTATAAACAAAATTTAAAAACCGACTATGTATATATATGTATATAATATATACATAAAAAAACGTAAATATATACTACATTTCTTCTTTTTCTATCTAAAGTTCAGATGATTACTCATCCTACAGTGGTCCTACTTTTGCAAGTTTGTTAGCTTTGTTGCCAATTTTGGAGTTGTATTCAAATTTGTTATTGTTGCGTTGGGCCAAAATGATATAATTCCGCCGTAGATTTTAGATTGAAGTACCTAAGAATAGAAACGCTATATAAAATGATGTTTAGATGATTCGTTTCTAGTTGATAGATAGTCTGGTTCTATCTACCTTTTGTTGCATTATATGACTTCTCCTCGGTTAATTTGGGAGATTTATTTCAATTAATCTTAAGGCATTGCAACAAAGGTGCACTTGCATCAAAGCTTATTGTTTCATTGAGCGTGAAGCCTAAAGTGGCGCGCGCTGTGAAACAGTTGCTGCAACTAATCTACTCATGGCCGAAGAAACTGCAGCCTGATTGTATACGAAAAAAATATCGATTCATCCAAACGAGTATTTTCTTTCGAAAAGGTAGTTTTCTGGCAGTAAAATTATGGCATAAAAAAAATTTATTTTACAAATAATAATTGGGTGCATTTGTTAATACACAAATATTGTTGAAATGCACAAATTTTGAATATCCATTACAATTTCCCTGAAATCTTAAACTGAATTTTGAACAATCGAAGCGCTATCAGATATAGATTATACATCGTCAATTCAGGACATTTTTCATCAATAGTTGACCATGACTTTCATGATATTTTTTGAATTTTTGAGGAACAATTGGACGATCATAAAAAGTCAGAAGAATGTAATAAGTAAAGAAAATGCAGAGAATAACTGTATGAAGAAAAGGGTATCGACTTGAGTAAACATTTTGATTCAAAACTGCACGATTTTGAAAAGGAAAATAAAATGGATGACAGCGATGGAGCAGAAGTGTTAGGTGACCAAATTTAAATGACAAGGAGGACGATGGTAAAGATCCTAACAAAAGTGATGACAAACACAATGATTTGGTTTAGCAAAAATAAAAGCAGAATAAAAATAATATTATCAAATAAGAGGAAAAGAAAATTAAGAGGATGATCAAAATATAGGAGAAGATGTATAAAGCAGATACGCAAATAGGCAAACTTTAGGCAATACAGAGGAAGAAAATAACATCGAAAATGAGGACGACACGAGAACTAAAAGTTGAAAAGAAAGCAAATTTGCACAATGATTACCATAGCTCAAAAGAGAAAAGTTCAAATGACTTATTGGGTCTACAAATTAATTCGGTCCGTTTTCAAAAAGTGGCTCTGACTATAATATTTTTTTTTTGTGACAGCTGAAGTCCGGTGTCTCAGACAGATTAGATCTCGGTCGTTAACATTCAGTTTGTATTGCTTTGAGTTTCATACAAATCGTGTTTTTTACGGTGTTGAATATGTCAGATTTTGTGATAACTAAACAAAATTTGCGGGAAGTGTGAATTTTTTGTATTAATTGAAAAAAAGTGCAGCTGAAGCACATCGAATGCTTGTCGAAGTTTACGGTGACAATGCTCCAAACGATAAATCATGTAGAGAATCGTTTCGACGCTTCAAAAATTATGATTTCAGTGCTTATCTCGCAGCGAGGCTTATCTCGCAGCGAGGCTTATCTCGCTTAAGACAGCCAAAAAAATTCGTTGGCGATGAATTAAAAGCATTGCTCGATAAAAAACCGACTCAAAAGCAAGAAGAGCTTGCCGGTTTATTGGAGGCTACGGCCAACAAATAGTTTCCGTACGATTGAAATCTATGGGGATGATCCAAAAGCAAGGCAATTGGGTCCCTTATGAATTGAAAGCAAGAGACGTGGAAAGGCGTTTTTTTTCTTGTGAGCAGTTGCTTCAAAGGCAAATAAAGAGCTTGCCGGTATATTGGGGGCTACCCAACAAACAGTTTCCGTACGATTGTAATCTATGAGCATGATCCAAAAGCAACGCAATTGGATCTTGTAGTTTAGAACTGGGGTGAACAGAAGGCGTAAGTTGAACTAGCAGGCTAGCAAAGGAGACAGTGAATGTAGGCGGATGTGGTGTTACCTCACAAACAGCGATTTAATATTTTGATGTCACTATCGATATCAAATTATACTTTAAGGAGTTAAGGATTCTGGTCAAAGAGGGCCTTCATAGCAAGAAGCACACTGTCTCAAATAAACTGCGAGGGGCGCTGTTATCTAATCTTATTTCATCTAAATTCTATATTGAGCTTCAATTTAGGCGGACGAAATTTATACCTCTAAGCTACATGGTTAAATAGGATATGACATGGTTAAATAGGATATGACTGCATCCGAGATTCTGAGGATTTAATCTAGGTCCGGACGTTCCGAAAATATGATTACACCTTAATACACACGACTTCAGTGAAGGAAGAGTTATAAAGACACTTAGCTTAAGTAAGATTTTATTTTAACAAATTTTGCGTATAGAAGCAAACAACTAAAAACAAATCTAATTTCCTGTTAATAATTTGCATTATTAAATCGGGTTTATACCAGTTCGTTGTTAATTTGAATAGACAATGCATCTTCAAAAATAAAATCTTGACTTCGTTCTATTCCAAAAATCTATCGTTTTCTCAATTAGTATCTTAAGTATGTGTATACATGACTATGTATTTGTATTGTGGAAAATATATTATTTGTCGAAACAGAACCATATAAAAATTAATAACAATAATTTTGTTGTATTAACATGATTAATCGACCTTGAAAAAGATAATTAGATTTTGTTTGATAGTTTTATTTGTTTGTGTATAGAGTTTCGACTTTATGTGATCGACATACAAAACCAATTTTCAAAGCAGCAGATGAAGAAATAAACTTTAGTAAAACAAAGCATCGCACATTTTTTTGGTGCGGAAATGGAATTAATTGGTTCTTAATATTTTGTGGATGGTTCAGTATTTACTGAACAATCTTGATTGAGATTTTGATAACATTGTTGGTGTTGGTTCCCTGGAGTTTAATCTTTAGATTCTTTAGCCAATAACTTGCTGAAAACTGTTAATTGTACGAGATTTATTGATTTTAAACAGCTTGCAAAGTTAATTGAACCGTCACAAATTAATGATCATAGTTTTCAATTACATATTTGCGGTGGATAAAAATGTTGGATTTGAACTGAGAACTAAATTTGAATTTTGAAGATCTCATTACTATGCACTGAAGTTTCGAAAGTTTCATAATATCGAATGTATAGTATATAGAGTATACTCCGGTTTAGTTAGTTTAGTTTAGGACTAAGTAAGCAAAATAAATTAGTAGTTTAACGACTACTAAATTTAACGTGTGTGAACATTCTTGTCTGTTGCACTCACCAAAAATGTTATTAATTTATAGGTTTTTTTGGAAACCGGGTTTTTATAACCCAATCAAAGTAATTTTTACAATATGTTTGACCTGATATTTTATCTAATTCACATGCCAAAACCTATTAACTAGAAAATTAAAAAAATCAAAAGCAACGTGCCAATAATAAACTATCTCTTATATTCTGCCATAATTGCAACAATTAAATTAATTTATTCTAGTTTAAAATTCAAAATCTAAATACCTTAAACGATTGCCAAATAATTAAAGAACTGACATCATAAATTATTTTTGATAATTCAGAAATTAAAAACTACGAACGAGAACGAAATACGACAGTGCGAGTTTATATATCCAAAAATTTAAACAGATTAAAATATTTAATTAAAAATGAAAGTTAAACTTTGACATTGTCAACCATATTAGGTTAAAAATTAATAATCGCAAAATGCTCTGTTACATTTCATTTGCGGGGTTCGACAAGAAAAATTGAGGTGTTCACACCGTGTTTAGTATACACATAAAACCAATTTGGTTCTGTTCTCTTAATTTTTGGCAATTTGTGGTTGGTTCATTATGTTGTGCAAAAACAAAAAAAAAATGTATTTGCAAATTTTATTTTCAAGCATTTATATAAGACACAAGTCTTATATAAAGTAATCAACACTCGCTTCTGTGTTTTTTTTATATGCAGCACAAAAACTGATTTACATACAAAAGATTAAGATACTGTTTCGTACATTTCAAGTTTTCGTTCACAAGACCTTGATTTTAATTAATTTAATTATCCACAAAATAAAATTATTATTAGAGTTTTTTTTTGTTAGTTTTTCACTGTACGTACATATCCACTGAATAGGAAGCCGAAAATGACAAATAAACCAAAATCTTTCAAACCGTGAAAATTTATAGTTTTGTTTGGTATGAGTAATTGTTATGGTCATACCTAATAACATTAGATTTGAACTGAAAATATAGTTTCAGAATTTATTATTATAGTTATTAACTTTTGCGGTTGTTTTATGTAATGATCATTGTGACCTTACAACAAAATGTGACAATTTTCTTAATTTATATTTTAGAAACACAAGACGTTTATATTTTGCGACACAGATTTCATTGTCGTGTGACTGTAAGACATATTTCGCCTGAATAAGCTAAAAAAAATATAGAAGTTCGTTCCCCTTCATCTGGGGATTCCACTCTAGCGTACATTCTTAATATGTCATTGGGCCACCATCTTAATGTGTGTCCTATCCATTCCCACTTTCATTAAGAAAATGACATGCTCAATTTCGATATTTCTTGATTGTTGCAAAAGTGCTTCGCTTGTGATCTTATTTGGTCCGAAGCAACTTATCAACCGAAAAATTGTAATTTGTTTAACTAGAGTGCTCTTGTACTGCGTGTGTTTCTGTTGGTTCCATATGGCAGTGCTGATTTTATGTATAATGTATTACTCTATACTTAGTGCATATTTGAATTGATTTGAAATACCTATTGCGAAAGTGATGTATTATAAATCAATAATAATAATAATAATAATAATAAATCCCAACGATCAATCACCTCACCCGGACCAAATGCTAGGAGACACCATCTGTATTATTTTTATTTTTCTGAATGATATGCTTCCGAACTCCTTTCAATAGGGACGCCCGATCTTTGAACTGAAATAAAACAACAGTTACATATAGATTGGAATACAATGCTCCGTTTGATTGGTCCACTTCTCGAAATAATGCGTTCAATATACTTTTCCTTCAGTAAATTTCAGATATTTCTCTGAATATACGATCTTCTTTGATTTTGTACAAATTTATTTTTCGTCATCTTGGAAATTACTAATTAGACAAAGTAGTTTTAACCAATTTACATGATACACAATGAATATGAAAATTAAAATTGCTCTGATTGAAATTTAGTAGAAAATATGTGTTTGTCAAGAAAACCTTTCTAAGACTATAGAACCAACCCAGAAAATTCACGAAAAAATCGCCATAAAATGACTCAGAAAAATAAACCGATCCTCCGACAAATATACCAAGAGATTTGTCCAGGCTCGTATATAAAAAAGAAATATTCTTACAATATTTTTTAATTTTAGGAAAACCAGCCCAGCCCAGTCATGTCAAAAATTCCAATTTCATTTTATATACCAAATGACAAATTTAACTAGAAAAACTAAAACTTTAACATTAGCTGTGTATCTTATTTTCATATTTTGAGGTTTATTTTCAAATAATACTCAACTTTGATAATTTTAGACCATTTTAAGGTCACAATACCATTATCAGACTTTGTCAAAATTTCTAAATGTCATAACGAGTTTGTACGTTGACTTGACCACCGTGGTTTAATGTCTTTCATATTTAACAGCTCTTACCCTGCAGGCTGTATCGCACTTCCCTCTACGAATTTTGAAAAAAAAATTATGAATTTTTATAATGACATTTTTAAATTCCTAATTAACAAACTTTTTTAAAACTATCTTAAATAGAAAAATTTTACTTTTGGAAAAAGACTTGTGTGAAAGTTATATGTAAAATGAAATTATTCTTAATTTCATTTCAAACAAAGGTGATTGAAGTTGCGTTAAAAAAGTGGTTCTAAAATTTTTGTATTACACTCAATGATATTCTCTCTCGAATAAAAAATCTCTGAGAGACTTTTGATCATGTTGGTTAGTAAGATGGCATTCTTATATAAAATGCGGATCGATCACCTCTGTGCGATTCGTAGCTTGTTTTGTTGAAATAATTTTATTTTGTAACTTTCACGCAAAACTTTTCCTAAAAATTAAAATTTGTCTATTCAATATAATATGTACTCGTAGTTTTAAAAAATCGTGTTTATTAGAAATTTTAAATATTATGTATTATGTAACATCAATTTTTGAGTGTTTTTCAAATTTAAGTATACTATTGGAAGCTGTGATTATAAAAGATTTAAATAAATGTAAAGTTTAAATTTTCAACATGGATTGATCTTGTTGGTTTTCTGAAATTTAAGTTAGGTAAGTTTAATTTTGCGCTTTAGAAATCAAGTGTTGTGTATTACAGATCTATATATA
Source organism: Nephrotoma appendiculata (assembly GCA_947310385.1). Classification (NCBI taxonomy): domain Eukaryota; kingdom Metazoa; phylum Arthropoda; class Insecta; order Diptera; family Tipulidae; genus Nephrotoma; species Nephrotoma appendiculata. The sequence continues at coordinate 374,791,123 of OX371224.1, read as the reverse complement.
ATCATGGTAAAAAAGGCGGATGTTAACCACAACATATTCACCCCTCTATTTTTTAACAAGGAGCGACAAATGTTTTATTTGTTCTCTATCTATATGGTCTCATCTCAAAAATTATTCTAACGATTTAATCAAATTTTGGTCATTTCTTGTGGTGGTTTTAGGCCTTACTAAATTCTAGAATTTATTTAACTAACCAAAATTCTCAACTATTTCCCTCAAGACTGAATTGAATACTGTGTGGCTGCCTGAACTCATAAAACGCATTTCAGTTTGATATCTTAATAAATACGTTGTAGGTATTTTAAACACAACAGCAAAATATGTTTGATAGATCAAACAACAAATCAAAATAACTTTACTTTCTTTACTTTCTTCACACGTTTCTTGGCAACTAGAGGCTCCTTTTTTTCATGGCCGAAATCTTTATTCTTAAAAATTGTTGAAAGGCAAACCTTTTGAAATTAACCGGATTGTTGAAAACAAGTACAAAACAAATATATTTACAGCACCTCCGTTCAGCCTGTACTGTTACACTTATAGTTAAATATTTTTTATTCTTTTGAGAACTTTTTCCATATATGTATAATAAATTTATTCCTCTAAGTTATAATTTACCTAGGCTAGCTTAGTCAAGGCTTTTCACGCTCGGCTTAAGTTTTTTACATTAAATAATTCTTCAAATTGACACGTACGGTGGTACATAGAGTGTGACTCATTGGGTTACCAGAAGCATGCGGTAGCTCTAAATGTATTCCATTACTCATTGATGACCCCAAACTCAATAAATACCAAATCGTAAATCAAAAAAATTCCACTATGTTATAATTCATATTTAACAATCTAGAAATATGGAAACCATCTTAATTTTCTGTAGTTGTCACCGAAAATTTAATATAATAAATTATATGTCAAAGAAAATTTAAAACTAAATTAAATTAATATTTTTTCAACACACTTACATTTGGATTTACGTTAACAAGTTGACAAATTTTGTAAACGCACGTAAAATGACGCGGCGTCATTTTCACAGGGGCTGATCTATTATCGCAAAGAAAACTACAATCACAAAACAAAAAATTGAAAACACGAAAATTATAAATAAATGTTATAAATAAACTAAACCATTAATTAAACATCGCGTATTAAATTAAAAATAAAGGTAAATAAATATAAATTAGAAATCACCTGTTGTTTTGTGGTTATTTTAATTCATCGGGTTAGAAATTCGTTTGTTGTATATATACACATGTACGATGTGTAATGCATACACATGTACACAGCTGATACATCTTTTTAGTGTTTTGTTTAGGAAAACTTAAAGTTAAACACGATTAAAAACAATGTATATGGGGGAAAGGGTTAGTCAAAATAAAAAGCTAAAATTTAATTACAACCCAAACAATAGAATGATTAGGACATGTTAATTTGGACATTTTTTGATGACCTAGATTTGATAACAAGTTTTTGTTGTTTAATTTTTGGTTAATAAAATATGTTTTTCTAATCACCTTTAATTCATTAGGAAGTGTTTATGATATGTATGTTTAGAATGTGTATATCGTTGTTTTGGGTGATTAATAATTATTACTATTAGAGTACAGGTGGAATTTATAAATTATCTGAAATACGTATACGTAAATTAACATGAGGGCGGTACGATTAATTATAGGTTTAATTCGTTTTTCTCACGCAATTCAAATGTACATTTTCATGTATTCAGATGCCATTTTTAGTGCTCTGCGCGGAAATATTATTTCGACCTCGCTTAAAATTTATGTGTCACTAGTTATGTCTTTCCAGGTTACCTTATATTAATTTAGGTCACAAAATTTAAAAATCATGCCTGCCGATACTTTGCTTCATGTAACAATATGTAATTATAGGGGTTACAGAAACGAAAGAATTTCATGCCGTGTTTCGAAATTTTACAAATTTAGCGCACGCACTTGCTACTACCAGGGGGTCAATTCGCGTTCCATGAAATAATGAAAATGAAAAGTTTTTTTCATTGGCAATCTAGTTTGAATTATTCGCATGTAATTTTAAATTTTACTGTGTGAAATCAAAATTTATTATGGGGAATGCAAACCTACTCGATTGCTAATGAAAAAAACTTTTCATTTTCATTATTTCACGGAACGCGAATTGACTCCCAGTACACTGATTCTCTAAAAAACACAGTAATGTGTAAACCTGAAAACCATAGTAAACTTTTCAACTTTACACAAGTTAAAACAACAATCTCGTAATATTTTGTTTATTATTGCATTTACAAATTATCGTGTTGTTTAGAGTATCAGGGTACTAATTCTATTTAAAGTATATATTTAAATGTAACTATTTGATAGAACTTAGAGTCGATCAATTTTGTATATAAATAAAATTGCTCGCAAAGTGGTTTTTACTTTCTTGTACAAACTTTAGTAAAGTATAGTAATCATGAAATCACTCAACCGATCTGGGTTTTTCTGCCTCCATTGCAGTCTTGCTTGCTCCGCTGCTAAATAACGGTAAATGACAATTTAAAAAAACATTACTTTAACGACAAGACTGTAGTACAGATTGAAAAAAGAAAATGCAAACTACAAAAGGACAACTTAGGCAGGAAAACAAAACCATATCTCATGAGACGATTACAACAGCTTATACAGATATACTTGTACACCAAATTTCAACTAGGATGGTGTGATCGATAGCCACCTTCTCTTCCAATTAGAAGAGAGACTAGGGCAGGTCTTTCCACAATTTAGAAACAATATCCAACATTAACACGAGAGCGCTTAGGTCAGAAAATGAAGCCGCCATAACTGATTCCGTCAAGATTTTCAATATCAACAGGCGAAGACAAACTAAGCTATTCAGAAAACCGAAAGTAGAACATCTTGTGAATCGGCAAACAATTCGTACGAGAAATTTATACCAAAAAACCTACGAAGCTGGAAGAATTGTTGAGCGATATCGCCAATAAAAATGTCACTAGCGTGACAAAAAAAAACTCATGGATCAAATATGTCAGATCCATGAAGAAATTTGCATGCTAATTAGTGAGGAAGAAGAAGGAAATCTGAAGTACTTCACAGGGCAGTACTTCATCATCTTTCAAATCACATCAACAGCTTTATAAGCGCACAAGACATGTTAGCCAGCAATAACCACAACTGACATTATTTCCATTAACTGTTTACCTCTGATTCAAATCTAAACATTTTTTGTGGATTATCAAAAGTGGACAGGGGCTGCTTGAAAACTGATCAACCATCATCATACAACACAAGAAAATTATGAAGCTAGGTATGAAATTCTCAATAAACACAAGTTGTTTGGTCCACCAAACACAAGTATCAAGTCTGCGGAAGCGCTAAGAGTTATTCAAGACATTATCGAATATGTAAAAGAAATTCGAAATGGAGGAGTAAACATTGGGTCTTAGAATTCCATATTCATCTTCACGTTAAAAATAAACATCCGCAGTCAGCAACGGAGCTCCTAGATATTTTGGCAAGTTAAAATCTTTGGAAACCATCGATATTAAAGAACCAATGATGACAATAACCTCAACTACAACAAATCAGAATGGGGGGGAGGGTGGGGGTAAATTTATATGCCATTAATTTTGGTCTTAAATAAAAAAATGCACAATAACAGAAGCGAGCTTTATTGACTTAAGATTTAAACCTATAATTGGTGTAACTATGCCGTTCTATATTCATATACTGTTGTTGATCAATTTTCAGTTCGCGTTAACTAAAAATTATTAACAATAAATTCTTAGAAATATTTTTTATTATTTATTTATGCATTATTAATAACAATTTGTATTTAAAAAAATATTAAGATGTAAATTGACATTTTAAAGAATATTCTTATTTTTGAAGTGTACACATAAATATACTCGAAATAAACAAAGAATTTAATTGTTGCGGTCATACATTCGAAAATAAAATCTACATAGAGTCAATTAAAATTATCAAAACGAAAAAAAAAACATTATTTGACGGTTTATTAAAATTATACAATGTACTTACGTATATGGTATATTTATATAGATTTATTAGCAATCATCTGGTTCTGGTGATAGACTTTGTAAATATTTAATGGTGACCCGTGAAACAGTTAAACCTAAAAGAATAGATTGCGGCATATAAACATTCGTATACCAAAAATATTTGGAGCATTTTTTTGGTTCATACATAATATAGTTTCAAATCCATATGGTATACTGCCAGATTCCGCCATGCCTTTGTCGAGAAATATAATATTCAAGACTTTTCAAGAACAAGAAAATGTTTACGCTTTGAAAACATTTATATTCGACGTTCAAGTGATGAGGTGTGTAGTGCTATATATTAAGTGATACGCTTTAAAATTTGTGGAATTAACTACTAATAAAGTAAACCATATGTTATTCGATACACTTAAAATTCAGGGTCACATTAAAACACTTGTCCGCGTAGAAGCAGAATATCTAGTTAATAGTTATGTATATAGTATACAATTCATATGTCGTAAAATTAGTTTTAGAGGAAAGGGAAAAATTGGCAAACAATGCAGAATTCCGGAAAAACTCATATGCTTCAAAGTTTAGCCACATACTCGTATTGAATGAAGGAAGGTAAAACATTGAGTATCAGAACGGTTGAATGTAATTGTCTTTACATTTGAATATTATTAGATGCTAAAAGTGACGATCAATGAATTATTCGATACTAAAAGTGCCGAATTTATAATTCAATAACATTAGATTTAATCACAGAAATTGTACTCACAAATTCTTTCGACAAAACAATTCCAGATGATGTCGAAATTCAAGAATTTATGAAATCGTGGATACATCAGGAACATTCCCCTTAATCACGGTTACACGTAACTATGAAACCGATGAAGTGGAATTAAATCAACAGCCCTATTATGCAAACCCAATTCAGTCTAACAGCAATCACACATGGTGGATTCCATTTAATTACGCAACAAGATCAGATCCATCAAATAACAGCACATATCCAGATGGATGGCTAAAGAATGAATCAAGTGTTAAGCTACCGATAAATTTGGCAGATGAGGACTGGATAATTTTATTTATTGGCATACTACGGGATATTATTAAGAAGATCTGCTAAGACCTGCTATTATTAAGAAGATCTGCTTAGGAGTTTTCTTAGATAAAGCAATTATCTAACTTATAATAAATTAACAATGAAGAGTGGCGATAAAAACGGAACATAATACTTATATATTTTACTTTTAGTTTCATTTTACTGCCAATACATTACAAATGGTTTAACTTTAGTGTCTCTCAACACTATAGCATCCAGCATGCCTGCTATGACTGAGTGATCCACAATTCCACACTCTCTAAATGCACTACTAAAATTTTCTCTTTGTGTTCATGAGTAGTCATGGTCGCATGTTATTTGTTCCGCGCAGCACTACCAACGCCAACATGAACAATATTAATCGAGACCCACCATGGGTAATCGCAGAACCTACTTAAATATAAGTGCTGCGCTAACTCCACACATGTCAAATAAACAATAACTAGGTAAAGATGTATTGCTAATTTTTTTTCAAAGTATTTTTTTTAAATAACTATGTATAAATGTGTTGTTGCAAAAAGTGAAAAAAAAAAAATAAAAAAATTAAATTTACGTTGCATTGTTAGTGTAACCCACATCATACTCTTTACATTTGGTAATAGAAATATAAGTTCAATGGTCGGTAATATTACTGATCCGAGGAATTAACTGATAGATGCGCACTATCGGTTCTCGAATCCACTCGAGGAATTCGAATCCACTCGAGAACTAATATTTCCTATCGTTAGATAAAAAACACCTTTTAATAACTTTTATAGGTGCTTTATAGACTTAGTAATATCATCCAGCAAGGCCCACATTTATGTTAACAAACACATGGCGATACGATAACAGGCCGGAGAAACAATAACGAGCAAAATATTTCGCCACAATCCCCATATTTCATCAATCGCAATTAGTCCGAATATAAAAAATATTTTTGTATTCACTTAAAAATTTTCAATACCATTCCACTCATTTAATCCATTTCTGCTAAATGTAAGGTGACTTATGAGAATAATCTTGCTGCATTTCATATAATGATTGAAGTAACATCTTATTAATTTTGAACTTGAAATATTACTTTTTTAAAGTCATTTAAAAGTGAAATTAAACAACAATTTTTACGAATGAAATTATTTAAATTAATGAATAATGGAATGAATATGCAATTTTTCAACATTTTCTTAGCGAAATCGTTTAATTATTACGCAAATTTTTGGTTTGATTTCTTACTGTCTTCGTCTTCTTAGTTTTTGTATTTTGTTTAAATGGTTATTGTTCTGGTGGCGCCGTTTAAAGATGCAATGTGTATATTTATTTTCATACGGAATGCATTGAAGTCTGTAATTGTTGTGGAAATTCGATTCAAGCCAATTAGAGTGGTGTTAAGTTGATGCATTGTGTGTTTTATTAGGCTCATAATAAAAAAACCCTCCCAAAAACTGTGCTGTATGGAATCATTTTTTGGTTCAAGGCAAAATAGTATACTTATATAACAATCAATTAAATGCATGAATTGCATACTAAATTGAAATTAATAAATCACTTTAATAACATCGTAATAATGTCTACGCAGGTGGCGACGTCGATATCAATACCGATATAACGGTCTACTAAACTATAATATAATTAGATAAATCATTACTTGGCTACAAAATTTAATTATTTCCTCGAAAACGTTAACCTTGTAATAAATTTTAACATAGCATTGAGTGCACACATACACACACACACACACACAAACAACAGAATTAGTTTTTATCCATCTAATCTCGTCTAATATTGCTGCTACAAAACTTAAAATTTTACACGAAAATTACCTAATTTTTTTTTTTAGTTCTCTAATTTCCATTGTTATATACGAAACGACACCTTTGAAAAATTATTAAATTGTGTTGAAATTACACTGCACTTAAAAAAAATTTGAAGTTTAAACCGAGAAACTATTTAACAATTGGAAATAAAACTATGGTCGTTTATTCTCATGACCACGTAATTTAGGGGTTTTTTTGGTGATAAAGGCCAATAGAAAAAAAATATAGTTTTGTGGTGAATTAAAGGTGTCATAAGATTTTGTAATAAGCAATAAAAAATTGTTAGCAAAAAATAATTATAAGGTAAATAATTTATAGTTCCGTTCGGACAAATGAGGTGCGGAAATGTGTTGTAATTTCATACAATACATATCTATTTAATTATTTTTTTTATTAATAATATTGTGTATTTTATTGATTAAGTAAATGGATTAGTTTTAGTTGATTTGCTCATTCGAGGCTACACATTTCGCGAAACGAAAAACCAATTATCATGAGAAGATTGAATTATTTTTAAAGTAAATATTGTCACTTTTGGCGCTAAAACTCTCAAAACTGAGCATAAAATGCTTATGCAAAATTAAAAAAGTGAGACTAATTTGCCGCCCGCACCTACCTGGGTGAGACTTTCCAAAAAATTTATTTGTTGCGTTCTCATAAATAATATACTTTTTAACTTATTCCGAAAACTGACAAAAACCTTTTATGGAAGCTGCCAATTATAGTGGGCTGATTCTCCTCCTTGACGTCACACCAACATCTGTGTTTTATCTACCTCGTACGTCGACTGATTGTTGATCGAGTAGATTTTTATAATTTTTCCTGGTGGACTTTTTTGTTGCAGTTTTCTATTTCGTTATGGTGGTGCTTTGACTATACGAGTAGATGATATTTTCGGAGGCCACCTATAACTTTGTTTCGATGTTAATAGTATAAATGGCTAGTACATAATGCAGCAACTATAATGATGCGATGTCTCGCCGTTGTTAATAAAATGTTTACGGCTTGCTGTTACGACGACAATATTGCAGTAGCCACACTTTTATTTTTATAGACAAAGCATTCTTTGAGCGTAAGATTTCAAATCCTTTTTAGTGCCTTGTTAACCGGACAAGTGGTGCAATGGTTAAAGCTTCGGCACTTGGACCGGGAGGTACTGTGTTTGAATCCCATCAGAGGCTAGATGCAAATCGAATTTTCATCATCGATTACAATCGGCGATGTTAATAAATACAACTAAGACCCTCTGATGGAGTGCAGAATTCAGCGCTGACCCACCGTCCATGTCAATGCACAGGTTGACATGGAGCTTGCAATGTGCAGGTGGTATACTGTAGTTATGTGAGTAGGTGAATAAGTGAATGGGTTAACGATGAGGCGTGAATGCGTGGCATCACAATGGGCCAAAAATGGCCTAAGGCTGTGTCCCAAACACCGACTTATTTGTGGAAACTGACTTATTTAAACAAGTCACCTCGCGAGCAGAATTATTTGAATAAGTATATCTACACAGAAATGTCTCCAAAAATGTGCCTTGACTAAATGTAATCATGTAGTTTTATTTTCAAATCTAGAGGCAACGACCAACATGTCAAGGAAATTTTTTCTTCCATATAACAGAAATTGTATTTTGTTTTTTTTTTGTTATTAAGTCACAAATAAGTCGGTATAATGAATTGGAACCGACTTATTCAAGATGACGTCAAATAAGCAAATAAGTCTGTAATAAGTCGGTGTTTCGGACACAGCCTAAGTGTCAACCACTGTAACCTAGTGCCATGCTAATTTATTTTACTTCTTTGTTGCACCCGCTTTCGTTTATTTCGTACAGTAAGGAATTCTCAAACAAAATATATTATAGTGCCTTTGAGTGCCCACTGTGGTCGTGATAGGTAGAGCGAAGCTCATTATTGCGAAAATCTACAAGCAACGGAAAAGCTGAGTGTTTTGGGTCCTGCTAGCTTTCAATTCAGCCTGCTAGCTTTCAATGATGAAAATCCTGCTGGCTTGGATCCTGCTAGCTTTCAATGATGAAAAGCTTCATTAACTTTAAATTAATGGCCTGAAGTAACGTCATGAAAATTTAATTGCGTTACATGCGTTCGACATATAGAATTCTAGGTCGATCAGTTTACCGATTTTATTCTCTCGAATGCCACTTAAATGCTAGAGCTTTAAAAGTGAATATAAGCTAGTTTTGCATGAATATGAATAAATAAAATCACATGGTGGAGGAGAACTTATTTCATGCTACGTATACTGTTCATAAATTTGCATAGAACGATAAATCCAATCTTCAGCAAAACAGACAGATACATATCTACGTGGACGATCTCCTTACTAGCGGTAACAATCTCAAAAATGCACAACATTTAGATGACGAAATAAATGCTCCGATTACGTTCCCTTCGTAATTTTAAATGAAGTAAACTGAAAAAAAGAACTGACGCACGTCTTTTTTGCTGCCACGGTCAATTTACACAGTACTGTGAGATTTGAAACCATTTGGATTTAACCAGCAATAAACAACAGTAACACAAAACTAGTGATTTTATGAGAATTAATAAAAAGAGAATTAAAATTAATCAATACCCAAAACCAAAATAAGTTAATAAATATATAATATAACAAATTAAGAAAAAACAAATTTAATAAAATAAAATGAACTTAGCAACCGCTTCCTTGATTAAAACAACGCTTCCTTGATTAATACAGCATGCTATGGTCAATCCAGAACTTTCCACAAAGAAACTGCGGCTCTGCTTTCACAATTTAAACTGCAAAATTTACCACTGTAATGCTTAGCGGTACTCGATCCTTTGATCTAATTGATGTTATTCAAATAACATCCAAAATGTCACGCTGCTTGATGTTCGACCTTGAAACCACGATTTCCAGCAATTTATTCACGCCGTTGGTTAACAGCACTTCTGCGTTGATTTTCACACCGTAATACCAAATATCACTCGATAATTTCCAGTTATAGAACTCAATATTACGCCAAAATCGCCAAAGAAAATAACTTACAGCAATCGAAATTCTTCTGTAACTTGCCACACCACACGATCACTGCCAACGGTCTTAATTGAATATATCAATCCGATGATTTTAATAACGTCTACGTTTATAACTCTCGTCGTTGTGGATATACTATAACATCGCTTATACGATTTCACAATTCACATGTATGGCCATTTCCGTATTTAGAGTAATTAACATATATTCCGCTTTCATACGAATGGTATATTTAAGTTAGACAATTGTCTTGTCGTTCGTAGAGCCACAAATAAAAATTTATACCACATTCGACAAAATAAGATACGTTCCACTCAAGGTTATATCGTATTACCAGCAGGCAAAATAGCTCAATAGCTACTTATCTCAAACCAACAATAGCACTCAATTGTAATTTTTATTATTGACACTCTTTTTATGTTATGGCCAACGAGTTCGTATTTTCACAAAATTAAACTTTGTGCACTTTGAAGAATAGTGCTAGTATTATATGTGAAGTATTATATTAATTAACTATTGTATAATTCTTCACTTTGTATTATTGAAAACCAATTTATGGATTATTTTTCTTTCTAAATGCAATATTTAATAATATTGCATAAAGATATTGAAATATGGCACTTGACTATATTTCCAAATCACCAAAAAAACTTGACCCACCTCAACTTTTTTTTATATCTCCGACGAGACCAACATTTTTCCGAGTTGGAAGTATATTCTGCCGGAAATACACTCAAACATACTTTCAAAAATACAAATGCACGAAAAATGAAGCACAATCACACCAGCACTCCCATAAAAGAATATACCGAAGAGAATTTATGGTGTTAAACATACAAATGTCTTACAATGCACTCTCAACTCAAGTGTTAATTTTTAAATAGATTTTATTTATTTATTTTTATTTATTTATGTATTGAAAGAAATTTATTTATCTGTGATTAATATGTACGATTTCAGTTTAGTTAGTTTAAAACAAAAATTTATTAAAACAAAAATTTAAAAATTTAACCAAAAAATTTCAAACAAAAAAAAAATAAAAATATAAATCAAATTTTGATTTAACATTTAAAAATTTAAAAAATAATTCTTCAGGATATTTCTGAAGTAGACATCCTATTATTGGACTTATTTTCTCCATAGTTTGTAGAATGGTGTTCAAGTGCTAAAACCTCAAGGTTTCGAAATGTTCTGCATGACACATGAATTGATATGTTTCCCAAGATGTAAGCAGAATCAGTGTGACCAAGCAAAACGTTACCAATAAAAGCTGCGCCTCAGAGAAGTCGTCTATTTCCAAGCGTGCATATTTTGTAATCCGTGCATATTGTTGAGTACGGAAGTAACCGAGCCACATTTTCATGGAAGTGTAGGTTGTGGTCGTAATCCCAGTCAATTTTCTTTAACAAAAAATCAGAAACTTCTTTTGAATGCTTTCAATTCTTTTAATGTGCACAGCATAGTAGGGATTCCAGACCGTTACAGCGTATTCCAGTTGAGATCGAATGTAAGCGAAATAGAGTGAACATAAGGTTTGAATGTCTTTAAATTCACCTGTCCATGTTTTAACAAATTCAAACATGGCACCCGATTTAAAAATTGGTGTAATCTTTAAAATTTTCCATTTTTCGGGAAACACGCCGGTGCTTAGGGAGTGGTTGAATAGTTAACATAATGGAATCGCTAAAATATCAGCGTGCTCCTTCATAATAGAAGAGAGTATACTGTCAAGATCACAACCATCTCCAAATCTCCTTAAAGCCGATAAAATCTTATTCTCAAAGGTAACAGGAGGAGTTATTGATACGTTGTTATTCCTGGGTTGTTCATACAATCCACTAGTCTACGCTTGGTCTATAGACTGATTGAAAAAAGAACGCAAACATGTCAGCTATATCTTTGGCTTTTGAAGAGTGGGTATTTTTGTAGGTCATATTAGCAGGGTATCATAATTTCGCGTTTATTCTTAAAATATTTCCAAAATTGTGTAGGGTTTACTTTGATTTTTTCTTGAATTTGATCGAGATAATTTTCAAATTCGTATTTTTAAGTTAACTAGTCTATCATCAATCCACTGGGGTAGAGCATTTTGTGGTTTACAGCATATACATAGGCACTTACAGTTCGAAGCCTTGCAGCATAATGTCATTAAATTTGTCCACATTTTCGTTTATATCATTGGAAAAGAGAGCTATTTGCCAGTTGATGGATTCTAGGTAATTTTGTTGTAGCCCCACATGGTTTGTTTTTTTGAAGTTGTATTTGATTGGTTGTAGGTGTTCCGAACTCGCCATTTTAAATACAATATTCAAAGATTTGTGATTGATATCTTTTATGACAAAAGGTAACACGCATTCTGAAATTTTGAAAGTATCAATGTCGTTGCTGAAAACAAGATCCAATAATATATCACGATTTTTAGCAATTGGGTTTATTTGGTACAAATTATAACCAAGCATGGCGTCCACAAATAAAAATCCGCATATGTTGTTATATTGCGTGGTAAAATCAATTTATTTCTGGGTTCAAATTCCAAGTTATATTTGGAAGATTAAAATCACCTAGCACAAGAACTAAATCTGACGAGTTTGTTGTATTAATAACTTCATCAATAGCATCGATGCAGGTGGCGTATTGATCATTATTTGATTGAGGTGGTATATATAGATGATGAAAGTTCCACAAGTTCCATAAATAAGGTTGTTTGATTTTAAAACGAATTTATAGAACTTTGATGCTTTTGGTGCCATTTTGTTTACGTTTTGATAATAAATTGCACATTTCTCATAAACCAATCTTTTCAACGATTTTATGTGTTGATTTACTTTTTGAGTTCAAGGTTCGAGTTTTCATTAAAAGTGAGTGTAGTCTATCAATAGCCACTGGTGAAAAATATGTAAATGACTGTGTGTGCCTTGAAATTGCAATTACGGCATGCGGTACACTATCGAAAAGCTCAAGTGGCTGAGAATTGATTAGTCATGTTTTAAAATTATTCATATTGTGTGGATGAATTTTGAGCACCAGAAAATTGGCTTTGCACACCTATGTAAGGAAAAATATAATTTAAAATAAACTTTTTAGTTAAAGTTCAAGAAAGTTCGTAATTCACTATTAATTGTCAATTTATATAAATGAGATGTTAAAAAATTGTTCACTTGACTGTACATTTTGCTCACCCAATAATTAGTTTTGCCAATTCCCGCATTATCCTATGTAGAGGACTTTAAAATTTTCACTTAAATTTTTGAGTTAAATTTTAACAACGTTTGTAAAGTACTACATATTATGATTTTAAATAAGTCAGTCATTATTTACAATTGTTCACCCATCCGTCGATGAATTTGGTTCATCCATCCATTAATTAGTTTTACTCCCATAAATCTAATTATGGGGGGAACGAAATTTATCAACACGAAGACAATTCTAAAAGATAATTAGTTTATTTAAGTTGACGGTAAATGAAAATTCTAATAATTCAATAATTCAACTCAAAAGACTAAGTGAAAATTTCATTGTTTACGTATATAGGTTTATGGGAGTGGGCAAAATTTATAATTCACTCATTTTAATTGTAAAGTCAAAAGTGGAAGTGGACATTTTATAATTCCTTAAATAGCATATTGAGTGGGACAATTTATATAATGTCTACGTATCAGTTCTCAAGCTTAACTCATTTAATTTAAATTGATTTAATATAGTGCTACCAACATTCCTATAATTTAACTCAATATAGATTACGTAGAAATTTGACTATTACAAAGGAACAAGTTTATGCGGGCGGGAATTAGGTTCAATTGGGGGGGGGGGGGGGGGAGGTGTATTCCAATTCATCAACAGTTGGACAACTGGTGCTTCACGAACTTCTTATACTTTAACTCAAAAATTTATGTAACATTTTATTATTTCGTTCCGATTATGGGTCAGCAATATTAATCCACATATTAAGGATAATTTTAAAATATAACTAATTTATTTAACATTGGTTTGAAAAGTCAAATATTCAACACCAAAGCTCTTCGGTTTTGGGAGTGCAGGCTCAAATTTCACTAATTTTTTTTGTGTTTTCTTGGGGGTGAACAAAACTAAGCAAACTGTGAGCAAAACTATGACCTCAAATCGTTTATAATAGAAACAATTCCTTACACTTCGGCTTTCGTATCTGAAAGACACAAACCGAATAAGTGTTGGATACAGGCGGAAATTTTAAATGACTTCTTAAAATACTTAACGACTTTTATAACCATTTTTTGAATTTTGGTTTTCTCCATAAAAAATAGTGATATCATCATAAATCGTGACTTTATCTAACAAGAAAAGGCAAACATAAAAAATAAAAAAATTCTAGAAATATTTGTACTGATTAGCACAGAAATTATTCGCTGTTTCTTATTTTTTTTTGATGTTTTATTTAATCTTTTTTATAATTGTTTTTAATTTGGTTCTCACTTTGTGAGTTTAGTACTACCTTATGACCTTATGACGAAGCGATAGTTTTCCATTAAAATTGAAAAAAATACATCCGTGATCAGCGGTCGGAATATAATTACTCCCCAGTTTCGAACTAAATAAATAATTGCCAGGAGCACAAATTAATTCACTCGAACGGAATTCACAAACCTCGGTTTACATTTTCCATTATGAATTTAAAACTCCGAGAAACATAAAAATAATTAAAAACCACACTCACTATATTTATTAGCAAATAAGTAAGTATTTAATAAATATGAATGAGAACTGAAGTCAATTTTCTCTAGAATAAATGTGTGTAGATATAACTTAAGTTTTTTCCAATGATTGTGTACCCACACTCATAAATTTGAATCTTAAACCACAGAAAAGATTAATTTAATATATACCAATATTGACTCGAAAAGTGTTTAATAAGCTTTCACAGCAACATTTGCCGTCGGTAAATACGTGATGTAATTAAAATTATTATAAAAAAAATCTAATTTATTCCAATATTTAATGATTCTAAATAAGATAAATGAAATTAGCGTCATTAATAAATTAAGTAACCTTCCATTTTTTACAATACAGATTATTTAAAATAAATATTAATACTCGTATTATTCAAAATGGCCATATCAACATAATTTGCAGCATTCACAGATGGCACAATTCTAACCCCCATTTTAGCTCTCTAAAATAAATAAAATCAACAATATACGACCACTCAACATATCTGATGCCATTTTGGAAATGTAGATATACTATATAGTACATATGTGCATATGTAGAAAAACATTTAATTTTCTAAAAATGCACTTATAAAAAATTCTGCCTCTACATATCCCCTTAATCAAAAATAGCAATAATTTAATAGTATCGAGTAAATTAGGGTAGATATACAGTAGTGGTAAAGATACAAAGGGCCCATCGCTTACTTAATTTGATTTTGTAAAAACAAACCTCTCCCTATTTATATTGTGCTA
The DNA here is from genome assembly GCA_947310385.1 of Nephrotoma appendiculata. NCBI lineage: Eukaryota > Metazoa > Arthropoda > Insecta > Diptera > Tipulidae > Nephrotoma > Nephrotoma appendiculata. The sequence continues at coordinate 374,775,781 of OX371224.1, read as the reverse complement.
CAAAACCATTCGCAAAAAATGCGTGGTTCGAAGTACGGTGGACCTTATTTTATCTATAGCCGACATATTTCTGGTAAAAATGGAAAAGATGTATGACTGGTTGATGATTAAAAAACCTACTTTACAGTGCTTTCGATTTATTTAACTGTTATCTATATATTCATGATTATGTATAACCCTTTCTCAACCCCAATTTAAGTTCAGCCCACACAATTGTGTGAGTTAATCATACATGTAATGGCGTTTTGATAAAAAATTTCGCTTGATTTGAAGTAAAACCAACACAATTGTGTGTATATACGAGTAGATATATTGTTTTTGTTCGGACGAAAATAAGTTTAACAGGAATTCAAAAATGTGTAAGTTGGTTGAAAACACATACAAAACTAAATTTTTGACATGATACTTTTGCCTTACCCGCACAATTGTGTTACCGGGCAGCAAAAGGGATAATAAATATATCCTGTTAAATTATTTTATGTAGAAAAGTTACGCAATCATATCTTCTCGAAAATTATCTAAAAAAAATTCAACAAGATATATATTTGTATACGATTATATACGAGTACATAAGCGTTTGTACAAATACGCAATATGGTAATGAAAGCAGGAAAATCAGAAAAAATAGGTGGCGCTTAACTGAAATTTTTCCATTTACTTTTGTTATGTACTACAAAAAAATGGTTATATAACATAAATTCAATGTTATATACCTTATTTGTTGTTGTTGTTAATACTTTTGTCTGTTATAAATTCCAACCAATCATAGGTTTTCTTTAAAGAAAACTCGAGATTGCGTAATGTCGAAATGTTTCGGAGGACGAAAAAATCAACAAAGTGTATATAGAAAATTTCGTTTTCATTTTTTTTCTATGTATACCATACTCGTACATGTATATGTAACAACAAAAAAGGGACGCTCTAGTTTTCCTGACTGTCAAGGACAAAATGCTTTATGTATTGTATATAGAGTACTAGTTATCTAGCAGCCATTAAAGTACATACCTCAAAAATATTGTATGAGTAATAAACTCGTACATATGTGTTTGTATAAAGGATAGAAGGAGCTTATATACCTACAAAATATATATTTTAGTAGAATATTCCCAGATATTTTACGGGAGCAAAACAACATAAATGTTGTATATAAACAAAAAACTAGGGTTGATTTTTTGCTAGGGATTTATGTAAGCAAGCACACATTATATACATTGACCTTGGCAACAAAAATGGAAAAACACTAGGTATAAGGGAAAAATTGACGATCTTCATAATGTTCTAGAATATTCCTGTATAATTTTTACATAAAATGAAAATGAAAGTATGAGGTTATAGGAGTGAAAGCTAAAATGAAAAGCTTTTTATTGATTTTTCAACCGAAAATGAAATTGTTTTTGTTGCAATTTTGCAGTAAATATAGTATGGAAAATAGTTCCACTCATTTTATATGAATTGGAAAATGAAGCAGGAGTATTCCTGTTTGTATAATTGTACATATACTCGTATATATAGTAGTGATAATGTAAATTTATACTGTTTCTGGGAAATCTAGGAAATAAATATTCGACATAGACGCATTAAGGATGAGTTGTGTGCGATATAGTGGCGTCGAGAATAATCCGCATTTTAATAAGCCTAAAACATTTTATACCAAATCAATTCTGAAAAGCTCACTTAAGATAAAAATATTTATATCTTAAAATGTAAATTATTTATTGTTCGGAAGTTTTTTTGTTTTGTTTTTGGGAAATTGATTAAAATTTTCATTTTATTAAAGTCCTTAGGGATGATTTTTATATGCCTGTGTATTTTAAAGAAAATATTTTAGAGTACATTTTTATACTATACGTTGGGGTAAAAAAAGGAAAGGTTTTTGTGTTGATTTTTAAAATAAAGCTGTCGGGATGGCAGTGTGATAATTGATGGGAATTAATTAAATTTGGGATTTTCATTTAAGCTAAAATAAAGTTAAATGTGGGAAAAGCATGAGATGCTCGGAAGGAATTTGGAAGGAATCAAAGTAGTGATTTTCTTGACTTATAAGCTCAACGAAATCCAAATTAACCTACATTTAAGTGTGGGATTTCGTATTAATGTAGCGTAGCTAATAGTCGGGCGATTCAACTACGTTTTTCTGAAAAATCAATCGAGCTGTCAGTGCGAGATAGCTTTTTTCAAATTTGTCCAATTTAAAATTCTTTATTTTTTTAAACAACTTAGATTTAAAAGTAATCTAAGTAAAACAAAAAAATCCACGATAGAAGTTGTATAGTTTTTTCTGTAATATCGATGTTCTGTATAGATCTGTATGTAATAACATTTAGGTGTGGGATTTTGAATTCGTAAAAGCAAGGGCAATATAGTCGGGCATTTAGTTTAGTATGGTACGATATCAGTTTTAGTAAAGTTGGTTCGTTCGTTGTATTTATCAAAAGTTTATCTATAAAGTTAACTTTTATCCAACAGTTGTTAAACGCAGTTGGTTATACATTTTTTATTTAGTTTGTTAAAGACTTTTTCAAATTAAATATGTTTTATGTGAATCGATCGTTGAAGTGGATTGTCTAATGAGAAAACCGTTGTTAATTGTTAGAAAACAATAGATTATAATATGACAATATATGGTTCGCACTTAATTTTCAAAAATCCTTTTTTATGGGTACGAGGTTTGCAAAACAGTTTTCCAAACAAAGAGAAATATTTCGAGCCGTAGTGATTATACTTTACTGCCAGTACATTTTGGAAGAACAGATTAGTTAAAACAGATTACTTAAATAAATTTGTTCACTACAATGTTATAAACAAGTTGCATGAAGCCGCACGTATTGTTGGAAATACTCGTGTGAAAATCAAGAAAGCCTTTCTGAAAAACCCTAAAAAATTATCTAATTAACAACTAAGTGAGAAAATGCTTATTTCTGTTAGTCCAAAAAGTATGTCTATATAGTTTGGAATGAATGATCCCCCGATGAGGTGAGGAACAAAATAATGGGGTTAAAGACAATTATGCTTAATATAAACAGATTAAGAAATATAAGGACGGTTTACAAATCTTGTTAAAGAAAGTGTGTTGATGCCGATTTTACCACAATTTAGATTGCCTGATCGGAGCACAGCCTATATGATATGTAAGTGTTGATTGGTGATTTTAATACTAGAGCTCTTGAAATTTTAAACAGTGAGAGCGAATTATACAAAATGTAAGAGCTTATCGTTCCGCAACTAAACACGTAGGCAGCAACCATACCTTAGTTGTATTAAAAGTTTTCAACTGTGAAGGCTTAATAAATGAAGATCCAAAGCAACGTCATTAGTATTCTATTTGCAGCGGCATTGGAGAAACCAGTTACTAGTTTAAATTTGCCAGATTCTAGGTTTAGACCTAACAACGTTTGGTTTGACATACTTATTAACGAAACACCGACAAATTTGTAGTGGTCGCCTACGGTGAATAACCGCTTGTAAGTGCGAAAAATATGTATTGGGTAAAGTGTCAATTGGAAAGCACAAAAAATGACAAAAGCAAAACATAACCACATTTGTAGGTTGGGTGAAGTTTGAATTATCTGCTTTTGAATATCAAAATTAAAGAGAATAAGTTGCTAAATTTCAAGATTCTTCTTAACTGAAAAATCCAAAGAACCTTGAAACAGAAATTACGTTGAGCATAGGAGTAACCCTGTTTCATGTTAGGGTGCTACTTCCGAATCAACCTAATAATTATGGTTATGTAGTAGAAATTCAGCAATCCGCTTTGTCGTTAACCAAAATCAATAATTTTCATCAGCTGAGATATTGTTTAACGAGTTGTAAGTCTGATGATCTAACATAATTACCGTACTCGATGAACAAAAAATGTATCTGTTTGGGGGTAATAAATGTGTTTGTGTCTTCACACAGTTGCACTAGATTATTTCCATCGAAGCCAAACTGATGTTTTGTGGTCGGTTCTTCAAGATATTGTTTGGTAGCGTTGTCAAATATAAATATGTTTAATTGTCGTAAGGAAGAAGCAGAGAAAGGCAGTAGATTTATGTTCTTAATGTAATGATCTTTTAAGTGGCTTTTTATTAGGCTGTTTGAGTGTTTCATGTAAAACATTATTTCCATGATCGATTTTTTATAGCTGGACTCTGCAGACAACACCTTGTGAAAAATTGGAGATGTAGATGGAAAATCCTTACAGTTTCCATATGAGAACTTTGAGGGATCACCTGTAATCCAACGGGAAGATAACATTCTCTCATACTGAGTTGACATATTAAAAGGAATATTTAAAACCCATTTGATGTTGTTAAATGGAGAGTTTGTAACGTAATCCAACACTGACAAAACCTTGTTGACATGGTGGCTAACATCCCGATGGTGGAATCGGCAAATACGTATTGTAAATTGTATTATTTCAATAATTATATCCGAGTTTAAACTTTTGACAGGGTAACAAAATCGTATTTGTGTATATGCCACCCTAAACTCTAAATCGATTTATTTGGCGAGTAATCGTGACTGGATAATCGCGATAAATTTTGTGTCTGTCCACGATATCAGGCTTGGTCCGTTCCAGGAGTTTCAACAAGCATAAAGCTAAATTGACCGTGGATATTTTGGATTAAATATTGTTTGGATTTCATGTCTTTCAAATCAGCATTTATACAGATGATCTCTATGTGACTTGATTAACTATAGCAATGGAGAAGAGAAAATATTTGAACCACTAGTTGAGATCCTCAGCCTTTGTCGGCCAAATGAAAGAAACTACGATAAAAATAACAAAAGCCTAGTTTGAAAGACTGCGAGATTATTATTATTTCACTACGCAATGTTAAAAAATTTGGCCAGTTTGGAGTTGTGTGTCATAGTTAGTGGAATGGAAAGTTGTTCATTGTGCAACTATCGGTGATTTTTTTTTTTTTTTTATTTTATTTTTTAAAAGGAAGTATTAACTGTCCAGTGGATTTCATGTTCTTTGAAGATCAATTAATACCCCCCTTTAATAGCCCCCAACCTGTAAACTGACATGGACGGTGGGTCGGCGCTGAATTCTGCACTCCAACAGAGGGTCTTAGTTGTGTTTATTAACATTACCGATCGTAATCGATGACGAAAATTCGCTTTGCATCCAGCCTCTGATGGGATTCGAACCCAGTACCTCCCGGTCCAAGTGCCGAAGCTTTAACCACTGCACCACTTGTCCGGTGATTACTTCGTGTCCGAGAAAGAAATGAGGCTTAATTCAGGCATCTGATCTCAAATGGAGGTAGTCGAGTCACATTCTTTATGTATAAAGATATAATGTTGTATAGAACCTCCTCCCTTTTCAATATTCCTAATCGGTTTTCTTACTAAAGTTTTTGAAAACTTACGAGTCTCTTGATACACTAATAGAATATGTTTACTTTTGGTTTTTATCAATTGTAATGGTGTATTGTGATTGTTCCGTATGTTGGTCTGTTTCAGCACTCTCGAATTAATTACACAACCGTAGGAAATTCTTCCATTTGCGTCAATCTGTATGACAACGACTATGATAATCGACACCTACTTATACACAATCAACTTCCCAACCACCCCATACATTTTTCTTTCCTTTAACGCTGGATCGCGGATAAATTTGAATTTTTGACTTATAGATGGCTAATGTGTAAGAATCACAACAATCAGTTTCGAACAGACGAGACTAATGTTTTGAAAAAATCAGTCTTCTCATCAGGTCGCGACGACTGATGTTGTTTTATTACATTGAAATATTGTCTATATATATAGAGCAATACCATGTAGTTGTACTACTAGCGAATTACTCTGTAGCGTACGAAATTTTGATTCTAAATAGTAAGTAGTTCTAAATATTCTAAATTCTATAAGTCAAAAATTCAAACTAATAGAATAGTAAGGGTTCAAAACAGCTACTGCATAATTCCCTGGGATATAATTTACTTGAAAAAATTTTCCGGTGTGCCTGTTGAATTTCGTATTTGCAATGAACGGGACCCCGATGCTTGACGATTAATAAACCAAAGAAGGAGAATGACTTCTGGGGTGACATGTTATAAATTCATAATTTCCATTGAAGTTTATGTCTCTTTTTCCTAAAATGAAAATGACGATTGTTTCGTTTAAGAATTATTTCTTTTCAAAGTAGGTTATTAATGTCATCGACGAGTTTCCATCATGTTTGTTCCATTGAAGTCACCAATTCCACTTTTATCACTATATTGATGGTGTTAAATTTTATAAAGATTTAGAAAGTGTAGAGGTACGGCAATAAGTACATCACCACCTGATTATTTCTTGGTATGATGCTAGAAAGCGATCAGATCTATATTCGACATACTATTGGTTCAAAATTTCCTTACTGTCGATATCCGGAATGAAGTTGATTTCACCAATGACATAGATCATGTTATTTAATAGAAACTTTGAAAACGAACCCATTCAGCTCGTTCTTATACAGGGTTATCCAATTCAAGCTTGATAAAGTAAACTTAAAAAAAACACACAAAATATTCGGAATGTATTGTAATTTTTATTTCATTTTACAGATTGATCCTTGCCATTTTTAGTTAAACAAGATATCATTCAAATGTCCTCCTCGGGACTTCTTACAGGCCTTGATTCTTTTGAGGTAATTTTCAATGACTTTTCGGCACATTTCGGGCGGTATCTCGGCCATTACCTTACGAATATTAGTTTTCAATTCGTCAAGAGTTTGAGGATTGTTTGCGTAAACACGATCTTTCGCGTAGCCCCACAAAAAGAAATCCAAAGGCGTTAAATCACAGGATCTTGGAGGCCAATTGACATCAGCCAATCGCGAAATCAAACGTCCAGGAAATTTCTCTTGCAAAAGATCTCGATTTGCTCGTGTTACGTGACTGGTTGCTCCATCCTGCTGGAACCACATATCGTCAAGATCATAATCTTCGATTTTCGTAAAAAAATAATCGGTTAACATGCGGCCATAGCGCTCAGAATTGACGGTAACGGTTCGTCCATGGTTGTTCTCAAAAAAATACGGCCCAATCACACCACCAGACCACAATGCGCACCAAACAGTGACTTTTTCCGGGTGTAATGGCTTCTCTACAATCAATTGTGGATTTTCTGAGCCCCAAATTCTACAGTTTTGCTTATTAACGTATCCACCAAGCGAAAAATGAGCTTCATCACTGAAGAAAATTTTGTTCGAAAAATCAGCATCAGCAGATTTAATAATTTTAACGCGTTGGTCGATTGTTAAATGCTCCATATTCTTAAATGGCAGAATGTCAACTAAATAAATGACAGCGTACTTGACGTTTATCTTTGACAGATGTCGGTATACAGATTTCTACTTTATCAACCTCGAATTGGATAACCCTGTAGTATATTGAACACTTTCTGTTTAATGCTTTAATGTTGGACGTTCCACACTATGTGAATAATATTTAAATGAAAGCGTGTGCCTCGATATTGCAGTGATAGCATGTAGTGTGCTATCAAATAACTATAATGCATAACTTTTAGTTCTCTTAAAAATTGAATTTGGAGATGTAAATCCTAGCACGTTATGGATTGTTAGGATTTTACTACTGGTAGGAATGATGAGCTGGTGTATATACATATATAATTCTGAATCCGCCTTTGTGAATGTTAAATAATAGATGTCGTCTAAGATAGGTAACATTTACAAATCGGGTGGTATAGTGACGGTTTTCCTCCCATTGCGCCGGCATGGCATCTATATGTTATGTTTTGATGCTCCGAGCCTATTATAAATCGAGATATTCGATGTTAACCTAATATTTAGAATATTAATTGTGCTTTCCGTCAAGATTGCTGGACGCTCAGCAATCAATAAATAATTCTAAAGAAATCAGAAAGTGTTAAATATTTTAATTTTGGGATATTTTGCGAAGCGGTATTTGAGATAAACGAAAATTATATACGCGCAATTTTTATTTATGAAGTAGTGTCGGATTACGTTTCAATATTATTAAACTTTAAGAAAAAATATGAAAGGAACTCAACTCTCAATAATCAAATCATACTACTAACTACCTATATACTACCATACTAAACCATACTATCAAGGAGTTGCATTCTACCTGCAAGATTTGAAAGAAATCATTTCGTTCACTTATGGCGTTGGAAAATTAGCTTTACTGTTAGAAAAACAGAAAACAAAACTTACAACGAAGGCGACCTAGCAATAAATGTAAACATCACGATTAAACTTAAACAAATTAAAATCTTAATAATAATTTTGTTTCAGATTAAATGGGTTTTGAATATCGGCCGAGATAATTGTAATTTAAAATACATTTGACACCAAAAATGTTGATCGTAAATTTTTTTATAGTTGGATCGTGATATTTTTTGAAATTATATTAATTAAACAAACAATACTTACATTGTTTGTACAAGCATATAAAAATAAACTATAAAAAAAAATATTTTAATTCTATTAAAAAAGAAATGTCAAACTATATTTGTATTATTATTCTGTTGCTATGCTTTTGTTAAAAGTAATTATTATTTTTGGACTGGACCAACAGTTCTGTATTCATAAAAATAATTTTTATTATTCTCAAATAATTTATGATGATAAAAAGGATTTCGATTTACAGCGGGAATAAATTTTATTCAAAGCAGCCGTCGAATTCTAAATTTAATCTCGCTATTGTGCTCATTAGCTTATTCAAAAATAAAACAGTTAATCGGTTACGAGAAAGGGTTCAATTTGAAATAATAAATGTTATAAATTATGTGTAAAATAAGATAAAGAGTTGATTTATATAAAAGTCGGTTAGAAATAATGTTGAACAAACATTTAATATTAGCTAAATCGATGTCTGGAAGTATATTGAAGCTCACTTTTAGCTCCTTTTATGCCATTTGAAGAAAACTGCTGCTGAATCATATCGATTACTTCGAGAAGCCTATGGTGAGCATGCTCCATCGCAAGATATATGTGAACGATGGTTTCGGTGTTTGGAACATGGTAACTTCGATATTGCAGCCAAGGAAAGTGGAAACCTCCAAAGAAAAATAAGAAGATGTGGAATTGCAAGCAATGTTGGACGAATATGATTCGCAAACACAAAAACAACTCGCCAAGCAATTGGGCGCTAGTCAAGAAGCTGTTTCCAATCGCCTGCGATAGATGGGAAAGATTCAGAAGGGCGGTACATGTGTACCACATGAGTTGAACGACAGGCAAATGGAAAAGCACAAAAACACATGTGACGTTTTGCCAGCTCGGTACAAAAGGAAGTCGTTTTTGCGTCGTACAGTTAAAGGGGATGAAAAGTGGATTCAAAACACAAAGCATCTTTTAAATAGAGCAATCTTTTGAATAAAGCAATTCATTCTTTCGAATTTATTTCATTTTTTTTCGTTAAAGAAAAAAAATCCGCATTTCATACAATACTTATACACCTGATAAAAAGCATCATATGAAAATTAGACGACGAAATTAATTGCCCATTAATAATTAGCTATTTACAATCCATGAGTTATTCCTCTTACTGTTACAGTGAACACAGTAAAGCTGATCTGACAACATGGTGGCTTTGGCGACGGATGCTGATTGCGCTTATTGACGCTAAGGTTAAATTAGATATATGTAAGTGAAGTAATAATTAGTTTATATACTTATGAAACCACAAATGATTATTTTCACTCTTAAATATTATAACACAATCATGTGTTTCACTGCACAACTAATTCCAACAATCTTCGCTATTTAATGGAGGAAAGAGTGAGTCAACTCTTTGGGTTTGTACCTTGGCAAACTTCGCTTCGATTTTAATTTTTTAGGTTGATGACTGAAGTGTTAACAAGAAGATATTTTATGAAGGTATGTTTTTCTAAATAATGTCTATTATTCCCGCAAAGCAAATCTTTGTCTGACCACTGAATTTTCTCATAATATATTCACGTCTCATTCCTACACTGAATAGGAATTCAAGAGTAACAGTCACCAAAGATTATATATGTATTTATTTGTATGGACGTAAAATACTTAAAAATCTGTTAGGACCTCCGAATGATTTTCAACAATAGTTATTCCACATAACATGATTTCTCATTTATGCATATCAACAATTTCAAGATATCTTAGTTTTTCTTGCACAAACGAGTATGTGAATGTATTGGTTTGGTTTGACCTTATTTTTCACACATTTTTGACAGCATGTTGAATTTTGAATAATTTAGACATTATTTAGCATAGTTACTCCGTCGTATATAGGGTAAACGATGGTTACACAATAAAAGGGATTTCAATAAGCGGCCCTCCTTCTTTTAAGTCGTATAATACACATTCAATCATTCTGTTGCTAAACAAAGACCAGTTGGATATGTAATTGTAAAATTTAAATTTAATTACAGATTTCATTTACTTTCGTACGTGTATATCTAGAGTACTTTCGTCAAGTACACTAAAAAGTTTGAAAGCAAATTATTTTTTTGAAAATAATAGTGTGTCCATTATTTTTTAAGTGTACTTTGCAATTTATTTAATCATAACTAAATAATGTTTAAGGGTACACACGTAAATTATTGTTATTTTCCAATCGCAATGATCTAATTTTTTGGTTAGGAGGTTAGGGAATTTTGTTTGTTAAAATATCTGCTACATCTTAATTCATATTCGTATTATTTTTATTTTGTTCATTTTTTATGTTATGAATTTATGATTTTTAAATTAGATTTAATAATAATGAATGAAAGCATGAACACACTATATCTCATAGATGGAATCTTTTTAAATTTTATTCATTCATTATTACTTAACGATAATTATCGGGTTAACAATTTTTTTTAAAATTTCGTCGGTTTCAAGCTTAAAGAAGACGATTACACTATACCTATAATGAGTATAGTGTGCGTCCACTTCACTTGAAATTTTTATAACGTTCTGTATGAATGCAAAAACAGGCCAAAAAATGTCAAATCACTGCCCCTTACAAAAAGAGCACATCAACTCACCGTGACACGTAAAACTACAGCATGCAAAGTTAAAATAGTTGTTGATTGTTGTAGTATTTGGTAGGTGAGGTTAAGACATCTACGTATTTTTAAAGAGCCAAGTGATTTGTGAAATTGTGACTCCGCACATCGCATTCATGTGTTAATATTTAAATTATCTAATTTATGGCATTACTTAACACTTTATTGTCCCCTATTTTTATCTTTTGATGGTTCATAGACATTATTAAACATTGAAATCAGATAAGGAATTCGTGACTCTTGATTGTGAAATTATAATAAATTTATCGTTTCATATATAGTAAAGAAGTTTTACAAATTAAATTGCACATAAAATGATCGCTGCTTTAATTAGTAGCAGACTTCTAAATTGATCGAACAATAAATTTAGCGAACAATACACACATGAAGTCAGCATACAGGTGTTTATGTCATATACATATTTTTAAATTATTAATTTTAATGCCATTAAAATCTAATTAAATAATTTATGAGTTAACCGTAGTATTCGAACAACCTTCCTTATTATGAGTTCTAAACTAAGAATAAACTCATATGGATTAATTACCCAATTATAATAAGTAATTTAATAAAAAACTAATTATTTTGCATATAGATTTATCTTTGTTGTTATTATTAAAATATCAAAATACATTTTGTATTTATTTTCAGTGCTCTAATTACATTCTAGAAAGATTTATTGGGTTAAGAATTAAATTACTTAACGGCACATGTACGAGTATGCGTAAGACTTTTATACAAATTATCTGAAGAAAGAAATATTATTCATTATGTAGTGTTATTTATGTACATATATTATTATTCTTGTAAACTACTTTGAGGATTGTACACATAATTTCAAATATAATAATAAGTAATATCAGTCACATGGAGCAAACGGATCACAAATTGTTGAACTGGCTTCTGGTGTTAAAATAAATTAGTTTGAATATGCAATTTTCGTGTTCAAATCGACAACGATAAAACTGTCAACCGACTGTTGATATTTGTATGCATGTCCGGGACAAATTTATTTACGAAAAATTATGCAAACTTGTCTTTTATATAGTGCTTTAAACCTGCACCGACCAAATTAGCCCGCCTCAATGAAACCTATACTATAATTTGTTACACATTTATTACAACAAATCCCGATATTATTACAGTTACCTTTTTCGAGGAACGAGTGGTCGGTTTAGCTTATAATTAAACCTACACCGCCAAAATTGTAACTTTCAATGTACCTGTGATATCTGGATGGTTCTTGGACCAGCATTTATAACAAATTAATTACATTGATTAAATAGTTCAAAATCAACACTATATCTTGACTAAGGCTAAATTTCACCCCAAACGATTATTTATGACAAAAACATCGATCTTACCAATATTAATAAATTATTACACTAGACCGCCACCAGATATTGAGTCAAATGCTACTCCTTGGACCTTGTTGAGGGCAGATCAACTTTTCCCAGGTGTGTAATAAATTATCTTTGTATCAGGTTACACGGAATTGGCTCCAAACACACAACAATTAAGAGGGTAGGGGTATACCGGGCAATTTTATTGGTGAATGAAGGAAACAACATTCTTACCACCAAATTCTATACCGCCTTGACGTCTACACTGAAATAATTAGATGAACATATATAGTCGCGATCACAATGGTTAAGACGTAAAATTGTTAACCGTTTCTTAGGTAGGACTTTAACCAACATATTTTATAACCCAAATTTATTATAAAATTAATTATATTAGGTACTCCTTGGGTGAGTCACACGGCAAACAAAAAAAATGGTCCAAACAGGAAAATTTGCAATCGAAGTGGATAAAATAGAAGCAATTCTAACAGCACTGATAAATACTTTATGGCCAGATGGAAAACAACAGGGGACAATTCCACCGCGTCAAGATAATTCAAAATTACGAACTCGGATGACATCTAAAATCTCTTTGTTTGCCTTCGAATTAACTTTTATTTAAAACATATTTTTGGTTCGGAAATAACTCGTTCGGCGGACATACTTAATTTTTTCCAAATGTTACAAAATAAGAAAATAAATTTACGTCTAATATTAATAATACTTGATCATTTGTTAAAATATGTTTTATTATTTATAAAATAAATTAAAATTTAAGTTTAAAAAATAAACATCATTTGCCATCAGCAGGCTACAAATTAAATTCTAAAACATTTTATTAAACATAGAATTTTTATATTTTTATTTTACTTTACAACATAAGTTTCCTATTGGGAGGCGAAGTCTGAGATTCATACCTCCTCGCGGTGCTCTCTGAGTAACTCTAAATGAATCAGACGGTGTAGTGGAGACGAACAGACTAAATCCTGTTTATAGTCATGGACACTACATGTTAGGGCGAGTTATTGGCACTTCAAAACCAATACCAAATCAGCGTCTGTTCTCCAGGTTAGGTGTGGCTGAAGCTGGCGTCTGTCTTGTATCAAGCGGCTCGCTATATAAATGTGTTCAAGGTAGGACTGGATGCCTTAAGATTCTCATCATTACGTGACCCACACACGTAACAAGCGGGTTGAGCGGCAGGCCAACAACCTTCCCTCATAAAAACATTTAAGTAATGAACCCTAATCAAAGGCCTCGGATTACCATATCAATTCATGACAAACTCGACCTCGTAAATTGTACACGGACAACGCATTAAAAATGGGAACATGGAACGTGCTTAGCCTCTTAAGATCTGGAGATCTCCAGAACCTTTCGAGCCAAGCAAAAAGTTACACATTAGACGTACTTGCACTACAAGAGCTAAGATGGTCTGGGAGTGGAATCCATGATACCAACACTGGTTACACTCTTCATTACAGCGGCCATCAGAACGAAGGAGAATTTGGAGTTGGCTTCCTCATCCATCAGCGTGTGAAGCACCATATCATCGATTTCTGCCCTATCAAAATGTGGATATGCACGGTCAGACTTCTCACTAATAAATTTAACATCACGATCGTTAATGTGCATGCACCCACCGAAGATAAATCTGATGACATCAAAGATCTATTCTTTGTCGAGCTGGAGGAAGTCATCAATAACAAACCGCACCACGACATTAAAATCATCGTGGGCGACTTTAATGCAAAAATCGGTAGAAGTGCAGAAAATACATCGCACATCGGTCCTGCATTTAACTAGTAACAACAACGGCGAACGCGTCACTGACCTGGCAATAATCTACAACTTAGTTGTATCAAGTAGGTTTTTTCCACATAAGAGAATTCACAAAGTAACGTGGAGATCGAATGATGGAAGAACGGAAAACCAAACCGATCACGTCATGGTGTCCAAGAGACACTCCACCAGCATATCAGACGTTAGATCTTACAGAGATGCAGATATGGACTGCGAGCCTGATGCTTGTCATATTTAAATATAAGTGCAAACTGTCATCTACGTTCAATAGACAAACACAAAAAACCATTCGATGGAATGCCGATGTTCTAAAAGACCAAGCGTCACTGCAGTTACCAATCAGCTGTCACTAACTATTTAGAGAGGCCCAGCGACAACGAAGAAGCTCCTCCTAACATCTAGGAGCAGTGGCACGCTAAACAGTCAGCCATAACCACCGCGGTGCAGAACACTATCGGTAGAAGACCGCCGAGATCCCACAATGATTGGTTTGATGATCAATGCCGCCTGGTCGTTATATAAAGTTTAAACTAAATCTGATTCGATTTTTTCTACATTCTTAAATAAGAGCCTCAATCGATCTATTTGCAAGCACTTCAAAATAGTTTTGAAACTAACGGGTTTTACGGTAGTTAGAACAACTTGTCCGGTAGCTATTGTCACATCCACATGTCCGCAACATCGATTTTGATCAATCTCATTAGATGCTTGCTTCATATAACCACAAAACATCAACATTTTAAAACAAATAATTTGATGAGTCTGGCTTTTTGATTTCTCACATATCCCAAATAAATTGATAAAATGACCTTTCTGGTATAGGTTGATCGAAGACTACTATTAGCATTTGTGATGGCTGGCATGTCAATTAATTTAGAATATTTGTTTGATGCATAGTCCTAGTGAAAATTTACTATAATACCAGACTTGTTGTGTGCAAAAACCACTCGTACCCTCCAGTAACTAATCAGCTAGATAATTTGAATATTAAACTTTATAAGCTGATGAAGAGGATGAAGTGCAGCAGAGGGATTATCGCAGGACTCACATCCTATGCCGACTCTGTATGCAACTGCAGCATGTGTTCACACAACCTCCTTGTGGCGGCTATGGTAGCTATCCCGTAATTGGGGTAGGTCAAGCGTGTGAGGGCTGTGATTCTTCTATAGGGGGTAAAAATGATTGTTACGAAACCTCAACAAGAGCCTTAACTAATTTACTCGGAGTTTTACCTCAGATTTCAAGGAGATCGGACCCGAAATAAAGACAAAGATTTAATATTTGGAACATGAAATGCATTCAGTTTAAACCACCCGGAGAGCCTCCACTTACTCTTCGGGCAGGCATCTCTGTAAAATCTTGAGATAATTGCAGAACCAGAAACTAGTAAACTAATCTAATGGGCAACAACATGGTCGATCACAGTCGCCACTGATTTACTTTCTGTCAAAGCAAAAACTTCGATAGGCACGAGTTTGGGGTTGAGTTTCTGATCCGTAATTATTTAAGGCAATTCGTAACGGATTTTAGATTCATGAACAACTAGTACTGCGTACTCAGATTATAAACGCGTCACTTCAATATCTTATTTTTTAACGTACTTGCCCCATCGGAAATGGGGCCCCCACGTGAAATCAGAACTTTCAGGACACTTTCTACAACCACCTTGAAAGTTTTTAAAACAAAATTCCCCAACACGATGTTAAGATTGCTTTGGATGACTTCAACCATTGAAGTCATCCAATACAAGCTTTACATCGTGCTAACATCAAAATTATTAAAATTTCATTTTTGAAGTACAAAAACCAACAACTATAAAATGTATAAAGTTAGTCCCACTTATACAAATTATTCCAAATAATGATTTTTCCCAGTTTCATTTGAGGCGTACAAGAGATTTTTCTACAGTAAATTATTGATTGATAAATAATGTCATGGTTAATATCTTTTGTGGGATTTTGAGAGACACGGTTAATTGTTAAACACAAGAAGTTCGTGATAAACAATCTGCCGTACTAGATAAATATGGTCACTCTCTTGAAGTTTCAGAAATAAAATCCAGTTATTTCCAAATGATAATAATTAATTATCCCTAATTAACATTCAAATATCGTCAAATTCTTAATGCCAAATTTGTTTTTAAAATGCTCTTCAAACATGTTTTGCTTCGAACTAATTCATTTAATATGTGCACTTCATACGTAAGAATCGTGTGAATTATTATTAAATTTTGCCGTATGGCATGCAAGCAATTGGAAATTTTTTATCCTGAGAAATTTTTGCAGTCGTTACTTTAACAAAAACTTGCCTCGTAGGCAAGTAATAACTGTAGCATAAAACGGATCATAACTGATTTGTTTTGAGCCGAATCGAGTTAAAATTTAAACCCTGAATTTTTAAAAACAACTAAGTATGTACCAAAAAATAAAATTAATTTATGTAGATAAATAAAAAAAACTTAAGAAAATCTAATAAAATCTCATTGTGAATTCTTTCGCATTTAAATTATACAGTTTGAATTGTTCATTTTAATGGAAAACAGATGTTTGTTAGACTAAAATTAAAAGAAAAATACGAAAACCACGATCGAAAAATCTGAATTATTATTTTGTCAGTTAGATAGTGTTCAACGTAATAGAGTACGAAGTTTTTTATTAAAACTGCGCGCTGCTTTTACGAAATACCTGGTCTAAAGTGAGATACTGTAACGATAAGATTGAAATTATTACAAGATTTCGATTTTCGGGTAGAGCTTAGAGATAGAGATCATATTACAAAATATTAAACAAAACATAATTTATTTGAGAAAATTATTATTTTAAATGGGGGGCAATCAAAAATTGCAGCAAATTACGATTGTAATAATAAAGCAAGCTTCCAATTCATAAGTTGTAAATTTGGAATTTATAGATAGAGAATTAAGGGAAATGAAAAACTACTTTGATAATGATGTACAAATTGCACAAACAAAAAAAAATATTTAAATAAATCCTTTACCGATATCTTCCGTGAAGCACTCCAAGAACGACAAGGCAGCTGTAACTCAAACGGTTATTAGATGGCAATTTTCATCACACTCATGCTTGTAAAATTATGAGTAATCAAGAGAAGGAAATTATTTAATTACACAAGGTAGGATTCAGATTGAACCCACTACTTTAGTTAAATTATATGTCGCAGGTTTACCAAATTTATTGAAATCACGTAATTATTGCAAACTCTCGAATTTAAGATTAAACTTAATTGACAAAGCCATCTCGCTCATAAATTTTGAACAAGATAAACTATTTGGAAAATAATTAAATTTATTTGATTCAATTTGAAAGGAAGAATCGAAAGTATCACTATTTGCTGCCACTGCTTTCGAGAAGAAATTGAAAGTCACGAGAGATATTTACTGGGAATTTTCCAACTATATCATCTATTTGCTAAGGACAAACGGCCTTTCATTTCAACAAGAATGTAGATTTTCCCATTCAACGTAGCACAAGCAGCATTAATTTAATCTTAAAAGTGCACACCAATATACTCTCTCAGAAAGAAGTCGATTTTAGAACAGCACCAATATAACATGCAATCTCAAAAAATTGTTAAATGTAAAAACATAATTCGTTCCGATGGTAATGTGACCTAATTTAAAATGCAAAGTCCCTGAGGCAATGATCCATCTATTGATAACCGTATAGCCCAACCTCAATTTGTTTTCGTTTATATTAACGACATTCTTGTCATGAGAAACGAAAAGCAATAACAAATACATTAAAAAGCTTTTCCAAAGATTGTCGGAGTTTAGGTATTCTGCAATCCGAAGGCTAATTAATGTGATTAGGGAATTGACAGCACCAAATACAGCAGTTTCTCTGTATGGTAAACTACTATCATCGATTTAACCCAAAACTCGCAGAGATACTTTCGCCGGCAGTACTTCTTAAGAAAACGAAAAACTCCCAACAATTTGTCTTGTCCTGAAGACTACTAAGACGGATTCCTTCAGCTAAAGCAAAATTTGTAAAGCATATAAAATAAACTAAAGATAAGGAATATCCCTTTTCCGGCCAGAAATCTTTTTTTTTTTTCAATATAACTCCACCACACACAAATGTGTATGAACAAATTATAGATTGTAATGTCTTCCGGATTTTAACAGATCTTAGTTAAATCGGATTTCTTTATGAAAAAAGCATTATAATTTGATAACATATGTATAAATTGTATAACATATTAATTATTTGTTTTTGATAACATCTAAATTATTTTATT
The DNA here is from genome assembly GCA_947310385.1 of Nephrotoma appendiculata. NCBI lineage: Eukaryota > Metazoa > Arthropoda > Insecta > Diptera > Tipulidae > Nephrotoma > Nephrotoma appendiculata. Next base: position 374,757,383 of record OX371224.1, on the reverse strand, counting down.
ATTATTATAGTTATAGTTTAGATTTAGGACGAAAACGAGTCAACAAATGTGTTTATTGGTCCAAAATACATACAACAATAAATTTTTGATATAATTCTATTTCGTACACGAATTTCACTCACACAATTGTGATGGCAGGTTGGAAAACGAATATGGGAACCAGTAGCATTATTCTCGAAAAAGCACTTCCAAAGAAGTGTCAAAAGTACTTCCACTACTTTGTCGAAGGTTAAGATTTTACTATCTTCATCAACTAGAAACCGCTTACTAAAGCATTTTTTTCGTGCCATTAGGATTTTGTGTGTCAACAACAGATTTACAGCGTATAAACTGTCAAGGACATTGTGGTTACCGATACACTCTCGCGGACATCCAATCAAGACTCGCTTCGATATTACAACCATCGCAAACATTCAAGTATACGATCTAGAGCTCAGATACTACTCTCTGGTTCTACAAATCTACGGCTCTTGTGAACATTAGAAAAGTTTCATTAGGCATTAGAAAAGAAGTCAAGGCGTCGAACTATATCTTCGACGCTCTGTATAATATTTCACACCTTAGTGTACGAGCTACTCGACACTCATTAGTTTAAGATACTATTGGCCAAGACATTACCTAGTGCGCGAAATCTTGTTTATCTTAACAAAAATGCAAAATGCACTGCCACACGAAATCATCTCATGGGAATTTCCAAATTACATCAGGTAGATTTGAGCATATACATCATGATTACATATATCTCTTAACCTGCGTTGATCGCTTCTCACGTTGATCCAAAGCCTACTGCATCTTTCCGCGACAACAAAGGCAAATGTAATTGTCGAAAACTACATTTTCAACATAACGGCCGATCAAGGCACACAGTTCGAATTCAACCCTTACACTGAGGTAATGAAAATCTACATGCTCATATCGAATTCGAGCTACAGTCTATTATCCGCAAGCAAATGGCATAAATGGCAACCAAGGTCAGAATTGAAAGCTTATAGTAATCTAGCTTTTATTCAACAAAACGGAAATATATTTAAATATTTTTAATGTCAAACCAATTTCAATGTGAGTTCTAGTGAAAACCACAGACCGTAGGAGTAAGCGGAGCTTTTATTTATAAATAAAGCGGCAGACAAATTTAACCAATGCTATTAAAGAAAATATACTGGATACGATAAACCAAAGTATAAAGATACTAAATGTACGCCTAGCAAAGAACGAGATCTAGAACGATTAGCATCCCATTTTATTATTGTTGGTAATTTTTATGGCGAATTTTGATTGGCGATCTAGATTCACAACCAACAACCGGGAAACAATTTTTTGAATCTGCTTATGAAAACCACTGCGAATTCTATTCCAGGTACACTGGACGTACATACAACTACGAATTCTGATGTACCTGACGTACATAATGTATTAAGTCTTTAGACCACTTATTTGTATCGAGACTCCGAGGGCAATGAAAAAAGAGAATTTGTATAAATGAGGAAATAGAAAAAACAACACGGGCCTATTTAAGAAATTAATACAATAACAGTGCATCTTAAAGATGAATTAAATCGATTTAATCATCCTCAAGAAACAAAAATAACTTTTTGAGGTTAGGGAGTAGTTGAAAAGAAAGATTGAAAAACTGGTTTGAATGCAAGCATTCATAAACATAAAAACCCTCAATTGCTGTGCAATAGGTTAAAACTACTAAGAAAAAAGTGAACCCATCAAACAACCAACTCCTATGTCGCTCTGAACTAAGGAGTGACGATTATTTACTCTGGAAAGTAATAACGAGAGTAAACACAACCAAAATGAATATGTTCCGGCTATCAAGCGCCATGTTGGATCTGGGGCTAAAAGTGAAAAAAAAAAGAAAGTTTCAAAACTAAATAATTAATAATGTTATAATTTATATGTTATCAAATTATAATGTTTTTTTCAAAAATAATTCCGATTTAACTAAGATCCGTTAAAATTCGGAAGACATTACAACTTGTCATTTTCTACTCACACATTTGGACTAAAATAGAAGCAAAACCTAAATTGTCTCTGGTAGAAAAAGGGATACACATATGATATGATAAACGCTTCAATAAATTTAGATTCAGTTTTGTTTAACTCGGTTTCATTTTGCTACTTGAGATAAACTAAGTAGTAAGGTTTGAACTAAATATAAATATTTAAGTCCTTAAATTGTGTAATGTACAAGTTTCAAAATTTAAAAATTCCGCGAATTTCTTTAAAAGAACAACATGGAATTTTTATGAATTTCTCAAAGAAACTTCATAGTTCTCAAACAAACGTGACTAAATGTCAGAGTTAGGTTATCACTGGAATTCTGTCACAGACATTAGATAACATTTCATTTAGAATAAAAATTTTAACTGTTGCTGGTAAGTAAGAAAATAACAGGTTGCGTTGTGATAATATCGACAAACGATATTCTTTGAAATGTCAAAATCTATCACTAGTGTTAATTAGTGGTCAGTTCGTTAATTGATAGAATATTATCTTAATAATTGTGCAAAATCTTCTATTTAGCATGTAAATAACAAGAGACAAATATTTTCATTTTATTTATAATCATAATTAGTAATTTAAATTATATTTTGAATATTTTAATAATTAAATTTAAAATACAATTAAAGAAAGGTTCAACTCTCTCTATTTCTTAACACATTGACATTTTCGACACAAGAATTTTTAGTACACAATATTAAACAACAGGCCCATCTAATTTGCAAAAATTTTTACCTTAACATATACAAATAGCGCTCTGAGTGTAAAATTTCACAATTTATTTATATTTTGAAGTCGAACAGCTTATTGTCTTTTATTAAAATATTAAAAGTATGTCTTCAAGTTTAAGCCATTAATTCACCATTTAATATTCACAACTTGTCAGTGTGTAACGAGTTTTTTTATTGTGAGATAAATATGTAATCAAAAATATTTTTATATTTATTGTACGTCATTAAGATCGATACTGATTAGAATGACAAAATGTTTAATACGTATATGGGATCGAGTAGCTTGAATTAAATTTGTAAATCGTGAATAAAACAAGTTTAACCTTGAACAAATTTATGATTCAATTAATCTTGTGTTCCACTTTAATTATTAAATAGGTATATGAGTATACATATGTGAGAACGATTATAATAACAGATCGTGACTCATTCGCAGATTTCGATGTACATTGTACATAAGGCGCGATACGCAGCTTTTATGTATTCATTTTACATACATATGTATACATATATATATATATATATATATATATATATATATATATATATATATATATATATATATACATATATACACACACATATATATATATATATATATATATATATATATATATATATATATATATATATATATATATATATATTCTTCCTCATTTTCTTACAAGTTTGTAATTATATTTACGTTTAGTATGTTCACGTGTATTTATTTATTTATAAGAAATACACCGCAGGCACAGAATATAAATAAAAACAAAACAAAGCAGAGACCAAGGAACAGAGCGATGAAGAATTTGAAAATTATTATGTCAGTAAGATCATTTAACAATGGGCTTAAGAACTGGGTCACCTTGAATTATTATGTATGCATATAGTATATATAATATACGGCTGCCGACATTAATTTCGTTACCCATTTTCACTTACCCACACATACTAGTATGTAAACGATTTTACTAAATTATGAATATTTTTGGATTTGAAAAACTAATTTACCATTTTTCTTTTAGCAAACATGTGCGCTCTATCATATTCTTACTTTACGTTCTCATTACTCATAAATTTTAAAAATATTTTCCATTTGGGGCGAAACAAATCTAATTCCAGACTGATTTTCATTGTACATATTTCATTTATGAGTATGTATTTGTAATGTATTACAGTTCTAGTGAAAAATTACATTTCCTAACAGAAAACAAACATCTTTTTCACTCACCATTTAACTTAAATTATTGACTGAGTCTCTTTAAAGGATCAGTTGACATATTTTTCTTCATCGTTTTTCATTCCAAACAAAAAAAAAACAGAAATACTGGAAAATTTGAACATTTTTTCTTTTTCATTTCGCGTTTCTAAGTCTTTTTTAACATCGCGCTAGTAATTTATGTTACAGATGTTATTCAAATTAATTAAAAAATTAATTTTTACAATTTTTTGCGCTTTTCAATTCTTTTTGGTTTTTAATTTCAAGATCAATTGAAAGACGTTGTTTCTATCTTTACGATCTACATTTGTGTTAGTATGAATTTTTATGGTACGAGTACTCATGTGTACACAACTATTTTGTGTGATTCGTATTTTTAAGTGTCGTATTCGCGTCAGGCTAAATGTCGATCATAAATCAGCAAAGGATTCTTTCTCAATCACAATTTTAAACTAAGTATTCAGAAAACCGCCTCTTTAAATTAATCTATAAAGTTGATTCCGCAGCACCAACACTATGTCCAAACGATTTAATGAGTATTTAGCTTCCTTATTTGGAAGCGGATCATTATAAAACTAAACATTGCCAATTAATAACGTAGCCTGTGTTAATTGGGGTTAATAGTATGCTTATGTTATATGTAATTCCATCATTAAATTGATGATGCATAAAAAAATCTTAAAGGTGACTTGTTTTGGGTACTAATACATACTTACATATGTATGTATATGGATTGAATGAACGAACGTAAAGATACTCAATAATTCTAGATTTGCGTCTTCCTACGAAACCGGCAAATTAAACTAATCAGAATTTAAACAAAATTATAGTATGTAAAAAATGTTTAGAACCTATACATTAAGAATTTTGTAAAAAAATTACGATGGTTATAAAAAAACGAGAAAATATCGTCTTTTAATTTAAAGAACAAAACAAATTTGCCCTTGAAATATTTATTTTTAAATTAAAAAATATTGTATTTTGGAGGTTTGACAAAATAATGAATGAACATTATTGTATTATTTTATGTTTAATGGTTTTGTTGTGGTGTATAGATATTATGTATTTCTAGTTGGCAATGAAACTGTGTACAGTTGCTATCTCGCACCCGCATGGTTTATTTTATAGAGCTAATATGTAAGGGAAACCTACAAAATAGCTTTAAGTTTTGTGATCTTAATTAGTCCGGATTAATTTTTTAAGCTCCAAGAAATTATAGATACAACTGAAGACCTACATATGCATATACGGAAGCTGAGCGAAGAAATTTTTTATTAATGTAATGTTCTTTTGACGTGAAAAATCAAAGTATTTTTGATGTACATACTTCAAAAAAATTGACGTTTCATTGTTCTTCTGACCAAAAAAAACAATTTTTGGAAATCGCAATTTTTTCGTAAATTTTACTCTTCCGTACTAATATTGACAAATGAAAAATGATAATTTGGAGTTTATGTTTTTGTTTTCCTTTGTAGAAATAGACGTATGTATGTCAATTTCGGCATCACAGTAATCTGATTGAACAAAATAAAACCAAATTACTACAACAAGGCAAAATACATCAAATTTCTTTGACAGGAACACAAGAAAATTGAAATTTCTTTTAAAATTCAAAAGAACATCACATTAGGCAAGGATATAATATGAAGATACAAATTTTAATTTTGATTAGAAAAATTCGATGACACTTGCAGCCGAAACAACCTACTTGTAAAAGAGCCACACGTACTCCTCGTCTAATGCTAAATATTTGATATATCATATGGTACATTTTACATACAATATTCAAGCGACGAGAGTGGAATTATTAGAAGCGAATTTCTTTTACTCGCTTCCACTGAGAAATAGAATATGGAGTAGATTATGTACGTACTGCGACTTTGACATACGACAAATGACGTCATAATGTTTTTTATCTAAATCATTTTGGGTTGTCGTATTTGTGACTTTGTTATTGGTTTAGTCGTACACATTTATAAATTTTAGATAATCACATTTATTTATTAATCACATTTATTTGGGTCAGTTTACATAATAAGTGACATGATTTGCAGTAGCATGTGACTGCGTTTTCAAGATACATTTTCGTATATCCAGTTTATACTTAAGGAATACATTTTTTAGTCATAAAATTTAAAAAATAATCATTTTTTGCCTGCATTTACCTGTTAATATTTAAGATTTTGCGACAAATCTGTAAATATTGACGTGAAAGGAAAAAAAAACAGGTTTTTGACGGGTGTGTAACGAAGTCCCGGTTTTGTATAAAAAAACCCGATTTTTAGAAAATCCCGGTTTGAATTTTTAAAATATAGCATGAGGGAAAATGGAACTCTTAAATAATTTTTTAAAAAACTTCAAAAATTAGTTTGCGATAAAGTTCTAGAAAATGGCTAATAGGGATAGAATTTGGATGGAGGGCTAAGTGCCCGTGAGAGTTATCGAAGCCGTCAGCCGCTACAATTATTGCATTTCAAAATGTTGCATTAACAAAATATTGCTTTTTTTTATTAATCTTGCAACTACAAAATGTAGCAATTACAAAATGTTGCAAGTACCAAATCTTGCAATTACAAAACTTTATTAATTATTTTGTGCAATTAGAACTAGAAGAAAAGAAAACCGGAATTTTGAAAACCGGGATTTTGAAACCGAAAATTTGAAGTTGAGATTGTGATGAATATGGACGATTTAATCCGACTGGATATTTGAAACTATTTTCGGGGTAGGTTTTGATGGAAACTTTGAATTTAACCTGTGAGTTTATAAATTTTAGTACGGTTTGACTATGATTCCTTAATTTTGAAATGAAAAATAATTTTAATTTGCTCTTAATAAAGTAGTTACTGTTCCTTTGAAAAATTATTCCAGTTCATGAAATATTCCAGTTGTAAACATTGGAAAACCTCATTATTTCTCAAATGACTGATTGGCATAATTTGTTACCATCAAACTATTGGTATTAATGCTCGTTACAATTTTAGAAATAAAGATTATTATTGTTGCTATTAATTATATTTAAAATATTTTTATTTTTTGGTCCCACAGCAATATTTCCATAGTTAATTTACTTTACGTGTAGTGCAGGCTAATAATACTGACGTTATTCGGTCATGATTGCCTTATTGATTTATTGTTATTTTCATTCCACTATTTCAATATTGTTTTCTTTTCTTTTTGTTTTCAATTAAATAAATAACTAATAAATACATTTAAAAAAAAAAATGAGTCTATTTTGCTGTAAAACTTGATGGATTCCCCCTATTGTTAAGGTATTCGTACTTTTCCTACCTCGATTAAACTGCAGTGAACGAAGCATGGATTGAAAGTATTGCACTTGTCGGGCACTGACTAATTCTCGAAAATTTTAAATCGATAATTCTAGAGAGCTTCTCAACATATTCCATTAACTCTCGTTCGCGATATCCGGGCAAACTGAGCTCATATAATGCTTATACTGATTACCCGGTTTAAGCGAATTATGAATTTGTATTCCCCGGATTTAACCCGGACTTAACTAGAGAAAAATATTTGGTATTTCTGGTATTCTCGATTTATTACCGATAGACACAATTTTTATATAGTTTATTAAAATATTTGTTTATTGGTATATTTTTTAGAACTTATTCGTTTTAAAATGTTTATTAAATACTAAATTATTATTAATGATTACGTGTCTTTTGCAGATCCAACTCAAACAAAGTTTTTTTTCTAACTCCCATTTTCTTTCAATCACCCTAAGAAAAAAAACAAAAGCTTTGGTAACTAATTTAAAAAAAAAATCAATAGTCCAAAACCGTGATTTAAATAATTTTGAAACATAAACAAGTAAAAACTAAGTGCAATATGCAAATTGCAACAAATCGTATAGGTTCTCAGAAAGAGAAATCGAAAAAAATGTTTCAAAGAAATCCTACATACTTAATCCGTAGAATTCGATTCTGCAATAAAAATTGGGGTTCCTATTTTAATTTCAAAGTTACCCCCGCACCCCACCTACAAGGCGCGGAGGAAGACTAAGCTAATTTTAGCACTAATTTATGTGCCCAAGGAATGATTAAGTTTTGATAATAAACATTTTTTTTATTTTCCGAGTTATTTGAAAGTTTTAGCTTAAAAAATCATCCAATATGTACCTATATTGTGCTAGTCTAGCCTGATTGCATTATGATTTCTAAAGTTTCAATGTCATGTTTTATATTATAGAAATGAACAAAAACGGAAGTTTTCTTAACGCGTTTTCCTAAGATGTGAAACAGCAGACTGTCTCGCTTCACTATGGCTGCAACATTTACATTCGTATTGCAATCATTCGCTTTCATCACTTGTTATACAATATACAATTCGGCAGCAAGTTGTCTGGGTTATTATTTACGAAACAAATAAAAAGTACTTTTTCGTGAAGCATTACTACAACGTAGTTACAGAAAATGTTTATTATTGAGACAATTATTTATATAGGAGTTCGATTCAATCATCGCCATAACTTTTCCTCATTTGTACAGGCGTGTCAACATTTCAAAGCTCGTTAGAAATATCGGTTTCCATAATAAATATCTTTTGACAACTAATTCATTTTTCTACAATTAACAATTCCCGATTTTGACACGACCAATTCAAGATCAATGAACGTTGAATGAAGGTATACAAAAAAGGGATTAGTATCTGCCCCAGATAAATTATGATAAAATAACGCATTTGTTATATTGAAAAATCCGTTTGTATCAATAACGAAACAGAGGAGAAGTAAAGGTTTATTGTATTTCAGAAACAATGGTTTATCCTTTTTCTCGAACAATAACTCTATTGATCGTCTTAACCTAAATATTATAGATATTGTTATGTTCACCGCTTTATATTCATAGATCGCGTATTATACTTCGTATCTCACATGTTATTCTTACGCGTTAAATTTGAAATTCTCGCAATGTCATAAAGAAAATAGGTAATGAATGGGTACTCAGCTGTAATTGACAATTAAACAATGGGATATCAATTATTTTACGTTGAAATTTAAATCAAGTTTTTTTATGTTCTTCTTTGTGTTCTCTTAGCTAAAGGATTGAATAAAATTGAAATGGGAATTGACAAAAATAATAAAAAAAAAACAAATCAATTCAATGCCTTAAGGTATACTCGTAAATTTAGTTTTTAAATGCGTTACAAATATATTTATTTAACAATTTCTTATTTATATGACATAACATAAATATCTAAGTAAATACACGTGAATGTAATCTTTAAGTACATACCAGGTGTAAATTTTTTTATAGATGTTTGCTGATGACTGGTTATTTTTAGTACAAAAAGGCATTCATGCCATTATATTCTAACTCTATTATCGAATACAAAAGTTATATATGATTATAGCAACATGTCTAATTTTGAAGATGCTTTTTATACGTAAGACTATGTGGTATGTAATCGGTACAGCGGTATATGAATTATTCGACCCGAAGTTATTCAATACCACTGCTAGATACATCAGTATGTGAGCACGCAAAATTGTCCAGTGAGTTGTTGTTGTTGCTACTTTTAATTTTTTTTTGTATTGTTCCATATTTACCTGTAGTTTTAAAATAAATAACTAGAAATTTGGCATCATTTATGTCTTTTAAGAATTGAGCATTTAGCGAAAATTGTTGCAAGTAGTTCTAGCAACTTTAAGGTGGATTTACATGTGCGACGTGTGACGGGCGTTTATGGCCAATCATAAACGACTATTTTGACATTATTCACATGGCACACGCTACACGTCGAGACATGAACAAATTTTATTTTTTTCGTGACACAGACATAAAAATTTAGAAACATGCAAACAAAGTTCTGATCGTTTTGCCACGTTGTTTTTTAGTGACAGAACACAATAAATGTACACCACAAAAAATATTTAATTAGTGTGCGTGGCGGCAACCGTCGCAAATGTAAATTGTTGTTAAGAAAGCGTCACGTTTATTCTCAACCTGTCACACGTCACACGTCACACGTCGGATATGTAAATCCACCTTTAGAGACGCTTTATGCGAGAAAAATTGCTTTGCCATTAATTTTAATATTTAACCTCAAACCACTTCGCGATCCAGTTAGATAAAACTAATTGAGCCTAATTCTTTCGAAAGCAGAATAGAATGCAATGACGTAAATGTTGCTTATCGACATTGATCTCTTAAAGTTAAAATTGATGCACATTGAACGACGGCCTGTAAATAACCGAAACTTATGGCATAAAAACACCAGTCACTAAGCTACGTAATCAAAAATGGCGAGCGATTTGAATTTGTACAAGTATATTTTAGTCATATTTTAACCAACTTCATAGCCGAGTTTAGAGTAGACGACTAATGCTCCTAGAGTACCAGACAGTACTTCTTGATAAGTCATTAAATTTATGTTTAGCTTATTTTCTGAACTGTAAAGGACAGTATTGTCCGTAAAAGTACTTGACATTTGGACTTTTAACGAAATGTTTAATGCATATTTTAATAATAATATAATAAGTTATCTCTTATCAATAACTGTTTCATCAAAAAAAGATTATACAAAAATCGAATCATTTAGTGAATTATACTGCCATTTATAGCCAAACATTGGAACCGTCGATATAAATTGACGTTATATAGCACCAATATTAAAGCAAAGAGGCCGTTAGAATCTAGGTGGACAATGCACCTAGAGTACCAGGAAGTACTGCTTGATAAGTCACCAAATTTATGTTGATAGTTTCTTTTCTGAATCGTAGATGGCAGTAATGTTCGTAAAAAGTACTTGACATCTAGAGATTTAATGAAATGTTGAATGCATATTTTAATAATAATTAATAAATTAGTCCTTACCAATGTAGCCCGTAGTATAATATGTAATTGATATTATTGAAGATTTTTGGTTTTTCACCGCGAGTAACGTTTCACGAAAAAAAATTATACAAATTTTTTTATCATTTATTTAATTATATTTCCATCTATAGTCAAAGTATGGAATCGTCGACATCATACTGCAACATTTTTAAAGCAATGAGGCCATTGGTATTCTAGGTGCACTGGTATTCTATGTGCATTTTAGACACTATACCTTAAAGGAAACAATAATGCCTCACAAGAAGGGGAGGAGGGGTACTAATTTTAGAATTAATTATTAAAAATAAATCCAATTGAGTTACATAAAGTTTAATGAATGAAAATTATGAAAATTCACACTGTTTAGAAAATAACGAACGTGATTGTTTTCGATTTCGTTTTTGACTTAACGTGAGGTATCAACAAACAACCGATAATTTTCCGCTGCTATTGTTTCTCTCAATTTATTTTTTATCAAATTACACTATTAAAGACATAATTATTTATTGAAAATAATTAATTCCTGTATTAAACATACATCGCTTGGATGTTGAGAATATTTTTGAAAATAAAAATCATGGAAAAATTATTTTCGGTGAACATACATTTCAACAAAAATAACAAAAATTACTACGGTCAACATATTTAGGTTGTTTTCGAAAATAATTGGCATGCAACTTGGATTTTGTCTATGCTAGCGAAAAGTTTTTGTATGGAACTTGAGCGTTTCTTTACTAAATATCGTGAAGAAGAACAACAACAAAAAATAAAATCTGAAAACCAATTCGAAAACAATCCATAAATGTAGAATTAGCTATCAACCAAATTATTGTGTTTTTACTACTATAAAACTGTACCTGTTGCTAGACTACAATTTTATTCCTACGCCGAAAACGAAAGACAAGGCCTCTCTGGTGATGTTTTCCTAATTTAGAAATAAAAATATTACTCCATGTGTTATTCGGATTAAAGTGGCCTTGTTTGACCCGCAATGTTTTCATTTCTTCGTCAAAGAAAACATTACTTTTAATCCTAATGAGACAATCTACTGTTTTCTGACCTACCAAATTTTTATTTACATAATATTTTGTTATTTGAACAATGCTTATCCTGTAAAAAAGTGTTTGACCGATTTTATAATATTCCAAAAAACTTTCGTTCCTGTTCCTGTGGACTGTAATTTGTTTCATCACCACGCCTTATTTCTGTAAGTATTTCTATAAATTTGCTTCTTGAGTTTTGCTTCTAATACATAAATAACCATATTTATCTAACTAGAGTTCTATTTCTGGTATATTTAACATTAAACCAACAGAATCGTCTATTTATAAAAACGTGTTCTATCAGCCGAACGCGATTTATTCCTAATTTAATGAAATAAATAATTACCAGTGATTGTCATGTGAATTCAAAAGGCATATACTCGTATATGTTAATACTTAATATCAAAATATATATGTATGTATGAACAGTGGTAATTTATGTATCTCGAAATATTTAATTCATAAATACTATGGAGAAATCCTAAATAATATATACAAGAGGGCTAAACGAATTCTATAAAAATGATTGAAGGATAAAGGAATATACTCGTACACATACATTTTTTGCAGTATAAGAATTTCTTTAGAACATTCAATTGTGGTGAAAACTGGTTGCGAATTGCGATTTGTGTGCGACTTACCCGTATATTACTTCTTATTTCGCGAATTAACGAATATTAAATTAATTCAACGGAAAATATTATTCATTTTATTTCTGCAATCGATCACTATTACTAGACATATAAAGTTTTGGATAAATTTGCCAGTCGCGTTTGGTCCTCATTTGAGTTGTGATTTCTGTATCTGGAAAAATGTGTGGTTTTATTCATAATTGAGTGGTTTTGTTTACGTTATGGTGCAGTTTAGTAATCATGCTTAATGTTCATGATTATTGTGAAAATTATGTGATGTGTTCCTTAGAATTTAATAATAGAAAAAATATTTTTTTGTGGCAGTTACAGTTCTTTGATTATATTCATTTCATTAATATCATCAGTAGTAGGATCAAAGACGGTAAGCTAAAATTGAAGACCAAGTGAATCAATACTGAAACTCAGTAGTTTATTACTGTCATCTCTCCTAACCGGAAATAAAATTGCGCTTTTTATAATAAAAAATCAATCGTCAATGTTTAATTTAATTCATTTGGCAGTTAAAAATCAATATGGTCACGAGTTGGATTTGCTACTCTGTCCTGATAACTCAAATAATTTATTAGACAACTTTTCTTAATTTGAGAATATTGTTAAAGATTGTAATACCTGTCGAATGTAACTAAGTATTTGGAAAAGTGTGACGTAAGATGAACAAATTAGAAAAACTACATAAATAACAAAATTGTTGTTTTATTAAAGTTGTGTACTACACTACATTTTTTAAAATATCAAAATTATTTTACCGTTGATGTACAATAATTACGCTTTCCGGAAAAGTTTTTGAAAACCCAGGAAAATTTTGGGTGCTCCTTGTTTTGCTGATATAGATTAAAAAAGATCATTTCATCCTCTATTTATAATATCTTTTACGAAATCAATATAGGTACGATTATAATTTAATTTCAGAGATTTATAACATCATTACAGAATCTTCTACATTTAATTAATGATCTTACGTTGAATGTTAAATCATTTGCATGGATATATTTTTTAACGTCCTTACTCTCTTAAGCCTCGGTGCCTGTTCGTTGCATAAAAAGTTAACTTCATGGCGTGGGTATGAGCCATTCCACCATACTAATTTGGATTAATGATAAAAAAGAAGAAGTATATAAGCCTGTTAACCCAAGTAATGATTAAGTAGAGCTTACTATGTTCGGCAAATTGTTTGACAAAAAATGGAATCACACTATTACCGAGTATCAAACAACAGTGTCGTAATTCAATTATGTTTATGTCAGTCAAAAAGGTCCAATGTGAGGCCTTTACTTTTGTGCCAAGCAGCTGCTTTTTCGCATTTTCAAATTCTAAAATATTATTTTTGAGTTAATGAAAAATAGTTAAAATCGTAAATTTAGTTCTAGAATGAAACAGAGTGTAATTATTTTTGTCAATTGGGATTCTAGTGCTAAAATATGAGAAAGGTGTTAATTAAAACCAGTCAAAAACAGAATTATCAGGTAAATGAAAATAATATAAAAATATAATAGAAGTCGAACACCAAATCTTGAAATTGAACAATAAACTACACACTTCCTTATATATGAGCGGATACGTTCAAAATGATGTGTGTGGCTAACATATTTTGCGTAGCTACAAAACTAAAAACGTTATTTATGAAGAGCGAACACCAAATAAAAAAAAAAAAAATAGAGCTGTAAAAGGAACTGCAATATTGAAAATGTGTTCACCATGGAGCCTTGCAGAATGCCCGAAATCAATGGCTCATATTTTTCTCATATTATTTTTTTGTCAACTCCATGCATTCTGTCATCTAATGCTGGTTTGCTGAGTTTAAACGTTGCCGCACAAACACCGATGATGCTGAACGCCCTCGTTGTCCGAATTCAGTAGTTATTCCAGAAAAGATAAATAAAAGAGGCACGTTGGCAGCGAAAATGGCACGATTTGAAGTTTGAATTGCTTCCTCATCCACAGTATTTTAAAATAAAAAAACGAAATGTTTTAAGTTTAGGATTTTGTTGAGGCACTCAAAAATTTTCCGAAAATGTAATAATGTAGGTATCGATCACTATCGATCAGTTTTGAAAGTAAAAAAGATTTTCCCGACATGCTACAATACTCATCTATAAAGAAGCATATTATGTTTATTAAATATTTATAACCCGAAATTTTCTGCTCCATTAAATACATTGGAAGTTAATTACGCCGGGAATCTATTCAAGTGGAATCATCTGAGTGCTGTGATTTGTGTATACAAAAAGCGAAAATAGTACAAATTGCAATGTAACAGTTTTGCTTGTTTATTTTGTAATTTTTTACTTTTTTTTAAAAATAAAACATAACCTTGAAATTGAGATTTCATAATACAACATATTCGCAGCGTTTTCTTTCTCTTATGCAATATTCTTAAGAACTCGTTTTTTGCATTTAGCATATTTTCTATCTGTGTGTATTGTAACAAATACACATGTTTTATTATCCCTTTTCCTGCCCACCCACACAATTGTGTGGCTAAGGCAAAAGAATCAAGTCAAAAATTTATTTTTGTATGTGTTTTGAACCAATTAACACATTTGTGCATTTCGTTCAAACTTATTTTCGTCTGGAAAAAAACACTATAACTATACACACAATTGTGTTGGTTGTACTTCAAATCAAACGAAATTTTTTATCAAAAACGCCATTACATACTATGTTTTTTTTATTCACACATTTGTGTGGTTTGGGCTTAAATTGAGCCAATTTTTTTGGCAGAAAAAGGGTTATGGTATTAAGCCACGAAACATTATAATTCAAGGTTAAGTTTGTTATTTTATTAAGCTTAACATTTTCCTTTCGTTTGTTTTGAACATAATAAAATTCCAATTACCAGAAAGCAAAAAAACTCGCGTTTTAATACATACAATTAAAAATAAACATATTTTTTAGGTCGTATCTTGATTTAAATTCACTTTGATTGGCTTGCACATTTCTTTTTCTCATTTACAATTGTGATGACGGTTCGGACAGTAACAACAGATCACATTAATATGTTCTGATGCAAGTTAAATGTACAACAAAATCAAATTTGCCCAAAAAGCGTATGGGTTGACGGATTTCTATGTGTAGCTATTGGTTGTATCTGGAAGTACAATTTTGTCCTTGAACAAAAATACATTTTTATTCGCGTTATTTCTGGTTTGTGTTTTCTTCTTTCGCATTGGCTTTTATACAAAGATTCGCACATTTCATTAAGAATTACAACTTTTTTTGTTACTATATAGTAATTCTTGTTCTATGTCAGTTCCCAATTTGGATTCGTTTTCGTTTTTTGTAATTTTTTTGTTGGCAAGTTTTATAGTGTTTCTATTTGGGTCAGACGACATGGAGCATAACTATTTTTGTTTTTATACCAGTACTAGTATTAGTATTTGTTGGCATTTATCAATATTTCTAAAAGTAGGCAATCAAATATATTCGTTAGTGATTTATTGGCCGGTGAACTTTAAGAAGAAGTTATGAACATTTCACTTATCAGTAGATCCGATCGGAAATGATCCCGATGTTCACGAAGTTCAGCTTTAAAGCAGTAAAATTCTTTAATGTATGTATGTTTAATAGAAATATTAAATATTTATGTGTGGGTGTCATAAGTTAGGCGTTTTAAATGATCTATCATCCTTAAAAATTGTCGAATTTTCATTTCTCGGAATGATTTAGTACTTGCATCGTACTCAACAATAATATATTACAATTTCAAAATTAAAAAATTCAACATAAACAAATATAAAAATAAAATCATAAAAAAGAATGGTTTAAACAATAATAATAATATTCTTCCAGAAAGACTATACATACATACTAATATAAATTTATACAAGTGCGCATTACCAAAATGAGTGCATATAGAAAATTAAAAAGAAACCCTCTATGGTTCTTACTGCCATGTTTGATTATTATTATTTTATTATATAAGAATTGACCCAAAACCTTTGAAGAGCATAATAGTGTTTTTTTACAAATACACCAACAACAAAAGCCTATATAAAATTCTGAAACTCGTTTTATTGTTTGGTTTCGTTTTGTAAGTTTTTCAGCAAAAGTTTTTTTTTGCAGTTGCTCTGCTGTTGAAAATAATAAAAACCAATTTCCATCACCACATATATGCAATAAATATAAAAATATGTACATATATACTCGTTCGTATATAAGAAGAAAATAAAAGTGATGAGGCGGAGCGGAGTGTGTGGAAATTCGTTTTTTTTGGCAATGCAATTTTTATGTTTTGTGTGTGCTGTTTTGTGTTATGCTTTTTTTGGATCGTAATGTTGTTGGTATTCTTTTAGGGAATTATGTATAAACAAGTAAAAATACAATTTTGTTGATTTTTTTTTTATGAATAATGAATAGCGATGAGGTAATGCTTTTTTGGTGTGGTTACATTTCATAAGACCACAGCGAAACGAGTCAGATTATATTATACTAGGCATTGCAATCGCAGAGATAATCTTATTTATTGTATGCGTAGTGATAAAGAAGATTTCATAATTAAAATATAATGATAAGACACTTAAGAACGGGATCCGCTCGAAACGCGATATTTCAAAACACGATATTTCGAAACAAGATATGACAAAACGAGATATAGTACAGAATGTGTATTGCGAAGCGACGAAAGCGCAGCGACCCGCCTGATATAACCCGGTCCTATACTTCCGCTCGTATCGATTTTTAAAATCATATAAACTGAAAAATAATTCTAACTAGGGAGCGAAGCGCCGGGACCCGATCGGCGATCCTATATACTCTCGTTCCTATCGATTTTTAAATTCCTATAACTGAAATTAAATTTCCTCTTCATCCCGCCTGATACCATATCGCGTTTTGAAATATCGCGTTTTGTACCATATCGTATGTACAACGTTTGCAAAACTAAAATGGTTCCATCGGATATTATTGGAAATATTAGAGCCGACTCGTATAAATATTTATCGAGATGAAATAATTCCTACAAAAATCCCAATTACAAATCCCTTCATATCATATATACTTAACAAAAAAATAAAATTTCTACTTTTATATATTTTGGTGATTGTTCAAATAAAGACCTGAGGAAGAAAAACTATTTATCGAAACGTCGTCGATTTTTTAAGTATTAGCTATAAGCCTTAAAAGAGAACAGATTTCAAAATCCCATCCAACAAAAAATAAAAATATTTGTTAATTCAAATATCTAATTTACCGACCAAATGGCACAGTGGCTAAAGCTTTGGCGTTTGGATCGGAAGGTACCGGGTTTCAAATCCCGATATGGGCAGGATGCAAAAGGGATTTTTCATCATTTGATTACGATCGATGATGGAAATGAACACAACTATGACCCCCTGTCTGAGTGCACAACTCATGGGCCGACCCATCTTCCATGTCAGTACTATAGGCTGGCATGGAGCAATGCAATGTGCAGATGGTTCTACGTAAATCGGAAATATAGCCGTACGTCCTTGATTTGGCAAGCAATGCGTAAAGTAGGTCGGTAAAAGTAAACTGCGAAAGAGTTGGGAGTGCTTCGGCCCCAGAACAGATTGCATAGATTAAAACATAAAAAAAAAAGAAATCTAATTTTAATTAAACCATCGTACCAGTACGTTCACAATACCAACAATTATTAGAAAAATTAGTATCATAATATAAGCGATCTAAATTAGCTTAAAATTCAATTACTTTTTGTGATCTTTCTTTTGTGATGAAATTTTTAAGATTTCAACGGAACGCTATAGCCGTAATGTTGTAGTTTTTATGGGATCGATGACCAATGCCTTGATTTGTAATAAATTGAATTGAAAAAAAAAAAATAAAAACTAACATGACAACAAATATAACAAAATATTGGAAATTATCCACGACAAGGAATCTGATAGATCTAACATTGAAGCATAGTGAAATCGATCACCACCTCACAGAATCTCGACGAATAATCCGTTAAAATAAAAAATATATTTTTAAAAAGTAATGATATGCTACTAGGCTTGGCAATTTCAAAAACCGTTTCTGAAATTTAATTTAGTCCTCATTCATATGTACGTACATATTTGTAATTAGAATAAAACTTTTCGGTATGCAACATTTGACTCTCATTTACTAAACCTTACACAACTTTTAAGAGTTATATTGAGATTCTTTCAATGGCTTTTGACGAAAACAGTGATATCGTTTTTCACATTTACTAAATTAATAGATATATAACAATAAAAAACATAAATACCTATGTCATGGCCCTCAAATCACTTCGAAAGCATTGTTTGGATCTTCGCTGTGTATTGCGTAAAAATAATACTCAAGTAGTCTTACCTGAAAAAAAAAAGAAATTACTAAAATAATTCAGTTTAACCAACCCAAAATATATCATCTGTAACTTAATAGTACATATATTGTATAATAGACCGTACAAATCGTTTCCCGGTAGTGTCGATGACTGTTTAAAGTCTTCTTCTTTACAACCAAGACATTCGTTATGCAGTTAATCCGACTGATTTTAATGAAAATTCATACTTAAGCTTTTCCCATAAATTGAGAAATCCCAATGAAGTTTGGCGGACCGCTGGAAGTAGCAGCTCTATAGAAGCTTTTTCGTGTTTTGCAAATTATTTAAAAAATGTGCCGTTGACGAAATAATCGTCTAAGAATAAAAGGATGCTATGGTGATTGAGATGTATGGCTAACTAGTCGATTAGTCTCGAATATGGCCAGATCTCTCTGTATATCTTGTAGACAAATAACGTTGTCGAAAGAATATAGAAATGGTCAAGTTAATAGTGACAGAATAGACTCGATTCGAGACATTTAAGTAGTCGATATTTTGTAAGTTTGTTGAAGACCACTTTGTTTTACCTTGAAAGCAGGTAAATCGCAAATACTATTTCTAACGATTTCTAGAACCTATCTATGTTTGTCTTTTTGATAGATAACGTATACGGATGGAAAATATTCTTCTGATTGAAAATAGATTGTTAGTGATTTTTCGGTGATGGTATCCATATCATAATCGTTATCATGAAATACAAGTCGACAAGATTTTGCTTTAGCACGAATGCGGGAAGCATTAGTAGTTTGTTAAATAATGAGCATCATGTCATTCATTCTTTTATTTTACATGAGCAGCTTTTTCTTCAATAGAAACATAATTTAATATCAAAGATTATTTTTAGGTTGAATCGGTGGTAATGAATAAATTTGTGACTATGTAGCCGGCGTCAAATAAATGTGAATCTTGATTATGAAACCAAACATACAGCATAGCAAATGTTTTTCATATTAAGATTAACTGTGCCCATTTATAAAGTAAATCACACCAAATCTTTTTATATAATTAGTCGGTTTCCTAAATTAAGGTTTGATTTTTTTGAGATTACTTGATTCATGTTTTTAATCCTATTTTCACGTCTATTATTGAAATTCTGACATAACATTTCGTGTACTTTAAGAAAAGGGTTTCATGTTGTTATAAAAAAAATAATTAAAATTTTATATTTGTAAAACATTATTATTTTAATTATTTATGATTTTATACTTCTTAAGAAATATTTTTTATGTTTGGGTGTTAAACAACACCGCCTTTAAATTAAAAACCAAAAATTAATTTGGTTTTCTTTTCGTTTTGTGTTGCTGTAAAATTGACAAATTTTGAAGACTTTTTTATGGGTTGAAAAGAAGAAAACGTTTTTTTGTACATAGTTGGTTTGGAAAAATTAATTATTTCGAGCATTCGCCGAAGGTTAAGATTATTTAAAAAAAATCTAATAAAATTATTATTATTTTACGGTTTTATGTGCGGTTGAATTAATTTATTATTTTTTATTAGTTTTAAATACAAAAATTATAAATGGTTAAATATTGAATTGTACATTTATGTTTCTATTTTCCCTATATTATGCTCAGCTCATGCATAAATTTATGTATGTGTATATGTAATGTATATACATATCGATTAAAATTTATGATAATTATGTACTGATGGTATAGTTTGTGGTAAGTTATTTTCTAAATTATAGAAGCCAAATTTACATTAGTATAAAATTTATAAAAAAAAACATTAAATAATAATATAGGATGCAATTTAAGACAAGGATGATTAAATACATTCAAAATCGCGTGGCTAATACCAATAAATACAAAAGCATGAATTTTTCACCGGTTCGAAATTTAATTGTATAATGGATATTTATTTGTAAATTGTGTGATCTGAAGCAGTAGATTTTGAGAATTTTGTTCCTATTCTTCAATTTTACTCCTTTTAACAATACTCCTGTTAACCACCGGTTAATTTTTACTCCTCTTAACAACAGTTCTTTCGAAGAACTAGAATAAGACCAACATTGGCTAAACTGCAACATTTCTAACCAGGGCACCTTCAAATTGCGCAGTTGTGCCACGATATTGAATAAAAACAGAAACCATTAGTAAATATTTATTTTTGGTACCTACGAGTATATATAATACACGTATATTTATTTATATCGACATCCATCCATTTTGTTTTTCCTCGTTTTATATTTATGTGTTTTGCTTTTATATGTACATAAAACTTCATAACAGAATATGTGGAAAAGAAGAACCCAAAACCCAACCTAACAAAAATTAAAAACAACCAAGCAACACAATAAAATGTTATTCAAGTCTTTTAAAAATTGCATAATATCCAATTCCTGGTAAAAAATGTTGTGTATATAAAACATACTATATACCCCAAAAATACTCATCCATGTCATGAAAGAATAAATAACACACAGCAAAAAATCCCAAGTTTGCTTTCATGCCAATAGTGAAATTAAATGAAAATGAAATAACAAATATGGGCTAGCAGGGCAGGGAGTATGAGCCGATGTCTGTATTTGTATTCGAATTTAACAAATTTTAATCATTGTAATGGGGTGATCTACTGTTGTACTAGCAGGTTAGAATTGAAATTATGCTCGCGAAAATTTTATATTTCCATAGATAATATTCGCGAATTGGATAACTCCTCCAACTATAAAATATTATTTTGTGTACCCTGTGAGGTTTTTGGTATATCTACATATACATATACGATCAGAGGATTTAACAACCAAGCCAAAAATTTATATGAATGATATCGTCAGACATTTTGTATATTTGACGGTAAGACTACAACGATTTTTACATGTTCATGTACACAAGAGGACTAGGAAGGCACAAAAATGTAATTTTATCAGGAAGTTTCCATTAGTGATATTTTTGTTGTTGGTTTTTGCACACTCGTGCAAATCTAAATACTGGATGTACATATACTTATTTAACATGTCTATATCTACATGGTACACACATTGAAAAATGTCAAGTCTCTGTTTGGTTTATTTTCCCTGAACCAGTTTTTCTCTGTATGGCTCTTGCGTATACTCAGGCATGAACGAGTAACATGTTTTTACTGGTGCGCTGTAATTATTATTATTTTGTTTTCATTGTATTTTCTTTAGATTCATTTTCTTCTGCATGCATATGTATTTATATGAGTTGTCTGCGAAAACATATAAATAATCATGCCGTCCTATGTAATATCCATGTGTTAACTTGAACTTGAAATACATTTTGCTAGTGGAAATACCAAACAAAAAGCAGAATTCCGTTTTTGGGTCAGGAAGAATTTTTAATTATACTTAATGATTGCCTTCTATATCCTGGGTATTATATAATTTTTCAATCAAGTTTTTTTGGTTTAGGGACGCCGTAATAACATACATTCTTATGTGCGTTGTTTCGTTTGAGAATTTTTGTTTTGGATTTCGCATTATATTTCAGTTTCATCTGTGGGCTGGGTTTTTCGATAAGTATATTTCGTATACTTTCAGTACAATATTGTATTGTTTTATATATAATACTGCGATTTTTTCATGATAATGATGCTAAAAACTGCTAAAAACTTAAACAGGAAAAATATTGGGTCGATCGAAGGTCGTTTAGAGGTCGCGACTTGAGCGCGAAGTTCGATAAAAACGGTATTTTTTCAATTTTTCACTTTCAAACGAACAGAAAAACTTTTTAGAATTTTTGTCAGACTAAATAAAAATAGTGGTCAATAGAAGAGATAACTACCTTTTCAAAACATCAAAGATATCGAAAATCGGTTAACAAACAACGAGATTATTGCCAATTTTCGAAACTAATAAAAACCCAAATAATAAACGGTTGTTTTAAATCCTGGAATTTATATGTATTCAAAATTACAGAAAAAAATAAATAAATAAATAGGTAGGTATAACCAATATACAAAGGAATATTTTATGGTGTCATAATAAACCGTATGAGTCATTAGGACTTAACATAGTTGTGTTTTATGATGAAATTATCATAAAACCCAACTATGTTAAGTCCTTATGACTGATTCGTCTCATTATTGTATTTAAAATTTAAATCCCGCCTACCGCATTAATTATGACCTGATATAGCCAATTTATTTCATTGTATCATATAATATATAAACAAAATAAATTCAAATAAATTTCAGTTTAAATCCAAATCTCTCGAGAAAGAACACATATGTTTAATGGTTTTGTTAAAAACTTTTAAGAATGTGCTACTACAGTTGATAGAATGGCAGCTAATTTACGGTCCACTACACAATTTTATCTTCTTGGCCATGAGTACTGTCAAACTATTGGTGCTATGTTACCCTCAAAAAAGCAAGCATTGTGTCTTTTTTTTACTATCACCGTACTGTAAAATTAAATAATTATTCATGAAAGTGCTGCTGTGACAATCCAGGAAGTGTCTATTCTTTTGTCAAAAGCACGAATGAAAAAGGGACAATGTTCCATTGAAAAATTGGAAGAATTGAATGATGAGTGGAGAAATCTTCAAAAGAATAAAAATAAACCTTCAAAAGTTTACCGTGAAAGAGAAATTGCATTTAATAGTGGATGATATTTCCGATATATCGAACATACCAATACCTAGTCGTTTATGACAAGTGAAAACTAAAGCGGTTCCTCTTGTCACAGCGGAGATACAGCGTCCCGGATGTTTGGCTGGAGTCATAGAATATGAAATTGAAAAAGAAAAGCGGAAATCGGAACTTACCGAGGCAGAAAAAAATCATAAACGAATATATCTTGAAGAAAAACGTAAATCAACTCCAATAGAATCAGAAGCATTATTATCGTCATCGGAGAGTGACGGCGATTGGATATTTGATACCGACATGAGCCTTCGAAAATATTGATTTACCCATGCTAAGCGCAGAAGGAGCCTCTAGAGGAAGCAAATGTTTCATTACTCCTAGAATATTGTCAGCTTTTGTTAAGTGGAAGATTACTGATCGTGCAGCAATGCATTTGATCAGTGCCGTTGCCGAAAGGCTTGGACATTCTATTGATGAAGTCGTTTTGAATTGAACAACACTGAGGCGTCTTCGTGAAGCAAATAGAGTTGAAATAGCAGCATCAATTAAATCGATTTTCAAGTTTACAACAGGCGTAGTACATTCGGATGGAAAATTACTTCCGGAGTTACTGGAACGAAGACCGTGGATCGTTTGCCGGTGATTATTTCCCGGAAGATGGAGAACAATTATTCGGTATTCCCAAAATATCAAGATCAACTGGTTTGGAAATAGTGGAGGCTGTTTTCCAAAGCTTAATCGATTGGAGAGTAGCTGACGATGTCGTGGTGGCTTGCTTCGATACAAAATATTTAAATACTGGAAGATATGTGGCATCAGAATGATAATTTCACCAACTGAATGAAGATTATCAGTCAAATATAAGTCGTAAATGATATCATAGAACGTAATGTTAAGTTAATACAAAATTTTGATAAGTAATTAACAAGAAATGAAGATGATATGTAATATTTACTACAAATCGTAAACACAGAAGTTTTCAACATATACCAAAATAGCCTTGATTGGATGAAGATCATCTTAGATTGATTATTTTCATCATAAAAATTAATTCATAATAACATTGTATAGAAGGAACATTATGCATTTATAATATAAAAAAAAATAGTCATAATTTGTCTTGTTTTTGTATTTTAGCAGTTTGGCAATAATTTCGCTATTTGTTCACCGATTTTCGATATCTTTGATGTTTTGAAAAGGTAATTATCTCCTCTCTTTACCACAGTTTTCATTTAGGCTGAAAATTTTTTTTAAATAATTTTTCTGTTCTTGAAAAATTGAAAAAAATACCGTTTTTATCGAACTTAGCGCTCAAGTCGCGACCTCTAAACGACCTTCGATCGACCCAATATTTTTCCTGTTTAAGTTTTTAGCATAACCTCACACTTCAAGGGGGTGTTCCGTTACATATTGGAACTTTCGAAAATATGGTCCTCCCTAATACTGGGTGATTTTTTAAGAGCTTGAGAACTTTTTTTTAAAAAAAAACGCATAAAATTTGCAAAATCTCATCGGTTCTTTATTTGAAACGTTAGATTGGTCCATGACATTTACTTTTTGAAGATAATTTCATTTAAATGTTGACCGCGGCTGCGTCTTAGGTGGTCCATTCGGAAAGTCCAATTTTGGGCAACTTTTTCGAGCATTTCGGCCGGAATAGCCCGAATTTCTTCGGAAATGTTGTCTTCCAAAACTGGAATAGTTGCTGGCTTATTTCTGTAGACTTTAGACTTGACGTAGCCCCACAAAAAATAGTCTAAAGGCGTCAAATCGCATGATCTTGGTGGCCAACTTACCGGGCCATTTCTTGAGATGAATTGTTCTCCGAAGTTTTCCCTCAAAATGGCCATAGAATCGCGAGCTGTGTGGCATGTAGCGCCATCTTGTTGAAACCACATGTCAACTAAGTTCAGTTCTTCCATTTTTGGCAACAAAAAGTTTGTTAGCATCGAACGATAGCGATCGCCATTCACCGTAACGTTGCGTCCAACAGCATCTTTGAAAAAATACGGTCCAATGATTCCACCAGCGTACAAACCACACCAAACAGTGCATTTTTCGGGATGCATGGGCAGTTCTTGAACGGCTTCTGGTTGCTCTTCACTCCAAATGCGGCAATTTTGCTTATTTACGTAGCCATTCAACCAGAAATGAGCCTCATCGCTGAACAAAATTTGTCGATAAAAAAGCGGATTTTCTGCCAACTTTTCTAGGGCCCATTCACTGAAAATTCGACGTTGTGGCAGATCGTTCGGCTTCAGTTCTTGCAGGAGCTGTATTTTATACGGTTTTACACTAAGATCTTTGCGTAAAATCTTCCATGTCGTCGAATAACACAAACCCAATTGCTGCGAACGGCGACGAATCGACATTTCACGGTCTTCAGCAACACTCTCAGAAACAGACGCAATATTCTCTTCTGTACGCACTGTACGCATTCGTGTGGTTGGTTTAATGTCCAATAAAGTAAACTGAGTGCGAAACTTGGTCACAATCGCATTAATTGTTTGCTCACTTGGTCGATTATGTAGACCATAAATCGGACGTAAATCGCGAAACACTTTTCGAACCGAACACTGATTTTTGTAATATAATTCAATTATTTGCAAGCGTTGCTCGTTAGTAAGTCTATTCATTTTGAAATGTCAAAGCATACTGAGCATCTTTCTCTTTGACACCTTGTCTGAAATCCCGCGTGATCTGTCAAATACTAATGCATGAAAATCCTAACCACAAAAAAATCACCCTTTATATATATATATATATATATATATATATATATATATATATATATATATATATATATATATATATATATATATCGCACCAGGCGTGCAATAAAACGATAACTCAAAAACAAACTTTTTCAGAAAAAGTTTTTCTCTAAAAATTTAGCCCATAGTAAAATTAATTTTTATTTATTTGTTATTTATTTTTAAAGCTAAGAATGCAATCATGCAATAACGCGATAAGTCGATGATTCCTACTCGATTTTGCAAATAAAACACTCGGCGATTTAAGTTATAAACTTTATTTCCCAACACTTGTAATTTCTGTTGCAATTTATAAATTTCACTCGAGATTTTTTTAATTCGAGATTAATCCTTTTATTGCATTTGCATATGGCGATGTATGGGTATTGCAATGGTAAACCACTTTCACGTAATTGTATTCGCGAACATTAAACGTCATCAATTCCCCCGTCTTGATGATGATCGCCGTTGTTAATTCCAGTATTCACTTTACTTTTACTTTTATATTTCACATTTTCAAATGCGGATACATAATAAACTTGGCGTTAGGCAAATTTCCGACAATCAACATGCAATTTTAAAGCTTGCTATTGAATAATTATGTAAGCAGAAAACTCAACTCAATTTCAGCAGAACGTATATTGCTTTACGTGTTCCAACTGATAAAAAAATTGAATACTGTATCACACAGGAGCTGTTTGATGCCATTGAACTAAAAATAAAACAATGCAGAATTATAGAACTCGTCTTGCTAGTTCCATTTCTTTATAAAGGAAGTTATTCGATGTCAAACGACTATCTTTCCTATTCTTAAAAAATGTCCAAATCATTATGTTCTTGTTTGTTTTCATTGCAAGCTCGAAGCCATCATCATGCAAGCTCGAAGCCCAATAATGAATTACAAAAATCTCTACAATCCTTCACTAAAAGGATCATGATGGTAAAAGAACTGAACAAATGGAACAATATTGTGCCAGTCAATACTAACAATCCGTCACTCTAGATGCATTTGTATTTTTAATATAATATGTATACAAAAAAGGTCGAGTAAACCCGGGTAATGGCGATCTAATTACTAGACAACCCGGGTAACAATAGAGTCGAGTATTTTGGAAACTAATAATAATTTAAGGTAAATAAATATAAAATTATAACCGATATTAAGTTTTATTTTATATTATGTGAAAGTTTTTCATAAATTTTACTTTCTTTAACATAGAAAAAATAAGTAGAGTAATCATGAAAAATTTTGGTACCTCAAAAAAAAAATGTCCTCGTATCGTTGACCTCGAATGTGTCTGTGTGTATAGCGCCGTGCAGACTAAATGTCTATAGCTTCTCTACAGTCCAGACGGATTGACTGATTGGAACGAAACTTCTTAGTTAAGCTTTCTCCATGAATTGGGAGAGCCCAGTGATTTGTGGCTGAAATCGGTCCATCGGAAATGGCAGCTTCCCTAGAAGCTTTTTTGTTTCTTGTAAATATTTTGAAAATTATATTGCAATTACGAAGAAACGATTAAAAACAAAATAATTGTATATTCATTTTCAAACAAAATTAGTTTAGATAATTTTTTAAATTTTATTGGAAATGACGAGTTTGATAAAAGAAATTATTTCACTAAAATTCGGCATCGGTACAGTTTAGGCGGATTGACTAATCGGAATAAAACTTCATACTTAAAATTTATCCGTCAATTTGAAAATCCTTGTGAAATTTGGTCAAATCTATGTATCGAAAATGGTAGGGAACTTTTTCAATTTTTGCAATGATGATGAAAAGTTTAACATTTACAAAAACAACAAAGAATTAAAAACTGTAACTATTAAATTTTAACGAGGATTGTTTATACAAAATTCTTGATAAAAACTAAATATTTCTACAAAAATAAAGTCGTTGAAAACAATTTCGTATGTAACTCGGAAGTACTCGTCGATTATTGCTCTTCGGCCTCGGGTCGTAATATCTAAACTCAAGCAATAATCTCCTATTTTATTGCTTTGATACATAATCTACTATTTTATTATGTAATCAAATACATACGACGACTACTAAAACTGCCGAATTACAAGAACACTGAATAAAACTTTAATCCTTATTTAGTAATTAAATAAACTGCAATTCGCAATACAGTTATTTTTAAGCATTCTTTTATTTTCACTTTACGATATTTAAAGGCTGGATACTCTGAAAATTGTATTGTTTCTGTGCTTAGTTGATTCTGAAACTTTTATTCAAAACTTTTTATTCAAAATAAAAAAATTGTAAATTGTTTTAAGTTAATAATGTTTTAGATTAATATTTTAATTAATCATCAATTAATCAATTTTTCCAATTTTGTATTCATATCAAATTATAAAATAAATTGATTTGATTGTCTAATGTACTTTTGATTAAACTGAGCCCTAATGATGAGTTTTAACAGATGATATTTACGAAATTTTAAAAACACAATATTAAATTCAACATTAAATAAACAACAAATCAATAAATTTATTGCTTAAAGTAAAAAAATCTATAAAATCTTTTGAACAACAGGAAATTCATTTTTGACTGTATGTTTATTAAAAAGTAACCGTTTATAGTATAAGTATAGTTTATTAAAAACAACCGGATATAAAAATTATAAATTCTTAATAAAAAAAAATATTCAATTTTGGACTTTAGAATAACATCGTATATTACTCGTATTTAAATATTTGTGATGATAAGCGCACGTGAAGGCAGGAATCCGTCATGTAGGGATACAACTTTATTAATAAAAATAAAGAGGTTAATCTAGTAGTATGCATACGCCCACAAGTGAGCGTATGCGTTTATCGACCAATATAAAATATTATTTAATATATATTATCTTTTAAATGCATCTGGTATTGTCTTCCCATTTAAAGCTAGTTGCAATATATTATTTGCCGCGTTGACATCTCGATGCCAAACAATTTGACACTTTTGGCAAAGTGCAAATCGATTGGGCGATTTTGAAATCGCTAGACTCGCGTGGCAACAGGAGCATAATTTTGTTGTTCGAAATTCATTTTGTAGCCAAACGGTACAATTTTTTGATTGTTGCAATAAACTTAATAATTTTCTTTTCGGCGTTCTCACGTAACCGCCAACACAGTATTTCACGCAACTAAGTATTTCACGCAACTTAGTTGGGAGTAGGCATCTACTAATAATGGAACGCTACGCCAGTTCAATAAATTACCAAACGTTTTTCTTAGTAACAATTAAAAAGCGGCGTAATCTGTAATAAATCTTAATAAGATATGCCGTATCTATATATTAACTTTTTCTAAGGCCTATAATGACATCAAAAATATTAAACATTTTGACCATCGACTCTAATTTAATACACAGAAATTGTTGTTTATTGGCGGTTTTTTTTCTCATATGATATAGGCTAAATCCGTTACCAATACGAAATAGAATAAGGAAGGGATTGCGTTTGAATTCATATGTGTACAATTGTACAACAAAAAAAATTATACGCAAAACGACACATAACATTTTAATGTTTCGGAGTTTTTTTTAAATATGTACCGACATAGATAAAATAAATTTTTAATTTGATTTCTGAAATATAAATGTTTAAAAGATATATAATTTTTGGGTATAAGGTCAATTTCGAGAACCGAAACCATTTTTTTAGTTAACTCTTTCTGGTTTAAAACAAAGGCTTAGTATTGTTTGACTATTTAGAAATATATTATTATAGTTATATGTTTTCACATAAAAACGTCTCATAAATTTCAAAAAGTGGCATTTTTATAAATATAAAATTTGTTTGATCCAATAATTATTATATAAATTCAAAAAGCAAATGTAATTTCTTGGGATTCGAATATAAAAAAATATCCAGAATGAGGGCGAATAATTTCGTTGATTGTGAATTAAATGAAACATGTATTATGTTTGTCACAGATAAACACATTTTTTACGCGTTACGATAAAATAAAATTATGCAAATTTGAAATCGTTAGAGTCTAACATTTTAAATCGAATCTATGGATTTAATAGCTGTTATTGGTATCCATAGATTTGTTTTAAAACGTTGGACGCATTAACTGTTTGGAATAATGTTTTTTTGCAAAGCAACGGAAAATTGTATTCTCGACCTGGAAAATGCACCTTACATGTATAGCAAACATGTTATAAGATTTACACTTCCCAGCTAGTAGTGAGAATCTTTAAATTCCCGATGTTGATTACTAGCATTAGAATACCCAACCGATATAGTATTACCCGGACATGAATTCTGTTCGTTTTTATCAAGCAAGTCAAGTGGGAATTTGTATATGTAATGTATACAGTGTATAATATACACTTTTAAATTGCGTGCTGTCATTTTGTTTCATTGTGTATGTGTCAAATTTGTAAAATTAAAAAACGAAGTTTTTAATTTCTCAAAGTTATAAATTTTTTTGAATTTCAAAAGTATTTTTTTGAAGTTAAATGAAATTTTTGCAAACTAATAAAAAGCTTTTTTATTTTAAAAACATATTTTGTAAAATGATTTATAAAATACTTTTTAAATTTAAAAAGTTTATTTATTTAAATATAATAATTTATTTCAAAAGAAGTGATTTAACATTTAAAAACAATTTTTTGATAATAATGACAACTTATGAAAATGTTTATATTTATTGTTTTGCCAGAAATCCCGTTGTATTATTTTTCAATTCATCTATATTTTATTTTTTATTTTAAAGTTATATCGGCTATTTATATAATTCGCCAAATCGATATGTTCTCGTGTT
This sequence comes from Nephrotoma appendiculata, assembly GCA_947310385.1. NCBI lineage: Eukaryota > Metazoa > Arthropoda > Insecta > Diptera > Tipulidae > Nephrotoma > Nephrotoma appendiculata. The sequence goes on along the minus strand of OX371224.1, from coordinate 374,726,537 downwards.
ATACTAAAGATATGAAGGTTTGAATTTTTGCAGCTTGGTCGTTGCAACCTAATGAGTACTGACTGAGTAGAACAACTTTTTATCAGTACGAAACGAAACCAAACTGCCAAAATAGAATTTTGACTAGGTTCTCCTTATATTTTTTTAAGGGTTGTGTGTATTTTTACATAATGGCCCTGGGGGCTAAAAATTGGGGAGGGGGAGTTAAGTTTCTACTTCTCGTGAGTCGTAGACGTGGTAGATATGTTATGTTCTTATGAGTAGATGACCCTTTGGTTCAGCTGACTTGAGCAGTCGCAAACATTGATTACTTTGATTTAAAAATATTGTGACATTTGTTAAAAAATAATTGTTTAAAAATTAAAATAAATCTTTTAAAACTAACCAATAGTTTTTTTATTCTTAAAAAACAATCTCTTAAAATTTAAGAAAATTATTTGACATAAGTAAGGAAAGTATTTTTGAAAATAAAAACATTTTTTTTGTTTTTATAAACAAATTTGGCGAAAAAATTTATTTTAAAAATAAAAAGATTATCCTTTTGATTTTAAAAACGAAACTTTTCGCCTAAAAATTTATGTATATTTTTTTGATTTTATATGTATATTTTTTTATTTTTACTGGTTTTTTTTTTCTCAGTGTGGCAATGTAAAATTTGAATACAATATTCAAGATATATGCACTAAATTAAAATTATCAACGATTATTCAGTAGTTGAGTCAACAAATTTTAACAATTTTATGTCGAAGTAGGAATTCGGTTAATATAATGAGCTCCCATACAATATATTTGCCATTAATCACTAATATGAATTAAAGCAGGGTTGAATTTACCACTATCGGAGCACCACCGATACCGGAACGTTCTGCCGTCTAAACAGACCAGTTGGTATCATCATGACATAACAATAACCCACTATATAAATGTCATCAAAACATAATATATTTTAATAATTAAAATATTTAATTGCTAAATGACAGAAATACGAGTACATATTTCCAATAAATATCTACGGAAATAAGTAAATTAATTAATCATTATAATTAGATATTGCTGACACAAAATTCCACTTTTCCCAATTCGTACTCAGTTTTATGAGCACACCAACGAAAGGCATTGCAAAAAAATTTATTGTTGGTTGTTGCAATGGACGGTACATGTCAACCGGAGATAATGATTTGTGGAACGGATGTGAAACCAAGAGTTTGGATCGTGATCGAGGTGCCCTGCTGAAATATTATTTTGTTGCTTGGACACCTCTGAAACGGTATAGGCTGGTATCTTTTATGTGTTTTTTGTTGTTGTGAGTGAGTAAAAAAGGCCGAGGTTAACGTACTGATAGTATATGACCATACCAAGGATAAAGGAAAAACGGCAAAGTTCATTTTTGTTGTTGAATGAACTAAAAGAATGATCAGTAATAGTAACTGTAAGCTGTTGGTGGACAGATGGTAATACAGGCCGATACGCGAAAGCCTGATGTTTAAAAAGCGCAAAGTGAACGAAAGGTTCGGGAGGCTCATTTTCGTATGAGTGTCCCACAGCCACAAGCAATGGCACGTGCAGAGCTTAGTTGATGAGTATGCCAATTGGTTTTTTTTTTCTTTATTTCGTATCATTAGTTCTTGTTTGTAAACCAGTCGGGGTCAGGTTTTTTTATTTTTACATAATAAGGAAAAGAAAGTATTAATTATCCAATGGATTTAATGTCCCTTTTAAAGTCAATTAATACCCCCATTTCATTCACGAACACACCACCCATATACCTGCTCACACAACTACAGTATACAACCTGCACATTGCAAATTTCATATCAAACTGTACACAGACATGGACGGTTGGTCGGCGGTGATTTCTGCACTCCAATTGAGGGACTTAGTAGTTGTGTTTATTAACATCACCGATCGTAATCGATGACGAAAATTCGCTTTGCATCCTGCTTCTGCTGGGATTCGAACCCAGTGCCGAAGCTTTAACCACTGCACCACTTGTCTTTTATTATTACAATGCTCAATCATTTAATCAACTTGTGCGACACAAATGACGTGACTATCGTAGAGGCCACCCCAAACAACTTTTTACTAAAGCCATTTATAGATTTTTGGTATTTTAACTATCGATTTTTAAATGTGCATTTATCGTTGAGTTTTAATTTTTTTAAAAATCCATTTGACAGCATAATTTATGTATCTTTAAGGTTTCGTTAAATTTTGCTACGCTTCTAGTAGTTTCCAATTAAATTAAATTTTTTTTAGTTTTACGATTTGATGCTTAGTAAAAATATTTAGAACTTAATAGAGCGTACAGAAATGTTCTTGGTTTTAAGATTTAGATTTTCTTTGGTAAATACATACATATATTAAATTTCAAATTTCATAATTGATATGGACCATAATGTTGAGTAATTTCTATTGCAGTCGTTAGTAACTATACAGTTGTATACATACGTAACTACGTCCATAATATAAAAAAACTGGATCCACTAAATTACATTGATGATCATAAAATTATTCTCGGTGTTATGTTAAAAAATTGGTAGGGAGCTCGAACTAATATTATAAAATCATCACGATTATTTGGTTTTGTTCTGTTTATTCACCATATGGCATAAAACCTCTTGATACACATACTTAGAGATTTATCTTTATAATTTTTGTAAAAGATTTTGTGTGACAATTGGAATATCCCGCTGAACTTTTCATCTTTATTTGTTTCAAGCGCTTCATAATTTTTTTGTTTTGTTGGTATGTTTTATTTTACCCTCTGGTTTCTTAAGATTTTTATATGACATAATAGTTATCATGCTGTTTATGTTGAAATGTTTGCTATTTTTTAGTAATATCTAAAAAAAATAATATTACGGTTTAAAATAAAAAATTTATGTTTGTGCAATGCTGTATGGGATATGTTTATGTGTATATTATGTTTGTATGGAGACTATTTTTCTACTCATTGTGATGTACTTCAAATTCGAGTGTGTAACCTTTTGTGCATCGTGGTCTACTGATTAAGGTGGAATGTCATTTTTAGTATAATCGTATATTTATTAAATAAAGCCGTTAAACCTCTTAAATTTAGTTAGGGTTAACAGAAAAATATTTAAATTTATTAATTGATTATAAATACGTAAGACATTTTTTGCAATCATAAACTAATACTAGCTACGAGATTTTGAAATCCTTAAAATAAGACGTACATATTTTAGTTTTCTTTTTCTCAAAACTTCTATAAATTAAAATTGTTATACTACTTGAATATATGTTTGTTATATATTCTCAAAGTTTAAGCTCGAAAATACTTCCAACTAAATGAAAGAGGAAGCGAAATGTGGACGAAAAATATTTTTTAACATCTCAGTTAATAACTTTAACATCCAAGACTCAAAAATCAGCAGAGTGGTTCGGACAAAAGATAGACACCTCTTTATATATAACATATGGAAGATAGAACAGTTTTTTAGAAGCTTGGAAAACGACCCGATTACAGACACCTGACTAATCAATTCGTCTATACACTACGAGATCGGCTATACACTATCAATATTGTTATTGATTTATTTCATCTATAAATACATATTACGAGATTTACAATAGCAAAAAAATATACATGAAATAAAATAATAAGAACTTGTAAAATATACATCAAAAATCGTTAAAATTGAAATTACAAACAAAATAAAATATAAATTCTTACAAAAAAAAAAATAAAAACATAATGGAATAAAAAATATAAATTAAAAGATTAAATAATAACATGAAGTTAACAAAAACAATGAAATATCAAAAATACAAATCTTCTGTGTTATCAGATGCAAGTAAAATTTCTTTCAAAGTTTCAAAAAAATTTGGATAATTCAAATTTCCCTTTACCCATTTAAACATTTTCTTAACAAAGAAGGCACGACCAATGAATATAACCGTTTACAAGCTGCCCTTTGCACTTTAAACTTTACCGAGAAGTGATAAATTACTCAAATAATTATCACCCCAAGATTAAATATCATATTCCAAGTGGCTGTTAACTGACGAAAAGTATAGGTTTCAGTGGTTAGGTTTCAGTGGTTGACACTTAGGCCATTTTTGGCCCATTATGATACCACGCATTCACACCACATCATTCACTCATTCACTTATTCATCTACTCACACAACTACAGTATACCACCTGCATATTGCAAGCTCCATGATGTCAACCTGTACATTGACAGGGATGGCGCTGAATACTGCAGTACCTCCCGATTCAAGTGCCGACGCTTTAACCACTGCACCACTTGTCCGGTGACGAAAAGTATAATGGCTTTAACAATTTTATGGTCGATCCGTGTGGCAAAATATATAACTTTCTAATGGCGCTATTTATTTTGTTTTTTAGGTAATCTTTTGGTGTTGGTATCAAGATTTCAATAACAAGGCCTTAAAAATCAAAGGTTACGGATGTCAAATTTAAAAAAAACTACATACTGAACTTACCATGAACTGAATTAAGTAAGAATATTCATTACGCAATAGCTTCCATACAGATTCCAGGCAATAGTTTTTAATTTCCTTTAAACCGAATTTATTTTAAGTGTGTCAACATTAAATTAAATTGCTTTAATGAAAACTGTTGTGAAATTTCCATAGAGTGACAATAATTAATTATTTTTAGGAATATCGATTTAGAAAATTAAAATTTCTTATTCAGTTCCTTTTTGCAACTAATACACTTTTCTTAAAATTATGCTGCTTATATACTAATCTTAGATCTAACTTGTTACATCTCATCTACTATTTTAGAAATTTCACAACTAAATTAAATAAAAGTATTAAAAACCGTAATGAATATGTTAAGGCTATTAAATGAAAACACAAATAAATACAGAGATAATAAATTTAAATACAAATATTGATATGGATAAATTATTGATAAACATATCTAGTACAGAAATACCTCCGGATGTTTCTGACATATTGAAATTGGGTAAACAATTTTGCCCTCCAATAGCTAAAATATCGGTTCCTTACGTTCGGATAATTGGAAATATTGAAGATGAGCTTATTAATATTACGGATGATAACTTAGATAAACCCACAACACTTGTCTTTTACGGCACCCCACAAATAAAAATCCAAAGGCGTCAAATCACAGCTCCTTGCCGGCCAATTCACGTCACCATTTCGACTGATAATGCGGCCATCGAATTTTTGACGCAGTTTCGCTATAGTAAAGACCGATGTGTAGCATGGCGCACCATCTTGCTAAAACCAAAGGTCCTTCAAACCAATATCTTCAAGATATGGCCACAAAAATGATGTTAACATGTGGCGGTAGTTGATTCACTTGACCGTAACGGTCGCGCCGGCGTCATCTTCGAAGAAATACAGCCCAATAACGCCGCCACACCACAACCTGCACCAAATAGTAACACGCAATGGGTGCATTGGCTTCTCCACAAATCCTTGTTGATTTTCCGATCGCCAAATGCGACAATTTTGTTTGTGTATGAACCTACCGAGATGGAAATGTGCCTCGTCCGAAAACATGATTTTTTGAGTAAAATCCTCATCAATATCGAGTTTGTCGGAGGCCCACACAGCGAATCGATATCGAAGTGGATGGTCACGGGGCTTCAATTGCTGAACCAAATAAACTTTATAGTGCCACAAACCAAGATCTTTATGCAGAATTCGTTGCATGGAAGACCGGCTGATGTTTATTTCCGATGCACGATGACGAGTTGGTGTTCTCGGCTGACCCAGTTAGCAGGAAAAATAAAAATTAAATTAACTATCCTTCTATGACATTTAGTAATAACAAAAATCACGCGTATTTTCAAATTGGCATCGTTGGATTATTTTAGTATTGTAAGTTTGGAATAGCCCGTTCAGTTTCAAATTTTTCTGCTACGTGCCACTCGTGATCCTCCAATCATCAATAGTATTATATTTTTGGGAAAACTTTCCAATTTTAGAGTTCTGAAAAAAATAAATTGTTGATGTAGCCCAAACTCAACCAGATAAGCCAAACATATAGCCAAACGTATATAGTTTCAAATAAGTCACTCTCCACAAAATAAGTCTCAAATTGAATCGCATTCTTAATCTGGGCTCTAAGTATTCCTGACAAACCATATTTTGTTCAGCTAAGTTGAACAGGATGTAATTCAGGTCTGGGTAGTATATGAAGTAGATCAATGAGTTACTTTGATTTCACACAATGGCAAACGCGCCTACTAGTAGTGATTCAGTAGTAGTTCACATAGCGATAGTTTGGTTTACATCATCAAATTATGGATACAGTTTCTTTGTTAACAAGTAAAATAACCTTTCGGAAGTTACTCACCACCTAGTGTACGTTAAACATCGATATTATCTATAGTTCAATCGATAGTATCGATTGTTAAACTATCGATTGTTTACTCTTTGTAAATGAATATTATAGTACTAGCCTTGATTTGTCCGAAATATAAATAGTGCTATAATAGTATGTTTTATTAATTTAATTTTCCTCCCTAGAAATTTTAAAATTATAGATACTATCGATAGTAGTGATAGTTTTTCGTAAATTAATCGATACTATCGAAAAAGAAACTAACCATGTTTAACGTACACTATCACCACCCGTACCTCATTATAATTAAATTATGAATTATTCTTATAGCAAGCATATACCTGCTACCATAATGTATATATTTTCAATAAGATGATATGCGACAAACTATTTTTACCATCGAGAATCGAACTATTTAGTTACAAGATAGAACTCTCTAATTAATTATGATACATATATGGTAGAATAATTTATTTTGTACGAATCACCTATAGAGTACAATCATGATGGTTTGTTGGCCCCTTATAACCTTGACAACATGATAATGAGTTGAAGTGTCATTATGCAGTATTGTTAATGTTCAATTTCTGCATGTTATTCCCGTATAGTTAATTTTACAAAAATTTAATTTGTGGTAATCCCGATAAAACAATTTACATAAACGTAATAGTGTGACACTACGTGATTATGCAAATGTAAATATATTCTTAAAACTTATATACACCTCAAAATTGTCAATTAATTATTAGTCCAGTTATGCAACAAAAAATAATTCATCAAGGTCATATTGTTCCCAAATAATACAATATTTATTTTTTGGTTTAAAATTAACCTTGAAATAATTATTTCCGCTTAAAAGCATTCTAAACAACAATAGTTAACAAATTTTTTATTTTGGTAACGTTTATTGTAGGCCAAAATGTAGGTTTTCTAATTAAAAAACACGCGAAACGATTTTTGCATAAAAACCAAAATGAACTGAGTTGGAAAATTTATTTAAATTTAAAATATTTTTATTTTGATAATTAAAGTTTTGAAGGTGATTTTCGTTTTAAAATTAATAATTTATTTTATGCAAATGTAAAATCGAATTGATAACTTAAATAATTAAAAATAAACAGGAACACAAAAAAACATTTGAGTGTGCGGTTTATGTTTCTTTCAACTTCTTAAATACGAATATCGACATGTACATGAGTAGATTATAGAATTTAACTTTTTAAAAATTCATACGGAATAAAAGCTATCAGAATGACATTCGCGAATATTTCGAAATATTTAGACCTTGAAATTTAATTAGTTTGCAATTGTTATATAAAATTGGCAACAAAAAATTGTATATAGACTTTGTTAAACATATTAATTTAATAATAATTAAAATAAAATTGGAAATTCATCAATACACCAAAGTAGACACAAAACACCAAATTTACAATCGATGACCGAATTTTAATTCTGTAAATAATTAGACGTGACCCACTTGTAAGGTTGGTTGCATAATTTAAGTACAAAATTAAAATATTTTTAGTTTTGTGGTATTATGCAACAGTCATGGGCTATTCATACTATGATTACTGGCGTTTTTCTGATTTATATGCACAATAATGACCACCCGTGTTGTTTTGCGTTCCTACTCAGAGTACATGGACAATATTATATGAAACGGAAACGAAGGTCTGATTTTAATTTTTTAACCCTATTTAAGATTTTTGTAGAGCAATCTGCAATAAGTCATAAAAGATATTTAACTATTTATCTGAAACTGAAATACTTAATCACATTTTTATTACCACTTGTTTTTTTATTTCGCAAAACAAATTTTTGGAATATTTTAATTAAACATTTTTTTTTTTTTTTTTTCAGAAAGTTTAAAATATTCCTCGATCGATTTCGGCTTGTGAGATGATCGGCCTTACAAGCCGAAATCGGCCGAGTGATTTTTTAATATTTTTGAAACAATTTTTTAATTAAAATATCCAAAATTTAATTTTTGCGAAATGAAAAATAAATGCTAATAAAACTGTGTTTATTAATTGTAAGAAAGAGTTTTTTGCCAAGTGCCTATGGCAAACAGTGTATACAGTATGAATTGCGAAATGGCCATCTGCATATTTCTGAGTAATGAAAATTGATGTATGTTATCAATTTATTCATCAATAACCTAACCTAGCAGCAAGAGAAATGAAAAACACCTCCATGGAGACCAACCTCTATTGACCCTTTAACGTCAACTGTAACTCAATTCAGCTTGACCTCTGAAATGCAAGACGATATTTTTCTCCAGTGCCAAGATTGCGGCAAAATCCCGAAAGCAATTCAATCTTGAAAGAGTTGAAGTAAATTATTAAAGAGTAACTATAATGACGTATTCGAGAAGGTTAATACAACATAAAGTCTGTTAAAATTAGTTTTATTTAGAGATTGGCAATGTCAGATATATATCAATATCTTGAGAAAAGTTAATCCACGAAGTCAAAGTAGCAGAACGTGCTAAACGATTCCTGGTTTGTTAGCTGCTTATTACTCCGACAAACAGTTTCTAAACACAACCAAGGATCTGGTTCTGCGACCGTAAAACGATGGTTTCATTTTTTTCGGAAATTAAAATCTTTACACGAAGCATATTCATTTTTTTAAAAATGAACTAGTGATCGTGCGAACGAAGACTAGGCGATTGTTTTACCACACTAAAAAATATAAGAATACGATACACATTCGACCTGATTTATAATCAAAAATTCAATTCTGTTGAATCAGTTTTTCAGTGGTTGAGAAACTGATATACAATATTCATCTTCATAAATAATTACAAAATAGTCCAAAGGGATACTTCAATATTTTATAAGTATTCAATATCACATTAGTTAGAATCCAGTTAACTACCAGTTATCTCACCATATCGCGTAAAAATTTCCTGCTTTTGTTAACAGGAACAATCTACCATTTCTTTTATATCTTCGAAACCACCACAACAACCGGTGGCTAATAAAATATATGGAAACTTCGAGCCAACAACCAGGCGGCACCGAAATTACAAGCCAACCCACCAACCGGCATCAGTTCAACTCCGGTCAATAAAATCAGTTAGTCATTAATTCAGTCGAAGCTAATAACCAGTGGGCTTATCAACAATGACAAGCATGGAAAACCGTTTGAAAGACCAGGAGATCACAGACGACAAAATAATAGTTCCGCTTAACAGAAACCTCGATAAAAACGGGCTTGGAAGGGAAACAAAAAAATATTTAGAGTCGAAAATATAAACTTTAAAGGAGCACTACAGAAATTATGTAAAGACTGATGAAATAATCAGAACTAATATTTCAGCATTAGAAGAAAACCATCCGTATTTCGAAAAAAGAAATAAAACAGTGGGTATTTTCGACACCCTAATCGACGAAATGCAGAGTCGGCTGAGTCAGGGGCTACCAAGGACACCGACACTAACAACATTGGAGGATAACCCCTAAATTCAAAATTCTCATTTACGAATATGGATATCAGCGACACAACAAAAACAACGGGGACACAATACTCTTCAAACAGAAGAAAATTCGACGAGCTGTTAAAATTACAAAATTTCAAAATAGAGAGTTCTGTATATAGAAATAAATGCAGCAAAAAACTCATTGATACAAAAAGGTTCAAAACAAGCACTACGGCTCAGGCTACGTAGAAACGAATCAAACGAATGGTGGAACAAATCATGGAACTGGATGAGACGTTAAATGGAAGGCATCAGGCGAACATCAAAAAAGGTTAAAATATTTCTCAGGGAGTAATTACGATACCATCAAACTCGAACATGATAACATTATCACAATGATCACCACGGAGATAGGCAGATCAAACAAACAAACAACGACAACTTTGATGAACGCCTACAAAAATTAGAAATTTCAAAATTCTAGGGAGAATAAACGAAATGGAAAGGGTTTGCAGATACTTTCGAAAAATTGCTTCATAACAATACCAGGTGTATAAGTATGAAATGTGGATGTCACACAACAGATGGTGCACCAATGCAGTTTGTTGAATGATAAATTGGATAGTGCATAGTGGTGTATTGTTGTGTTCAATATGTCGAAATTTATACCGAGCAAAGAGCTTTCGCGGACGGCATTAATTTATTGTTTTCATTTGAAAAAAAAACTGCTGCTGAATCATACCGATTACTTCGAGAAGCTTATGGTGAGCATACTCCATCGCAAGATACATGTGAACGATGGTTGCGGTGTTTGACAAGTGGTAATTTCGATGTTGCAGACAAGAAAACAAAACACATGTGACTTTTTTGCTCGCTCGGTACAAAAGGAAGCCTTTTTGCATCGTATAGTTACAGAGGATAAAAAGTGGATTTATTTTGAGAATTCCAAGCCCAAAAAACCATGGGTGGATCCAGGTGCACCATCCACATCTACCGCAAGACCGAACCGCTCTGGCAGAAAGACGAAGCTCCGTTGAGAAAGGCTAGAATACCGAAAGAAGTAACACAAACTCATTTTTCTTCATGACAATGCGCCATCACATACGGCAAAACCGGTTCGTGACTCGTTGGAATTACTCAGCTGGAAAGTTCTACCCCATACGGCTTAATAATAATTATAATCATCACCTCTCCCAAGCGCGCGCGGGAGTTTCCATCTGTATTACTATTATTTTTTGAATATAATTCAAGTGAATTATAAACAGGGATATCGAGTTGCTTAACCAGTGAAATTGAAAAATTGATTTTTAAGCGTTAAAATATGTTTTAGTATAAAAATAAATGTGATTATAAATAAATAGCTAAATTAATAGTTAAGCAAGACGATACCCGTCGCAGACGGCAGGAAAACGGAAGTCGAGTCTGCTTAGTACAAACAGATTTGATGGATTAAAAAAAAATTAAAATTGATAAAAGATAAAGTCAAGCACAATAAAATGAAATATAAAAAAAGAAACAAAAAACAAAATAAGTTAAATAAAATATAGTCAAGAAAAATAAAAAACTTTTTTCAACGTACGTTTCGTCATATTAAAATCGATAAAATGGCAGTGCTGATTAGCTTCGTACAGCATTCTAGAGACGGGCTCATTCTTTCCGTAATCAGTTCGATGAGGGTCGATTCTAAACATAGGTACCGTTCTTAAATCCCGCGAATTTATATTTAGTTTAATTTTACCTAGCAGAACAGGAAAATATCGATACCGAACAGGAAAATATCGATTGGACAGCTTCAATCCTCGTAATGTGACCCTCATGATAAGGCGATCACACCTGGCTAGCATACTTGAGCAGAGGACGAACGAATGTTGAATAGAGAGCCTTCGTAACATAAGGATCGTCGAATTCTTTCGACCAACGCTTGATGAAACCGAGTGCAGAATTGGCTTGGTTGATAATACGGTCGATGTGGTGTCTAAAATTCAATTCATTATCACAAACGACCCCCAAATCACGAACAGAACTGGCTCTGGTAACGGTATCGCTGTTAATGTAATAATCGCGAGAAATGGTCTGTGGACGTTTTCGAGAGTAGGTGATTGTTTGACATTTACCCACGTTCAAATCAAGGTTGTTCTTACCGCACCAAGTGGAGAAGTTATTAAGGTCAGATTGTAATAGGTCCTTATCCGTTATGCTTGCAATCCATTTGTAAATCTTCATGTTATCGGCGTATATAGATATCGATGAATTTTTAATTAAACATTCAACGTCGTTGATTGACAGAATGAAAAAAACTGGCCCAGATGGCTGCCTTGGAGCACTCCAGATGTTGCTGAGATATGAGTTGATACTGATGACCTGAACAATACATGGTATATACGGTCTTTGAGATAAGAGCTCACCCAACGAAGAATTTGAGGGGGAAAGCCTAGGGCCTTAAGCTTGAACAAAATGAGTTCATGAGAAATCCTGTCAAACGCCTTGCTAAAATCGGCGAAGATGACATCAACCTTTTTCCCGGCCTCCATCGTATTTAATGTTTGTGATGTGAATTCAATAAGGGTTGTTGTCGTGGACCGTGCTTAGAGAAAGCCATGCTGATTGTCAGAAAACAACGGTTTACAATGAAAGTACAGTGAGTCATACACAATACTTTCAAACAGTTTAGGAATACTAGATAATTTCGCAATCGGTCTGTAATTACAGATGTCTGACTTGCAGCCGTTCTTATGAATGGGAACTATAAAAGAATTTTTCCAAATAGATGGAAAAATTCCAAGCGAAAGTGACTTTTGGAAAAGTGTCGTCAGTGGCTGAGCAAGAATATCAGTGCAGTTTTTTAGGACGATGGAAGGTAGACTGTCAGGTCCGGATGAAAAATCATCTTTAAGTTTAGAAATCTTTTGTACCACGGATTCATAATCGATTTGAATTGAAGTTAACGTTGTTTGAATACAGTTATTCATGTAACTCATGTAACAATCTTTGCCAACGTTGGTTCTTAAGGTTACGTAATGTTCGTAATTAACTATTATACCACGGAGGTGATGGCGATACAGTTTTTTGGCGGGTATACGGAATGGAATGTTTAAAACATTCAAAAACTGCAGAGTAGAAAAATCGACTGTTTGTGTTTCTATGTGTTTATGGTCATTTAAAATGGTGTTAAAGTTGACGTTAGCCAACAAATGTTTAAATTTCACAAAGTCGGCCTTACAAAATTTGAAACGTGGTGTTGGAGTTGACATTAAGACTGACTTGTTCCAGACAAGTGATCAAAATAACAGAGCAAAACACCAAATCGAGCTGCCTGTTCCGACTGTTCTTAACGTTGCTGATCTGAAATAGTCCAGAGTTCAACATATTGTCCGTGAATAAAGTTTCTTTGGCAGTTAGTGCACGGTAGGAATAATCCCAGTTAATGGCCAACAAATACACCTGATTTCAAGGTCGAACAATTAGTTCTTGTTAAAGGCAACACGCTTCCACCATATCAAGATGGATAACTGGATGTATTACAGAGCTCCATCCAGGGTAAGATGAAATTTGTCAAGTGGTAGCATCCCGCGGTCCTGGAAGACTCCTTATAAAAAGACCAATATCGAAATTGATGCCCCTTTCGATTGATGATAGCACGAAAGATCAGGGTATGGATTCGGCTATTTTTTGTAACGGCAGTATTTTCCGTTCATAATACGTAAATGCAAACACTTTTAATGTTTAGTTTTGGTTATATGGAAGAAAATATACGAGGCTTATTAAAGATATAAGATTTTTTTATTGTCTTGCATTTTACGGTGGTCAATGAGATAAATGGAAATGTTTGATTACATTAAGATGTACTTAGTCAGATTATGGCTGTGAGAATTACAACAAAACTCCTTGAATTATAGCATCCAGAAATATATTGAAGGACAACAGATTTATTTACATTTAGAACCAGCGCTTTGTTACATTTTGATGTTTAAGTGAGATTGAAATTTCTGTATAGTGGATTAAATTACCACGACAAGATTTATATTTAGTCAGATAAAAAGATGAAATAACTGCGAGTGGTTTTTTAATTTTAAAATTATAAATCAACAGTCGATATATGTATAGTAAGAAAATCTGTTTTTAATTTTTGTTATTGCTTATTTCCTGTATAAATTTTATTAAATTTTTTATTTTTTTGATTGCATCTGGGCCAAACCAAATGTGTATTGGAGAACAAGAAACGAATGACGATTTGATTAAATAACTGGAAGGAACAACTTTTTGGTATTTAAATGTTATATAACTTAGTATAAGTTTTGCATGGTTGAAGATCATAACAACAAAAACTAAAATGGACATGTGAAAATTTTGAATTAATTTCTAGTTGTTTTATAAGGTTTATTTTTGTGTGTATATGTATGACATCTAAATTTTTCGGTTCTATTCTTAAATTAATCGGATTTATTTATTGCAGAAATCGCTAATAATAATAACATTTTCAGAAGAATATTAGGTTTCTTTGCTTATATTATGACAGGCAAATCGGATGATTCATGGTGATAATTATCTTTAACTTACTGCCACTGTGTTGTGCATCGTTACATTACTGCTTAAATAACGTCAGCAATTTCTCCAAACTACAAAATTTTATTTTGAATTCAAAAACATGATAGTGAAAAATTTGAATGTTACTTTGTAATATATTGCTCATTTGCTCAAAGAGTAACACAATCCAAAATGTTTACTTTTTCAGTAGAGCGATTTGAAAATATCACTCAAAATTGTTTATAAAAACGGCGTTTTTCAGGTTCATTTTGATATTAAAAAAACGAGTGTTTTTTAAGAGAAATCAATGAATGTTTATTTCATTATAAAGAGGAAGGTATGCCATTAACATTTGAAAATGATATCAGCCAAATCATCAGCCAAAGATATAGTACTTCGAATAGTGCAAAACGATCATTACTGAGACTGATACTGCTGAAAACAGTGTGCTGCATATGTTCATGACCCTACTCCTGAGAGCTTCGCGAGTAAATGTCAATTACAAGTTTTTCGTGAAGTGTACTTATTTTGAACAAGTTTTATCTGCCAATCCTACTTATCGTAATGAAATGTCTCAAAACTCATTTGCACTCTACACTTATCTGGATTCGAACACCGTATCTCTGCTCCAGTTTTAACCAATATACCATTTGGTCGTTATACTCATTTAAGTCAAACTAATTGAATTTTTATATTAAAATTTAATTTAAATCCGGTGAAGTACAACAATAAAATTTGAAATGGCACTTAGGCATAAGTTGTTTCAAAAAGTTTCAATTATAAAACTCACGAACTTTGTTTAAGTTAACTTATTAACGCCATGCAGTAATATAGAACAAAAACGTTGTTTGTATACTAATTAATGCTCTCAGTCACAACACATTTCATAATTGTAAAGTTAATTGTTGGTTTATTTATGTACACACGAATACAATACAATAAAGACGTTGTCACTTTAAAAGACATAAATAAATTTGCGACCAGACAAGAAAATATATTTTATTTAATTATTTATAAGCCACAAAAATAAATAATAATACGCGCGAACAATTAACAATGAAATTATTTATTTTTTAATAAGTTATTTAATTAAATAAGTTTGTTTTTATAGAATGGTATGTGCTATTTGTGATATGCTCATAACCCATTCATTATCAAAAATGTTTTATTTATCGGTAATTTCTAATAAATCGTAAACAGACATTTTATTTGCTGTAATTGCTAAATTTTTTTTTTACAAAATCGATGGTGAGATGATTGCGAGTTAATTTCAAAATTTACAGATTTTTTTCCAATGCGACAATAAAATTATATGCAAATCACTTTCATTCCGAAATTTTGTATAAATACCTTTACAAAACGACGATAATTTATGGTCCATTAACAAATCTATGTATTAAGTTTTTTATTATTTTCATTAATATATTTGTGGTATGCGTGAGAACCCTAAAGTTTTAATAAGTTTAGGCCGCCTACCAATCGGTTTAATCATTTACTACACTAAAAACCGGCTTCGATCATTTTTATCAAATGGACTTCGAACCTGAACACCAGATGGTAAGTTACTTTCCAATCAATCATTGAACATTATACACAATTAATTTATTAAAAATCGATTCGTTTCGCTTTGAAATAACTATAGCGCCAATATGGTCGTTTGCCTAAATAAAGTGTATGCTATATGCATAAATTACATGTCGCTTTAATGAACAGAGAACAAAATCATGTAAAGTGAATAGATATGTGGGTGCTGGCGTCAACCTCTTCGCTTATGTGACGCGTTAGCACGTCTCTTTCCTTTTACTATATAATTGTGAAAAGTATATACTGGTGTTCAGTGTAAGTTTATACTGGTGAAAATTATTGCGGCACATGGGGTATATATTCATACCTGTGGAGCGAGTGCCGTGTATTAGTCCCGCATTAATTTCCGCTAGTATAAACGCACAGTTAAAGATAACTTTTATTTATATTATGATATTTTCTTCCATTGTGCTTTAATCCAAAATATGTCACTATGTATAATTTAGTATATAGAAGCTTCAATTATTGGTTATTTGTTACATATGCAAATTTTTGTTGATAGAAATGGATTTGTGACCAACATTTTGCTAAACATATACAAATTAAATTGGTCTTATTAGATTAATAAAAATACTTGAAAATTGAATACGAAATCCTTTCATCTAATATTATAATCCTTTTTCGTATTTATAATATAATTTTCGAAATGAAAGGAAAATCTTGCTGGAAATTTTCCCATTTTAACTTTTTTGTGTCGTTGTCCAACCTAACGTAAATTTGTTTCTATATTTTTATATATAAATTATATTAAAAATACCAGGGCACGTGACTTGTTTGTTTCTTTTAATTTTTTTGTTTTTGAATGGACATAATAATGTATACTCGTACAATGGTAATCCTTTCTAAGGATTATATTTTTTAAACTTTATTGTTTTAGAGAAATATGTTATAATCAATTTTTACAAAAAAGATGGGAGAATTTTTTTTATCACAAAATTCTTTAAAGGTTTTACATCGCCATTGATTGATAGCTTTATGGGAAATTTGGGGTGATCTAACCAGAATAGTATAAGAAGAAATCCTAAATTAATATAACTTTGGTTTACCTATATTTTCGGTAATATTTTTGTACCAATATCTGTTTCGGTAATTTACCCCGGTAAGGCAAATAATAGTTTTTAATTGTAATAATATTTATCGGAACCAGTATAGGGATTTTATACACATTTATAGTATTATGAAAAAATCGCTAAGAAAAATAAAGCAGGCTTTTTAAAATCCTCTAGTTAGTGAGCCGTTATACAGGACTAAACATTGCGAATTATTATTGACGAGTTGCACTTGTACCCGCGAAATATTTACTTGTGTATTATGTTTGTACATAATTTATTCTCTGCACAAAACTTATTTTAAAAAAACTGTGATCTTTCAACTAGGTTATTTAGAATTAATTAAATTAGTAATTTTTGGTGGTTGCGAACTGATGTGTACGAAATATAGTTTTGAGCAAATCCAATACCATACCAGCCTTAAATAGAAAATCAACACGAATTCCGGCATAATATTAACTGTCAACTGCATGTACAAATCTGTAATGTTCGTCCGGTTAGTTGGGTATGGTACAATTCTCTGAAAAAGTATTTTTTTGTATTCAACATCCAACTTACATAACTACGCAATATACTTTGACAAATTGTTGATTGAATTTCTTTAAACCGATTTACGAATTATATTTATTTTCTAGAATTATTCGTTGTTTTAAAATTCTAATCCGATTTCAAATTTATAAAAACAACAAAATTAAATTAAAAATATATTTTTTGAACTAGAAAAATTGGTAAATTATATCCATTTTTTGTGCTGTTTATCTACGCTCGCTCCCGTAATTCTTTTTAACGGTCAGTCAATAAATATAAATGTTTTTCGGAAATAACAGCCGATAAATCATAAACTAAAATATCACAACCCTAAATCGAAGCAACAAAAAAATTTAATTCATTGGGATTTAAGGTATACACACACGAATCCCTTTTTCTGACTTACGCACAAACGGATGGACATATTAAATAGAAAAGAAAGTTCGGATATGAACAAGGGTATATCAACAACCCTTCATAATAATAATATTTCTTTAACCATTATTATAAATATTATGTGATGATTAAGATGATCTGTATCATAATCATAAATCCATTATTGGTCAATATACATTATTTTTATGTTCTGATTTTGAGGACATGAATCGAAGTATTGAAACATAATCGGAAATTGAATATCATCTCCTCTAATCATAAGTCAATTTAATTTAATATTTTTCAAGCATCCGTTCAATATTGCGATCAAAATTTGTTTAAAATCTCAAAATTTTAATGTGGGCTACATTTACGAATATGCTTGTGCCATGCTATACACCAACCAAACGTATATTTTGAGTAATCCCGGAACTAACAAAATAAAAGCAACATCAAAAGATTTATAATTTCCTTTCCACCCACAAAAACTTGTATACATATTATGAAAACCGTTTTTTGTATATCGCACTAAAAAATACTGGGATTTTCGTTGAATTTCCTTTTTTTTTTTTTTTTTTTTTGGGAATTACAGTAAACGTTATATATAAATATAAAATTAATAAATAATTGATTTATGCTTTGGTTTTTCCTTTAATTTTCTATGTTACAGCATTTTACTCTCCCATATTTTAAATCCAATTATTTCTAATTTATTTTTATAAAATAAAATTAGAAAAACAAAATATTGAAATAAATTTGTGGTTCTATTGCGTTACATATCTAGTTTGATTTTTATCAAGATTATTCAGAACTTCATACAAATGGAGCAAAACAAATATTAAATAACTGGGCGGCATAGACTCATGTCAAAATTTATTATTCGATCAAGGGTTTGAGTTCACTTCATTTGTGTCGATTGTAGGGATCTTCAGAAACAAATCGGGAATCTACAGATTGGGCAAAGAATAAAATATGTCTAGGTGTAAAACTTCACCAATGAGTAGAATTGTTGGAATCCTCCAACGCCATCGTCTGTACGAAGTCTGTATTTTAAATTTTGTTCAGTTGTGAACTAATTTTTCATAGAGTAGAAAATTTGGGCTGTAGCAAAACACTGCTGCTCAGATGTCACAATAATTAACAAAAATCTTAGGAGAGGCGATACTAAGACCTACATTTGTTTAGTGTAAATTAGCCACTTTTGACCCGTCATGTCTATAGATATCGGATAATATTAAACTTGCACTGTTCCAAAAAAAATATGTGTTAGCATTACCGGCAGGTTTACCTCAGCGTGTCCAACAAAATAATTTATACCAAAATGCTATGTAAATATTCTTCCAGAGTTTCTTCCCTTAGTCACAGGGAAAGTCAGAATGGAGTCACTAGTAAAGACAATTGGCATAATCACTTTTGCTGATGAGCTTTAACTGGAGGATTTACATCTTCTAGGATGAAGACCTCTAGACCATCGGCAGATTTCACTTGAGAATATACAATTACGTTGCAATTTACGTTTAAAGCTGTCTGCTTATACAAGAGTCAAAGAGATGGACAATTTGATTAAACCTTGGGCACATCAAGTTTACCGGTTCGGTGTTACCATAATATATCCAGTCATGAATATTTTTATTATCTCTATAATATCTATTTGTTTATCTTCAATCTGCCACCTAAAGAAGCTAAACATACAGTTAGCTCTATCTACGCACTGCTCGATGTGTTTAGAGAAAGGCACATTTTAACGAAAATAACTCTTTTAATTCGAACGATCTTTAAATTCAGATACATTTTGTAGAGTATGAAACGGGTTAGCCTCTACCTAAAGCTAGGGCCAACCCAGTTTCATAGAAAATTTGCCTTTACCTGTATAACATCCTCTGCGGCATTAACCCGTAGCTCATTCAGAAGAGCTTAGTGTTTGGTGGTGGGGATGGTGATGCACAAGTAACGGCCTTGATAACCGCATCGTGAAAAAAATAAAAATAGGAGAGGAAAAGTGGGAATATCGGACCACGAAGTAGTAATACGTTTGGCCTCACCAACCCATGGCGACGGTTGAACCAACTCAATTTACTCACCAAAGTTTGTTTGCGGTATCCAAAAACTCCCAAAAAAACTCCTTGAATTAATTTTTACTCACAACAAAAAATTAGTTTATTAATCGAAAAAAAAGCTTAAAGATTATACACATAATTATTACAATAATTTACTGTCTTTATCGGTTAACTACCAGTTAGAGCTCAAGCTACTTCACGTAGTAGTTAATTCCGAAAGACTGACCCCTTACCAAGAAAATTTTGCGGAATTTATTCGAAAATTAATTAGTTGTTGAGAGAAGGAATCAGCATTTTTCGCACAGTGATTAAAAGTGCCTCTCAATCAACTTACACACCAGAAAAAAATTATAGAAACCGCGCGTTGTAGATTTCTGACTTGTATTTATTACTTGCGGAAGTTTGTACAACAACAGATATAAATGGTTTTAATTTCTACATAGGTTGACATATTCGTAAATTTGTCTACGCTATATATAAACGAACCACTTGCATTCATCGTGTACTTGAAAAATAAAGGCATCAAATTGCATAACCTATTTACGCTTACACAACTGAAGTTTATTAACAAAAATTCAAACATGAACTAGTGAAATGGCTTTGTAGTAAATAAACGTAAAAGAAAATGCGAAGATGTACCATGACTAATACATAAATTAGATATAGTTAATTGGAGATATTATCTCCAAAGTCATGCCGATAAGAAAATAATTTTATGTTTGGGATAGGTTAGTAACGGAATTAAATAGAATTCCGTTACAAGTACTACCATTAAAATGTTACTGTTGGATAACAGAATTGATTTTCCGATGAAAAATATCGTTTTACACTTATTCACGTTGACACAAAGCTGGTTGAAATTACACCAAATCTCCAGATTGTCAATATCTTCTTGCAAATTGTGGATGTCGTTAATGTTCTCCACGGTTTTAAAGAACTTAAGGTCATCTGCAAACAGTATAGGATCTTTGAATAATGAATTACTTCAGTGATTTCGTTAATGAAAACGGTGAAGATCC
The DNA here is from genome assembly GCA_947310385.1 of Nephrotoma appendiculata. Taxonomy (NCBI): domain Eukaryota; kingdom Metazoa; phylum Arthropoda; class Insecta; order Diptera; family Tipulidae; genus Nephrotoma; species Nephrotoma appendiculata. The sequence continues at coordinate 374,705,666 of OX371224.1, read as the reverse complement.
AAGCGCCATTATGAGAACCTTGGAGTACACCGAAGGTGGCTGAAATTTAATCAAAGCTTTCGTTCCCCATTTCATTATATTGACAGCGGTTGCTCAAGTATGATTTAAATCAGGCTACAAACGAACTGCAAAAGCCAAGATTGTACATGGTTTCTGAAGCTTTATACCTTTGAGTGATGGAGGTCAAAGCCTTAGCAAAGCAGGTGCATACAACTTCAACCTGCTTGTGATTTTCAGTTTATTTTATCGTGTTGCTGGTGAATCAGTAAATAAATGGTTCAATTCTCTCTTTGTTCCATTTAAAATACTCATTTTACTGAACCCTAATCAACCCTAAATAACGAAAACTATAATTCATTGAACTCAATCCAGGTTTTATAATAGGATTTCTTCTAATTTAATAGTTGAAAATTGTGGTCGATCCGTGTTTCTTTTGTGAGCTGTGTCAATTTTGTAAATTTTTTAAAGTTCATCCCGTAAAATTTTCATCTTAAAGATTCTAGAATCGACTTGCAGTCGAATTCTAACAATACGAAATTAAAAACTGAAATATAAATTAAACAGAAATTGTAATTAATTGTTCGTTTTAATAATATGCGGATATTTTGGTGAATTCTTTTTTCACACAATTGAAGTATTCAGTGATTATCGTTTTCTTGGAATTTTGAATAAGTTCCCCGAACCAATTATACAGACGAATTGAAATACAAGCCTTGTGAAGATCGCCTAAAACCTACGACAGCCGAGACAGATGTAACCTCATGAAGGTCCAAAAACGACTGAAGAAAATAATTGCTTTTGGAATGCTGGATTATAGTTTCGCACCGCACTGTTTTATTATCACGATATACACAGTATAGACACAGTTTTATTATAATCACACCGATTAATAATGAGAGAGAATTACTGTATGTAAAATAATTAACACGTCAATCAAGTTTTACAAAGTTTTACTATTTTTTTGTTTTATTTTTACAATATATTTTTATTACAACGTTTTTGAACGGTTTTCCGTTCCCTGTTTTACTTAGACTGACTTCTAAAAAAGTTATTCGCCTTGACATATCGTCGTTAACAATGCAATAGTGTGTATCTACGTTTTCAGTTTTTTACAGGAGAATAAAAAAACTTTTTATTCTAGCTTAATATATGAAAATAAAATTACAAAATTCTAGATTTCATAAGCTTCAATCCTGTTTGAGGTGGAACTGAAGGAACAAGTCGAAAAGTGAGAATATTAAGGATAATGAAATAAAATGAATTTGGCTAATTTTGCAGATACACACTTTTGAATTGTTACCGACGATATACAAAATTTCCCGTCTGGTTGATCATCTTTAATTGTTGGCAACAAGTCATTGGTTAAAAAATCACTGAAATATCGTTGCCGCAATGTAATTTTTTATAGTATTAAAAGTTTCGACTGTTACGTGTAAATATTTAAGCGACATTTGAGCGCGGGATTATCCAAGATTTCAACCACAGTAGTGTGTATATATTTAATCAACATTTAGACGCAGCATTGTAGATTTCATGTGGAATGAAATCATATGTTCATATTGTAACTATATGTTAAGGCGAGTTTAAATATTTTAATGGTATTTAATTATGTTGTCGTTTTCGGTCTGGCGAAACTATTGCCTTTTCAACAACGACCGAACCATCAATTTAATTAGTCGATAAATTAGACAAAAAAACTGGTATGAGGACACTATCAAATGTATATTGCTTTCGAAGTAAAAGCCGCGGAATAGTTCCTAACAAAATTATGGTAACACCAATTATGGTTCTTTAACAAAATTTTAAAGGCGATGAATCTTGTTTTTATGAGTATGATCCGGACAATAAATAGAAGTTGGTAATATGACGACAATATGATCCTAAGATGGCGTCTAGATATACTCGTATTATGGAAAATTTATTTTTCAAAACTGACCATATCATGCAAAACAGAATAGCTTTTACAAATAGGCCAATTTGAATATGATTGAGTCATTTATTAACGATTGGGATAACACTTAGGTTTGTATATTGAATATGAAAATCATGCATATTAGAATAAAGCTTTCGTGGTTCGTTTGTGGTTCTGAAAAATACTACTTGAATGGAACTAAGCCATTTTTAACTGACCTTGGAGAGAAACTATTTTCAATGGAGCTCGTGAGTTTTTGATATTTACTGCTTCTCTGATATTTCTCAAATTCGCTTATTAAGCTTCTGGTTAATTCACTGCATGCACAATTAATTTTTGCAAATTCTCATTTTCGTGGAACAGTCGTTTAGTTGAGTGTTGTATAAATTGGCGTCCAAAATAGATAAGTATGAGAAAATTTTTTGAATAGTATGATAGTACTCCGGAAATTTGCCATTTTAAAAAATTTGTACTAAATTAAATTAGCTATAAGCCCATTTTCAATAAAGGTAATTCATCGCCGAATTAGAATATTCAAGCATTGCCTAATTTCTTTCAAATTACTAGTATTCAAAACCATGGGAACTTATATCGAAATCCCATTCTCACTATAGGAAGCAAGAATATTCTCAATCGGTTAAGAAATAGCTTACTAACACTAAGGTTTATCATTTTTCAGAACTAAATCTGGAGCTAATATTAGAATTCTGTATTTAATAACACAAAATTAGTTCATCTCATTTGGAGGAAAATTAATTGGTTTAGTTTTATACAGATTAACCGTTACATAGAACCGTTTAATAATTTTCAAACTGGCGATTTTCCAAAATCTGATTAGATCTGTGGCCCTATTCTGGTAATTCTTCCGAGAATAGGGAATACTTTTTTTTGGTAGCAGCTATTCACCAGACATTTCCCCCAATTCTCCGTTTTCCAAAAGTTAATTCTGTCGATTATTAATTAATTCGCAGCCTATACGCGATCGCATTAAAATAAGGAACCAAATGTCTAAAAATAGTTTACTACGTTTGTTTAATTGGTTTTTGTTGATATTTTAATGGAATTTTACTTACTAAATTACTTACTTACTTACTACTAACTAAATTTTGTTTATTAAAGAGAAAAATTGGATATTGATATTTTCAATTGATATTACCACTTTTCAGTATAAATTTACACCTATAATATTGCTATAAGTAAATATGATAAATTTTCGTTAAATTCTATTCCCAGTTAATTCTTTCCTAAAATAGGTATGGAATAAAAAACGTCACAACTGCTATAATGGGGAATAATTTTTTTCGAAAAAAATTTTTTTCCCAAAAACCAGAATATACTTTGGGGGGAAAAGGGAATAAAACTGCTACAAAATTTAAAATTTCCATTCCCCGAGAATTACCAGAATGGGGCCACTGGAATATTACAGTTCCATTTTTATCATAAAATCGAGCTCTTTATATTAATCGATTGAGAAATTAATGGGTTAGTCCAATTTAAATTTGTAATTTCTAGAATTGGAAATTACAATCTAGTTCCATATTATTATCCTAGCCTAGGAGTCCTAGCCTTTTCATAATTGCAGCGGAGTTTTATTTGAGTGCAGTTGAGAAATAAATATCCTAGTTAAATTCAAATCAAAGTCAATATTTAAGTACCGATTTCTTGTTTCACATTTCGAATTTCAATTTTACAACACACACACACACACACCGAGTTCCTTCTCAATGTGTTGAGAAATTGTAAAGATCTATTCAAATTTGAGATTTTCCAAAACCACATCCAGAAATTGCCAATTTACAATTACCTTGAGTCACAATTTGAATTCAAATGATATGGATGGAGAAATGGCTTAGTTCTAAACTGGCGTTTGTCACGAAAATAAACCTGGTTAGGAAAACAACAGAACCTTTATACAGACATAGCATAAGACACATTGATTTGTGTGGAATGGAATAACCGAGCGATTTTCTAAAATAAGGCATTCGAACTGTTTATATTAAATGTAGTGTTTAGCATGTTAGCTGCGGGAAATAAATGCCGGGACTCAATCGTTTTTGTTGTCTTTTACTCGCCATTGAGGTTAAGTGCGGGATATTCGAAATTTTGCTACATTCGTAGAAAAATTCGAGTTTGGGCCTCAACATATACATTCCTAGACCTTCTATTTTTTTCTTTTTAAAATTTTTAAAAATTATATCGTGGCATTGCGATACACGCCAATCCATCGAAACCCACAACTATACATTTTTTCCCGCACATGTCTTACAAATACATACAATGAGTATTAATTCAAAAATCAGGAAATGAAAAGGAAAAGATAATGTCATTTTTGATTAAAAATAAAAAATCAACAACAATAGAGACACGCTCTATAATTAAAAACCATCCTCACGAGTTTCGTTTTCCATTTTCGTTATTGTTATATATATTTTTATGGTGCCTGCCGTCTATTAGAAATCCTTCTGCATTAGAAATGGGCAAAAATGTGGATATTGTTTTTTCTTGCCCTACAGGCATAAGTTAGGCAACAACAAAACAACTACATACAAACAAAATATGGAATGTGTTGTTATCGCTCTACAATAATAATTGTAATAAAAAAAATTTCAGTGTACGTACATTGGGGTGAGTGAGACTGGGAACCGAAAGGGTTAGGAAAATTTTATAAAACAAATTTTATCTTATTGATGTTGTCAGTTATATAATAATATAATCAGAGAAGAAAATTATGTGTCATAAACTAACAGGAAATAAAAAAAAATTGTATGTTGGCTTGGCATTATGATTTTATCTCAAGAAAAGTTGATATTTTACAACAACAAGTTGTGTAATCTGTTGTAATTTAGTGGTGACAATACTGCTGGTGATGACGGAAGAGTAAAAGGGTTGTGCGGGGTTAAATAAGACGTAGGGAAATTTAATTATGTGTAATCTAATATTTTTGTTAATTTTTTTACCGAATTTTTAAAATATTTCAATATTTCGATGTTATCTTGCTTCATGCGTATAATAATATCGTGCACGCCTGAATGTTGAATAATTTATAATTAGGCTAACTCGCAGGCGGCAATATTTCTTAATTAAAAATATTGTTTTATTGTGGTTTGGGGTAAAATATAAATCTGTATTAATTTTATAAAATAAATGACTTTTAGGCATTTGATTTTATAGTAGTAAGATATTTAGTTATATTGTGCATGGGTAGTAAACCATTACACAGTGAAATAAAGATTACGAAGTAAGATTTTTTTGCTTGCGCGAAATTAGCTGATTAAGAATTTAAAAAAAAATCAGTCACGATAGCGTTTATAGACTTTAGTTTTTTAAAAGGGGGACATTAAGTTGAAATTTTAATGTTTGTCTATAGATTTTGTAGCAGAAACATACTGATTGAACATGACATGAAATGTTTTCAATGAATAATAAATTAAATTATCCTCAGAAAGAAGCACAGGTTTCAAAAATATGTTATTTGTCTTATCCTTCAACGAAACAAGTTTTTATCATTTAACCGTCATATTATTAACCATTTTATTCAAGTTAGCAGCATAGTGCCCTAACGTCATGTTCCAAAAACACAGAAGATTATTCCGTTTGTGGTTGTTTTTTTATCGCCATACGCTGACGCTCTTGTTCTGTTAGCTACAGAGATATCCCGGCGATATTTTTTATTTATTCGTCGATGCTTGTCGATGTCGCTCTTGTTCTATTTCGAACAAGATATAATGAATTACATTTTTATAATTTTTTAATATAATGAATGACTCTGAATACTTTTAGTTGATTTAAATAATAGTGGCTCCCGGTTAGTTTAATAATTCTGTTCTTGACCAATTATCAAGAACAAATTTTTTCAACAGCCAAATACAACATAGTCAGCTTTTTCAACTTCTGTTTTTTTTTAAAAGTGTCAATTGCAAAATCATTAAAATACTACAGTTGGAATACATTGAGAAAGCAGTTTTGTAGAAGAAAGAACAGATTAATTATGCCTCAATATTCTATATGCCATTGTTCGCAATAATATCAACAAGCTCTCTCCTTTCTCTTTATGCCTTAGTGAAGACATGCTACGATGAGCAGGTGGAATCAATCCTGATATGAAGATACAGCTGTCAAAAGATATCTTCTCTGCAACACTCATATACTCGTATTACTAGAGGATATGGGTATATCCATTAAGGAAGGCAAAAAGTAATTTAATTTTGATGCTTTGAAAGATTTCGCTGATACTAAAAAAAATGATTCAGTTCTCAAACTGACATCGAATTTAAATAATTCGACTTGCAACATAGCAAGCAATCTTACTTGCCTTAATACGCGATAATTTGTAGTATGAATGGAGCATGATTCAAGAACGGACAAATAAGAGAAACTTATACAAATCAAACTTTCATTCAACATGAATGTGTGTAGTTTCTTGAATATATATCTCCCAAATGTATGCCAAGTAACTTTTGAATATGGGCAAGAGAACACAAGTTTATGTAAAAATGCTGATTCCGAATAGCAACTATTACTATTACTTTATGTTATAATTACTGATAAAAGTTAAGAAAAGAATGTGCATATGGTAATTGGTAATCATGAAAATTTTTGGCCTCGTAATTTTTGCAGGTTTACCATTCGCTATATCGCTATACTGCTGGTTTTAAAAAATGTATTTGTGTGTGTGTGTGATCTGTGCATATTAAAAATTAGTGACTTCTCTACAGCCCAGATGAAGCATCTGATCGGGATTGAACTTTATACATAAGCTGTTCCCATAAATTGGGAGAACCCAGTGACTTTTTGATCGAAATCGGTCAACCGAAAGTGGCAGCTTCCGTAGGAGCCTTATAGTTTTTTGCAAATATTTTCGAAAATATATATAGCATTTAGGAAAAGAGGATTAAAAACAAAATTATTTCAGATAATTTTATAAACTTACCGAAAAATAATATGTTATTATAATACATAAGTTTTTTGAAAACATGATTTCACCATAATTGGGCATCGGCTCAGCCAGATTGTCTAATGAGCTTTTTAATTTTTTAATATTGTTAAAAAATATAGCATTTACAAAAAAACGACAAAGAATTAAATGATTCAAAAAAATTTGAAGATTACAAATTTTCAACAAGGGTTGATCTTCCTGTAAGTTAAATTGTTGTTAAAAATTTGTTATTTTTGTTGTACTCGTAGTGGAAATATTTTTCTTGGTTTTTATTTTTGTTTTGTTTTACTACGTTTTGTTTCCTATGCATTATATCGATACCAACAACAATAATGCCAAATGCCATAAAAACGCAATACTAACAAAAGTAATATGACGAAATTTGATGGTATTAGTATGTTTGTGGCAGTGGATCATTTAAGCTGTGAGTTGGTTTTGGGTTGAAATAATGAACTTTTTAATGTAATTTTGATATGCATTAGAATTTTTATTTTATTTTTTGTGTTTTATAATAAAAATAAATATAGCTTTCATATTACAATTTAGTTTTTTTCAAAAAAATAAGACATCGCGAGATATTTACAATTTTGTTCATAAAATGCGACTGGATCAAATAAGCTGTGATTCACTGTATATATATAGTTATGGGTTTCGCGTATTAGGTTAAAAAAACTTAAACGTTTTATCACAACAAAATTTATTTATTTTTTTATGGTTGCAATTTAACCGTTCTTATGCACACAATCGATTAATCTTAAATGAACCTCGTTTCTACTGTTAGTATGGTTTTTATCAAGAAAAGCATTTCCTGCGATAGCAGTGGAATGCTGTATATTTTATTTTCTTTTATGTTGGTTATTCGATTACATTATAGTTTACATCGTTCAAATTAGAATAGAATTGTATTTTTCTTGGTATTAAAATATGATTCTGCGTTATATGATTATTTTATATATTTACAGACTTTTGCTGATTAATTAAATTTAAATAAAATTATATTTTTCTTTAGATATAAATGTAATTCTAAACTATGTGAATACTATGAGGTGGCTTATTCAACCGTGTGAATAATAATTTGGGATGTGTAGCTTGACGTAACTATATATATATATATATATATATATATATATATATATATATATATATATATATATATATATATATATATATATATATATATATATATATACATATATATATATATATATATATATATATATATATATATATATATATATATATATATTTATATATATATATGCATTCAAAGTAAATGAAGGTTGGGTTAGCCACAACATATTCATCCTCCCCCCCCTCCTTCCAATTTTTTAGTTTGTAAATGAACGTAGAAAAGCTTTGATGTTCAAGAGAAGTTTAAAAGACGACGCTTGAACTTCTAATGGTTTGGATGATTTTTCTCCCAACTTTAAAGTGACAGTATTGCGATTTTCGGCTTCGCTTACAGCAAGGATGCATATTTTATCCAAAGTAAATTGTGTATAGGCTATTTCCAACCAGTAAACACGAAGTTTCTCTAATACAACCATAGACCTTCTGATTTTGATTTTGAATTGCGAGTTTACACTACTGCCATAGATTTTATGTACAGTATTCTGCTGAAAATACTGCATCGTTTGAAAATATTAGGATTGATACAAGATATTATGTAACTTTCACCACTCTTATTGTTGAGGCGCAGCCACAACCTCCAAGTCTCTCCGAGTCAAGTCGTACAACTACTTTGGTTGGAGTAAAACACTTGAGACGCGTTCATAATATATGAATCGTATATGGGAAATAAAGATGCCTTTTAACAATTATTTACATTAGTAAATTGTACTGAATATTTTATTATACTTTGTACATACTATGAGATTTATGGCTCTAAATTTTGTTTAATCCATTCAATGTATGAACGTATATTTGTATAAACACCAGGCCAACCCGCTTTTCCACATTCATGTCCATGTGAAATAATACCCTCTAAATACCAATATTGGAACACGGGTTTTACGAATGGACCACCCGAATCTCCTAAGCATGCATCTTGATTTTCTTCACCACCTGCGCACAATTGATTCATGAATGAACTAAACTTACTACGACATTCCTCAATATTCCATAAACGTACTCCAACAATGCGTTTAACGCTACTGGGACTATTCTCAATACTTTTAGGATTTGTATTACCCCAACCAATTGAATAAAGTGTTTCATTCGTTTTTAAATCGGGTGTTGCTGCATTTGGTAAGCAAATTGGTTTTATCGAACTGGTATATTCTACAGGTTTAGCCAATCGTAGCAAAGCTATATCATTAAACTTTGTCATCATATCGAAGTGTGGATGCGTTATAGCTTTCTCGATGGCAATATCTACTGGTTCAGCGGCACACTCAGTAGTGCCGAGTTTTTTATCGATTTGACAATCGACGGGGTTTTGCAATAAATCGTATTCGCCTAATCGAACCACTAATCTAAATAATCGAAATTAAACGTTAGATATTTTTATGTAAGAATATTTCGAAATTTCAATAATCTTACAATTTGCGTTTCACATTTTCGAACGTTGGTTGTAAACAATGGGCCACTGTTAAAACGTATCGTGAATTAATCAAAACACCACCACATTGATAATCAGTGATGTTTTTTCCAGCGAGAGCTGTGAACGGCACAATAAATATTTATAAATGATTTTGTATGTTTATGAGGATAATATTATATTAGTTTTTGATAAGCAGTCTATTAATATACATACTAAGAATTATTGATAATTATATTCAATGAATGCATTTATCGATTTAACTGCGTCTATCATCGTGCAATGCATGACAAATAATTATCAAACGTCTCTCAAATTGGATTACTTACTTAATTCAAAATCCAATAATGCCGCCCAAGGATGTTCATCTAAATCCAAAATTGTTCCACCAATAATTCGATTAGTTACTGGATTTACTCCGCATATTGGTGGTGTTGGAAGTATATTTCCAGGATTTAGGATCTCTGCGGAAATAGATAACAATTGAATTACAAGGATAATATCGGTGCCCCAATCTAACCACATTTTTCGATATTAAATTATTAACAGCTGATTTATTTATTTGTAAAATCTATCATCGAATAAACGTTTTGTCGCGACGGCGTAATCAAACTGACTGAAAATTTGTAGTATATAGTTCAAGACAATGGAGAGACAAAAGAATACAAAGATACTTATTAACAGAGATGTTTTCTTTCTATACTAGGTTGTTCAGTAAGTTTTGTCGCTCGATATGGGATAGCGCTATAAGGTTCGCCGTTTTATTTTTCTAAAAATGGTGTACCTTTTTATAAATACGTGATTAACAGCTATTCAAATTAGCTCTTTGTTGGTATTAACAGCTGTTGAGCTCTTCAATTAGAACAGTAGAATTTTATCACTGAACGATAATCAATTTTTTCCATTGTAAGAAAAAATTATGACACGTCAACTTTGAAAAGCTGTTAATATACGAATGAGTTGACAGTTTATGACTCGTGTCCATAAAAACGTAGTAATATTTTTAGAAAAATAAAAGGCGAATCTAATATCTCTTATTGAAAGACAAAACTTACTGAACAACCCAGTACATACAAAATCTTAAGAGAAGCTGTTTTTTATTTAATTAAGATTAGTACAACATCTAAAACTGTATATATACCAGCTATTCGTGGCTTCTAATACACTATTTTTAAGTTATGGTCGTAGAACTGACTCTCTCTATTATTAGTCAGTTTACTGTTTTCCATGTGTGCATGCAGTATAAACGCAATCTGAAAGTAGGGTTTTGATTAATATGAACTTGTACGATTATAAGAATGTGGTTTAATTTCAGTGGTGCTTAACATGTGTCTTGCGTAACGACGTAGATGGTAGGTGCAGTGCACTTAATGTAATATTTTTCTCGTTTCATCAATCGATATGTTATGGGAAAATGAAAAGATGGTTCTTAACGGCGATATACTTTCTCGATTTGTTAGGGTTTAAGAATTGCTGCTATTCGAAAACTGGGAAGCTGTATGTAGTGAAAAAAATGTCATAGAGCGTTTTATAAGCTTATCAGTATTTTGAAGTCATAGAAGCATTAAATTACACAATAAACTTTAAAAAGATTAAGAAAGAGCAGCCATTTATGAATTCGCACCTACTTATTCAAATTAATATTTTTAAGAAATTTTCGAGACACTACGATGGTGTTCTAACAATATTAGATTACAGGTTTTTGTTGAACAACTGTCTCAAAATATAAAATCGCCTAAGTTTTGTAACCAAAGTAATGTTCAGTTTCGATCGGATAGGATCATAAAAAAATTCCATAAACTCATCAGGCCATGGCAACTGATTATTACAACGCAATGATCACACAAGGTGTTCTATATACAGTGGGTATAAAAAATAGTAGTGAATGAAAAAATGGGCCACGCCATTGCGGATGATAAGCAAAATAAAAGAAAATTGGATGATTGTATTTTATAGTTTATTCACCACTTAACATTTTAAATCCAAAAATTATTAATTTAAATTGGTTCAAAGATGCCGGATCTACACCGTATCAGGAAAAACATCTCCATACCATGATACTTCCACCTCAATATCTAATAGTTTTTTTTTGGTATATTTGGAGTTGAATTCCTGACTTGGTTGTCTCACGTAATGTTTGGAGTTAGACCAAAACAAATTTATTTTTGATTTCTCACTCCAAAGTACACTGCGCCAATATTTTAGGTCTTCTTTCCCTCTTCAGTCGTGATAACGCTTGGCAATTTTTATTCGATTTTCCGCGTTTTTCTTACTGTAGTGTGGTATCTTTCTGGCCGACCGCGCATCTAAATTTTTCTCGCGTAATCTACTACATATAGTCTGATTCGTCACGTTCAATTTTAAAGTTTAAGTCCTGGCGTGCACGGTGCAGTACATCACGTCCCATTTTACGCTGTAACAAGATTTTTCTAATAATTACGAAGAAACCGGTAATTTTTTATTTATTTAAAAGTAACATTTTTATATTATTTTTACGTGACATTTTTAAGTTTACGAAAAAACACAATTTTATATTTACAAAACCTACCTACGCTACTATATGAGGAATAATAGTTAAATAATTTATACTAGATTTCTCTATTGTTTTATGCTATATTGCATTCCGAGGATTTTTTTTCCCTCCACTGTATGTAGGTGATGAATATCAACTCAATAGTTATATGCCTTTTTCGCTTTTGAGCACCTTTGCTAAGCTGTTGGAAAAAATTATAAAGAGGCGCTTACTATCTGATAAGTCAAAACTAAATTTCAACATATGAACCAATTTGGTTTCATAGTAGGAACTTAAGAAGCTCGTTTGCATTTTTTAAGCCAAATATATTCAACGTCAAATAAATATCTAAAATCCATTGCGCTGTTTGTCGATATATGAAAGGTCTTGACAAAGACACAGTTGACGCGTTAGGGTAGGAACGATTTTTAATTTGTTTGAAAATTATCGTCTATCTTAATTCAATTTTTGATATAAACCTTATAGGCTTTCCGACTGCTGTTGCTGATGACCTGCGCCTTAAGCTATATTTAATTAAAATGAAACACTTGTAACACTTATATAACGTTACAACAAATATTTCATCAACAAGGGTACAAACTAGCTTACAAAACATACCATAAAATTGAACAAAAACTAAAGGATAAAAATGACATAAACACGGAAAAAGAGACGGGAATCTATAAAATTTCTTGCTCCGATTGCCCAGCATTTTATATAGGCCAAACCGGTAGATCCTTTAAAAAGAGGTTCTTAGAACACGTAAAAGACGTAGCGAAAACAAATCCAGAATCGCGAATGGCTCTCCATTTAAAAAACAAAAAACACCAGGTCATTAATTTTGAAAACAATTTACAGATTCTACATAAGCTAAGCAAAGGCGACGTCATGAACCGAATTGAAGAATTGGAAATATATAGAAACAAAAATAACATACACTTACTGAACAATAAAATTAACTCGAACACCAATAAAATTTACGATATGATTCTTCAGAACACATAACCCTTTTTATATACCTTATTTTATATACCTTATCAATATAATATTTTCGGTATATTGAATATTTAAAGTTATCCGTTTAAATCTAATTATGATGTGTACAATATATTTTGTACAGTTTTTAACTTCATATTTTATATGTATATAAGAGATTTTAGTATATAAGTTTTTTAAATCTGTTTTATTGTTATTTCATTTTAATTTGTATATTCAAGTATCACAACTGATGATGGCGACAAGTACATCGCCGAAATCGATATTGCTATAATAAAATTGTTGAGTTTTTCTTAATAAATTTTGTATATGTATATAAACAATTTTTTCACATAAAATAAAGTATATACTTTGAATAAATTCTATAAAAATTTAAATAATATTCGTGTGTTTATTGTTTTAATTTAAAAGAGAATAAAGCTTCATTCATTATTTACCGCTGCATTTATATTGGACCAGAGATATCACCATATTATAATTTTATCTACGCTGAATTTGGACATCGAGAATATCTCTCCCGCTAAGATTTAATTGGTAATACGAGGGCAAATCAAAAAGTCTTGCAATATCATATGAAAAAAAAGAGTGAGTGAGACAGCAATATTTTTATTTTTCGACATAATCTCCTTTAAGGTTTATACATTTGTCACATCGATCAATTAACTTGCCTAAACCCTCTAAAAAAAAAGATTTCTTTTGCTCCATAAAATATTCATTTACAACAGACTGTACTTCATAGTCACTGGAAAATTTCCGGCCCCTTAGTGTTTTTTTCAAATTGGGAAACAGAAAGTAGTCACTGGGTGCCAAGTCTGGATTTTACGGTGGATGCGGAATTTCCACGAAGCCGCAGTCCTTTAATGCAGCTTGAGCAATATTAGCCTTGTGCACGGGTGCATTGTCGTGAAGAAGCAAGATTTTTTCCTAACTTTCCTTGGCCGTTTTTTCCGGATCGCTTTTTTGAATTTTCGCAAAATCTCTGCGTAATATATGCCTGTGATTGTGGTTTTCGTTGGCATATAATCGATTACCAAAATTCCTTCAGCATCCCAAAAAATTGTTGCTAAAACCTTACCAGCAGACGGTTGAGTTTTGAATTTCTTTGGTGGTGGTTCACTACGTTTAATCCATTGCATCGATTCTTGTTTGGATTCCGGATCCCAGTGATGAAGCCATGTTTCATCGCCTGTTATTATGTTATCCAAGAAATTTTCTGGATCTTCTTTGTACATATCTAAAATCGCCTTTGAAGTTTGAACGCGCATTTTTTTTTGTTCTGCATTCAACAAACGGGGAACCCATCGCGCACTTACTTTCGACATGTGAAGGTGGTCATGTAATATAGTATATGTGGTACCGTATGAAAGAGAAAGTCTCCACGCTAACTGCGGAACAGAAATACGCCGGTCCTCCAATACAATAGATTCGGCCATCATGGCTAATGGTATCTGCTGGCTGACCCGAGCGGTTGTCGTCTTCTAATGACTCCCGACCACTTTTGAATAATTTTACCCACCTTGTTACTGTGGCATATGATGGTGCAGATTCGCCGTAAACTTTTGATATATAGTTGAATATATAAATTGCATTTCGTCCATCTTTACAGAAAAATTTAATAACGGCGCGATATTCAATTTCATTCATTTTAAGAAAAATTCAAAACACATGTTACTAAATTGACAAAAACAAACGAACTGTAAAATTTACATCGAAATGTTCTTCTAGAAGTTTCATCGCGATAAAAAATGGTTTTGAAAAATATATTGTTGTCTCACTCACTCTGTTTTTTCATATGATATTGCAAGACTTTTTGATATACCCTCGTATTTGGAAATATACCGCTTAATATTTAAAAATACGAGATATATCAATAAAATCTTTCGAACCCATTGCTTATCAACCGGAAAAGTGATCTTTTCAACATAATGGTTTTAGGAATTGTATTTTGAACACGAAAATTCATCCTAGTTCATTAGCATGCCATTAACCATTTCACTTATTTTTTAAGAGTTTGGTTACGGTTTTATTTCGTACTCTTTTCAATCAGTTTCTAATATCGGCTATAGGTTTCTATTTATTTTTCGTATATTATATTGTAAGTGTTATTTGACCCTCTACAAATATGTAAATATCTAAGGAACTTTACTTGGTTTAAATAATTAGCAGATTTCCGTCAAATGCGATGAAAGTAATTTTAAGAATCCTGCTGTAATTTTCCGTTTTCTATGATTAACAACCAACTTATTAGATAAATAATTGGTGACTTTATTACTAAAGCTCAGCTCTAAAATGTTTGTTTGCTATTTAAATGTATAAAATTGGACAATGTTTGTTGTCACCATACACGAAACAGGTAGTAGTGTCAAAGCAAGAAAAAGATGAAAACAAACAAATTTCCCATCATTCAACTTCAAATTGATGTCAATAAAATAAATAATTAAATTTTTCACGGGCGTTTCTTGAAAAATATAGCCCAAACCTATATAAACCCTAAAGGCATCATTATCATTATATAGGAACGTCCGCTCCTACTCCAATAATAAACGAAGTAAAATTAATAAACTCATAATCAAGACATATATGTAGTTAATTCTTAATGATTAGATAAATATAGCAGGAGCTTTCAGTTCTACTCAATCATATAGGTCATATGGTTTTCTGCCTTTTTTACAAGTATTTTATACTATATTTTCATGCGGTCACCCCTAAATTTGTACTAACCCAAGCAACGGTTGCAAGCAAGGTTTTAAGAACTTTTTAAGACGATGAACTGGATCCGAAGTTCTCCTTCTTTCCAGTATATTAACTAAGGTGGTAAAATTCGAGCCCAAAAACATCAAAATCACCTATTAAGTACATACATTTATAATTCACATAGCAGACAAATTGAGTATTTGTATAACAAAATGTTATAATTAATAAAATTGCAAACAAATGAGCTTGTTCTGTTTAATAGACCCACGCGAGGTAACTTATTAAAATACATAAATCAACAAATTTTAGAAATAACTTTAATATATAAACGCAAGCTGTTTTTTATTTCATGGCAATACAAGAGGAACATGGAGGGGCGAATATATTGTGGCCAACACCCGACTTTCTTTTACTACAAATGTATACATAGGTCTCTAACAAAATTTTAAATTAACAAAATGTTAAATTTTTTATTTGATCAACATTGCGGAAAACAAAGCGGAGCCTTGAGTTAACAATAAAAAAAAAAATTGTTGAAAATTCAATCTTTTAATTCTATGTCGTTTTTTGTAATTGCTAATTTTTCAACATCATTGCAAAAATTGAAAATGTTCCCCAGAAAGGTGCCACTTCCGGTATACAGATGGCCACCAAATTTCGCAAGGACCTCCTAATTAATAAGAAAAGGTTAATTATGAAGTTTGATACAAAATAATCAATCCGCTTGGACTGTAGCGATGCCGAATTTTGGTTAGAAAAATATAACAAGTGGTAAATTTACAAAAAATTCGAGGTACAAATTTTACATGATTACTATCACTTAAATATGATAAAATAAATTTAACACAAAATTAAATAAATGTAACACAAAGTTTTATTAATATATGTATGTAAGTGCTTAGTATTAGTTTATACAAATTAAATTTTATGATACTTAATCTACTCGTACAAATAACATTGTTGTATAATTATACAACTTAAAGTTAACTACTAACTACATCAAAAGAGGCATGCTACATTTTCCTTTCTATCCATTCTACAAAGAGAGGCACCTTAGTGAAATAAATTAAATTATTTTGAATATTATGCTTTTGTTGTAGGCCCAATAGCAGATACTCTTCACTGCGCTGTGCTACCAGTAAACTTTCAGATCTATCTTCAGTATCCTTTATGGCTAAACAATATATGACATGACCACAATCTTTTACTTCTTCGTTGCTAACAATTACTTTTTCAGGTTTGTAATTACTATCGATCCGAATTCGATACAGTTTATACGATCCGCTTGTATAAAAACTCAGGTTATGATTTTCATTATTTTCCAATTTAATCGGCTGGTTTTTCGGATTCTCTTCTAATTTTAAGTACATAATATCTCTATCAGATTTATTTGATTTCGTATAGTCATAGTGCGTTTGGTGCTCTGGTATTCTAATCGTTCTTTGATTGTTATCAAATCCAATTACTGCTATTCTGTAATGGATATACATTTTACGAATAAGAATCGAAAATTTAAACTGAATCTACAAAGAAAAAAACTTACAAATCTTCATCCCTGTGAGGTTTAAAGCAGCTAGCTGTGCATATTACGGATGAGTTGCCCACATAGGCGCCAATGCATTTTGTGCGGATTAAGTGTGTATCTGAAAAGTAAAATTATGGTTATCTAACTGCGCTAAAATTAATGGATATCAAACATCGTAGCTAGACCTTTGTTTATCTAGGGAATAGTGCGCTTCCACGGATGGGGGCTTCACCACTATTTCTAAATAAATGGGAAAGTGTGTTACAAAACTAACTTGTTCGTACATAATTTTATTCTGATTTATTTTAACAATTTAAACTCTTTATATACACCATATTCTTGTTAATAATAATATGAGTGTATAAAGAACATATTTCTTAACAATTATAGCAGAACAATCACATTATAGACAATGATTCTAAGGGTGTAGTCTAATAAATTAACAACTTATAGATTTTGGAAATATAGAGAATACTCCAATTGAAGCCTAAAATTGTTTAACAATATAAGTGACCGCCACATAAATATTTTCTAATAACAAATACTTTTTTTTCGATCATTGCCTGATAATTTAACTGCGAAAGGGTTTAAGTCAGTTTTGTTTAAACCACTTTACGTTCCAGTAAAAAAATGTTACAGTAAGTTTAAGACAAAAAAAAAGGAACTGTCATTACATTTAAAATTATTCGAACATTATTACAAAGCGATTTTGCTCCAGTAGATTGAGCAGAGCGTAAATCGTAACTCACTTAACCGCTATACAGTATCACAGTCTTGACATGGCGAAGTGGCACGAGAGCACCTGAAAAAAAACATACTTTGTCCTATATTTTCGAAAGTTATCAGACAAGTATGATACTAAATTATAAAAAAATCATTCCACAGTAAGAGATTTTCCTCTTACGATCACTAGGACCAATCTGTGTACTAGTTCCTCTGGTAAATTTTGCTGTACAATAACGCAATATTAAAGTTAAACAAATCCTGGTTTTAATAAAGGTGTCCTCCCCTATATTTCCAAAATTTAAAGTGATAATTTGTTAAACTACACCTTTAGAATCATTTACTATACTTTGACTGTTCTTGTAAATATGAAATTACATTTAATAAGCTCTCAATGATTAGAAGTTAACTCTCAGTACAGTTAAAACAATTTTAGCATACCGTACTATTACGGTATTCTTATTTCATTTAGATTATTTTAAATTTAATTGTCTTGATGTAGGACGCTTTAAATAAAAGCAATTAAATTTTTATTTTTCAAATGATTTTAATAACCTATAATTTTATTTTTACGCCATGAGACAATTCATTTGTAGGGCGGGCGTATTTACATGTTCGTTAGAATTGTTATAGAAATTATCTCTTGGAATACTATCACTTGGTTTATCTCGTAACTTGTGGCACACTGTTCAAAGAAGGTCTTCGACCACAAAACTTTAAAGGTTAGACGTTTCGGTGACAGCTTATTTGACATCATTGACATCAAATGTAAACTGTGTTGGATTTTTACAATTTAACATAGCTAATTTTAGATAAAATCAATAAACACCTGGGGTGGGTTGCAACGCCACTTTCTTTCGATACTATTGAATAGAATTACATTTTATTATATTTATCATAAGTAAAACTACTTGCATTTTCTGTTTTCAATTACTTTACTTCTCTTGCGGTTTCAGCTTGGCTTAATAAAACATAATACTGAAAAACGGGTCTCTGGTTTAACTTCTTTGGGTTTTATTTTAAATGCTTAAAAATTTTGCAATCTTGCTTTACTTACAGCTCAATTCAAGAGATAATGACATCTGTATTTCTCAATTCATTGTTGTCGTTTTCTAAACTAAAGATAAAATATAAATCCAATTTGTGCACCTCTCGTGACTTTAATTGACTCTGGAGAGGCGAAAATGTGACGAAATCGACAAAAATTGAACCGTATCAGAAATACCAGTCCTTGAATGGTTTGCTCGACCTGGAATTTAAAATACGGTTATCTCCAGCGACAATACCTATCAAAAAATATATGTTGTGGAACAAGGAAATCCGACTGCGATACCTTTAAAATATTTCTAAATAATTTACTACCAATGTCGGTTCTAAAATCCTCTCTATCAATACAAGAGCTTGCTAGTGAACAAGCCATTCGTCGCTTTTAATTAACCTACTTTAGGTGCAAGCCCATTCATCAGACTATTTATAAATCAATTATTTATCACAATTTATAAATCAATTAGCAATCAAACTTTAGTTAAAATTGAAAATTCACAGTTTAATCGAGATTCTGAAATGATAAAATATTAATCTAAACTGACTTCACTTTAATGCAAACACCTATTGAACTTATAATGCTATTATATGTAATTTGATAGGAAAATTAAATGCAGGATGTTTTCTGGAATTTTATAAAATTTAAGTAGTAATTTTCCGCTATGTTTAATTCCAAAAGTATGCTAGTTATAAAATCTGAAATTGAAATTATTTCAATTAATGAACAAGATATTTCTAAATTAATTGGTGCTGAGTGTTTCATCACGTTTCGGTACTTAACATTAAAAGAAATAAGCAATGTAAAATTTTAAATAAATTTAACATTTAACCTAAGATCATAAATACATGGCAATCTTAAATAAAATAAACTTAAATAAAATTAATGATATTAATTTCATTAGTTTGAATTTGGTTTCAGGTACACAATTTCTTCAAACTATACACCAATATTTGTCCAACTTGTATTGCCTTATAATAAACTAATTAAAATAGATTAAAAAATAATCAAATTCCACCCTAAAACTTGGATTAAATCTAATATTGTTATTGGTAATTTAATAAACAAATTAAATGAATAAATTCAAGAATTTAATTAGTACATTTTACATATTTCTATAATTTCAAATCAAGTATTATGCTGATCGAAATAGTTAATTTAAATATTTAACAAAATATTTGTAAAACAATTAGTACTTAACTAAAGTTATTTGATGAACCCTATTTAAGTTAGCCGAAAGTTTCCAGCCGAAAGATGATAATGCAAATAGTGTCTTTGCGATTCTAGCCGAAAAAAATTTATAGCCAAAAGATACATTACTTGATATACCTATAGTTCTTTATCTACTATGTTGATTTTATTTTAGATAATCCTAGGTAAGCCCACAAGAATGTGGGGCGTCTGAAAGGGATAGGAGTGCGGGAGGGGGGGGGGGGAGGGGGTGGATAACAGACATGTTCAAAATTTCTTGTGAATTTACCTAGAATTATGATCAATCTAATAAGTACAGTAGGATTGATGGGAAAGTGGGTTACGCAAAAGTTGCAGAACATTTTATTAATTTAGTTTCAACATTTTCGGATTTTATGGTACAATATACCAAATTACACCCTCTATCTTCTTCAGACTTGCCCGAAATTTCTTGTGGGTTTATCTAGAATTATAATTTATCTAATAAACATAGTAGGATCGATGGGAAAATGGGTAACTTAAAAAATACAGAATGTTTCATTAATTTAGTTTCGAAAATTTCTAAATTTAGTGTTATTTACATGTCACAGGAGGTGGACCAATTTGGTAAAATTATTTAGTTCACGACTGATTTTTGCTGTATTCTGGTTATTTAGGGGTGATATCAGGACTAAGTGTATCGAGTAATTTCGGCTATAAAATATTTTTTCGGCTGGGATAGCAAAAACTATATCTGCATTACCATCTCACGGCTGGGATAGCAAAGACACTATCTGCATTGTCTTTCGGCTGGAAACTTTCAGCTAACTTTAACAGTATATTTGATTACTTTGAGATGAACAATATTTAAATATTAATAAAGTTTAAACATCTGTGGTCCTACTCTGGTTTTCCTTGGGAATAGAGAATTGGAAAAAATATTTTCATAGCATTTTTGACCAAATTATATTTCTCTGGCCTACTGGAAGAATAAGTTTAGTGCAAAAATTTTCAAAACAAAGTTAATTGGGAAACATTTGTTCCCCAAAATTTTTATAGGGAAAAATATTGTCCCATTTAACTTTGTTTCGAAAAGATTTACACCAAACTTATTCCCTCAGCAGGCCAGAAAAATACAATTTAAACAAAAATGGTATGAAAATATTTTCCCCAATTCCCTATTCCCTGGGAAAGCCAGAATAGTGTCATTGGCCTAAGACAAATGGTAATGATAGAAATAATTAATTCCGAAGTAAGAATAATGAAAACAAATAATCAGTTTCGGGTACACTTGAAATAACATTTTTTATTATGTAATTTTATTTCTAGAATAATTCTGAAAATCAATATAATTAATTTAAATTTCTGTCAACCAATAAAATTAATTCAAACTGCATATAAATTTAAAAACGATCTTGAACTAGAATTTTCTTGTCACCGTACAAACATACTTGGCCAAACACCTTTACACTATCACAATTAGTGAGTTAATTTCAAATTCAAGATCATAATTAATCTGTCCATTTGAATTAATTGAACCTAGAGGTTATGCAAATGAAATAATCTACTCTTTTAACTACTACAATATTGCAATATTAAAAAATTGATCACAAATATTACTACTGCATTCTGAAATATTATTTATTATTTTGTGATTTAATTTGAGGTTAAATTCTTGCGAACATTTAGAATTTTAAAGATAGTAAATTAATAATTCTCCACTTACTGCTGCGTAAATGTATAGGCACATACTCTAAAGAGTTGCTAAATTCGTTAAATTATTATTATTACGCTTAAATTAAGTATAATATGAATACTTCCTGCATGTAATAATTAAATAATCTGATTCCTTTACACCAAAATCTGTATACGGATGAAACTTTATTGATTTGACATTACTACTCGTACATTCATCATCTAAATGATCAAAAGAGCAGAAAGTAGATATGTATAGTATTTTTGAGAAATCGTATCCATTGGAATACAAGTTATTTAAAATAGAAAACTAAAAACGAAAGAAAATATAAGAATTTTCATATAATTCACAAATTATATACATATTTTATAATTTTAAGTTTATAATTTTCTTATACCTGTATTTTATAGGTGTTTCTCAAATAAGAAAAATTCTTTTAAGAACTGAACAAAACAATAATATGTACACGAACATCCGAAATTAAAATTAGAAATTTAGAGATAATAATATTAATTCAGAAAATTTAAAACGTAGGCCTTACAGTAAGGGACCACCCATAGATCCATGCTCCGTAGGAATTATTGACTGGTATTTTTAGATCTACATAAATTTAATGAACGACACGTGACTACACGTAAACTACGAAGCAAAAAATTGTATGTAAAAGAAGATAACAGAAGGGAAGCTAAAAGTGACAGAAACTAATTAATGAGGTAAGTCCATGAATCAAAATGTAGAAATTACAGACAATTACAATTAGAATATTGATTCAATTTGCACAAAAAATCATTTATATTGATATTAATAAAATTAATCTTCATTACATATTGAAACTTGAAAAACTGTAATCTTTAAATTTTTCAATTTCACTCTTTCAGAAACAAAAATTATTATGATCGTTTTACACACAACGAGGTCGATTTTGTTTACAAAAAATTTGAATCATTATTAGACATGTTCGAAAATAGACCATGAGTAACTTTTGGGTAATTATAATTTTATTAATGTTTGTAACAAAGTTATTCAACTTACCCTGTCTAAACAAAAGGTAAGATTACTTTTCGGGTGTCAATATTTATATTCAGCGAAATTGAATTACGTATGTTATCATATACGAAATTATGGTTGTTGTTCTTTTGTATAGTTTGTACTTTAAAAGTGGTACGATCAACCTTTTTGGTTTGTTAAAAGATTTATAAAGTTATTAAAATAAAAATAAAATATTATTCGAGTGACTTTGACAAAAAGACGGAACCAAAGAAAATTAATGGTATGGTCTACTTTCGAAAACGATTAACGTTTTATTTACTAATTAATGTCTAAAGTCATTTTCATCAACAATATTATTTCACAAAACAATAAATTTTTAGACCATGGTGTAACTATAACTATTGACCAGGAATATATGCGTTTAGAGGCCATCAAACGAATAAAAACAATAATTAAAAACTAGTTTGTTACACACACACCTTCCTTATACTGAAAATCCACTATAAAACTATGATCGTTATTAGTTTCACTATCATTGCTTGCAATATTTTCTGCATTTAGATTTTCGCTAACTTTAATAATCAAAAATATTGACATAATATACAACAATATCAATAAACTTAAGATTAACACTGTTTTCTTATCAAATTTTTCGGACATTTTAACAGCACGATATTATTAAAACGTAAACAAAAATTCTTCAAGAAAATATTATTCATCGTCTAGTATTAGGAAGCAACTGAATTTTACGTTTTCTTCTGTCAAAATGATAATGAAATTTTAAAATGAGAGAATAAAATATGAAAATATTTACTTAAAATGTATTAAATCGTGTAAAGAAAAGAAACTAAAGAAACAGAGAAGAGAAAATGTGGCACAGTGAAGTAAGTGAATACAGCAATTTTTATTTTTAATCTTATGTATTTGCGCATGTGTCTTTTATGAAGTTTGAATCGGTCGTTTCACACTGTCTAGCAAATTCCATATTAATTAATGTAGACATGGTATGTAAGTACATATACAATTTACAATATTTTCTTAAAGATGGAAGCCCTCATTTTAAGTAAATTACATTTGAAAATAAAATTAACTAATTTAGAAATGCGATCTATTATTTAGTTTAATATACAACCGATAGAACGTATGGGATTCGCTCGAAATGCGATATTTAAAAACGCGATTTTTCGAAACGAGATATGACAAAACGAGATATGATACAGAAGTTACATTGCGAAGCAACGTGAGCACAGCAACCCGCCTGATATAACCCGGTCCAATACTCTCGCTCCTATCCATTTTGAAATTCCTATAAACTGAAAATAAATTTCCTCTTCACCCGCCTGATATAACCCGATCCTAAACTCCCGCTTCTTCGCGTTTTGTACCATATCGCGTTTTGATAATTCGCGTTTCAAAATATCGCGTTTTAAATGGTACCCGATGTGTGTGTGTGATAGTTTGGCAGGCTGAATTTATTTAATTCAGTTGGTTTAGTTATTCTTTATTATTAATATTAATTTAATTACATATAAATCTAATTTTAATTAAACGTATATCTTAGTTTAGTCCATTCTTCGTTTTTAGTATATTAATATATTTTATAAATTTTTATTTCATAATACATTTTGGCGTTAGAATTAACTATTTTGACTTATGAAATTCATGTTGAATTCATAAAATTACTAGTACATATAAAATAATATTTTGAAAACAACGTTAGCAGAGTAGAAAATGTTTTTCCATAACGGAAATATTTGAACATTTTTTCATATTGCATTTAGTAAATTTCTGACGATGATATCTTGAATATCGAAATCGATATAATATCGAATTAAATTAATTTCACATAAAGGAAAATTAAAAAACTAATTGTTTTATTATTAATTTTTTTATAATATTTTTTTTTACAAAATATATAATATAAATATTTTGACTACGACCTAGTTTGTTCATTTAAATTGCTTCTTGATCTTACATAGTTCAAGTGAAAATTTTTATCTACTTCGAGAATCAATTATACTTATTTTTACTAAGCCGAATTACTTAGAACGACAATAAATAAATTAACAAATAAAAGACACAAAATAAACATTTGATTTTAGTCAGTTTAATCGATTGAGGCACACAGCATAAATCTCTAATTCGCTATAATTAATTCCTTTGGATTATCATTTTTGAATATATAATTTTAATTCATTATACATTACAATAAAATTAATACTGATATTCGATGTATACAAAAACCTATACGAAATATTATCACAATAAATAACAAATTTTTAATACAATTATACTAAACCATTTTAGACACACAGTTTCTACACTTAAATTATTCAGCTGGTGATAGTATCTACTATCCAATCCATATATGCAGATACATTTGTATAAACACCTGGATATCCGTTAATGCCACATGCTCCATTAAACCCATACGAAACTATACCCTCTAAAAACCAAGCGGGAGGGGTTGTGTGGTGTGCTAATCCTACTAGAGGCCCACCCGAATCATATGTGCATGAATCTTTCCCCGCCTCACCCCCTGCACAAATCTGCTTGTCAATTGTACGAAACTTTTGTGCGCACATTTCTCGATCCCAAACGGGCAAATCGACAATTTTCTTAACATTACTTTCACTGCTTTTATCACTACTATTAGTTAGTCCCCATCCAATTGCGAATGCCTTTTTACTAAAATGATGGTTGTAGAAACCGTCACTTGGCAAGCAAATAGGTTTTGTAATTTCATTGTACTCAACTGTTGCGTTCAATTTAACCAAAGCAATATCATTTTGTTTGGTTATGTTGCTATAATATGGATGTATAACTATTTTAGAGATTGGGTATAGCTTTGGTTTATCGATGGCACATTCATCTGGTTCACCGGTTAAACAATCGTATTCATTAAACAAATCTTGTTCTCCGAGTAAAACTCCAACGCTATTATTAATATATGTAATATATTATTTTTATATTAGATCTAGTCATAGATATAACACTTACAGTTTGCGATGTGTATCAAACAGACAGTGTGCCGCTGTTATCACATATTCACGATTTATTAAGGTTCCGCCGCAGTCAAATGTTGTAAATCCTTTATCTGAAGCAAATTAACGGAATATGAGGATATGTGTAACTTAACGTTAGTAAATTTTTTGCAAACACTTACCATATTGATATTCTAATAAAGCAGTCCAAGGTTGTTCATCGAATTCAAGAACACGACCACCAATGATTTTATTATCGCCAGAAGCAAAACCACAATGTGGCGGCTTTGGTAATAAGTCGGGTCTGCTTCTTATATGGGTTTCTCTCACATCATTAGCCATCGCAAATTTGGCTTCATAAAGCGAATCGTTTTGTTTCATTTTAGTGACAATCATATTGTCAATATTATTTGATTTACTTATCGCAAAAACAACAATAACACCAATTACAATCACGATACATATTGCCATTGCTAGATACCATATTTTATTTTTATTATCCATGTTTTCAACGACCCGTATGCTTACCTTCGGTAAACTTGATTTAAAAAAATTAAATTAAGGTTGAAATTTATTAGCACAAACTATTCACGTTACTAGTCTGTTGGTAACTGATATTTTTGGTTTGAATCATTTGCGATACAGTGCGCATATTTAGTTTTTTCATTTTCAAAACGATACGTCGTTTTTCGCTTTTTTTGTGTAAGTGTGTACTGATCGTACTTGAAAACTTCTTCTTTTGCAATCACAGGTATATTATTTTTTTACGTATTTCTTAGATTTTTTTCTCGGGGATTTCCACTAGCAATCATTATCATAATTAAATTGTATGTATGTATGTATGTAGTATGCAAATATTTGTTATAATAATCAATTAAGAAAAATGACTCACGCCGCAAATATGTTATAGAAAATATTTTGCACATTTATACGTAAGGTGATTTCCCCATCATCACCTCAACACTGATTTGATTTCATCTATATCTAAACGAAATTGGTGTTTTACTTCTAGGTCGGTTTAAAT
Source organism: Nephrotoma appendiculata (assembly GCA_947310385.1). Lineage (NCBI taxonomy): Eukaryota > Metazoa > Arthropoda > Insecta > Diptera > Tipulidae > Nephrotoma > Nephrotoma appendiculata. Next base: position 374,678,923 of record OX371224.1, on the reverse strand, counting down.
AATTTCCTCCACTGTACGAACTATTTGCTAAACTACGTAAATTTTAATCGTGTTAAAATCTATAATTAAATTGTAAATTACATAATTATACAAGCCAATAATTGCTTTTTATTGGCGTTTTGCAATTATTATGGATGTACAGGCTTTCTTCTAACTTTACTGCTAAACATTATGTTTTTTACAATTAATTTACAAGACAATGATAAGACGAACATTTATCAAATGCCTTTATTACTTCGGAAATGAATTTTTGCGAGAAAAAAGTAAGCAATACGTAGTAATTACTTTCCTTTTCAAAGTAAACGAAAGAATCGTAATCAAAACAATTATGTACCTCGAGATTTATGATTCTTCTTATCACAGAAGTGAGTTCCCAGAAATATCTATGGCGATTATTTGTAGTCAGTGTACTTTCATTAAATTTTAGGTATTCATAAAAATTATGATAAAGTTTGTTTTATTAAATTGTATTTGAAAATTCGAAATGTTTGCTTAAATCCCAGTTTTATAAGGATTGCGTCGATGCAATTAAAGATCCACATTCAGTATGTGTGTAGTCCAAATACCAAGAATGACCAAGAAATTCTGGCAACGACAGGAACTACAACTACATCATAATCGGGTCCAAATAATGGATTAGAATGCATTCACTGGAAGTCAATAACACAATTATGAAAATTACCAATGGTGTGCAAACCGTAAGAGATATAGATTGTTGACATTTCCGGTTGGATCCAGCCCAGATCAATCACAATTATATGTTTTATGTCGTAATGATACATATTCGTTTACTCATACTGCTGGAAGACAATTCTGGTTATTCAAGTGGTTCAGACAATAGAGAAAGTGATGATTATTCCCATAGGAAGATTATACACGAGGCGAAGAACGCAATTAGAGCAGCGACCGTATGTTAATTTAAATACACTTGGAACTCGATTATCCGGGTTGATTGGGACTTCCCGGATAATCAAAAATCCCGGTTAATCGAATGATATTTATTAGAACTAAAAAAAAATCCCGATTAATCAGCTGAAATTTACATTAACCAAGAGAATAAAAAATCCCGGATAATCCCGGATAATCGAGGTTCACGGATAATCGGATCCTGGATAATCGAGATTCAAGTGTATCTACAAATTTGGTAAAACTTACTTTTTGTGTGTAGGACTGCTACATCAAGTCATCAACGCATTCATTTAGCTCTTCAGTCAATGCAATGGGCCATTAGAAGTAGAGAATCGAATAGATCGTCCGGTGTTTGATCAGGGTTAGTATTTATAGATCCAACTGCATTGCGAAGATCAACGGCAGTTGCAGCTGCATCTCAAGAACCACATACAATGTCTACTATACAACTAGTTGTTTAGCTCGAGTATTTGGTATCGTCGTGATTAAACAAATTTCTGATTTATTGAGAAAAATTCAAATGTAACTCGCTTAAAACATGGGATTGGGTATTAACAATTATGGATGCCACTAAAGCTCAACTTCGATTTGGTGCTTCATTAACAAACTGAGCGTATCCGTCACCTCCCTTACATCCACTACATTTGCCACGCCATCAAAGCGCTATCACAACAAATAGTTCAATCAATATTAATGTTTTAAATCCTGGTGCTTAAACAGCCCGACGGTAATTTTTGACTTACTATATTGGTTGGTTGGTTGGTTTCATCATGTGAACATTCAAAAAAAGGGTTCTTACAATTTTCTTGAATTCCTTTTGATCTTTAGGCATTAAGACTTGGAGTACTTGACATACCTATTGCCGGGTGGTGCAAAAATAGTGTTGGTGATATTCATGTAGGAACCTTAATTTCTTATTCAAGTTGTAATGATAAATCTGGAGCCAGCAGTGAACAATTACTAAAATTTAAAAGATGGCTATGGAATATTGTGAAAAAATGTCTTGCTCCAATTCTGAAGTACATATTTTCAAAATATGTAATGATTTTGTTGAACCGGATAAAAACGATCGACGAATTCATGATGGTGCTGTTACTCGAACTATTAAAACCAGTGTAAATCCTTTTAAGTTTGAAATGAGAACGATACGGAATATGCCGGGCAATTTCATTGGTGGCCTATCATAAATATTTTTAGGGCGAAGTTCAATGAAGGAAACAACATTCTTACCACCAAATTCTATACCGCCTTGACGTGCGATCGCAATGGTTAAGACGTGAAATTATTAACCGTTTCTTAGGTAGGACTTCAATCAACATATTTTGGAACCGAATTTTACTATAAAATTATTTATATTAGGTACTCCTTGGGTGAGTCACACGGCAAAGAAAAAATTGTTTAAACTGCAAAATCTGTAATCGAATTGGATAAAATAGGAGCAAATCTAACAGCAACGATAAATATTCTATGGCCAGATGGAAAACATCAGGGGACAATTCCACTGCGTGAAGATAATTCAAAATTACGAACTCGGATGACAGCTAAAATCTTTTTGTTTGCCTTCGATTTACCTTTGATTTAAAACATGTTGTTTTACATGCTTAATTTTTTCCAAATCTTACAAAATAAGAAAATAAATTTACGTCTAATATTAATAATACTTTATCATTTGTAATAAATAATTAAAATAATTAATTAAAATTAAGTTTGAAAATAAACATCATTTGCCATCAGCAGACTACAAAATAAATTCTAAAACATTTTATTAAACATAGAATTTTTTTATTTTACTTAAGTTTAAATTATTGTATTTTACTTTATCTTAAATAAAATGAACGATAGTCTGGCAGGCTCTACTTAAATATATGTTGTTCAAAAAATAATTTAAATAAAAATAATTTGGATAAATTCATTTCGTCACAGCATAATATAATGCTTCAGGTGGTCACTGGCTCCAATGTCCAATGGCCGGTACAGTACATAAAAAAAGAAGAAAAAATGGCACAGTGGTTAAAGTTTTGGTGTTTCGATCGGGAGGTACTGTGTTCGAATCCCGATAGGGGCAAGTTGTAAAGTGAAATTTCATCAACAGATTTTGATCTGTGAATCTGTGGTGAAATGTAACACATCTATGACCCCCCCATCAGTATGCAAAACCCATGGGCCGACCCATCTGCCATGCCAGTATAGGCTGGCATGGAGCTTGCAATGTCCAGATGGTCTTAAATCGGTCCTATAGCCGTACGTCCTCAAGTTTGCTGAGTAGGCGTAAAGTAAGCACGTGAAAAGCACAACCACGAAAAAGCAGGGTGAGCCGTGAGCCGTAAAACAGATTATATTGTAAATAAACAAAAAAAATTAAAAATGGTTAGCATTTCTTAAAAAATTACATAAAAATTTGTTATTACTTATAAGCTAGGATTAAACAACAACTATACCACATCACGAAAACAACAACTATACCACATCACGAACAGGAGCTACACCTGCAGTAAAAAAAACTTCTTACGTAAATTGATTGATACATTGATACATAATCAATTTTTTTTTATCGTTTTATGTAGAGCCCAAACGCTATAAAATCGAGAACCGCAACAGGAGGAACATCAAGTGTTAGTATGCGACATAGTACACGTACAAGTGTTACAAATAAAATGGCCAATCGTCACCAGATTCATGTCAAATGATATTGGTTGGTCGACTAGAGAGGTAAATACATATGCTTTTATTATATTATTTTCCCTATTTTTAAGTGGGGGTTCCATCACTTTTGTCTATTTTTTTGGTATTGTGGTGCAACGGACACCCAATGACCATACATATATACATATATATTATGTATTACATTTATTGGCAAAATACTTTTATTTACTTTTAATTTAAATTCCACTCACTTTATTTATTTAACGGTTTAATTTTACTTTATTTAATTTGGTAAGATCGTCATGTGGTGGCTTTATAAGGCAACTGTAGTTTTTATTTAACTTAATCACATCATTATTTAATTAAACACTAAATTTTGATTTTGATTTATTATAATTTGTTACACCGTTAATAGCCATAACTATCGGATTTTATTTGCTTTAAAACAACAGCTAGCTTCTTTAAAATAATAATAATCGCTATGGTGTAATGCAAAAGCCATTTTAGTTGCTCAATGTTCAGATATAAAAGTCAAGTGTTTCAAAAGTGTCTGATTTGACAACATCTAATGGATCAGTTCTCTACATAACATGCAAAGTTGTGTACATTCGTAATATTTTACTTGAACATTACACTTGCACAATTAAGAAAACCAACGAGTACTATCACCCTAATGTGAGTGACGAGGTACCCGGGTACCTTTTGCACTTTTAGCCGTTTTTTTGTATGTTTTACTCACAGTAAAATCTTTAAATTTTATGAGAACTTCTTGTTCAATTGGTAGATTACGATCATACTTAAAAATGAGAAATGTTACAACTTGGACGAACGTGGAGAACATAAGTTTCCATACAAAATGCATGTAGGTATACTAATCACTCAAATTAAGATATTTTCTGTTCACTCACATGAGGCATAAATATGACGGCCTATAGAAAATCTAAATTAGTTAACAAATGTCAGTTTGTTGTTGTTTAATATTACATTTAGAGGTACTATTAGCTCTCAACAATCTTTAAGATCTTACAATGCTTTAATCCTAGATTATTTATTAATTTGTGTTTGAGAAATTGATAATTAGGACAAATTTTGAACAGTACTGAACGAGTACAAAATTTAATTATATTATGTATTAAAACTAACTTTTAACTAGCTAGATGTCTATTTCACTAGAAATCTATTTCAGAAAATCGATTTCTAAAGAAGCAGTTAATTGATCCAAGTCGCTCCTTCTCGTTACCGATCCTTAAGATTAACCAAGGTTAGCAAAGATTAAAAATTAACAAAAGGTAACAAAGAAATGCTAAAACTAAAACGTCCCTCCATAACTAGACCTAAATCAAATACTAGAATTGTTACGAATAAAAAATTATCGGTGTTATTGAGAACTTAGTCTCAGGTACATAAAAAATTATTGGATGAGGAACTCATAGAGTTCGGAAAACTCGAAGTGACTAACTGAATTTCTTGGTTAAATGAGCTTCGTTGCTTAAAACGCAGTTTTTGTAGTTTAATTGAAAAAATAGTACGACAATCCCGGGATTACAGGAAAATGTTCCAGATTCCAAGATTCGATTCTTATACTTAGATATCGTTAACTCGCACGATCAGTTAATGTTAAATAGGGCATTTCGTCTTCAACAATGAAATACACTGAAATTAAGATCCGCATAACACAGATTTGATTGGATTTCAAAAACATGTCGTAAATAATAATTACAAAATAATGGGATTTTGTACTTTAAACGGTGTAGAATATACAATATTAATCAAAATTCAACGGATTAATTGTAAATAAAACCAATATAAGTCTTTACCATTAAGAAGTAAATATATATTTTACTGTTGTAATGTTCTTTTCAAACATTTGGTTTGTTTTATATCTTTATCTAACCGTATCTTAATTTGAATATCAAATAAGTCCCTGCTTCGAATATTTTTCAATAAGATTTTTGGGGCTGTGTGTGATTCTAGATGGCTTTGATGTTTATGCAAGAATTTACGTTTCTAGAGATTGTATTTTTTGAGTTATTAAGGATCTAAAAAATAATTAAAATTTCGTTTTGACGTTTAATGTTATCGTTCATTTGACGTCAATAGTTTTATCTTGGATAAAACAAATGTTTAAAGAATATAATTTAAAAATGCTAAGATAATTCATTGTATAAAATTTTCACCTGTAAAATTAGCCATACCACAACCCATAACAACTTGAACTGTTGTTTGTGAATAGATGCTATTTAGAATAACTTATATCCATAAAATCAATGTTGAAATTGACATGGGAACGGTAGTTATGGGCTCTCAAAGCCTAGATATGAATCTACATAAATCATTAAGAGTGTGTTAAGTTTTGACATTTATTTATCTTAACTGTTTTAAACTTTATCTAGGAGAACAATTAGAGAATGCGAATATTGTAAAAAGGCAAGATAAATTATCGTTTACATGTTTACAAATAATCTTACTGCACCACACCGGCACGCAAAAACACACGGCGATATAGCGAATAGTAAATCTACAAAAAGTCAAAATTTTTCATAATTACATTACACGTAAATGAAAGTAATATATAAATAAATATTTATAAAGTCAATAAATAAAATTAAATATTCGTTGTGAGAATATAATTAGACATATTAATCTACTTAACAATGTAACAACGTAACATTGGTCCTTGAAACTGGATAGATCCTGGAAGGATATTTGCTGCAGATAACCTTGACGTGTACCTAGGCCAAGATAGGTACAGTAAAAAGTAGTACAAAAACAACAACAAAAATTTAAAAAAAATAAACGATTTAGTAATAAACAAGAATTGTTTCATAAACGATGCAACTCAGTAGAACAAGTAACGCTTATCTTCCACAATTACAAAAAAGACGGAGAGGACCGCAAATAAAAGATACCTATAACAAAAATTAAATTATATTTAGGACTCTGCAAGGATTATCACGAATTTGACGAGCTGATCTGAAATATACGTAGGATCAATCCAAGGAAATGTAACAGCTATTAAGAAATTACGATACAATAATAGATGATACTTAACAGATTATCAAAATGAGGTACGTCTGTCAACCTCCCAGATCTCACCCAGTAAACAAGGTCACAGCGAGGTACAAAATTTAAAGAATACGCCGAAACAACGCGAGATACAGGTGGAAAGCGGTTGGCTGTCACTCGATAAAATTATTCTCTATCAAGATACCGTAATTCAATGAACGATATAAAGAGTGAGCAACATTTTATGACAGATTTAATAAGTTTGTCCATGATAACGAGAGCATCACGGATACTCATAAAATTAGTTACTTCATCCATATACGTTAGAGAGGATGTAGAAAAATTTATAAACCACATTGCAACTGTCACAATAGTAGTTTATTAATAAATCGATAAAAAAATAATCTCTTAATATCTGAGTATTACGTTTTAAAACTGTTTACTGAATGCTAAATAGTGGTAGGTTTCAGTGATTGCTATGGCACACTTAGGTCAATTTTGACCCATTGAAGGCTTTATTTTGTTGAGTGTTAAAGGCCGGGATGATAATACGGTCCTTTGGGCGCCTATATATACTGCGGCTCATTGTAGTGTTAATGAACAAAATCCATCTAAATTGAATCATATTTAGATGGGCAAAATCTATGTGACATAACGGAAGGTAATAATTATTGAGGCAAGACTATAATTCATAGTTCGATTAAAATATTTATATGTTAGAATATAAAATGTAAATGTTTGAAATGCTGATTCAAAGAAGCTATCAAATTTTATTTAAAGAAATTAAACATCTGTTTTACCGAAACACTCTTAAAAATTTATTTAAAGCACTTAGTTCGAAAGCGTTTTGTGTAGTTTTAATTACCGATCGTTACTTTATGTATAAAAACGATAGATGAGGTAATGAACTTAATAATAAAAATTATAGGGCGTAAAACACACGATATGTATACACAAAACATTGAAGTGTTTAACCGACATGTATACCAAACCTAACCTTGTAAATTCCCAATAATGCGCGTTGTTTACGCATTATAAATATATCAACAATCTTCTTCAAATGATAAAGAAAGAAATCTATTTTTAGCATCTTTTGCGAGTAATATGAGCACTATATTTTGCAGCTCAGTAATCTTTTTCAGTATTATAATTTGCAATAATATTCACAGATTATTGGGTGCCCAAAAGTAGATTATAAATATATTTATGTGATTTCTGAAGAAAAGAATAAAAGTGTAGTGGAATAAACCATCAGAATAAGTTTGTTTTGGTTTTATAGATCTAAATAATATAATAATAAAAAGCTCTTCTGATAAGCTCGTCGCATATGAATCTAAATATATCATCGATTAACTATACCTAGGTTTCTAGGTTTGTATGTTGTGCTTACCTTCACAAAATACCACTTTTCTCGAAAAAGGGTGAAGCATTCCAATTTTGACTAGAGTGAATTGCATTATCAAAAAGATCAAGTTCAAAATTTTTGTAGTACGGGTTAGTACGGATTAATGTTTCCGTTTTCATTCTAATGTTGTTTTAATAAAAGCCGTTATATTGTGCGTGTGTGACGATGTTATATTGTACTCAAGTATGTATGAACGAGTTGACCAAATGTTTTAGTTAGAGACAACACTCATTTAATTACCAGAGATAACTAACTCATGAGATGTACGAGCACTAAAATGCTAAGTATAATTTAACACATAGAGTTTAAGTTCAATTTTGGAATCCAATCCAATAGACTACACCCAAATTTCGAGAAAACGTAGTCAGATAGGGCTAAATTCGTTACTTCTTCGACAATCATCATAATTATTTAAAAATGGAGGGGTATAATTGTTGTGTGCAACCCCAGACTTTATTTTACGACAAATGTACTTAAATCTCAAATACACCACACTTAAGTTCTGAAGTAAAAAAATGAAGCTACAAGGTTTTTTGATACAATTTGTGGCGCAAAGAGGTTTTTCAGTAAGGACGCTCGATTTGTAAATGTACAATATGTGCAACAAGAGCGTGTACGGCAAAAAACTAAGTAAAAATAAAACTACGATTTTTTTGCTTCTATTATGAAAGTTTGTTAGATTTTCTAGGGCGCTATCAACTAATATATAGTAAAGTCACCACTATTGTTAATAATTGCCTGGCTCCTTTTGTCCATATTATCAACCAATTTTTCTGCATACTGTGGTGATAAATTTTTCCATATATTCCGGACAACTCGCGCTAGAACGCTCAAATTTTTTATGTGGTACATTTTCAGCTTAATCTTCATGAGTGCCTATACATTTTTATCGGATTAAAACTAGGTGACTGACACGGCCAATCCCATGTTGTGATACCCTTTTTGAGTTTAAATTTCGAACAGAGTATGCTATGGTGTTTTGGATCGATGTCCTTTTGCAAGATCCAATTAGAGTTCCCCGCTCAAAATCATTTAAGGACAGATGGTAACAAACCTCGTGAATAAATTATATTCTTGAAAAGTGTGCTTAGGTTTCGTGTGGAAACGATTAATTTACCAAAACCTTGCTTGGTGAAGCATCCCATACATGGTGCTAGGGCGGGTGCTTCGCAGTTCGGACAATCCTTTTTTCTGCTTAGTTGGCCAAACAAGCCTTTTAACATTAAAACCCAAAAAGGATGACTCATCGGTAAACACCATATTCTTAAAATCATTGTTTTTTTGTTTATTCGCCCACTGTAGTCACTTTTCCATGTATTTTTGTGTTACCAGTGGTTTGACCAAAGTATTTCCATATGCGTAGCCATGTTTCATAATTCTATTTCGTATGGTTGTTTTTGGTATAATAATATTATTTTTCGCCAATTTTTCCTCAGCTGCATCCAGCGTAGACGAAGGATTTTCATCCAACTGTATGATAGCCTCATCCGCCTTTTTTGTAGTGGTTCGGATTTTGCCTCTATCTGGCAATCGTCAACATTTTTATCCATTGAATAATATGTAATTCTCTTCTATACAAATGATTTTGACGTTTTTGTATATTTTGCTGCACTTGCAACGGACATTTTTGGTCCTTTCAGATGTGCACTTAAAAACACCGCTTCAGTCATTTTTTATAAATCGCACTTATTTCTTTCATGTTTGTTATCCGCTAAACAGTTGCAGTTAAACTAATGTTTGTTTTAGAGTGCCCAAGAGGAATCAATAGAAAACCGATGTAAGCCCCGTCCATATTTGTAAATATAGTTTTAAACACAGTTATGCCTTACACGCTCTTGTTGAACGTACTGTAAATAAAACAAATTGTATGTCACACATTCACCAAATTTTGTTTTATTTGAAAGAATATTTTATGGCATTATAAATATGGAATATAACGGCGTTCAAATGTCCACCGTAGCTTTACTCGGTGATACGTATTCCGGAGGTCCAATTTTCCCAAATTGGAAGTCTAAAGGGGTTAAATTGCACCTCGGCCCCAAACACTGAAGTTCAAAGGGGTTAAATTGCACCTCGGTGACCAGTTCACATCACCGCTGCTCGACATAACCATAATCCAAGTAACACTTTAGCCGCGTCACTAAAGATAATTTTTTTTGCGAAATTTGGGTCAACTTCCTACTTCTCCAGACCGGACAAGTGTTGCAGTGATTAAAGCTTCGGCACTTGGACCGGGAGGTACTGGGTTCGAATCCCATCAGAGGCTAGATGCAAATAGAATTTTCATCATCGATTACAATCGGTGATGTTAATAAACACAACTAAGACCCTCTGATGCAGTGCAGAATTCGGCACCAACCCACCGTCCATGTCAATGTACAGGTTGACATGGAGTTTGCAACGTGCAGGTGGTATAACGTTCAAATTGGTATGATTAAAGATAATCATAATTATGAAACCAGAAACAATAAAAGTATATTACCACATAAACCCAATTTTTACAAATTTGGAATAAATTCATGTCTTTACAGAGCCACCAAATTATATAACGACATTTCTCAACAAATAAAATTGCTTAACAGAAAAGAATTTTCAAAAGCAATTAAAAAGATCTATTTTAATATTTACAACGAGAATTAAATCACAAGCATTATAAAATTTATCACATTCACACACATAAATTTTGCACGTTTGTTCCTAACTTCCTTATAAACACATTTTTTTATTTTCAATTGCTCTTTTAGGTTTGGTCATTTATCATTACAATTTTTTTAAATACATATATCTACATTTTCTGTAATTATATATATATGTATATATATTTTTTTTTTAATTTTTTTTTTTTTAGTATTTCGTTGTTAATCTTTCATTTACTTAAATTATAATAATTATTACATTTTGTATACGTATCAAAAGCGAGACCATGTCTCTTCTGATATCATTTCAATAAATAAAAAATAAAATAAATAAAAATACTGTAAATATGTGAGGTGGTGAATAGGTGAATGGGTTAATTATGTGGCATGGATGCGTGGTATCACAATGGGCAAAAAATGGCCTAAGTGTCAACCACTGAAACTTAACCTAATCTACTTCTCCAGAGACCCAATCAGCAAACACACGGCGTTACCTATGGTCTAAGTTCTTGGATCAGTTGGATTTTATACGGTAGTAAACTCAAGTTTCAATGCAAACCTCGCCAAGTTGAAGTAGCGAATGAGAGAAGCTTTAAGAAATAAAAAAAAAAACTTCTTCAAACCTCGCTGCTGCCTTGTCAGTAGAAATTAACAAACCAATCTCTGCTCGCACCACTCGCAAAAGGCTTCAGGAAGCTGGTTTGAAAGGCTGTAAAACCGGGAAGAAACTCTGACACTCTGAAAAAACAAGAAGGATCGGGATAAATAAAATATCAGAGATTTTGATATTTTAAGCCTTAAAATATCAAAGTTTCTACTTTTTACGCTTTTTGCCGTAAGCACTTGGCGAAACACACTTATACTTAATAAACACATTTTTTATTAATCACTTGTTTTTTGTTTCGCAGTTATTTTGAATAATTTTCAAAAAGTTTAAAAAATCACTCGATCGATTTCGGCTTGTTAGGTCATCATCAGGAGTATCTACTGATTTGTATTAGTAAAAGTTTTGTTATATAGCAGAAAAAAGCAAAATATAAATAAAAGAAGGAGGGACAAAAAATAAGCAATAAAAATGAATCTACGGATCGCGCAGGTAGGCGATGAGTCATAGGTTGAGTACCAAAATTCAAGGTATATTATTGCGTACGTGAGAATAGAAAAGGGCGGGATCTGTAATTGGTGAGAACCGGATTTCTCTCTGTTCGTTAAGGATATTTTGGATAAGAAATATTGATTTACTAATTTCGTAAGATTCTAAGGTATCTAAACGTGTGCCTTTGGGTTGTATATGTAATATGTCTAAATTGTTCAAGCTAGCTGTATGATTTTCTGAAGTTAAATGGTTATGGAAAGTTGATTGATTGCAACCAGATAAATGTTCTTTAGCACCAGATAAATGTTTTTTCTTGTATTAAACAAAATTATTTCTGTTTTGATAATATATATTTCAAATTCGCTGATGGTCTACCCATGGGCTCTCCTCTGTCACCTTTGTTGGCTGAAATTTTCATGAATTTCTTCGAACAAATGATCATATCAAATAACAATCCTTATTTTCGTCATATAATCTTTTGGTATAGATATGTTGATGACATATTATGTCTATGGAATGGAACTGATAGACTGTTAGACTCTTTCTTTACTTGGTTAAATTATCAATATCCCACCATTGATTTTACGTTAGAAAAAGAAGAAAATAAATGTATTAATTTTCTAGAAATAACAATAACCAGGATTAATTCTATTTTAGACTTCAAAATTTATCGGAAACCCACGTATACAGACGCTGTTATCCCTAGTTCTTCAAACCATAACCATAATATTAAAATGTCAGCTTTCCACTCACTCATAGATAGACAAATAAACATCCCTCTGTCAAATTCAAATTATAACACTGAGCTTAATATAATTTTACAAATAGCAACGAATAACGGATATGCAACTAGGACTATATTAAAGTTATTGAATAAAAAGCTAAAGCGTAAAACTCGAACTGGTATTTATCCACCGGATAGTCCAACGCGGGAAAATTAGCGTCGTTTAGAGTATATAGGAAAAACGAGCCAACGGATTAGCAACATCGTGTCCAATTATACCAATATTAGTTTTGCTTTTTATAATAATAACACAATAAAGAAAATGATTTTTAACAATAAACCTAGAGTTGATCGTCTTTCCAAATCTGGTGTCTATAGGATCAATTGCAATGATTGTAGTTTCTCCTATATTGGTCAGACTGGGCGCAATTTTGGACTTAGAGCTAAAAAACATTTATCTGGTTGCAATCAATCAACTTTCCATAACCATTTAACTTCAGAACATCATACAGCTAGCTTGAACAATTTAGACATATTACATATACAACCCAAAGGCACACGTTTAGATACCTTAGAATCTTACGAAATTAGAAAATCAATATTTCTTAACCAAAATATCCTTTAACGAACAGAGAGAAATCCGGTTCTCACCAATTACAGATCCCGCCCTTTTCTATTCTCACGTACGCAATAATATACCTTGAATTTTGTTACTCAACCTATGACTCATCGCCTACCTGCGCGATCCATAGATTAATTTTTATTGCTTATTTTTTGTCCCTCCTTCTTTTATTTATATTTTGCTTTTTTCTGCTATATAACAAAATTTTTACTAATCCAAATCAGTAGATACTCGTGATGATGACCTAACAAGTCGAAATCGATCGAGTGATTTTTTAAACTTTTTGAAAATTATTCAAAATAACTGCGAAACAAAAAACAAGTGATTAATAAAAAATGTGTTTATTAAGTATCAAAGTTTCAATGAAGAAGATTGGTCAAATATCGTGTGGTCAGACGAATCAAACTTTGAAGTAAGTTGACAATTCTGTGCCCTAATAATACAGGGTTATCCAATTCGAGGTTGATAAAGTAGAAATCTGTATACCGACATCTGTCAAAGATAAACGTCAAGTACGCTGTCATTTATTTAGTTGACATTCTGCTATTTAAGAATATGGAGCATTTAACAATCGACCAACGCGTTAAAATTATTAAATCTGATTAAAGCTGATTTTTCGAACAAAATTTTCTTCAGTGATGAAGCTCATTTTTCGCTTGGTGGATACGTTAATAAGCAAAACTGTATAATTTGGGGCTCAGAAAATCCAGAATTGATTGTAGAGAAGCCATTACACCCGGAAAAAGTCACTGTTTGGTGCGCATTGTGGTCTGGTGGTGTGATTGGGCCGTATTTTTTTGAGAACAACCATGGACGAACCGTTACCGTCAATTCTGAGCGCTATGGCCGCATGTTAACCGATTATTTTTTTACGAAAATCGAAGATTATGATCTTGACGATATGTGGTTCCAGCAGGATGGAGCAACCAGTCACGTAACACGAGCAAATCGAGATCTTTTGCAAGAGAAATTTCCTGGACGTTTGATTTCGCGATTGGCTGATGTCAATTGGCCTCCAAGATCCTGTGATTTAACGCCTTTGGATTTCTTTTTGTGGGGCTACGCGAAAGATCGTGTTTACGCAAACAATCCTCAAACTCTTGACGAATTGAAAACTAATATTCGTAAGGTAATGGCCGAGATACCGCCCGAAATGTGCCGAAAAGTTTTTGAAAATTACCTCAAAAGAATCAAGGCCTGTAAGAAGTCCCGTAGAGGACATTTGAATGATATCTTGTTTAACTAAAAATGGCAAGGATCAATCTGTAAAATGAAATAAAAATTACAATACATTCCGAATATTTTGTGTGTTTTTTTTAAGTTTACTTTATCAAGCTTGAATTGGATAACCCTTTATTAAGTAATATGATTTTAAAATAAAATTCATCGATACAAATATTTTAGTTTTCTGAAGTCTCTACATTTTCTTTATTTCAGAATTTTGGTACATCTGGTGTGCCTTTTATGCGTCGCCGGATAGGCGAAGCATTTAGCCCAGAGTGTGTGGTACCAACCGTAAAACACGGCGGGGAAGCATAATGGTCTGGGGCTGCATGACTAATTTTGGAGTTTGCGAAATGTCATGTGTGAGGACCACCTCAACTATTCAAAATAGATAAACGTTCTAGAATCTGCGTTCCTCATTTTTAACACTTTTTGGTGATACAAACAAGAGAGCGTTAAATTCTAGCAGGATAACGTGCCATGTCATAAATCTGCCTGCACAATGGCATGGTTTCGAGAAAATGGCATTGAGGTTCTTGAGTGGCCTGCCCAGTCCCCGAACCTGAACCCCATAGAACATTTATGGAGTTTATTAAGACGCAGTCAGGCGCTACACAATAAATAACAAAGAAGAACTAAAACGCTGTCTGCACCAAGAATGGAGCGCCATACGTCCTGCAGAATTAAAAAAACTTGTAAGCTCTCTACCCAAAAGAATTTCTGCTGTAATTAAGGCAAAGGGTCGACCCACAAAATATTAATTTTATATAAATAAATAGCAATGTGAACCTATAAAAATTGTTTCAATTTATTTCAAATTGATACTCCCAAAAAAATGTAAGATATCATGGGTGCTCAATACTTTTGGCCAAGACTGTATTTTCTTAAATCATAATTTCCCTGAGTTAAAAGAAGAAAAACGTTATAACATCTATAAGATTTCGATTTGATTTTGGTAATTAAATATAAAACCATTGATTTAAAATTAATATTACTTTTAATCAATAGTTTCTCTTTGAATTTAGATCAAAAACAAGATAAGTACAACCAATTATGCGCTGACTTAATTTTGTTATGTAAACATTTTTCTCAGTGTACGAAAGCTACCACTTCTGGTACCCAGAAGGTCTACCACCTTTAGCAAAAGTATTATAATGAAGTTATATATCGAATAGTCAATCCATCTGGTCTGTAGAGATGCCCAATTTTGGTTAAATAAA
This sequence comes from Nephrotoma appendiculata, assembly GCA_947310385.1. NCBI lineage: Eukaryota > Metazoa > Arthropoda > Insecta > Diptera > Tipulidae > Nephrotoma > Nephrotoma appendiculata. The sequence goes on along the minus strand of OX371224.1, from coordinate 374,663,438 downwards.
GTTTTTTTAAATCAAAACTAACCATTTCCGGTAAAATTTAAAACACAATCTGAATTAATTTCGTTTTAAATTTAATTTACAATCTTTTTATTTTAATAGTTTTTTCATAAAAGCTATATACTTTTTTTCAAAAAAGCTCTTATGGAAGCTGTGATTTCCGGTGAACCGATATCGACCAAAAATCACTATCCCAATTTACGATGATTTTTTTTGTTGTTGAAACAGTAGAGTTTTTGTTGTATATGAAAATCTGGAATAAGATTTTTTTGAATGGTGTGGGTAGGTTCAATGGTTAAATTCCACTTAATCAATCCGCCTGGAGTGTAGAGATGCCATATCTTGCCGAAATAAAGTTTTTTTTTATCAAAACTTGTCATTTCAGGTAAAATAAAAAAATTCTCTTTACTATGTAAAAGAAAGTAAAATAAATAGGTACGATTGTTGTCAAACACAACATCAAATAAATATGGCGTTGTATTGATATCATTCTTCTTATCATATATTAGTATATTATATTCTCACCAACAAAAATCTCGTATATGAATTTCAAACTTCCGATTCTCCGATTAAAAAAAATCTAATCACCCAATGATTTCCAGTTTTAGTATACTTGGCCACTTTTTTGCTGGTTTACCATTCGTTATATCGCCGAAGACAAAAACAGTGGTTTTTAAAAACTGTGTTTGCGTGCGAGCGTGTGTGGTTCCGTGCAGACTAAATGTCTAAATGACTAAGTTTCTCCACAGCCAAGACGGATTGACTGATCAGGATGTAAGCTCATACCTAAGCTCTTTTCATAAATTTTGCGATCCTAATTATTTTTGGCTGAAATCGATAGACGGGAAGTGGCAGCCTCCATTGGAGGTTTTCGATTTTACCAATATTTTGAAAATTATATTATCTACAAGAAAAACGATTAATAACTAAACGATTCAATATTAATTTTGCAACAATATCGGCACAGACCAGTTTTCCAAATTTTAAGCGGAAATGACGATTTTTGAGAAAAAAAATATTTTTCATCAAAAAATAGGACACTTTTACTGCCTAGATGGATTGATTGATCTGAAAAAAACTCTATAAAGCTCGATTTATATTATCCGTTCCTTTCAGTTCCTTTATTGTTCGTATCAGACAAAAAAAAAACATTGTTACATGTTTTTTTCATTGGAGTACTTATATTATCCGTTCCGTTCAGTTCCTGCAAGTACGGAACGGATAATATAAATACTCCAATGAAAAAACCATGTAACAATGTTTTTTTTTGTCTGATACGAAAAATAGAGGAACTGAAAGGAACGTATAATATAAATCGAGCTTAATGAAGCTTCTACCATAAATGGGGAGGTCCCCGTTATGTTTGGCTGAAATCGGTCTACCGGAAGTGACAGTTTCCATAGGAGAGTGTTCGTTTTTTTTGCAAATAAATGAAATGATACGAAAAATATAATTTAAAAATAAAATTTCAAACGAAATAAGCTTTGATTCTTTTTGAAATTTTACTGGAAATGACGAGTTTTGATATGGACAATTTTATTTCACTAAAATTTAGCGAATTTTCTTTTCGGAATAAAACTTCATACTTAAATTTTTTTTCATTAATTTGGGAGATCCTTGCGAAAATTGGTATAAATCAGTGTACTCAGGAAGTGGCAGCTTCAACGGGAGCTTTTAAATTTTTGCAATCATGTAGAAAAGTTTAGCATTTAACAAAAACGACATTGAATTAAAAAATTTAAATAAATTTAAAAATTAAATTTTCAACCAATAAGGATTGAGCCACCAAGGTTGTTGGCGTTCTGAAATTTAAGCAGCGATAATGATTTTTGATTATTCAAGACAGTTTACTAAAAGATCAGTAAGTTTCATTTTTTGCTTTAGAAATCAATTGTGGTGTATTCGAGATCTATGTAAACATTCATGACAAAAGAAAATCGGGTGTTGATCACAACATAATCACTCCACCATTTTTTTTATTGTACATAATATGTACATAAAAAAACAACGTTGAGTGAGATATATTTATTACATATTAATATTGAGCAAGTAAACCAAATTGGGTTGAGTTTTAGGTTTTATGTAAACGTAACGCAATTAAGAAAAAAAAAATTAATTTTCGAAAATTGGATTTCGCAAGAAATTGTTCTTTAATTTTGAACTATGGTCATGGTCATTTTTCCATGGTTATATACAAATAAAACCACAATAGAGCCCAAACCAATTAAAATTTAGATTCAATTGTTTGGTGTTGCTTCACTAGGCCTTTTTAGTTGGTCCAATAATTGTTTATTTAATTAATTAATTAATTTAAACGCTTATTTTCCCATATTCGAAAAGTGATTGCATCTCTGGTTTTCTAATAGAAATAATGTACACTTACTACTACAAAAATTACAATTATAATAAATAAAAATATTAATTGGCAAAATTTGACCTTGCAGCTTGCTGTCTTATATCCCTTTTCCTCCCTGCCCACACAAAGAAATAAGTACATATCATGTCAAAAATTTAGTTTTGTTTGTATTTTGAACCAACTTACACATTTGTATAATCACACATTTGTGCAAACCCACTGTATACACACACTGTGTACACACAATTGTGTTGGTTGTATTTCAAATCAAGCGAAATTTTTTATGAAAAACGCCATTACATACTGTTTTTTAACTTACACATTTGTGTGGTTTAGACTTAAATTGAGCCAATTTTTTTTGGTAGAAAAAGGGATATAAATGTAAGATGCACATCTTTCCGCACCCACTTATTCCATAAATAAAAACTCGTTCGTGTAACTGTTTCTAATGATTACATTTCATTATATTATACTCGTATTCATATTCCGTTGCGGCATCCGAAACACATACGCATATTTCTATTTAGAACATTGGTTTGGTATAGTTTAGACGCCAGTCTGTGTGTATGGTATAATATGTACGCGTATATTGTGTCCCGCAACTGTGAACCACTCAGTAAACAAAAATTTGTTTGACCTAAATTCCAATGAAAGTAAAATTTGTACAGTTTTTCTCAATATTCATTCCTTTTCCCTTTTTCCATTGATGGGACATTTGTATAAATTAAAATATTTATGTATTGTGTTATGTATTATTATAACGCAAGTTATGATGACTTCATGCTAGTAAATCTATGCTATCGTGATATAAACTTAACCACCATAAAAATTGTTTTTGTGTTCATTCACAAACAAAACAAAAATAAACGAGAATTAGGTCATCATGCCAGAGTAATAGAAATGGAAAACATTAGTAGATTGACTAAACCGTGCGGTAAGAACTTCATTTAGTTAGTGGGTTGATGGTGATTTCTGTACTAAGCAATCTACTAAAATTCTTATTATTTAATTTTTCCGATCTTCCACTGAATATAAATATGCGAATTTTTGTTGTTGTACGGAAACCGCCCAAAATACCGAAATAAAATGTTGGTAGTATCATTAATATTGTATGTCGTACTATTTCAGTTTAGTTGGTTTTTGAATTTTCTTACGAATAGTAGCAGAACTCTGTAAACGCAGTAATTTTTGTGGACATTTAATATTTAATTTGTGTATTTGTGTGCGTAGATACATTCTTCACTGTACAAGAAATGGCCGTTAATTGGCGTAAAGTACTTGCTGTTCTAGCAATTATACTAATTATTGGAATAACCTCATTCTTATTATACTGGTTCTTGGGCCGTAAAACCGATGCACCAATAAACTATAAATTAGTGGAATTTGATGAGAAAAAAGCTAAATCGACAAGTTTTAATGGTGATAAATTGCCAGCAGCACAGCGTAATGAATGTGGACAACCATTTTTCTACAATCAAACTGCAACAGGAGGTTTCGTTGCACCGGGCGGAACTTTTGGATGGACCGCTTACTTTGACTATAGTACGAAAGAGGGCTCAACTGCTGATCTTTTAAGATGCGGTGGCTCCGTTATTAATGAACGGTATATTTTAACAGCAGCTCATTGTATTTATGGCACGGAGAACCAAAAGCTTAAAATGTAAGTTGATGTATGAATGAAATAAGTAAGCATAGAAAATTAAATTCTTTAATGTTGTGCGAAAAAAAGAGAAATCGTTATTTTCGTAGCCGTTATTATTGTATGTTAGATTATTGTTATATTTTTAGATACTTATGTTATTATTACTTTTGTTATTGTTATTATTATTTATAGTTTTTTCGAGTATTTTCTCTGTAAACATTTTCAAAATTGTTGAGATACTACTCGGTACGTATGTGTGTATATGTCTCTACTTAAATTATATCATTAATCAAACTATTTTGGTATTTTGATAAATTAATGATTAAAACATTTCGGCTATTTATAATTTTAATTTTCTGGTTAACTTGCCCCATCATGATAAGCTTTTTCTTTTATAGTTCTATGATTTTAAGTGTTGGAAACAAAACCGTTAATAACCAAAATTTTAGAATATTGTGCCGCTTCAATCCAAGTAAAAAAATGATTTCGACGACAGATTAAGGTAGTCCAAGAACAATAAACTTCCCTTTCCCATTTTTAATTAGAATTATTCGTACTCTTAAGATGAAAGTGTTATTTTTGGATTACTTTAAATACTCTTTCTGTTTTGATTAATAACATATTTTAATAATAAATGATCTACAAGTGGAATGATTTTTATTCGTTTGAACTATTTTAAATCAAGGTCGAGCTGTAATAAGCCGACTATATAAATAAATAACTGTTTCAACCATCTTTTGAATTTCGTTCTGTAATATAAGTAAGTTTCAAATTAAACTATGACATAGCACACTTGTAGCAGTTTTTGGATCTTGTAGTGTTCATTTATTTACTGACGTTGGTTGTTACATTGAGTAAAGTCATATAATTTCCGTGTTTAAATATTTTGCATTTTTGCAATTTGCGATATTTAAAAATAAAATATAAACATTTTATACTACTTGTCAACTACTTCTCTACATATCATAGCAGTTTGAGCATATACAAATAATTGAGCATGTGTTAGCAAAATTGTATCACATTTGTTAAGATGTCGTACAATTTCAAATACATACAGACATCTGGATATGAAAAGGTTAACAGTTCTCAACTCATATGGAATAAGCGCTTAACTCGACATAAGCCAAATATGAGATTTTAATAAAATGTATATTAGAATCTCATATTTCACTTATGTCGAGTTAAGCCCTTATTCCATATTAGTCGAGAATTTAAAAGCAAATTCAATTTCTTCCTCTACATGTTTTATGCTGATTGAAAACACATGCGCTTAATTTCCGCAAGCAGATTTGTGTCATTAATTTTTGAAATAAATACAATTTTATTCTATTTTTGGTTTAAATTCTATCTTAAACCCTAAATTATTACATTAATAAGGTATTAAAAAATGTTGAAAAGTATGTACAAACAATTAATAGCTCCATTGTGGTTCGCGCCTCGCCAGACGCGAGTCAAAATTTGATATTATGATTCCCCATTTTATTTTAGTCGGGCGTTGTTTGCGACGCCGTATATCGATTCCTGTATTTTTAAAGTTGTTATTTGTTGTTATGGAAACCGTTTTGATTGTCAAAATATTTAAGTTTGAAGTTTATATTAATAATGATAATTAGGTCCACGAAACAAAGAAAAACAAGTGATTTGCTAATGCAAATTTAGCAAAACATTTAGCAGATGTGTCAGTTTTCAAATAATTTTTATTTACATTGTATCATTGTACACATTTATAACAGTGTATATTTAATAATAAAAAAATTGTTTTAATTAATTAAAAAATAATTGATTAAAAAATTAAGATCTGTTGGATCGCACGACGCTTTTCTTGAATTTTTTTTCAATACGCACTTTTTGCAAATAGTTGAAACCTCAAAACCTTTATAATAAATAAAACATGAAAACTTTTCCTGGGTTATGTGGAATAAAATACATTTATTGAAACATTCGGGAGTCAACGTCGATTTTTGCTTTCGTTCAATTGATTCCAGGGGATTTGTGCCTTCATCCTAGATAATTCTTCAGTCAAGCAGTAATTTTCTATTTCACTCCCTTGAAACTTAATCTACTATTTAACGTAAGTGTTAAAAAATAAATACTCATGTTGTATTAAAAATAAATGTATTAAAAATAAATCGAAGTTCTTTATATGTTAAAGATTATCTTATATATCTACGATAGGGCAATTCAATGTTTGGGATTGGTTATTTGATGAAACTTTTACTTCGCTCCACCTGGAGGTCCTACTTTATAAGGCTTTCGTTAGATTATCAAATTTAACTCTTTTGTTTAAGGTTTGGCACCTTCAACCCATTCGGAATGTCCCAATGGAATTTTGAATAGATTAGTCCATATATACGAGTATAATCAGCGAGATATTATTTACAGTAAAAACGAAAGTTGCTAAGTAAAAATAAAAAGATAAAACGATAAAACTATAAAACTATAATAATACTCCCATGTTTACTATGTTACATATAACAAAAAATATGATTTTATAGGTCAATCCCAATATAATCAGATGTACTGGATCTAATTCCACTGAGACAATATCATTTGCCAAATATTTTTTCCTTTTCAAACGACTCCTGTACCCTAATTCTCTATAATTTGTAAACGGTAAACGATAATTTATCTTTCCTTTTTACAATATTTGCATTCTGTAATTGCACTCCAAGATAAAATTTAATACGGTTACGATAAATAAATATCAAAACTTAACACACTCTTATGATGTATGTAGGTTCATATTTAGACTTTGAGGGCCTATAACTACCGTTCCCATTTAAATTTCAACATTATTCTTATGGATATAAGTTACTCTAAATAGCATCTGTTCACAATCTATAGTTCAAGTTGTTACGGGTTGTGGTATGGCTAATTTTACAGGTGAAAATTTTATACAATATATTATCTTGGCATTTTTAAATCGTATTCTCTAAACAGTTTTTTTTACCCAAGATAAACCTATCGACAGCAAGCGAGCAAGAGAACATTAAACGTCAAAACGAAATTTTAATTATTTTATATCCTTAATAACTCAAAAAATATATTCTCTAGAAACGTAAATTGTTGCATATACATCAAAGCCATCTAGAATCACACATAGCCCTCAAAATCACATTGCAAAATAATCGGAGTCGGGAGTCATTTGAAATTCAATTCAAGATACGGTTAGATAGACTTATAAAACAAACCAAATGTTTCACGAGAACATTACAACAGTCAAAAAATTCTTTACTTCGTATGGTAAAGACGTGTACAATATAAGTCTTGTTTACAATTGATCGATCCATTGAATTTTGATTAATGCTGTGTATTCTTATCTGTTTAAAGGTTATTCTTTGTACTAAGTACAAAATAGCATTATTATCTAATTATTATTTGCGATATGTTTTTGAAATCCAATCGAATCTGTCTTAAGCAGATCATAATTTCAGTGTGTTTCGCTGTTGAAGGCCCATTTAGCTCTTTCCGCACATGCGGATCTCGAAAAGTTCGAGATTGTCTTATTAGAATTTTAGAATTTCGAGTAAACTACAAAAAGCTATGCGTTTTAAGCAACGAAGCTCATTTAAAGATCACATTTAGTTAGCCACTGCCACTTTTCCCAACTCCACGAGTTGCTCATCCTAAATTTTTTTATGTGCCTTTTCAATAGCACCGAAAATTTGTTAATCGAAACCATTTCCAGTAGTTGATGTAGGCCTAGTTATGGAGGGACGTTTTAGTGTTACGATTTGTTTTTTTACCATGAGTTAATTTTTAATCTTTGTGGGTTAATCTTAAGGATCGGTACCGAGTAGGAGGTGAGACTTTGATCAAGTACCTGCACTTTAGTAATCGATTTTATGCAATATACATATTGTTTGACCTTAGTGCTAGTTAAAAGCTAGTTTTAATGCATAATATAATTAAATTTTGTACTCGTTCAATATTGTTCGAAATTTGTCTTAATTATTAATTTCTCAAAACATAAGATTAATAAATAGTTTAGAATTAAAGCATTGTAAGATCTTATAGATAGACTATTAAGAGCTCCTAGTGCCTTTAAATGAAATATTAAACAACAACAAACTGAAATTTGTTAACTAATTTAGATTTTCTATAGGCCGTCATATTTATTGTGCTCGTCAGTTTTCTTAATTGTGGATGTGTAATGATCAAGTAAAATATTGCAACTGCCACATATTAGCAGAAAACTAACGGGATAACCATTAAATGAAGGAAATGGCTGTATTTGGAATTTTAATAAACTGTACGTTTGACAACAAATGAGCTTGAAAGCTCTCCGTTTTACGTGTACGGTTTTATTCTAAATTGTAATGTTAATTAATAAATAAATAAATAAGTGCACACCAAGTTGAAAGCTTTGCTTGCTATGTGGAGAGCGGGTCCATTTTAGATGTTGTCAAATCAGACACTTGAAACACTTGACATTTATATTTGAAAATTGACCAACTAAAATTGCTTTTTCTGTAATCCACAGACCATCTCGTTAAAAAAAACGTTAAACATAAAATTATAAATAATAAATTTATTTGTTTTATTGTTTTTGTGGAAATACTGGAGCAAAAGGATAGGTAAAGTGAAGACGATCGATTAAAATATTCAAATGTTTGATTTACTGAAAGAATATTTTAATTCCAACGATAAAAGTCCAGTTTTACATTCTAAATGGAAAGAATTTTATAACTTTTTTATGTAAAGTATCGCGGTTATTTAAATTGTTAGAAGGCTTGTTTAATTCCAAAATAAAATTATAAACTGAAATATCAAAAATTACAATTAATTATTAATAATATCCAAACGAAAGCGTTTTACACATTCAAGCAAAGTTATTCCGCGATAAATTACTTGTGTTACTTTTTGACATAAACTTATCTTGCCACTTTACATTTTATCTTGAAAAAAATTTAGAGAATGCAAATTTACTAAAACATCACGATATCCAATATAAATCTAGGCTTCTACGATAATTTTTTTCGTGTGTAAAAGTTATCACTTTTACATTTTACAATTTATCTTGGTTTTTAGAGAATTAGAGCACTGTTAAGCCGGCTCCATACTACTTTCCGCACTTTCAAAATAACCTAATTTCTTCCTAATACAGAATTCAGTAAAAGATTTTTAACTATTATAAGTAAGAATATGTTCTCGAGTTAAATTGTCTCAGAGGAAGTGTGCCTAGGTAGTAAAGTTCTATCCAGTTGAGTTACGTCAATGGAAATTACGATGATTATCGTAGTGAGTTTATATCACTTTATACACATATTTCTTCAATAATATTAATTCTACGATATTGGTGACACCCTAAAAGCAAAATATTATTTTGGTGACAACACAAAAACAATTTATTTTAATTACTGACATTTTGGAGTTGGTCTAACCGCAAATTTTAATAAAATTTTTTAGCTTTCGTTTGTACTTGGTAATTTGGTTAAATAGAATTTGGAGTCAAATGACTTTTTCCAATTCCCGGCTTTTCCAAACTTATTTGCTGCAATCCTTATGCAAAACTATTCCAATCATTTTCACTGACATATTATTAATGTAAAAACAAAATGACATGTTGATTTTATATTTAAGAAAAATTTTGACATATTAACCACTTACTAGAAATACCTAAATAAATGAATAAGAGCTTCAGAATAAACTGACAAGGATGCAACATTTAAATTGTACACAAGAAATTCAGTCAGATCCATTTGGATTTTTCACACGTGTATTGAGCACAACACATAATGTATATAAAAAAAGGTACCTTAAACGAGTGTATGCCATAATTGCATTGTTTTCTAGATGGTTTGTAGATTGGATAGCATTGGACATAACATGTGTAAAATACCCATTACCTTCTTTGCAAATCACACAAGTAGTTTCACGAAAAATAATAAACAATTTTGATAAAATTATAACAATTGCGGACACTCGTTTAAACTATCTTTTTTACGGTCATGATGTGTTGTGCTCAATGTTGTGTTAAATCATTATTATTAGTTCTGGAAACAAATTTAAAACAATAAATGTTTTCACGTTATTGTCAAAACAAGTAGGCAAACTCAATTCGAACGGTTTTGCCAACTTACTAAAGATGGCGGCAAACAAGTTTGAAATAAGCATGCATTTCAAAAGGGGCCCATAAGCTTGTATCCACAATTAAGTCAGTGTCTGCATTTGCATGTAATAAATTTTGTTGTTCTTCGATTATTGAGTATTATTCGAAAATAATTCAATTTTAATTAGATTCAATTTTATTGAATAGGGTAACACCATTATAGATATACGTTGGTTCGAGTTTGGTTGACATAATCATCGACAATTTCAGAGAAACTTCAACATCTTTGATATTCTTCTCTTTATACACTCTCGCTGAACACACGTTGGTGTGCATTGTGCATTAGTGAAATGAAGGGCAAATCAAAAACAAATATGGGCATTTCGTTAATTAATAAACTCTAGACCTCATCATAATATTTTTTGGGCTGGTCAATTTCATTAATACATTATAACTCTGTTCTTTGCATTGAACTTGATTCGATGAATACTCTTATTAATATTGCGATGACTTCATATAACTCATACATACTTATATGAAACGTTTCATTAGTTTGTGTATGCTCATGATGAGCTGAGAAATTTTATAACTTTATAGAATACAGAGAACTTAAAGTATAAATAATCACCGTTCTGAAGAAAGTTGTCTTCAAACAAAATAAGTATTAAGTAGGTGTTTAATACAAAATGTGTTAGTACATTTATGGAGGGAGGTTAGGTTAAATACATACCATAAACATCTAAAAAAATCGAGTTTTAAGACACAAAACTTCTCTGTATTAGTAACTCGATCATTCACGTTACAGAAATAAACGAGATGCTCAGCTCTCAAAAACGCGATTTGTATTTTTTTTGGTTTGTTTTGGTTATTTCTGTGTTTGGTGCATTTAATTCATGATTTAGATTTAGCGCTTAGCATACACAACATATAAATAGTTCGCCGTGTTAACTTAACGCTTTTAACGTACAAACTTTACGTGAAATGAATATTAATTGGAAAAAAGTGTTTTCATTTGTCGCTTCAGTGATTGTGTCAGTGTTGCTAATTTTATTGATTCGACATTTATTCTTTTCATCAAAGAAAGAAAACGACAAGCCAGTCGTAGCTGTTTTCAATTTAGTTGATTTTGATAATGCAAAGGGTTCGACTCTAAGTGAGTTCGGTGGTGTGCTGCCAGATCCACTGAAAAATGAATGTGGGGATTTAGAAGATTTTGATCGAGAAACGGCTTTGAGTTTTCATCCAAATGCTAGCAAATTCCAATGGACTGCTATGTTAGAGTATAAAACTTTACAAACCGAGGATGTGTTACATAAATGCGGCGGGTCAATTATTAATCAACGTTATATTTTAACAGCGGCTCATTGCTTGTATACAGGAGTATCGGTCAAGCTTAAATTGTGAGTATTTGCGTGAGGAGTGTTGTTGTTGGAGTTCGTATTATACAAAAAAATGTATATTATGTGTGTATATGCAAGAAATGCTTGTTGACCATTAATCGAATTTATATCAGATGAAAATGTTTCACTTTCTGTTGATGTATTTTTAGCTATCGAGATCGAATCGTATCCGTACAATCGGTATTCCGATTTAATTTTTTTTTTACAAAAAAAAACATATTTCTTTTTTTTGTTATTTCAAATAATTCGGTAATCTATGCGCGATATTTTTATATTATATCACCTAATGTGTCATTCATTCTCCGTGAAGTTAAAATAAAACGTACACAATATTATCGAGATGACAAAAATATATTTTCCGTGATTACATGACATCATTACTAATGATGTGTAATAAAATTTGTGTAACGTCGGTATAATATCACAGATACGCAAATTTTTCAGATAAATTCCATGTTTTATAAAGTGAAAATTATAACCTGGAAAAGTGATTTAAGCACGCGTGATGTCGTGCTTAGCTGGAGATAAATAATGTTTATCTGGATCTGTGAATATTATATGTATTGGGTGTGTCTGGCGTGTGATTATATAAGAATTAATTTATATTGCATGGATTAGTATCGTTAAATAACTAGAATAGTTTAACTCGTTGGGTGCCAACATGATTTTTAGAGAATTAGCTAAAAATGCTTAATAGATAAAAAAAAATATAATTAATTATTTTCATTAATTGAAAACAAATAATAAATGGTATATAAATGTAAACTTAATTATTTTTATTTATAATTTGTGTTAACTTTTCATGTATCAATCCTTGGCATGTTTTATCGTACCTTTGCACTTTTGGCAAGTGTATTGAAGAGCGCGATTGCGCTCCTTGCACCCAACGGGTTAAGTTCAGATAAATCAAGCCAAAGTCAGGAAATGAGGACAATTACCTATATAATAATTTATGAACTCCCACACTGTATTCTACAAAAATATCATATAACCAATTAAACTTTTCGAATCGCAGTTTACTGTCTGTGGAATTTATATGACAATGATTTGTATATTTCTCAGGTTAACGAAGCAATGTGTAGATATTGATTTATATACGTATATAATTTTAGATATACGTTAACACCAAATGTATGCTATTCGGCAAGGTATGTTGGTTCTAAATTTAGAATGATGACACTCTTTCTTTGAAACAGATTTCATTTCACTCTATTTCCAAGGGAAAAAGTAACCGCTTCCGGAAAAGCTAATTTATCAGGGTTGCAACATTACGTTGTCTAAAAAATGTAAAATTTTACAATAAAAAGTTTACATGCTACGTTTATTTACTAAATAGAAATTTAAACCAATGTTTAATTTATTTATAAATGCTAAAAAAGTAAATGCTAAACATGATTTCTGTTAATTGTTTCGTATTTCAAACACCTCTTCATAAACAAATTGCGAATTTTGTAGAAACATTTCGGTTTCGTTGAATTTAATTTCAAGATTCACATATTCCAGAAATTGCATCTGGGATAGATGAAAACTAAAGTTTAGTTTTAAAATGGCTAGAAGTAAAAATTGATCCAAGTCATCCTTCGCGTAGAAGTTTCTTTATTTATTTTGCTGGCGCTACAACCCATAGAGGGATTGGACCGAATTATTTCTAGTATTCTACATAATCATGTTTTTTCGGACTAATTTTGTGTATCCTAGCCAAGTTTCCAGGGCTGCTGGAAAGGGCAGGCTGTTACTGGATGAGACATACTGTTATGTCGCGAGAGTGGACGGGGTGGGGGGGGGGGGGGGGGGGGGTTGATATGATTTCGTTTTCTTCCATCTTTACAACTAGTTTTATGCTGTTCTCATGCGATCACACAAATCGGTATTATCGCAAGCAACGGTTGCTTGACATGAATGTTGTAGAATTTTTTTGTTGTTTTTATTCCTCTATTTATTTATTAAATAAATCTATTCTGTGAGTTATATGTGTATATGATTTCTTTAAGATACAACATTCAAATAAAAAAAAATTAAATTAAAGACAATTCAAATGATTTGATTTAACATTTAAAAATGTTAATAATAAACCTTCAGGATTTTTGACTTGATGAAAAATATTTCATAATTCTACCTTTGATACTTACAAGATCTCCGCAACAATTTACTCTAGGCCTGTTCGATAATACAAACCATGCGGCAAAGTGTACATTTATTTATTTTGCTAACTCACAGCAAGTTTTTAAGAAAGACAAACAAAAATTGTACACTATACACCGCACGGTTTAAATTATCGAACAGACCCTCCGCTGCAACAAGATTCTTGATGCGTTTGCATTAAACTGTTTAAGGAAAACACATCATTGAATTAAAATATTTTTTTCTGGGTGTGGTGTGGACATAGCCTCCTCCAAAATTAAGGGGACATAGGTTCTGATAGTTGAAATACCTTCAGATTATTAAGTATTAAATGCTTAATGACTGCCAAATGTCCGTTACCTCTATCAACTTTCGAGAAACAAACAAAATAGAAAACAATGAAATGACGGTTCATTGGTGTAAGCCTTTCTGTCCGCTTCAAGTAGGATCTTAAAATTATGAGTTTGTATGAGGATGGAACAACAATAAGTTGCAATTACGACAGCTCAATATTAAAACCGTTTGGCATGATTTGTTGTTAATCAAAATTCTATAAACGCATGTAAGCACGATCCTCCTAGAAAAGATTATTTGATAGTTAGTTAGATCTTGGTAAGAATCCTATAGCAATATGAATTTGAAAGAGTCTTATTCCAGCACTCTGTTGGGATTTTATACCTTCTAACTCTTGCCAACATTGTCATGAATATGCCAGAGGAACGGTTACCATGAAAAAACTTTCTGATGTCAAATGGCAAGTTTCTTGGAGACGTATATTTAGATTTGTGTTGTAATTTGAAAATTCTCAACACGTGTTTGACACAATATGCTATTCTGAAAGTAAAACTGGTACCTGTAAGGCGGTAATTCAGTTTTTACTGTAAATTAAATTGGTGAATTCCAAATTTCCCCTCCGAATATTCTCACATTTCCTGTACACCGAATTGCAAACTGCCTCTTTAATTTATTTCCATGTTATAAAGAAACGTAAACTCGTTTTATTTTCTGTATCGTTTATAAAATTCTAAATAATATATAAATTCTCAGCAATTTGAAATTTTTTAATTTCGAATTATAAAGTATTATCTTAATTTAATTTATTTATGGTAGTACATATTATAACAGTATTCTAAATCTCTGTATTGTTTACTCCCTTAAAATCTTTCGTCAGGGTTAAACTCGCGGACAGTTCTAGTAAAATTACGTCATTTATTTATCACTATATTAACCAATAATCCAAATAAAATCACCAAAAATTCTCTCTGATAACAACAAAAATATGTCTTGCAATTTCCAACCTGACATTGGTTCTCTCTCAAAAATGCGCCGCACGCGAATTACTTTATAATCAAAACAAACTACGAAACACCATATTGGAGCCTTTCGTATTTCATACGATAGTCTATATATTGTTTTTTCATGCCAGTTTTCCTTATTTTCAATAATGAATAACAACTGTTAGTAAGTTAGTCCGTTAGTTAGATAGATAGGTAAAGTAGTGTATTAAAAATAGCATGGCGGGAATTAATCCAACCCGTGTTATACGAGTCCTAGCCATTATAACCATTGTGTTGTTATTATTTGGCCTTTTTCACTATTTATTTGGCGCCAAGAAGCAGGTCGACATTGTTTTTAGTTTAATTACTTTTGATAAACGGGAAGATATTGATTTTACTACGGTCGGTAGTTTGTTGCCACAAGAATGTGGAGATTTTTTCTATTTGAATACGACGGAAATTAATATTGTGTCAGTGGAAGATGCATTTCAATGGACTACAATACTAGAGTACCGCGTGCGTTCTGGACGTGAAATTCGGTGTGGTGGAGCAATTATTAGCTCACGTTACGTTTTAACGGCAGCACATTGTTTGTATATCTCGCAAAATGAAGATATTGTGTTGTAAGTATTAATTTATATATATGGTATACGTATACGCGTATTTCTTAAGACCTTTATAAATCAGAAATTTGTTTATCTAATTCTATGTTATCAGTCAGTTACTCTAGATATTATTACACTGAAGTGGCTTTTCGTAACGGGTAAAGATAACGCTCAACTTATTTTCAAAATTCAATCAAACGTTGAATTGATTTTTGTTTACAATGCAAATACAATATATTTTGAGACAGAACTTAAATGCGCATGGTCGATCTTATTCTTTCGTATTTGTGTTGTCTTTCTTATTTTCGTGTTTATTACAAATAAAACTTTTTTATTTTATCTGGTTGCCAGAAACGGAGAGCGCAACTAGTATATAGTATGTACTGTGTTGTGGTTCATTTAATACAAAAATACAATCAATTTTTCCGGTTTCAATATTTACCGGAGAACCATAATTGTCCACGATGATACCAATTTAACAATAATTCAATGAGTTTTATTTTATTCCAAAATCATAAAACACAAAATATATAAATAATAATTTGCAAAGTTAAATTTTAGTCGTATAGTAAAATTAGTGTCGGTTCCATCATAACGATTTTAGTTACGACTACTCGTATGTGTGTTTTATGTTGTTTGTGTGCTTTGTGAAAGAGTATGAATTTAATACATAAAATTGGGGTTGTATTCGGTGCTACAGTTTTAGTAGTTTTAATCGTATTCATAGCACACGATTTTATAACATCAGAACCACCGCCCGAATTTAAACAAGTACAATTTTCTAAAAATAGTGACAAAACGATACTGCCAAGTGAAAACGCTGATGTACCGTCGAATGAATGTGGTGAACTGTTTGATTTTGATGCAACGTTAACTGATGAGGTCGGTGATGGTACCGAAGCATTTCCGTGGGTGGTTCAGCTTGTATACTCAAACGGTAGTGATAATTACTGTGGCGGGACACTAATAAATTCACGTTATGTTTTAACAGCTGCACATTGTTTATATGCAAAAAATATAGTGACACTGTAAGTAATACATACTTTGTGTATTATAATAAATGTACTAACAAAATCTAATATCTTTTACTATATTGTGTGCGCAACCGTCAGAAAAGAAATATGTATTTAAAGATGGATTCTAATTCTTCATAAAATATTTTGTGTGTGTGTATATGTTATTTATATTGATTTTGGCATCATATTGTATTCTATAGCAAAGAGGTATCGGGCGAATAATTTAGTTTATTGTACATTATATTTGTATGTATGTATCTCTTGTTGCAGAAAATAAATTCATATAAATTTAGCGCCTAAATGTTGCCTTATTGAATACTGCGGCTATTTAATTTTGATAAAATTAAAGAATTAGACGCACGCTGATCGCTTTCTCGCAGTCGTTTATCCCCTTTGATGACCGAAAAATAAAATTTGATTTGCGAAAATCAACCTTATTTTTAGACCGAAAAAAAAAGATAAATTTTTTATTTAAAAAAAAGTAAAAAATCAAGCCAAAGTATTACAAGCCTTTACTTTGGTATTTGTTATTTTACAAAAATTTGCGTGTTCCATTCGTGGTTCAATCGCACACAGCCAAGTACAGGATATTTTTGCCTGCGTTAACATCGCGATTCCACGTAATACCACATTTCTGGCAAAATTGACATCGGCGTGGAGATTTTGTTATAGTGTTCCGTGTTACAGCCATTGCTGCAGCACACAGTTTCGATATGCGAAATTCTCCAATTTCCAGTACATCAACGTATTTACAGAGCGCGTGCAAAAGTTTCGCTTTAGGTGTTCGCACGTAACCCTTGATGGGTGAATTGCCAGCTGTTCTCGTTGACCCAATCACCACAAGTGTTTTATTTTTCACAACGGGGCCAATTATTGATTTTGCAAGATTATGACTTAGCGGTTCAACACAAATGAACTTTCAAATTTTAATCTTGCCACCTTTCGTTGCATGTATTTCAATTGAAATGCGGTGAATGTTGAAAGTTGATGATTTGCGTACTCGTTCGATTGCCTAGATGGCATTGATGGAAATAGTTTTTCGTTGTTTAACGTGGATGGCGTTTATTTATTTTGTAATTGCAACCTTTGGTGAATACCTGTCATGCGTCGAAATGGAGGGTACAACATTTCGTACACCACCAACAATTAATCGGGAACCTGGATCGAGTCCAATCATAGCATCGTAATCGTTAATATGTTCATGAATTTTAAATAAAATGGCCTTATACCGCCATCTCAGCTTCATTGTTGTGTAATTTTCGTCGTTTAATTTTACTTGGTTTAGATGATACATCCGCATCATTTTTAATCGTATTTACTTCGAATATCTCGATATTCATTGTCCAGCTCGTTTTTTGCTTTGGATCCATTCAATAAATGAAAATAATAGTAGAGAAATTTTATCGGTGTCGTAAAAGCAGCAGATCGTCAGCATCATCATTTTGCTATTTTTTGTACAGCGAATAGTGAATATATCGAAGTTTCCACAAACAACGATCACATTTCTTCAACATCTTGTTAATGTTTTTCAAACACTTGTGAATGCAAACACTTTGATTTTAAACTACATTTTACATTAACATATTTTTTATTAATTATTAATTCTTTATTTTCATCAATATCACTGTAGTATAATTTGCGTTTGGCCATAATGTCGTCTAGCTCGTCAATACTGACTGGCGTTATACTTTTTAAGTAAAACAAAATTAATAAACAAAATTTATCAATGCTAAGGTAACAAGATGATATATTTTGTGTGATTTCATAAAATTTTGTTGAAAATTTCATGGCTAGCTGTGATATTCTTCAAAGAAAAATTTGTTACAGTGAAAAACACTAATTTTGGAAAGATTGATGCACCGCAGTTTGATCGTTTACTGTGAAATTCCCTTTAACTGAAAAAATGTCTTGTGGCCTTTTACACTTTTTTGTATATGGTAGATTTTGGACGTTATGGTTGATTTCCCAAAATTCATGTACATACATGTTTGTGTTGGTAAGTCGTGAAAGGGTTATGTTTGAAAATGAAGAGTTTTAAACAAATATTTCAGTGGCAAAGTGGCAAAATAAATAAAAAAATTCGAGTGCATAACTTTCTCATTATGTACTCGCGTAACTTGACTCTATGTAAATATATTCTGCATAATACACCTCATAGAAAGTTAGCTTTTTCGAAGAAAACTGTCAATAACGAAAATAATACAACAAATTTTGATAATTGTTTATATTGCAATGACACAAACTTCTTCGTTTGCACAAGTATGTACTCAATCAGAAGCTGAAAGAATTTATTCGTCAACGTATATTATTGCAGAATTTATTTTTATTTAGTATGTATGTCCATTAAAAACTATTAAATATTAAAATCAATATTTGTATTCCTAAATTTAAGATTTAATATAAATGTTGGCCGAATCAACTAAAATTTTATAGTAAACTTTAGCAGATTCGGACAAAATTTATATTAAATTTTAAATTTAGGATGAAACTATGAAATATTAATGTTAATATTTAAGGGTTACCCACGAAATCCATTATGTCACGATCCTTTTTGACAAAATCCATCTTGACAAAATCCGTTTTTGACATAATCATCTTTTGACAAAATCCATCCTTTTCAAAATCCATTTATGATAAAATCCATTTTTGACAAAATCTATTAATGTCAAAATTCATTTTTGTCAAAATCCCTTTTGTCAAAATCCATGAAAAAACCATCGAATTGATCGTTTTTGTTATTTTTTACAAGCCCTGGCTTGTAAAAAATAACAAAAACGATGGATTCGATGGTTTTTTCATGGATTTTGACAAAAATAACAAAAACGATGGATTCGATTTTTTTTTCATGGATTCTTGGATTTTTTTTTCATGGAAATACGAAATTTATTTTATTTGTACGATCATGAGTTTAGTGACATTATACTAGAGGATTTTGACAACAGTGGATTGTGTCATAAATGGATATAGTCAAAATTGGAAAATAACAAAAAAGTGTTTCAACAATCATGGGTTTCAACATCAATGGATTTTGTCAAAAGAGGATTTTTATAAAAAACTACGGATTTTATTGTAGCAAACTGGATTTTGCAAAGATGGATAACGGGGGGATCCCAATATTTAATAGTTTTAATGGACATACTAAATAAAACACAGCAGACATGTCAGTCGTTTAAACTTTAAAACGTCGACCCATACTACGCAACTGCCAATTGTCAAATGATTTCTATAAGTTCTATTCTGCCAGTTAATTATTAATTTATTATAGATTATATGCATGTTGCATTGAAAATGTCTTGAAGAATATCCCAAATTTAGCTGATGCTCTTTAGTACTAAAACTAAGTGGCGCTGAAACCAATTACATTTTTTCTCCTTCCAATATAATCATTTCGCGTGTGAATATTTTTATTCAACAAAATTCAATGGCAGATACGACATTTTTGTTGCGTCGTTTTGTACAATTTGTACTAAAATTTCTGCAAATTAATTTTTCTGATACATACTTCTAATTTAATACAGACAGAAACAAAAAACAATAAAAACTAAATTATTCTAATGTTAGTCTACATGTTCGGAAATAGATCGGGTAATTTTTGTCAGCTAGTTTCTCAAAAGTTAACATGTACTATTTCCGAAAACGCCTATTATATAATAATTTGTATACGTTTTGAATATCATTGAAAAGGTTTTGAAGAATGTAATGTTAACACGTAAAAGTTTTCTGCTGTTTTATATCGAAATACCCCAACATATTAAATGGAAATCATACGTATGCATCAATAAAGACTAATAGATAAAAACTAAAGATTAAAAATTGAAGCTATATGATTATTCATAAAATATTTTATTTGTTTTCCTATTTTGTTCTGATGCTGAATAAATTTACTGAAACCGACCATGAACGGGAAGAATATGATAAATATTGCAAACCACATGCCTCCGCTTTCTCTTAATTTATTATAAAAAATCCCTACTCACCATATTACTGTCGAGTAAGTCATTCCGGGAACTCAATCTTGGCAATGTGGTTCTAAAAAATAAAATATATTTATTTATTTAGATAAATAGGTACATACATACAGTGGGTCACAGCCAAAATGATGCAATCAATTTTTATTTTTTTTAAGTAAGTATCCAAAAAACAACTATAAATATCTATTTTTAATTTACATTTATTATAAGCTTCAATATTAATTGTTAATTTCATAAAACAAAAGAAATAAAAAATTTCAATTTATAACAAAAATACGAGTAGTAACAAAAAACAAAATTTCCACGTAAAAGCATGTCACAGCTTGCACTCTCTTTGTTTTGAAAATAGCGGTACTTCTCATACACAAAGCAAAATTTTCAATGTAAACAATTTTGAGTATCAGTTTTAAGCAACCTTTTATGCGAGTATAGTAGTGTTAATATAGTGCGTCAATATAGGTAAATAAGTGAAATTTTGTAATAATTGAAAAAAGTGGGTTGCCCTAAAAGTATTGAAACGCATGAATTAGTTATTATACACTTTAAAGATGGCAAAACTCACAAAAAATTGCAAAAATGGTGAAAACAAGTTCTTCTACTGTTCAGCATATTATCGAAGGCTTCATTTATTACCACCGTGTTGAAAATAAGTCTAGAAAAGCGCACAATAAAATATTTTCCGGAAAAGATTGTCGATGGATTGTCTGAAAAATGAAAGAAAATTCCAAATTAAGTGTAACAAAGTGAGCCGAGGAGGCTGAAAATATTTACATAAAAAATGTCATCCAGAAACAATACGCAGAATATTAAGAGAACCAAATTTTCATGGTAGAACAATGCGGAAAAAGCCATACCTCAGTGAAGTTGATCGTAAGGCTAGAATTAAATTTCGCCAAGACCATAAAACCAAAGATGAAACATTCTTGAACACGATATTATTTGCTGATGAAAACAAATTTAACCTTTTCGGATCAAACGGAAGAAACTACTTTTGGAAAAAGACTAATACGGAGCTAGCAGCTAAACATTTACGAAGCACCGTTAAACACGGTGGAGGTCATTTTTTGTTACGGGCTTATATGGCGAATTCCGAAGTTGGGAATCTAGAGTTTATCGAAGGCAATTAGATCACAAATGTATATTTAGACATAAAAAAAAATATGGAGGAAAGTGGTGAAAAGTTATATATTAAGGATCATTTTCGGTTATATCAGGACAATGATCCAAAACGCAAATCTCGAATTTTTCAAAGTTGGCTCATTTGGAATACTCTTAATGTAATAAAAACGCCTGCCCAATCACCAAACATCAATGTTATTGAAAACTTATGGTCTAAATTCGAAAGCGAAATCCGAAAATATGAGATTAATAATGTAGCGAACTTAAAAAAGGCATTGTTAGAAGAGTGGAGTAAAATAACTTCAGGGTACATGAAAAAATTCGTAGATTCGATGTCAAAAAGACTCAAAGCGGTTCTAAAACAAAATCGATATCCTAGCAAAGATTAATAAATTAATTATACAATGTGATAATATTAGTTACAAATATATGAATTAATTTTTTAAAGAATTTTTAAAACTGCATCATTTTAGATGTGACATGTTTTTACGTAGAAATTTTGATTTATGTTACTATTTTGTTATAAATTGAAATTTTTTATTTCTCTTGTTTTATAAAATTAACAATTAATATTGAAGCTTATAATAAATGTAAATTAAAAATAGATATTTTTAATTGTTTTTTTGATATTTACTTTCAATAAAATAAAAATGGCTTGCATCATTTTGGCTGTGACCCACTGTAAATGGATACTTATAGCAAATTTTGGTGTGATATGCTTATTGTGGCATGTAGCGCATAATTTTGTTGTTCTTAATTTACCTATTTTCAAAACATCCGAATATTTTTTTACTGCATTTAATAAATTAGGTTGTGGCGTTCGTACATTTTTTCTTTAATTTGCGAATTTGCCGCTATCTTTGTCGAATCAACAAGGGATTTTTTATTTTTTTCATTTCCAATTATTAATTTAGCTAATTTGTGAGCCGCTTTTTCAATACATATAAATTTTTGGAATTCAATCTTGCTACTTTTCTTTTAATAAATTCTTTTTGTTTTGATTGAAATATCGATAATTGAAATTTAGTATAAATTATAATCTAAAAAATTTTTGGATATTGGAGAATTTGGATCGCCTAAATTTGTTGTCCTTTTTTTAATTTAGAATTTCTAGTGTGAATGTCCGTCATGCGTCTAAATTTGCTACTTTTAATTTTGATCGGTTTATCATGTTTTATTCCTCCAGAAAATGACCTTAGGCCTGGGTCTAAACCAATGTTTACATCATAATTTTTAAAGTTTTCACGAATTTTATTTATATTTCCAAAAGTCACATCCTCGGTATATTTTTATTGGCATCTTTTCTATTTTTCGTTTTTTTTGCCATTAAAAAAGAAACAGATACCCTATCTGTCATTAAAGAATTTAAAATTTTTTTATTTTTTGTTTCTAATAGTTTAAAATAATTTCTCCATTGCAAATTTTGATCAAAATCTTTCCATTTACCGTGAATAATTCAACGGAACATAATAATTGCCAAAATGCTTGCGAGTCATATCGAACATGGTGACGACCAAATTTCACATTTGGAATTAATTTAAAATTTTTAATTTCGTTCTCCTTGTTAGATCGTTATAATTGATAAAAAAATTTGATATACAGTCAATATTCACTAATCGCATTTGTTCTGAATCAATTTTCTCAAGAATTGTGCGGTAGCTGAATAATTACGTTTTGTGAATTTGGTATGTCATTTTAAATATTTTGTTTTAACTTAAATTTTGAACAAACAGTATGCATGGATGCATAGTAAATAGAATGATTCTCACGTCACAAGCCATATGCATATTTTTGGTTATTATATCTAATTCGAAGGGAAGAGAAACAAAGGATAAAACAAAAATATTGCGTTATGTGGATTAGGTTGTCAAAAAAAATACGTTATGTGTGTAGTTGCATTATGCGAATTATTGCGTTATCTGAATATGCAATAAGCGGATTTGTATTGTATTTAATTTTTTTTATTAGTTAATTCGGTAAATTTGGCCCCATCCCAATTCAAATGCATTTTTAGTACTTGTACTAATTTTGAATTTGGTGTTTTTTCACTTGTTTCTCTAAATAAACAATCGAGCGTAGCATATGTGTTTTTTTTCAAAATTTCATAAAAATCTTCGAACTTTCAACGTCTTTTTGTATTTTATTGAAAACTATATCATTATGGCACTTCGATTTTAATCCACATTTTATATTTACATATTTTTGTTCTAAATCATCTTCACCCTTTCGCTTGGGCATTTAAAGGCAGGCAGCAATTAAAAATTTCTACGATTTCTCAATCTTCTTTATAACAGATTTAAAAGATTGATAGGTTGAATTAGAAATTTTTAATTTAGCTTGAGCTAATTATTTATTATTATCTTTGTACTTTGCATATTAAATTTGGTGTCTTGCGTGTAAAATGCCAATGGGGGATATACCTCTCTTTAGTTACATAATGCGCGAGAATTAGGTGCTGTATGCAAATAAGTTTAATTTTTTATTTATTTATTTGTTGTGAATAAAATATTCATATTTAACACTAGAACTACGAACCGGTCAAAACGACCGGTTGCATCATTTATTTATAACATTTCTTCTTTAATAAAAATCATGACGTTATCGCAAAATATTAAATAACATAAAGAGGAAATGTTATAAATAAATTATGCAACCGGTCATTTTGACCGGTTCGTAGTTCTAGTGTTAAAGCTTCGTATAGCATGGATACCATTAATTTCTAAACTAAAGTTTATTAATTTCTAGTGCTTTTTTCAGTATCATTTTATTTAAATGAGAGTCAATAGCCTGAAGAAATAATTAATAATTTGATTGTCTAAGTTCAACAAAATGACGACAGTTGCTATGATAAATATTCGTTATTGAGAATAAGAATTGGTAGAAGTTTCTTACTTGCAAGGAATTAGTTAAAATACTTTTTAATTTTAGGATAGGAATCTTTATAATCGAACATAGTAGTTGCCAAAATGCTTACGAGTCACACCGAACATGGAGACGACCAAATTTAATTTAATTTAATTTAATATTTTTGAATATTTTGAATTTCGTTATCTTCGTTATACCTTTTCAATTTATAAAATAATTTAATATATTTGAAATAGGTTTTTTTATTTGTTAATTCGTGAAATTTTGCACCATCCCAATCCAAATGCGTTTTTAATGCTTCTATTAATTTTGAATTTGGAATTTTCACAGTATTTTCTCTAAACAAATAATCTAGTGTATCATAGTTATTTTTATCAACTTGATTTAAAAAATGTCTTAGAGTGTGTTTCAATTGGTTTAAATACCGCATAAAAAGTTAAAAAGTTAAAAATTGTGGTGCATAAAAATGTCAATCTTTTTATCTGCTTCAAGAGCTGATAAAATTTTTATGAGGAAAACATTTGGCTGACAAAAATATTTGTTTGTAAACAGAAATTTGTCATGTACAAATTTTGAGAAAAATCGTAATGATTTAGATGTAAACTAAAGGTCGAGGCACATAGTTTTCGTTTCGTTCCGACCTTTAAGTTGAATATGTCAAAATGTATGGAAAACCGAAAACATGCTCACATTGTTAAGTTCAAGGCGGAACCGAACCGAAACAGTTGATCAAATTTCAATAAAAACTTAAACAATAACCTCAAAATATTAATTTTGGCATTTATCCTTATTGCTTTTTTGTTAATGTGTAAATGTTCACTCATTATTAAATCAATTGATATGATAATATAAATAATTGATTGAATTGAAACAATATTGTGAGAAATAAAAAAACTCGGTTTATCAAACTACATAAAAACAACTCAAAACGAAACGAAAGCTATGTGCGTGAGAATTTAAAAAAACTTATTGAAAACGAAACGAATCGGAACGGAACGGAAACTATGTGCCTCGACCTTAACCATAATTAATTAATATATATTTAAATAGTATTTATTTTACATATTTTCATATTTAAATTTGCTATATACGTTCATAATTTCACATAAAATAAGCAACCATGTTACTGTCAAAATTTTAACCAATTGAAACAGATAAAAAGTTAAAAAAATTTTACCACAAATAAATTTTTAACTTTTTAACTTTTTATGCGGTATTTAAACCAATTGAAACACGACCTTACTCTTGAATAGCCATGCATCCATAAATTAATAAATTTGACTTGTACGACTTGTTGTACAATTTTAAACGAAAATTATCGCGAATATTCCGATATTCAGGCTCTCTAATTCATATTTTTTTTTTTTTTCGAAAAGATGATAATTAAAATCAACAAATTTTACTTCTTCAAAATTTCCATTCGCCCATCTCTTCATTAACGAAAAACGAATATCGGGAACATTGAATCGCAAGAGAGGAAATCTCTTCTACATCTTCTTGGGTTTTATTGAAAACAATCTCATCTCACTTTGTTTTTAGTCCACATTTAGTATTCACATATTTTATTCGAAATAATCATCAACCTTTCGTTTGGGAATAGGCGGCAATTAAAAATGTATACTATTTCTCAATCTTCTTTCTAACAGATCGAAAAAATTGGTAGGTTTAATTAGAATTTTTTAATTTAGTTTAGACTAATTATTATTAACTATTATTATTATTTTTGTATTTTGCAATATTAAATTTTGTGTCTTGCGTGTGAACCAATGGGGGTTATAATACCCCTCTTTAGTTACATAAAGCGTGAGAATTAGGTGCTATATAATAATTATAATTTGATTGTTCAAGTACAATAAAATGACGGGTGTTGATGTGACAAACAACAAGAAGTGTGAGTTTGTGTGTGCCAATTTTTTATATTAGCTAAGAAATATATATAGGTGATTAAACAAATTTTAGAGCCTAGTCCAATTGGCAAAATGAGCGTATTATTCAGACATTGCGTTTTTATTTTTCGGTAGAGTTTTCAATAGACAATATACAATTTGTTTTGGAATTTCTGTCAAAATATTGAAAAGCCGTCGTGATGTTAATATTAATTCATGTTATTTTTTTTGTTATGTAGTCAACACTGCTGCGATGCGTTTTTTTAGAAATAGAGACAACTTGCGGATAAACGCAGCCTATGCGGAATACATGTATTTCATTTCATTTAAAGTAGTGTATTCTAATTTAAACGCCCGCATTTTTTTGCACGTCTGTTTCCAGCATTACGCTGTAATTCAAAGACTAATCCAATAAAACTAAATAAATTTTAGCAAAATGCATAGCAACATTCCATTTATAAATAATAAAGTACCTAAATAATTGAGGGTGACAAATATAAGGTACGAACTAAAAATTAACCAACATTACTATGTATATTTTAAAATATTCTTGTATCGGAAATGCTACGTGAAAGATTGCTGTAATGCTATCCAGCTACACCCGATACCTCACCGTTACAAAATGTATAATCTAAATATATACCAATGTATTCTCATTCTAATATGAAGTGTATAAATGGTGTAGAACAACGCATTTCTGGAAAATTTATTAAGATTTATTAGACTAGTCTTAGAATTAAAGGTTAAAGCCGATACAAGGTATAATCGCTTAGATCTAGAGACCTAAGCAATTACTTGGTAAATAAGTATAGTTTTTTTGGTCTACGTTAAATATTTTGGAAGTTTTAATTAATTAATTGTGTTCATGTTTTTATGCACAAAATAATTTTTTTGCACTCCTTGTATTTGAAATGATATGAAAACTGGAACCAAAATCTGTTTTGCTTTCGAGCATATTCACTTAAAAAAAAATTACTATTAAAACTTTAAAAATGATACTTTTATTAATTTCAATTAACTAACAACGGTAATTTGCTTATATCATTCTAGAGAAAAAATCAGATTGGGACTCACGAGCGATTTAAACTCCACAAATTGTGATCAAACCGGTGCTTGTGCTCAAGCAATTTGGGTTGGTATTGAAGAAATCATCCCACATCATGATTACGATCCAAAATCAAAAGTTTTCCATAACGACATTGCCTTAATACGAGTCGATCAAGATATTAAATTCACTAGATTCATTAAGCCAATCTGTTTGCGCGACAAAACCGAATTGGGTGGAAATAAATATTTAGCGGGATGGGCGAAAAGTTCCAAGGAAAATAAACTCGAACCAAGCAAATATGTTGCTGTACTTACCTATCCAGTTTTAAGTAAATGTGAAGAGTATTTCACCGATCATTATAAAGTAAATATTGATAATACACAAATTTGTGCATCCGGCGATGAGCACAACGAATTTTGTATTCGGGACTCCGGTAATGCACTAGCCGCGCTTAGCAATGATAGATGGTATGCCGAGGGTATTGACTCATTTGGCAAACGATGTGGTGAGAAATTAGGCGTATCGATGGGTATCTATACAGAAGTAGCACATTTTTACGAATGGATTAAGTCAAACATCAAGAAATAGAGATATCACTATAAAGATATAACGTGTAATGCGCAATTGCATATTGCAATTACATCTTAACTCATAAATTTTTCTAAGCAAAAGGAGGAGATATTTTTTAAACTTACGATTGTGTCGACTCAAGAACATCTTTAAATAAAAAAATAACAAATTTGTTTTATTTCGTTGTAATGTGATAATGAAAAATAAAAAATTA
The DNA here is from genome assembly GCA_947310385.1 of Nephrotoma appendiculata. Lineage (NCBI taxonomy): Eukaryota > Metazoa > Arthropoda > Insecta > Diptera > Tipulidae > Nephrotoma > Nephrotoma appendiculata. The sequence continues at coordinate 374,635,299 of OX371224.1, read as the reverse complement.
ATGTAATTTCGAAAAACCTTGTTGTCAGGGCATTTTGTTTTATTTAGTAAACAAGACGTAAGAATTTCATAAATTTAAAATAAACCGTGCTTAATTATAACGCACGTCTCGTATTCACGTGACATAGTAAAATGTTATCAAAGAATACGAAAAACTTATCGTAATTTAATTATGAACCAAAAAATATTGTTCGATTTAATTTTATTTACAAAAGATTTCTGTAAATGTTATCAGTACATCGAATTTTTGGATGTCATGGCGATAAAAATTGAAAGTATTTACAGTTCACGGACTCGAAGTGATTCCCCAGTACACGATAGCTTTTATAATTTCCTAACATAATAATTTCTGATTTTAAAAAAATTAAACTGTCATTGAGTCCAAATCTCTAAGATATGTACCTCAAAATCCTGCCACGACTGGACCACTAATTTCGACATATTCTTTAAACTGCCCCACAGAATATAGAATAAAACATAGTGCTTTTTGTTTAGTTCTGTCAAAATGTTGGCAAAGTGTAAATTTGAAATTCTCCACTGACCATATTAAGAAACAAACACAGTAAGCTTCTTGCTAACAAATTAGTAAAGTTTCTTCTTGAAAATTATTTACAGAATAAAAATTGTTTTTAATCACCTAATTTCAAAGAGAACATTAACATTGTTAAAAATATAATAAAATTAATATTATATTTTAAGTAAGTGTTATAAAGTTGACCTACGTAGCTGCCGAGCTTTCATGTTACAACTAATCGTTCCGCTAATTTTTGAAGATTTTGGTATTCTATGTATTTATATATAGGTTTAAACTACTTCGTAATTTTGGTAGAAACTCTTTATTACACTTATTTTACAAACTAAATAGAACAATTATGAAATTAAATAGTATTTATAACAATTTAAAGTCGGATTTATGCAGATTTACTATTCGCTATATCGGCGAAGTACGAACAAATGGTTCTAAATGAGATTTAAATGCCCGGGGGCCTATTATGATTTTTTCGATAGTGTTTTTTATTCGTTTTATTATCGAAAATGAGCAATTATGGAATTTTTCGATAGTATCGAAAATGACCGATTATGAAATTTTTCGATAGTGTTTTTTCTCGACAATATCGTTAGTATACGACTGCATTCAACGTGACGAAGATCGTATTTCTTATTATAGAATCAAATAAAAAGTGGATAAATATAAATTTAGGAAATATGAGTTACAATTAAAATTTAATCTAAACAATCTTATTATTAAATTCGGTGTTATTAAATAAACCGGCCGCCCCGGTGACAAAGTGATCAGCGTGCTTGCTCCGGCGACCGGAGGTCCCGGTTCGATTCCCGGTGGTGAAAAGGGAAATATTTCACGGCTGGGTTTAGGATCAATGAATTAATCACACATTATCCGAAATGAAAATATGATTATGAAACCTCATTTGAGGCGGCCAAATCCCTTGATGGGATATAGTGCAGGAGAGAGAGAGAGAGAGAGAGAGAGGGGTGTTAAAAAATATTATTATTAATAATTTGATTATTATTGATTATTTTCTAATTTTCCTAATAGGACGACAACAAATGTTGATCAATTCGAAAGTTAAGTCATTAAAGAAATGGAGTGAAAACCTTCAGAGAAAACCATAGATGGTTGGATAAAAGTGGGGTTATGTTAAAAAAAATTGTAATTTAAATATATGTATTAGCCATCCAACTATATTAACTCCAGTAACCGTTTTCTTATAATGTAAGCTGGCGTTACTTCTCCTTCTTCTGAGTCATCATCACTTTTACTTTTAAAACTCCGATGCTCAATTGCATTATTATAATAAATAAATTTCATTTAATAATCTCAAAAAAAATAAAAATTGGCGGTTTTCTTTGACAGCTAAACAAAACTACATCATAAATAATATGACTCACTAATATGACTAAATAATATGATGATAATATCAAGAATAAAACATTATCGAAAAAATCATAATATGCCCCCCTATAGGCTCTGGTATCAACTGGGGATCTATTATGAAACTTATTCGATTTTGGAAAATTCGATTCGCGGCGTATTTTGGTATTATGAATTTTTTTTATATCGAAAATCGACAAATTCCCTATATTATGAAACAAAAAAAAAATACGAATCGAATTAAACGAAAATGTGACGTCAAAACCCGACTGGTCTTTAGGTGGGGAATTTCGTATTGTGTCAATGTTGTTTTAAAATAATAATTTTTTTATCGTGTAAATAAATTCGGTCGTGTATAAAAAAATGTAAAATAATTTACTACAAACTACGTATGTATTTTAATAATATATAAAATTGATTTGACAGGTCCACAACATATCGACCATTCTCTTTGTTTCATACTCGTAATAGCAATATTCGAAGCGTATTCAATTTTTCGAAAGCGAATAATGTTTCATAACAGACCGCTGGGAAAGTGGTACAGTGGATAAAGCTAGTCCGCAAGTTCCATATTAGATGGAGATAATATGCTGTAATTGGAAGACTACATTGGTCCATCACGATTGAGTGGTTTAAATAATTGGCGGAACTAACGACGAAAGCCCACCTACTTTGATTTATATCGAAATATTTTGGAATATTCAAACTCAAAACTCTCATTATTGAATTAAATTTAAAAAATATAAATAGCATGACTTTTCTAACTTATTGTAGAATATAGTAATTTTTGTATTCTAACTTTTCTTCCTGGTAATTTTGAAATGTTCTGCACCTAACAGGCAATCGTTAAGTAAATGGTAACAACTGTCAAACATATAATAGATATCGGAGGATTAGTTTGCAATTCAACAGACATTATTCAGTTAGAATTTGTTCCGCTAATTTCGATCTGCTTTATAGATAAGATTGTTATTAATGAGAGTTCAAACGCTTTCCAAATTCGTACTCACGTAATTTTAGAAATTGTCCAATGGTTGAGGAGGCCAAAAATGTCTTGATACGTAACTGAACTTTGGGTTGGAATTTTATAGACTATAGGTATAACAAAGATTTTCTCTCTCAAAGAGCGTGGCAAGCAAATAAGAATATATTATGAGCGATCTGACTATGTATAAGGTTACAAAAAAGTTTACGACGGAATTAATTCGATAATTCACACAAGCTAGATATGAGAAATTCCTTTAGTTTGCTTGAAATGTTTCGTAAGCAACACCAATTAAACGACTTCAAACTATCAAAATAATACGTTGATAAATTTTCAGCCATGATTATGAAGACATATTTTATATTAATCCGCGTGCGTGTTTTATGTATCGACTGTTCGCTGTAATCAGAGCTAACCTTTTATTTGCTATACGATAAATATATCTGCTTCATGAACAAAATTTACTCTAATCACATAATGTGAACACCGCAACATGTTTCAACTGAAACTTGTAATCAATCATGCAATTCAATTAAAATTACTCGTAACTTAAAAACAAAAATTAAAAAACTACAAGTTAAAACTAATTAAGCTTATTAAGCAGCAACGTAGAAGAAGACGCGTTTCTTTTATATTTGTATTATTAGTTCGAGTGATAGCGCGTATAGTTCGCACGGGTGTTTGGTGTACGATATGTGTCAACACTTTTGCATTGGTGGTATTGTGCTAATTATAGTATTCTCGGTTGTGTTTGTCCTGGCAATATTTCTAAATGTGACCGGTCGAATGAATAAAGTGCGTTTACTTGAATCTGAATTCAACAGCTCTAGCGCAGACCATATGTTAAATAGAAGTGATTTCAAAATATATTCAGGTGCAATATGTGAACCATTGGTTGGTCTAAAAGATAATAAATTTAATGGTGGACGTGAAAAATTTGTGCCAATTCTTCATGAAAATTTCCCATTATTGGTACATTTAAATTATCGCACAACAGGTTGGTGATCATTCTTATAGAAATATTACATACATTGTTTTGGTGATGACGTCCAATTATAGGTTTAAAGATTTACGGTAGGTAAAACGTATAAACTAATTATTTCCTGATACTATATTATAATTGTACGTAAAACTTAAGGTGTAAATAAACCTTTCAAACGCGATTACACTTGTATGATTTTTATACAAATTAAATTAATTTCATAGATACCATAGTCTCATTAACCGGATATTTTAAGGTTGAATTCTCTTATCGAAAACATCTGATAATATTTAACATTATAATGAACGACAATAATTAAAAAAAATATCTGTGATTGTGATCATAAGGTCGGCATTATGCCTTGTATGTCAATCACTGATCGTTAAAGATCAAAAATATGTGTTGAATATAGAAGTGTTAAACGTAAACCCAAAATAAAAAATCATATTGAGAAAATGTTGATCTAACTGATTTGAACTACAAAACATGTGATTCATCAATGTACTTGTTTTCGGAATAGTTGAATGATCTTATCAATAAGATTGCAAGTAATTATGTGAAACGAGAAAATTTTTAACAAAATGTAAAAAAACGTTTTCATGTTAACGCTTTTTTGAAAATGCCTAGGGAGATATATACAATATATGTACAATACAATATTTCTAAAATGTCTCTACTAGCGGTTTTATATTCGTCAAAAACCGTTTATTACTACCTAGTAAACTTATTTGACTTTTACGATGAACTTATTTATAAATTAAATTAAAATTCTATTTTTTTTAAATTTTCGCCCCAATTTTTTAAATTAGACCAGCCTTAACCCATTTTGGACAAAATATTTTCAAATACTGTTTAATAACGAGTTTCATTATTTAATTGCCATAATTACATAATTTCTATTCAGATAACAACATCAAAAATTTATGCAATGGAGTGGCAATTCACACCAACTATATTCTAACATTGGCCCAATGTTTAATCGATAATAGCGACCGAGAATTGTGAGTAGAATATTTATTTAAACTTTACACAGATGTTTATCCCTATATGCGTAATTTTTCCAAATGATTGTACTTTCAGAATCAGTGTAACAACCAATGCCATAAACAACACAAGAGAGGATACAATTAAATTTTCAAATATTATATTTTACAATAAATTAATGAATCTTAGCACAAACATGGTGGATGATATTGGATTGATTAAAATTGAAAATACGGAAGAATTAACTAATATGTTTTGCACGCGGCCTGTAAAAAACGCCGCCGAAATATTAGAAAATATCTGGAATGGAAGTGATTTGAAATTGACGAGTTGCAATATACGTAAGCTACCCAAGAGTATTTGTGTGAATGGTTTAGGAAGCGCTAGACTTGGCGATCCATTAATTGAATATCGTGACGGAGTTTGGTACTTAATTGGCTTGCATCAAGGGAATAAATCGCTACCGATAGAAATGTCTATGTATGCAGATGTTTATCTATACAGATTTTGGATCTCAAATATTATTCAATCGGATATTTAATTAAATACTTAGAAAATTATACACGTTTTTGTTATTAAGAATAAATAATTTCGAACTGTTTTTAAATCCAGATAACCGGAAAAACCATAACCGGAAACCGATACATCTTAAAAAGTTAATATTATTTAATGCACAATTATGTTTAGATACATTGACCTATTTCAATAAATTTTACGGTACCTGAACAGCTCCATATCGTTAAGCAGCGGGCCTTGCTTATGATTGAGAAAAAATTCAATCCCTGATGAAGAAATTTACTGAAAAATTTTAAACCACTCAATTTTATTTAAAATTATTGTATTTTGCTGCTAAATTTATTAGGTGTGTGAATATGACTCTGCCCTTATTTATTAAAATAAAACAGATTTGCTTGTTTAGAAAATGCAAGAACTATTTATTGAAAGTATGCTCCATCGGCAGCTACTCGTACAACTTTCCCTCATCTTTCAGGCAATTTACGGGTTCCCTCTATGAAGAAATCCTGGTCTTTCGAGGCGATCCAACCAATAAGATAATTTGCAATCTCTACGCAAGAACTGAACGGCTATTCAGAAAGAGACGACTGCATCGACTGGAAACAGTATCTGAACGAGCTAAGACTGGTGAATACGGCGAATTTAGCAGAATTTCCCAGTTCTGTGCCTTTAAATAGTTTTTTACAACGTTTGCAACGTCATGTGGTTTTGCATTGTCGTGCTGAAAAACTAATTTGTTGTGTCTATTCACTTTCTGGTGGTTTTTTCTCTATAGCTCGCTTCTAACATATTAGTTGTCGTCGATATAGATATCGCTATTCATTGTTTCAATTCATTCCAGCAGTTCATAATATCCGACACATAATTCATAATTTCTGATCCCACCAGATAAGAGCATAACCAAATTGCAATGAATATCTCGTTTTGGACCAGCTTCACCAGGATTTTGCCAAGATTTTTTGTATTTCGCATTCCGATTATTTGTTTTGCAACAGCTAATCGATCAACATTTAATGCTACAAGCCAATTCTGATTGTGTTTAGAGAAGAATCTTCAGCCAATAACGTTTCAAATTTAGCATCTTCAACTTTTTGGGTTGGTTTTCCATGTTCTTTGTCTTCAATACCAAAATTATCATTTTTAAATCGTAGAAACCATTCTTTACACATTGTATTCGATGGAGCATATTTAACGTAAATTCCAATAGTTGACATCAAGTAATATAGGATACCAGTATTGTCTATTTATAGTACACGTAAGCAGTACTAGTAACGATACCTATTGAGAAATAGCGTAGTCATATTCACACACCCAGTGGTTCAACAATAACAATGTTTTTTTATTAGCTCTCGATAGATTGTATCCGGCATTTTGGCATATAATTAATTTATTTAACTAAAAACTAATATTTTTCATTCAATTTTTAGTTAAAAATCGATATACAAATAGCTTGCTCTACTTATTTATCAGGCACCGTTTTCGGGGTCGCTATCCATTTCATGGGGAAATTTGAAAATGCCTTCATTTTGTACAACCCATAAACTGTAACAAACTTAATAGCCATGTTTTGTTGTTCGAGCACTATCTGGCGCTGAATGAGATATTTCTATACTGAAACTGCAGCTATTATTCACTGGTGCCGCTATACCATAAAAATGAAAAATAAAACATCCATAAAACAAACATTTATCGACCTGAAATATACTAATTGGCTCATGCCACACGAGCATTTTTTGTATTTTGGCATTTTTTTTCTACCAATGTTTTGTTCTGCTCTCTCTTAAATAAAATTTTAACTAAAATGAGTCAAAAATGTCCTTGAAATATTTTTTATTTCATTTATGTTTGAGTTGTGTGGTTGAACAGAAAATTTGTTTAAGTCGCAATTAAAACTTGTATCATAGGTAAACGGGGAAAGAAACGAAGAAAAATGCGGCATTTTTTTTTTACGTGTGGCATGGGTGATTCACATTTATTTTGACATGTCGTTATAAACAAGAATTCATCTTGCTGCGTTTTAAATTTTTATTGTTGGATTAAGTTTCTAATGGTTTCAGGAGTTTATAAAATAAAGGACTTTTCAAATTTCCCTTTGAAATGGTAAGCAGTTCCCGATAGCGGCGCCCGATACATAGGTAGAGCAAAATATTTTATGTTGATTTTTAGCTAAAAAGTTGAATGAAAAATCTTAGTTAAGAAAGAAATAGAAATCGCATCAAGATGAATCCCTGTTTATACCGTCATGTCAACATAAATGTTAATTTGTATATCTTAGGTCTTTAAAAGTGTGTTTTATCAATGAATTTATTTTTAAATTGAATGGTACGAATAAAAAAACACAGCAATGATATCTTGATCTTATTTCCATATTGACAGCACAAATCTGTCCATACCCTGCGAACATTACAGTCAAAATAAGTTCGTATCATTCTGAAACGTTTAATCTCACATCATGCCAATCTTTATAACCTCTGCCCTTTTTACACAGATTGATAAACTATGCATGTTATTCCCAATTAGAACATGCCTTTCGTAGTAATAAGTAAAATACTTTTATAAATAGCAAAATAGTATGTCGACATTCAACAACGTAAATTAATAGATTAAACAAATCTCATTTTCCAGTTTATCAACGAAATTCGAATGGAGTACAGTATAATAATCGTGATCGTTTTAACGTCATGTACCACAGTGATAGTATGGTATAACATATATAACGGAAGTGATATACCTGTGGTACATCACACCACAGAACGAGTCGATAATCCACATTATCAAACAAAATATCGGCACAATGTGACCAAATCTGATGGACGTGCTGCTATTTTCAACGATTTTGAGGAGTGTAAATTATGGGGAGCAGAAAATCGAGTTATTGGAGCCATTGAAGCCGACTTAGGTGAACTACCGTGTATTGCGTTACTAGAATATTTAGTTGCTCCTGATAGATACAGTTTTGAATGTACTGGCGCATTAATAAATCATAGATATGTGCTGACAGCGGCAAAATGCTTGCTTAAACAAAAACTAGTAAATGTGCGACTCGGTGAATATGATATTACAAAAACTCCAGATTGTGCAGACGAAGGTGATTGTCAGCCGGAAGTAATAAATGTTGGTATCGAACAAATTATTGTACATCAGAAATATCTTCCATCAATCAGTGAAGCTAATGATATTGGCCTGATTCGACTAAGCACAGATGTACCTTACGAAAATTATTTTATAAAACCCATTTGTATCCCAGACGAAACAATTAGCTCTGCCATAGGTGAGGTAGCAAAAGTAGCAGGATGGGGAAGCGATGACTTAGGAAGGAAAAGTTCAGTTTTACGAAGTGTTTGGGTTGAAATTGCTGATTTGGGGAAATGCCGCGAAATCTATGAACCACAACAGATTTATCCCTCTCAATTATGTGCAGGTGGTGCACGAGATCGAAATGCATGTGGTGACGATATTGGCTCGCCACTACTTATAAGATATAATAAACGGTCGTATATTGAAGGAATTGTGTCAATAAGTTCTGGATGTATCAGAAATGGTAAACCCGATGTGTACACAAGAGTTAGTTACTATTTTGATTGGATTCAGGATAATTTAAAACCTTAATTTTTGATTTGATTATATTTTCTATGTTACCAGAATGAATAAATTCAGAAACGTTTATTTATTTATTTTTTTAATTAGTAGCACGCCCCCTAGTACTGTCTCATATAGGATCTACCATCTGTTAGTTAAAACAAATTTATCTGTTAGTTATAAACTAACAACCAACCAGCAGCTGTAAATAAAATATGCAAATCCGCCGTTCCACACGAACTTCTTTTAAAGTTGCTTCTTTCTCGTCTCTTTCCCGTTTACCTATAAAATAGGTTTAAATTGCAACTCATTTTTCAACAAAATTGTTTTTGGTGAAGTAGCTTTAACATATGTAAATAGAAATGAAATAAAAAAAATTTAAGGCCATTTTTGAGATGTAGATTTTAGTTTAAAGTTTATTTTCGAGAGAGCAGAATGAAACAATACAAATAATTTTTGTGGTTAAATATGACATAAGGTTTTTAATTAGCAATTAGCATTAAAAAATCTATTACGACTTATTTTGAAGTAAGAAGTATATTTCAAAAATAGTCGCGTGTGGAACGGGCCAATGTTCACAAACGGGGTTAGTTGCAATTGATCGTGAACTTGTCGTATCTCCATCGGTTTCGAGTAAATCATATGAACTCATATATACTTAATAATGAAGCTTCTGTTATTGTCCAGTGAGTAACTGAAACGCCAACTATCGTACGTACTTTTTGAGCAAATAACAGATAAATATTTCCCAGCCTGCTAGGTTTGTTTTTATTGGACCTGCAAAAAACAGCCGATTCTTAAACTTTCCTACAACACAGACTTGAGGCAAATTTATCGAAATTTCTGTATTGAAATTTCTTATTGTGAAATCATTTTCACTGACTTTTGATGTAAAAACAAAATGACATGTTGATTTTATATTTAAGAAAAATTTTGACATATTAACTAACCACTGTTATTAGAAATGCCTGAAATTGAATAAGAGCTTCAGAATAAAATGACAAGGATGCAACATTAAAATTGTACACAAGAAATTCAATCAGATTCATTTGGCTTTTTCACAAGTGTATTGAGCACAACACATAATGTCTATAAAAAATGTACCTTAAACGAGTGTATGCCATAATTGCATTGTTGTCTAGATGGTTTGTAGTTTGGATAGCATTGGAAATAAAATGTGTAAAATTCACATTACCTTCTTTGCAAATGACACAAGTAGTTTCGCGAAAAATAATAAACAGTTTTGATAAAATTATAACAATTGGGGATACTCGTTTAAACTACCTTTTTTCAACTGTGAATTCTTAATATTTCAGTAATATCAGGTGGTCCCCGGCTCCAATGTCCAGCATAATATGCTTCAGGTGGTCTGCATGACTAATAAATTATGTTAACAACAATCGTTTTGATTTTGAGCTTGATGTAATTATGGCGAGTATATGTATGAGTATGTAATTCACAAACAGGTAACAAATAGTAAAGTTTTATCATTATTCAAAAGTGGTCTAAAAATAAATTATAGTATTGTATTTGTATATACTCGTAAATCATAAACTATTTTTAGAGTATTGGGAATTATATGGTTTATCGCTTGAATATAATTTCAATCTAGTAAAACATGTTTAGATATCCAGTTCTACTTATATTATTTGCAACACTCTCACCTATATTTTTCATGGTGATACAATTTACGGGAGACGTGAATTTAGTGGACAAATTACAATCCGTTCAACATGCAAGTGAATCATTTCGATACTTTAATTTAACTCCAGGATCATCGGGCCATGGCCAAATCATAAATGATATAGCAAAATGTAAAAAATATTCGATCCCTGATCGCTTGCGTGCCGTGGGTGGTATTTATTCGTATATCGGCTCAATTCCTTCGATGGTGCTGTTGGAGTATTTAGTGAACGAGGGTGAATATACTGTGGATTGCAGCGGTTCGCTAATTAACCAACGCTATGTACTAGCGGCGAGACATTGCCTACAGCGTGAGAATTTAAGAAATGTTCGGCTAGGTGAATACGATACTGTACATAACCCTGATTGTGATATATTTGGAGATTGTCAACCTGAACCGATTGTGGTAGCGGTGGAAGAAATTGTGTTGAACCCGATTCATGATATTGGACTAATACGATTAAGTGTAGAAGTACAATATAGAGAATTTTTTATTGCACCTATTTGTGTTCCAACGTCATACGACAATATGTACTATAAAATTGGTGATAGGGTATGGTCGGCTGGATGGGGAAAAGAGACCAAACTGTTTATAAGTGATGTGCAAATAATTGAATGCTCCGATATGAATTTTACGTTTAATGTATGTGCTGATGGTCATCAAAAACGAAATTGTAACAGGGATACCAACGGTCCATTAATTTTGTCGTTAAATGAAGTTTTGTATATCGAAGGAATTAAGTCGTTTGGGGATGTTTGCCATCAAAATGGTTATTCGGCTGTTTACACCAAAGTTAGTTACTTTTACGATTGGATTGTAAATAATCTAAAACCTTAATCAAACATATTAAATAAATAATTTAAAAAAAAACAAACGAATATGTTTTTAAATAAAGTCATAATCATAACGATATTCTTTTAATTCGTGTGTCAAAATCGAAAATAAGGGCTTCAATCCCGTGACTTTGATAATTTTCGTTGAGGGGTTGTTTGACTACTAGGACTACTGAAGAGGAGCTCCATCTTGTTAAGGCGGATTCAGTGTTGCGTTTTATTGTTCCTTCATTCCTTTTGAAATTTTTTAAACCAATTTCATTGGTTACAAATGACGTTTTTTTTGTGAATTTATTTCAGCAACTTGGATTGATTTAAAAAAAAATCACAAGGAAGGAAGGAACGAAAGAACGCAACTATGAATCCATCTTTGTACAGTCACATATTTCGACATGTTTATGTTTATAGAGAACATGTCAGTTCAATTGGGCCAATCATTTTTCCATCAACTATTCCTGCTCCAAATTGGTGTTGAAAATAATACACTAGCTTCATAATGCAAATTGTGGATGATTCCATAAAATGTTGTTAAAATTGCGTATTTATTACATTACGCGTTGCATTTCACATTAAATCAAAAAAATTATTTAATAATCGTTAACAGTTTGGGCGACTTCCGAACACCGTTTCCTTATCAAACATTCATGAATATCTCGCATACGACTTATACTTTCCATTTTTGAATTTTTGACTTATAGAAGGCTAATGTTGTAAGAATCATAACAATCAGTTTCGACCAGATGAGACTATTGATTTGACTGATGTTGTATTATTACATTGAAATATTGTCTATATATATATATATATATAGATCAATACCATGTAGTTGTACTACTAGCGTACGAAATTTGATTCTTTCACATTTCCATCTATATTCTATTTTAACAACTAAATTTTCGTATTGACGAATTTTTATATACGAGTAAGGGCAATGTTTTTTTATAAAACTAAAGCTTTATTGTTGATAGCGTAGTACACATTCGCTTGGCAGAAGTTATTGGTGAGCTCAATTGAAAGTTAAATTGTACGGAAACCGTACGTGCACCTTTTTTCATTCATAATATTCTCATTATTCTTCTGTAATAGTTTCATAATTAAAAATTCATCTTTTTATTCTTTTGAAGCTACACTAACAATACTTATACAAAAATACCCTATAGTTATTTCAACTGCCAAAAAGTGGCAATATCGTCGTTGTGGATCTAATAATATTGTTATTTATCAAATATATTTCCGGATACATACTTTGAATCTTAAAAATTTTGCAACTCGCGAACTCTTCTAGTTTTCAACCAGCACATACAATTTTAAAAATTAACAACAGTTTTGCGTTAGACAAAAAGTTTTATTTTTGTAGTTTTCTAGATATTTTCAATTATTTTCAAATATAAATTTCCATGCGAATATTTTGCAAAGCCAAAGTTGTCGTGTGTGTTGTAAACATAGAATTAAATTAATTTAATAGAATGAATGTAAGCAGCTGTCAAGTGAGTTAAATTCAGAGGGTAAAAGAGAAAGCATATAAATCAATGGGTCGTATTTAGAATTTGGTCGATCGAAATTAAATACTACACAAATTCAAAATTATTTTTATTCCAATATAGTACGCATTAATTGTTTTTATTTTCGGTAAAAAGTTGTACTTATAGTATTCCAAAATAAAAAGTAATTATGAAAAGAAAAGCACGCAAAATATGTTCGTAGTAATATGCAAAATGCGACACTGTAATCTAACATATGTTTACAAAAATAAAAAGTTCAACAAAACAACCAACATTTTTTAATTATAGTTTTTCTGATTTCTAAATTAAAATATGGATAATTTTATCATAAATCACTTTCCTTTTAACATAATGTACATTTTATTTTATATAAACACTTATAGATGGTAAGAAATTTCTTTCCGAAATTTTCGAAGCGCAGTTTGGCAGCATTTCACAATACACTTCATTTCAATGTTTCAATGTTCAAAGTTTTCAATGTTTATGAACAAACCATGCACTAATACACGATCCACTAACTGTTTTATAATATTTTATTTATTTTAATTAATAATATCAAGATTTTTTGAGAACACAAAATTTAGCGCGTCACTTTTTACAAAAACAAAACGTTGTTTGGTTAGTTTTTTCTTTAACATATGAGACCGCCATATGCATTTTTTATATAACCATCCTGCTCTGATGTGTGACAGATGAAATAGCAAATTTTATGTGGGTAAAATCTTAACACCCATTCTAAGTATATAATTCTATTGTTGGAAATGAACACCGTTTAAATGAACTCCTGGGGGTTATTTGGGAATTCGATTCGATAATGGGAGTACAAGATTCATATTTGATTTGATTGTGATTCGAACGATTCTTATTTTCACTCAAATATGAATTAGGTTAGTTATCGAATCGAATTCCTAAATAGCACCCCAGGGCTGGGATTTTGTAACATCGCGTTTTTCGATACTTATCGAAAATTGTGTTTTATTTTTTTTCTAGAACAAATGTGCTTACTGTCTCGCATTACAATTATCCTTTTCTATTGCTAAAACAGTTTTGTTGCATGTCTCAATTTCTTTTTTCGATAAAGTATCACAAATAAAACAAATAGATAATATAAACAGAGGAGAGAGGCATACTGTTCTATTTGAGCTTGCTGAGATCGCAATAGAAACCACGTAATTTAAAAAGGAAAAAAATTTCAATTTTATTCGTGATGAAAGAGACGTGAATTTCGATAGTATCGAAAACAGTGATGTTCATAATCTCACCACAGGGTTATGATTTTCAATATTATTCGTAGATCAACATATCATTTCACGAAGTAAGCGTATCGTTGTCATTTAAACTGGCCTTTACTGTCGTTTTGTTGTGTTGTGAAAAGGCACAATGAATTTACGTTGTAAGTGTACGCATGTATTGTTTATTTTACCGGGTATATTGACAACACGTAAAGAAAATGTAGGATATTTTGTCTACGTGGACGATATACAAGTAAAACGATATTCATCGTATGTTACTCTACAAGTTATTTAGTATGCATGTGCCCAAATGGAATTATTTCATCTAGTTCAGGTTTTCGTTCGCATTAAAAATATTACTGGAATAAACAATTTCTATTTTTAAAACCGTTTTGCCCCAAATAGAACATCGTATAGTTAGCCCGCATAGATTACGCCACACAAACCACCCATTCGTTAAAATTACTATAAATACTAGATAAAGAATGTATATCACATTAATTTCGATTGCCCTGAAATTCTTCTTCCGTATTCATTCATATAGTAATTATTTTATAGATAACTTCGCAAAACCAATCAATGTTTAGATATAGTGCAAATTTACGTATGGTAATTTTTAAAACAAAATGTTGAGGTTGAGGTCGACGATAAATTTTGAATTAATGGTTCAAGTTTCAAAACATATATTGACACGGATGCTCTCCTTTACTCGCACACAAAATTATTGCGTAATCCAATTAGCATTTTAATAGACAATTAAATTTCGAAATCAAGAATTCAAATTACCAAACATTTTTCCATACAGTGAAGCTATATAAAGATGAACAAGATCATGACACTTAGATCAAAATCGTCGATTCTTGAAAGAGAATTTACATTTAAAAAAATGTATTCAATAAATTGTTATCATATTTTTATTTTATTGGTAGGATGCTATATACATGTAGCTAAATGTGAATGTGAGTCTTAAACATCTAAATTTATTTTATAAAAATGTCAAAATTTATGTTTAAATTATGTTTAATGTTTATTTGTAGATGAAGCATATGTGACGAATTTCTATCCAAGTATTATTGATCGGACCGATTATCAAGGGCAAACTCTTCCATCAGTATTTTTCTGTGGCGTTGATCAAAAGGACAATGTAATTGATCACACTTGGCTGGTCAGATTGAGGTACGAAAATGGACAGTATGGATGTGGAGGGGTGCTTATCAACAGTCGATATGTATTGACCGCAGCTAGTTGTATTATTGGTGATATTGTATCAGTTTTGGGTGAATTAAAAGGAGTGACTTTACTTGAAAATAGCGGTAATCGCTTAACTACCGATTACGAAATTGAACAAGTAGTGACCCATTTAAATTTCATTCCAAATACTGTGCACGGACAAAATGATATCGCACTCTTGAGGCTGGCTAAAATAGTTAATCGTGAACGTACAACACCAATTTGTATTGATGTTTTTGATCAACCGATCGTTGAGGCCGAAGATCCTTATGTCGAAGGATGGGGTCAATCATATGCCGGTCAACAAGTATTCATAAGACAATCTTTGCAGGTTAAATATGTAAATACTACGGCTTGCCAAGAATTATTGGGCTTACAAGGTTATGAGGTATCAACGGACGATATTTGCATAACACAACATGAGCGAGACTATCAAACACCATGTCCGGTGGATGGTGGTGGAATTTTATTGAGAAAGTCTCGTTCAAAATGGTGGTTGGTTGGTCTCGGATCTTACAACGCCGTATGTGGATATCATGAATTTCCGGCGGTATTTACACAAATCACAAAGATGCATCGCTGGATTAGACTTAACCTTAAGCTTTAAATATTAAATTACAACCTTTTATAAATGTGTTGAAGTTTAAATAAATTTTTGTGAATTTTTGTAAATGGGCATTTATATCTGGTCAGCGACAAATTTTATCTATAAATTCATTAGGAGAATTAACAAAACCAACGATAGTAGAAAGAAATTAATTAACTTCACATAACAAAAAATTCATGCTCTTATTAGTTCGTTTATCAATTCGTTTTATAATAAGAACCCACCATAAAATTGACATCATCAAATTAGATTCAAAAGCTTTAAAGCACTATAAATTTAAAGTTTATTACACTTATATTACCACGAAAAAAAATTAAATATAGCCAATAAAGAAGAAGCAAATTTAATATAAAACGATCAGTTGATCGGAACAAACGTCTTAGACGAAATCAATATTTTGAGATTGCAAAATGTCTGCAAGAACGTGTCAGTTTATCTTTTCAATATTTTTGTTGGTACAATTGTCAAAAAGCCAAAGTAAGTAATTTATACTACGCTTGATGTACTCGTTTGGATGTGTAAAATTAATTATTGTTTATCATAAGCGAATCGAATAGTTCAGCGATATAATACTGTGGATGTGGATTGGCCAGATTACACTGGACATAGAATTTCGTCACCATACACTTGTGGCGTAAGTCGAAAAGATAATGTTATTGATCATACGTGGTTGGCACGCCTAAAATATCAGAATGGGCAGTATAGATGTGGTGGAGTTGTGCTAAACAACAGATATGTACTAACCGCGGCGAGTTGTATTAGTGGTGATATTGTTGATCGATTCGGTGAATTATCTAGTGTCACATTATTTGAAAATAGTGGTAACCGTTTGAGTACCGAATATGAAATTGAGGAAACTGTACGACATTCCCAATTCGTGCCCAGTCATATTCACGGACAAAACGATGTGGCTTTGATACGATTAGCAAAACTGAGTAGCAGTCAACGTTCAACTCCAATATGCATTGACGGGTATTCGAGAATTGTCGAGTCACGCACCCCATATGTTGCTGGGTGGGGTCAAACATTATTTGGCCAACAAACAAATATTCGAAAATTATTGCCTCTAAAGTATTATAATGCAAATGATTGTCAGGACCTGCTTGCACAATACTATTATCAAGTAACAGCAAATGACGTGTGTCTCGGACTAAATTATAGCGATTATTCAGAAGATTGTCCGGCAGATGGTGGCGGTGTGCTTCTTAATAAATTTGGATTCAAATGGTATTTGATTGGAATTTCTTCATACAACGCAGAGTGTGGGCATCACGAGAAGCCGAGTGTTTTTACGCGTATTAGTTCGGTATACTCTTGGATAGAAAATAATATTAGAGCTTAACAATATTTTTACTTTTTATTTTTAAATAAAATTCTTATAATTATAATGGCATTGTGTTTTAAATTTTGTTATGGGTTTGGTAGTCCAAGCTGAATCAGTGTCGTAGTGGTTGAAGATTGAATACCTACACATTTCTCAACAAATATAGTTTTTTGTAATTTACGTATTTTAGAAACATGTCGTTGACATATTTGTCTCGATTACATATGTACTTTCAATGGCAGTACTAACCAAGTACTGCACATTACTTAGATGTGGCATATCACATCATACTGAATTTGTTATGGAGGCGTCTATAATCCTTGATAAATTTTACCATGAGGCTTCTATAATCCTTGATAAATTTTACCATGCACTGCACTAAAGCTACGTCACAATTATATATACTAAACCATTAATCACAACACTTTGCCGTCTATATTCATTAGTCGCCCAAGCAACGTAAGGTCGAAAACACTATTTTGTCTATCGAAAACGCTATCTATCTAGAGCGTAGGCTTAAGAGGTTTAAAAAATATTTAGTTTACAGTCGGATGGTTCCACGCTGTCTATGTAACCGTACCAGTTAAATATATTCCGTATGCTAAATACTCGTATGCATGTTAAAATATAATTTTTATTACTTTTCTGAATAAAAGCAAATAATATTTTAGACTTATACTGTCACAATGGAATGATATCAGAATCATTAGCAATAAAATTGAATTTTTCCATTTTGTGTAGTGAAGATTTTATATTAACCTGAAACTAGTTAACACACCCTAACATTTGTTTTATATACATATTTCCTTATCTGATTCGATCATACAAAATCAACTTTGCCTGCGATGGACCTATTTGAAGTTATAGCGGATTAGGCGCAATTGATCGATTTAATCAAACATCGAGGACAAATCATTGATTCAGTTCAAGTTTTAAACTACAACTACATACTATTTCATTCGTATAAGAAAACATTTAACCACCTAAAATATCTCTCGATAAGTTGATTTTTCAAATCACGTCTGTGGCAGAATGAATTATGTACGTCACATGGACGGTAGATACTATTCGCTAGTTTCGAAATTCAATAAACACCAATGTCTCATCTCAAACTAGTAACGATCTTTCGTTGTTTTACAATTTATAAATTGGTATGGGTTCTGTTAATATCGTTAACTGGGCGGTACGTTTGAATGAGGCGCGCAGTCTTATTTTATTCTACGTAAATAAATGGGGCACTGCGTAAGATTATACAAACTTTTGTAGTTTCAGCATGAAAGCAAATTAAAAAAAAAATTGTGCAGGCCAAAGCTACGCTTATTTTCATTGTCTTCAAGAGGTTATCTTTTGTGAACTTCGTAAATACAAGGGCCTTAATGAGTTGCGAATCAAATATATTTATTACATTCGAATACCTGTTTATTTATTTATTTGAAATAAATTGAAAGTTTATCTAAATTGCTGACCAGTAAGTTTTGGTAATATTTAGAAACCAAAGGGTACCTGTTACTTATTTTGAAACGGCAAACTAAGAAGAGATCTCTCATTGTCCGATTATAACTTTCGACAAGCCTGATTGTAATAAGCAATTTTTTATGAAATATCTGGCACGGTTGACTTTATGCCATCTATATTAATGACTGGTATGAACTAACTAACAATTAGACTAATTATCGAAAATTTAGATAAAATAAACGGCACACAGCATTAATATGTGGAAGACGAAAAAGGCAAACAAGTCTTGTCACACAATGGAAACCCAAGAAAGTTTTTGTACAATCCATTATTGACGATTGGAGTAACACGAATTTCACGTATTGCAGTATTGCATACTATTTGAACTGAAGTTGTTTATTTTACCTGGTTAATTGTAATTATATAGATATGTACAATTACCGTAGTATACCACAAATATTCCAAAAAAATTGTGACTAGAAAAAAGTAAATAATCCGTTATAATCGAGTTGTCAAACACGAGACATTCTTTTAACATGCATGTATTCGAAGATTTCAAATACACAAAATTTGATTTCTAAAGCGAAATATTAAACTTGTGAATAATACATTTGTGTTGGTTTCGTATTTAACCAAAATTTACTATACATCAATATACATCTGTAGTTACTTTTTGTTTATGTCATATTATGGTGTTAGCAGGTATTTAAGTAGATTTTGGCGTGGTCAAAGTAGATTAAGGCCGTTTCAGTACAAGTGATTATTATTTTTGACCATGTACTGTTATCAAAACCTTCGTGGTATATGATATCGCAAGCGTATTGCGAAGGTAAGCGAAGTATGGCGAGAACATTGAATGTATAGAGGGACAACGCTAACTTGGGGAACTACTTCGATTCCACTAGCGCGTTTCGAAAATTCAATCATACGGACATGAGTTAAGGAAAGTATTCAGATTTAATTGTTTAAATATGTTTGTCTAAATAGCAAAAGGTTGCTTATTTTACGAAGTTTGCCTTTTATATTTCGGGATTGGACAACCCTAGTGTTGCAATCTGGCAACTGACAGCTCTATCGTAAAATTTGACATTTTTGAAATTATACGTACTCAGAACGTTTTGACATTCGAGCGCTATTTGTGTTGTTTACAGTACTCATTAATTCAACATTTCGGCGAAAAAATGAAATTAAATCGTGAACATTTTCGTGCGATTATTTTTTACAACTTTCGACGTGGATTAAGGCAGCAAGAGTGCATGGATGAAATTAATTCAATTTTTGGCGATGAAGCTCCATCAAAGACCAGTATTTATCGATGGTATGGTGAATTCAATCAAGGTCGTAGTTCACTCCAAGACGAATTTCGTGAAGGTCGTCCAGAATCAGTTGTTGTTCCGGAAACCATTGATGCTGTGCGCGAACTGATATTGCAAGATCGTCATGTGACCTATTGTGAGATTGAGACAACCTTAGGCATTAGTGGGACCAGCATACATTCAATATTGCATAAACATTTGCATGTCAAAAAAATTTGTTCGCGTTGGATCCCACACAATTTGTCACTCGCTCAAAAAAAGGCTCGTGTCGAGTGGCCGAAAGAAAAGCTCAAAAAATACGATCGCGGTGCTTCAAAACACGTCTGTGACATAGTGAGAGGTGATGAATCGTGGATTTACGCGTATGAGCCCACAAGTAAATAGCAATCGACTGTATGGGTGTTTTAATATGAGCCGAATCCAACAAAAGTTGTTCGCGCACGAAGCACTTGCAAGCAAATGATCGCCTGTTTTTTCGGAAAAAATGGACATGTCGCAACCGTACCACTAGAACAACGCAGAACAGTCAATTCTGAGTGGTACACAAAAATTTGTTTGCCAGTTGTCTTCCAAGAAATCAGGAAAACCAACTGCCGAAGACGGATCACTCTTCACCACGACAATGCGAATTCTCACACATCGGCTCAAACAACTGCATTTTTGAGCACTCAAAACATCGATTTGATGAGTCATCCGCCGTATAGTCCTGACTTGTCACCAAATGACTTCTTTTTATTCCCGTACGTAAAAACAAACTGAGAGGTCAACGTTTTTCGACACCTGAAGAAGCGGTTGCTGCGTTCAGAACGCATGTTTTGGAGATACCTCAATCAGAGTGGAAAAAGTGCTTCGACAATTGGTTCAAACGCATGTTCTGGGGCCGAAGCACTTCCAACTCTTTCGCAGTTCTGTTTTCACGTCCTGTCTTATGCAGTAGCTCCAAATTCGCAGTATACAAATCGAGGACATGCAGCCGTACGGTACGAATTACGAGTTAGGTAGACCCAGCTGCACCTTGCATAGCTCCATTCCAGCCCATAGTACTGACATGGAAGATGGTTCGGCCCATGAGTTCTGTTCTCCGACTACGTGTAAAATTGTATTCATTTTCATTATCGCAGTCAAGTGATGAAAAATCTCTTTTGCATCCTGTCTCTATCGGGATTCGAACCCAATCCAAACGCCAAAGCTTCACCCACTCTGCCGTTTAGTCGGCGTAGTATTAAAACTCATTATAATTATCTTCATATTATAATTTCGTGATTTAAGAAAAAAAAATTAGGTCTGTTAGGGATAAATTTTTAAAAATGTTTAGTAGTTGATGTCGCGATAACACGGCATACCCCACAATAGTTTTGTTGCGTTGTTGCTTGTAAGGGCCTAATTTTATTGGTGAATTTGATCTTTCTCTCTCTGGCACTATATCCCATCAAGGAATTTGGCCGCCTCAAATGAGGTTTCATAATCATATTTTCATTTCGGATAATGAGTGAATGATTCATTGACCCTAAACCAGCCGTGAAATTTTTTCCTTGTCAACCACTCTCACTGGGAAACGAACCCGACACCTCCGGTCGCTGGAGCAAGTATGCTGACCACTATGCCACCGGAGCAACGAAATGTGAATTTGATCAGCAAACTGAATAAATTTTAGGTAAATTGGCAGCAAAATTTAAACTAGATTTGCAGATTCAGCAAGCGACATAGTCAAATAAAAACACTTTCGTTAATTCGAATAGAATACAATAAATAAATTTATGATAAATGACCCTAAATTAAATTGAACCATCGTGCTTTCAATAAATAATTAATACGTTATTACTTCTCCAAAGTGGCATAAACAAGGTTGAATCTATGAATCGAATCAACCTCTGACCTGCTTTAATTTTTAAAGGTATCAAAAATTTTATATTTATATAGAAATTTTAGCCAGCTAATAATTTTTCTAGAAAATGAAATTCTAAATTACAGAAACTTCAA
Source organism: Nephrotoma appendiculata (assembly GCA_947310385.1). Taxonomy (NCBI): domain Eukaryota; kingdom Metazoa; phylum Arthropoda; class Insecta; order Diptera; family Tipulidae; genus Nephrotoma; species Nephrotoma appendiculata. The sequence continues at coordinate 374,613,197 of OX371224.1, read as the reverse complement.
TCAATCCTGCAATAAAATTAAAAGAAGCAAAACTTCAAATATTACTACACTAAACCCCTCAGCTGAAGTTGCACATTCAAGTCTAACACATGGCAATTAACATTGTTAATGACCTATATGTCAAAACATATATAATATATAAAAAGATATATATATATATATATATATATATATATATATATATATATATATATATATATATATCCCTTTACCGGACTGCCTACACAATTGTGTGGGTTAGGCAAACGAATCATGTGAAACATTTATGGTTGTATGTTTTTTGAACCAACTTACACATTTGTGTACATATTCGTTTTAACTTATTTTCGTCCGAAAAAAAAAACACTATAACTATACACACAATTGTGTTAATTGTACTTCAATTGAGCCAATTTTTTCTTCCTTGGTCGGCAAAGGGATATATATATATATATATATATATATATATATATATATATGTATATATATATATATATATATATATATATATATATATATATATATATTCTACGCCTATAACTTAAAGTGTGTTATGAACCATTCCAAAAATTCTCTTCTTTGAACCACAAATGTGTTTAATTGGTTAATTAATGTGACTTGATAAAATGATATGACGAAAAATGATAATTTGTTTGTTGGTTTTGGTATACAGTTGCTTTATTTAAAATTCCTTTCCTATACAACAAGAAGGGATAAAAATTTTACGGATTCATGTTAGTTTCAATCCACCCATAAATGTGTTGAAGACGTGTAAATACTCCTGGCAATTTAGAACTTCCGCACACTGGATTAAAAGAGGCAAAACCAACGAGAATCCATCTTGAGTTTTTCTCACTAAGCAAGACACCCCCACCATCAAGTGGACATGGTGAATCGTTATCTTTAGCTATAGTGCATAAATCTGCCTCTGTTAATTTATATCCATATTGAAATAAACGTTCCTGACAAATACTTGAATTTAGAAATTGAATTTGTAGTAATTCGCGTTTATTGGTTATTTGACCTACAGAGAAACAAAACACAAATTTCCTTATTGTTATTTTGCAATGTATATATGTAATATTTTAACACACTGACCATCTAATGTTTGGCCCCATCCCTCTACAAATAGATGGTTATAAATTTCATGGCTTGGATACGAGTCTAAGCAGACCTGTGTTGAAAGATGCCGATTAACAGTACGACTCAATCGTATTAAAGCGACATCATTTTGTCCATGAATATCATTTGGAATGTAATTGGAATGTTCAAGAATTTTTTCGATTTTATAGTCGACAAACAATCGGTCACCAAAATTTTTTTGAAGCGAAACACTTTTCACTTTACCTAATTGTACTACAATATCACCACTAATGCAACTAGCAGCGGTAAGTACATATCGTTTGGTGATTAATACACCACCACATCCATATTCTCCGTTCTCGTATTTTATTCTGGCTAACCAAGTATGATCTACTTTATCGTGTATCTCATCTAAACCACAGGAAAAGAGAGCACTAGGGGCGTTTCCTTTATTATTCGAATTTTCAATTTTAAGCTGACTGTAATGTGTAATTTTGGCATCCACTGTTGGAAATTCAATTTGACTTTTGGTATACGTGACGAGCACAATAATAGAAATCCAAAAAAATAAAAACATTTCAAAGGTGCGATCAACTAGCATCAAGCACGAACTAACATCGTTCATCGCTGTGAATACCACTTTTATAGACTTTCAGTTTTTGAATATTTTATACATTAAGTAAACCAACAACAACCAAACAAATAATGTTAAGAAAACTAGTTTCTCTCGAACAATTTTGTTTCTCATTAATGTTGTGTTAAAAAAATTGTGCAATCTGCGGCCATAAGAAAATTAATATAATTTGAAAATTTGGATATGGAAGAATCCGGAAGTATTAATTTGTTTAATAACCTAACGAATTTAAGCAAATCATCAAAATCGTTGGTAATCTCCTCAAACTAGTTAAAAAATCTTTATCGGTTTATGAGAAAAATAGATTTTTGGAAATTACGTTTTCGATCAATTCAACTACAGAAAACTAAATTATTATTGAATTATTAATTCGTATTTTAAATTTTTTAATGCATTTTAGTTTATTTTGTTACTAAATAATTTAAAATGATCTCAAATATTTTAAATTTGAATACTGTTGTTAATATTTGATGTTGATACCTGAATACTGGACGATATACAGTAAATAAACGCGCTCTTCTTGAAATATTATAATGGGTTATTATTTAAACGTCTCTGAATGGGTAAACATGGCTCAGTTATGACCGAACGATTATAAACACAAAAACATGAAATTATTAAAATGCTCATTTTATTTAAGCTCTTACGTTATTAACCACCCATTTATAAACATCAATAAATTTAGTGTACACTCCAGGCACAATATAATGTCCACAAACACCGTTATATGGTGCAATGCCGACTAGGAACCAACGAGATAATGTGTTTTTATATAACCCACCACCGCCGTCCAAGGGGCAAACATTATCATAGTCGACTTGATTGAGCTCAGTGCAAATATCCTGCTGGCTGAACGAATAGCTATATTGGGCTAGTCGTGAAGCGCAACTGTACTCATCGATGTACCGGATTCTTAGCTGTTGTGGTGTTCCAGTTTGTTGGCCAGAAAATGTTTGTCCCCAACCCTCGACGTAGGGAGCATTTGTTTTCTCAATTGGGAAACCATTAACACATATTGGAGTAGTTACTTGTAAATTTATGACTTTTGCTAACCGTATCAAAGCAACATCATTGTTTCCGTGGATGAGATTTGGAACATACTGGCCATGTTCTATTGTTTCTTCAATTTCATACTCCTTACTAATGATACCATTTCCAACATTTTCTTGTAATGTGACACTTATTCTGGAATATTAAATAATAATCAACTTACTTCAAAATAATTTTATTAAACTGTACACGCACAATACGCCTAACCGTTCCGTTACTTCTCCTTTAAGACAACTAGCAGCCGTAATTATATAACGACTGTTCAACACAGCACCCCCACAACCATGTTCGTTTTTTTCATAACGTAATCGAGCCAACCATGTATGATCCTCAACACTATTGTAGGCTCCTTGGCCACAGTTAAATATTGTAGGCAATATGTTACCACGATCCGGATAATCTACATCATATGGATTAAATCGAGTTACCGCAGCATTCCCTAAATGAAATTATAAACCAATTTGCGTCAGTATTTTAAGCAGCTCTTTACCATTAATTAAATACTTACATTCGCAGAATGAATATTTAAAAAATAAGATAATCAAAAATATCAACTGATAAATTTTTAAAACCATTTTGATTGAACCACGAATGAATTTAATCTAAATCTTTTTGCTATATACTAGGCTCTTTATAGACTCGATTTTTATACTTCTTTCTCGCGTTTGTCGCCAATGGCTTATAATCTGATCTTGAACTTCAAGTTTTAAAATAATTTTTTAAATTGATCGACCAATAATGATAATCGACAAGACAGCATTAAAAATGTAAATTAGATGACATAGTCTCATTTTTATCAACCGATTGTCGTATTTCATGTACGACTTATGACTAGATATAGAAAACCAATCGCAAATATTATAAACAGATAAAGTGGTGCAGTGGTTAACAAATTATTGACGTGCAAAAGCCCCACTCTTAAATTAAAGTAATGCCAAATATCTGAACTGACTCATTATTATTATTGAATATACTAGGGACTTTGTATCGATAATCTAGGCGTATCTGGAACAGCTCTTTGTTGATTAAGAATATAGAAATCTAACATATTACGCATTATTTAGTTATGTAGTTCAATGAAAGATAAGGGTTGCCTTCTTATATAGGTGAGAAATAATAGCAAGAACTACAAGGCGTTGATCATCAAGAATTAAAATCTATTTTTATGAAAAACCTTCATCAACGTGTCCGCCTATAAGCTGCTGAAAGATTGATTTTTTGTCCATGCACATTTCAATCGGAGTATAGAGTACTGCAACTCGATGAAACTAGATTGATTGAGGTTAATTCCTTTACGAACATTGATCGCTTCTGAAGAAGTATTACAAATTATAAAGGAAAAGGAAACATAGTAGAGCTATAACTCGATGAAAGAAGAGATTGAGTTAAACCTAAAAGCTCAGCCATGAAAATTGATCACTTCCGAAGAAATATTAGGAATTTTAGAGGAACCATTTATAAACAACCAAACAACTGTCAATTTTTAAACTCAACTGAAGGAATACATAAATTGGAAACCCCGTTTCCAATTATCTTTCGTATTACGCTGGAGTAAAATTGGTTGATTTAGATGTAGAAACTTATTGGTTAAACACGATCAAAAGATATATGTATTTTCTGATTAAATGCTACAGAAATGTTACTTGACCAGAAAATTTTTCAAAGGATTAGTTCTCATTCTTTATCAATGGAATCGAAGCCAAAAATAATTCCAATCCAAGGTGTTCTAGGAAGCGGCAAATCGACATGATCTTACACTCTAGAGAACATAGAAAAGATTAAAATACTCAGTTAATCAAACTGAAGATTTCATTTCAATAAAAAAAACATGTTGAAAATGAAACCAATTATCGAACACTTGCCTCATTCCTGTTGATTGGAGTGAACAAAAATGACACTTCTCGGGCTAATAGCTGGGTCTGGGTTAAACAACTATAAAGAATGGAGGAGTGATACATATGTTGTGGTCAACACTCGGCTTTCTTTTACCAGCAATGTGCATGAATCTCGAATCTCAAATCAAGGAATCAAATATGGTGTTTTGATTTGTAATGCGATAAATATAACTTATCAGAATTTTGGTGAAAACTGTCTTGTTTAAGCAAAAATCTTCATTCCCCAAAGTTATACTACGATCAGTTAATCCGTCTGGACTGTAAAAAATTTACAAACATTTAGTCTGCGCGGAACCACACACAGAGACATAAAGATTATTTTGAAAACTTATCTTTTTCTTAACTGCGGCAATACAGGGAATGGTAAAAGTATATCAATTTACTTACCGTAAGTCACATTACTGATACCGTTTTTGCCATTAGTTGACGGAACGGTCTGAATAAAATCATCGTAAATCCCAATTTCACCAATAAAACTTCAAGATAAACGAATTTTCATCACCTATCTCTATCTCTCACATCCTATGTGGCCCAGCCATTTATCTCAGTTAGATTTAATGAATCCGACAATATCGTAGATTCTAAGCAGACGCTTAATCTCGTGATTCATTCGAATCCAATATTCGGTGTTCGTAACCTTAATTGAACCATAAATGGATCGGTTAACCTTTCTCTCAAATGTAGATAGTAATATGCACTCGTTGGTGGTCAAGGTCCAACTATTACTTCTGACCAAAAGTTAGCAAATATAAATATTTTAACCGTAACAACATTGACTGAGCAAGAAGATATCGATGTCCGACTGCTATGTGGGTTTTAATATCTACCTGGATATCATCACATCATGTAAACTAACCGTGTATATCCGCTCGTTGGCAAGACGGAATTTGATGACATGTTGATGTACTTGCCACTGCCAGTGAACTATAAAGCCGACTCCAAATTATCTTCCATTATGTTGGCTACTGTATAGTGGATAGCATAGTTGTTGGTGGTATAATGGTTCCTTGTCCCAGATCTCCAGTTCTGGAAATCTCCAGATCATAAATAGCTTAGATCGTTCCATGTTCCCATTTTCATAGCGTGATCCGTATTAATTTTTCCGAGGTCATTGTTGTAATGAATTTGATAAACTAACGGGAGTGCATTGTATGGGAGAGTAGATAGTTGGCTCGTCGCTCAACCACCTTTGTGGTGTTTGATTCACGTACTGATGATTGATTTTAAGGCCCCCTGCAGCTATTCATGAAAAACGTTTGTATAGCGAGTCGCTTCTAAAAAGACAGAGACCCGCTTCTGCACATCCCTAACCTGGAGAACTCGCTGAAGATTTGGTATTGATTTTGGGGCTGCATTGCATCACCGTGACGTAGTGTCTATGACTACAAATAGAATTTCCTCTGCTCGTCACCACTACCCTGATTTATTTAGAATTACCCAGGGAGCACTGTTAGTAGGTATGAGTGAGATCTTTGCCTTCCTAATATCTTCATCACCTTTCGTTATCCATTATATTCAATCATGTAAAAATCTAAATGCTATTGCCGTCAATAACCAGCTCAATCAAGAAGTTTAGTATAACTTCAGAAATATGAACAAAACAAACTTTCATCATTTTCATGTATCTTAAACGAATTAAATTACGACTTAACGTGTTGGGCACATCCATACTTTTCGAATATTGAACCATTTGTTAAGATCCAAAAAGTAATAAATTATATACCAAGAATCATTCCATCATTTCCCATGTTCACGAAGTACAATGTTTGCCCCTTTGATATTTATATGTTTTCAATGTATTAAAAATGTTTATTGTTAGGAGTGGTACAAATACTGTACATAACAACTTGTACATACATAATCGTAAAAAATTTTTAAACACTTTAAAAAACTCTTTGCCTATACTGCTTCTAAACTGTATAGCCAGTTACCGCAGCACATTTTGGAGGACAATGTAGTAAAAAAAAATTGTCAGCTGTTAAGGGAATGGCTGTTTACAGTTAATGGGAGTTCTTGAAACTAGTAAGTCAATTCTCCCGGATTTTAATCTAAAATTTTTGTGTATTAAATGTACGTGTCAAGGTCGTGTGGGCTGTTGGATGTTCTGCTGAAAGATAGCTTGAGCCTCCGGATATTATTAAGAATTTGTTTGTATTGTACAACATAATATAATGGGATGTATAGAATCCTAAACTATATAAATGTTCGAACAATATAAATAATGTAACGTTCAAATCTATATAATATATGTAAAGTTCTAATTTATTTTGTTTCTAATTTTTTAAATCGTGAAATAATATAATTTTGAAACTTATTTAGAGTTCAAGTGACCTACTACTTCAGTAATCAATTTCTAAGCTCGCTTGTGAAAGTTTCAGCACACGTAGAGACGTGACTATACACTCAATTTATTTAATGGCTTTAAATCCAAAGAAAATTAAAACCTAAAATAAATTATAATTGGAATGTATATGGTGAAACAAAACCATGGTTTGGTATTTCACTTAAATTTCTAAAAAAACATTTAAAAAACATTTTGTATACATTTAGGCGAAAAATTGTGAAATGAAAAATTGTTTGCTTGAAAATGAATCGATTTCGGCGAACATTCTAAATCATAGTTTCACAATATTCTCTAAATTTCAAAAGCTGATAACACATGTAAAAATTGAAAACATGTTTGAGTAACGAATCGCAAATAATTTTTTTTTTTTTTACTTTTTTATTCAAGTTGACAGTGATTTTTAAAGTATTTTAATTTTAACCCATAAAAACTTATAATAGTTGTGTTTCTTGACGCTTGACCTGATCCAGTTCAGTTCATGTTTCATGAAACAACACAAAGGTGCTTGCTAGATTTAAAATCAAAATTCGTGAACTAAAACAAATTTTGAATCATGTTTTCCATATAAAATTTGAACTGATCCGAATCAACGAGCGTCAAGAAACACGGCAAATACATACACGATTATGTAAATTATAATTTAAGATTCAATGAAAATTTATAACACAAACATAATATTCACATTCGAATCGATAATATGCTAAAACCAATGCCTTCTTACACCAAATGATGACGACACGCTAAGTCGACGTTATTGTTGCTTTCTCTAGTTACTTTGTTAGTGTAAATATCTTAAAATTATTATTGCGCAGTCTCGGTTTAGACTTAAATTGACGTCATGTGCGAAAAATGAGAGTAGTAAAAGGCCAGTAGTTTAGAAGGCATTGCGAAAACAAATAACAAGCTTCTTATCATGTTATAACAAAATGATTGTTATTTTGCATGTGTTTGTTTAAAAATTATACCCTGCTTAGTGCCGAAGCAATCCTATATACAGCCTATACAAAATACACGCATATGGAAAAGGCAGAGAGCGATACTGCTTCTGAAGCGAAAAACACAATATAACCCCGAAAATGACACGAAAAGCTGTTTTGCGATCAGTTCGACGAGGTGACGAAAAGATTTGGAGATCTTATATATCCCAAATTTGGTTTCTGGAAGGTGTGGTAGATTTTTGATGCTATTCAGCTCGCTACCAAGCTAGTTAAAGGCGCCATCATCGGTAAGAGATGAAAAGGAGGCCGTACAAAATACTGCGCCATTATTACTTTGAGTTTTAAAAATGTATATCATACATCAAAAGGCAAACACGTTTTTAGATTTAAAAGTAGGAATATGCCTTGCTACTTCAAACAAATTATTCAGATGGGCTGCAATTAACTGGAAATATGACGGAATGGTGCTTATATGGCTTATATCATACGATTGTCCCACAAACTTTACCTGGGCGTGTCAATATATATGCCAGATTGTCATTTAAAGAGCATACGAAGCTTGTTAGTGAAAAATCCATCAGGGCTCGCAAGGTTCTAGTAGTGTCGGATGTTGGCGCACCAATAATTCTCTATGTTTTCCCTATTTGTCCCAAGTGCAGCTAGTTACAACCTATATCGACGAAATGTAATTATGTATACTGCAACTGAATACTTCAGAGCAATTGTTGCAGAATTGTTTCGGACGAGGCAACTTCGACCATTGTGGGAATGTTTTCGATTGATTTTTTGATCGACTAAAGTTGTACGAAATTCGCCATTAAGAAACACTGCAGAAACCGAAAGTATGAGTAAACAAAGTAAATATAATTTGTTCAAATTTGCAGATCCAAGTATAGATCTATAATATTACACGCTAATCGCATAGTGTAAAGCATTTCTTTCGCATAACAATAAATTACAAAAATTGGATTTTCAGTGCGTTTGAATTATGTACTTTTACGCTAAAAAATTGTTGTGATGAAGACCCGTTAGGAAAACAGGGAGAATCTGTTGGGGAAATTTGACTCACCAAAAGTTTCCTTTTGTTATAAAATTAGTTACATCTACAAACAAATGTGAAACAAAATTCTTGTGAATATTCTGGTCTAGCATACTGAAGACTGCATAAAATATACTTATGGAAAAAAAACGCACATAATTTTTTTTGCTTCTTTTATAAGGGGAACTCTCAACGAAATATCTATTATTAAATAAAATTTAATCGAAAACGAAGGCCGACGATAAACTTTCATTCCCCAGACTAATGATCCAAGGCAAAATCTAGACTCGTCGGAGAACAAAACATTGGCCCATTGTTCCATTGTCCAGTTTTCATGTTCGAGAGCAAATGTTAAACGAGCTCTGCGGTGTGCTGTAGACAATTCTGGACATAAGGCTGGCCTTCTTGCAGTCAAATTGGATTCCTTGATTTGTCGACGCACGGTACTTTCACTAATGGGTGCATCTCGGGATCCAATTAGGTCGGATTTGATGCTACGTCCAGTTACGCACCGTTTTCTCAAGCAAATTAATTTAATATACTTATCCTCAGCGAGTGTTGTACATCGATTTCTACCACTACCAGCACGACGTCCATTATCCTGGAATCGCTTGATCACTCTTGACATTGTGGATTGGTCCACTCTTAGCAGTTGTGCAACGTAAGACTGAGTTCTTCCTTCTTCAACTAATGTAATGGCCCTCAAGCAATCCTCAACACTCAAATGATTTCTTTCGGCCAACAAGTTATTCATTTTTGTTTTTAATGAAAATCCTTACTCTTACACTTAAATGTATAATTTAAATAACAATTCACTGTAAATAAACTTTTAGACTGAACAGCCAAAAAGCTCAAATTTGTACCAAACTCGAATTCAACAAAACTATTGGTAGTATTTTTTTTAATGCATGTCTAGAACTAGATACTATATAGATTTTATCATAATAATTACAAAAACAATTATTAAGCTACTCGTAATTTCAAAAATACAGATTATGCGTTTTTTTGTTTCCATAAGTATAGTATTAGCACATTCAACAAAAGGGTACAGTGATATAGGAAATTCGACACGCGAAAGATTTAAGGCGAAAATGTATAGTAGGAAAAATCATTAGTCGTGACTAAAGTGAAATAAATTATGTGTGGTATAGGGTGGCTCATACGTAACGTTATGATTTATATGATGAATAACTTTTTTGTTTCTGATTTTATTTAACGTTGTCATTTATTAAAATTTAGGTTATAGTTTGGAAATATGTTTGTTCACATTATGTTTTGAAGATAATATCGTTCAAATGGTGCCCATTGTATGGTTCGACCTGACGTGCTCTTACCATACCATTTTCCGTTGTTGTTCTTAGAATTTCAGGTCCAAGAGCCTTCACTTCACGTCGTCCCACGATTCAAATTTTGCGAGAAATTTTTCCTGGCCGAATAATAGATAAAAGTGGTGATATCGACTGGCCCCAACGTTCCCGCTAAGCTAGGCATTTCCGTCAGCCGCTCAGATATAAATTGTATTTTGCCCATCATAATTTTTAGTGTGCCCATCTGCAATATTGCTAGTATTCTTTTTTTCGATTTAGACACAAAGTTTAAAAATTAGTAAACCTACACAGTTTAAAGTTTTTTATAAGATGTGATATTTTTTTTTATTCTATTTACTGTAAGGACAAAACAAAAATTAGATGTAAGCTCAAGCTCCACAAACAAGACGTCTTCAAAATTTAAAGTAGAATGGGTAAATGAACTCGTTAATATAGAAGTCCCGTCATACTTTTACCCGTCAAACTTTTGGTTTAAATAAATAAAACTTGTTTAGAATAAAAAAATATTTTGTTAATTGGTATTTTGTATTGAGCCAATTAGGTAAATCGAAACAAGCGCTGATTTGGCTGAGTGAATCTAAAAAAATGGTGTAAATTAACTTTGAATTTTAGTTCAAATTACCCATGTTCTTTTCTCAGTGTTGGTTTTATTATATTTAATGCTTATCCCTTTTTCAACCAAGAAATAAAAATTGGCTCAACTTAAGTCTCAACCACACAAATGTGTAAGTTTAAAAAACCATAGTATGTAATGGGGTTTTTGATAAAAAATTCGGTTCATTTGAAGTACAAACACAATTGTGTGTATAGTGTTTTTTTCAGATGAAAATAAGTTTAACAGGAATACACAAACGTGTAAGTTGGGTCAAAACACATACAAAAATAAATGTTTGACATGGTACTTTTGCCCTACCCGCACAATTGTGTTAGTAAAACACAAAAGTGTTATATATATTTTCTCTCTATTAAATAATTTTATCTTCACTTTATTGGTGTTGAAGCATCAGAAAACCCACAAACTTTACGACGCGCCTTAGCCAAGCGTATATATGACCGCTCGAATGGCTCTCTATGGAGCAAGATCTTCGGTAAAAATAATCTTTGTACACAATTCGCGTTATTCAATTTCATAACAAAGTGTATTTTAAATTAAAAAATTGAATTTTAAAGATAATTTTTATATATTGTGCTTTACAGTTCAATGAACGATTTTTATGGTTTTTGATGCAATTTATTTTACGTTTGTTTTCATAGAATCTGGTTCTGCTGCTGGTCGCAGAACCATTGTTTTGTGAATTATCACGTGGTTACAAAATATTTGTTTAAAGTCAACCTCTAAGTAAACAATTTTAGTTACATTTAGTTTAATCTATATGTATTTCAATTCAGCTATATGTCATCAGCCTCACTAATTATCTATTATTATCTGGTATAATGGCCATTTCATTGATTCGTAGAATCCTTATTTTTCAAAATATCGTTTAAATAAAATTAAATTTATTTTCGCATACGAAATGTGCATATAATCAAATTTAAATTAAAATACAAGCGAAGATAAGAATTTCTCGCGAATATGTTCATGATCTTGTGCCACCTCAAATTATCTTACAATAAATAACCAAGATCAAAATATTATCATGGAAATCCCACACATTTTATAAAAGTTTGCTATATTTATAAATAATTCATAAATTTTTTTAAAAGTGTTTTCCAAAACAGTCATCAACGATTGTGGCAAAGTTGATTGTATACGCATTTTAAAAATTAAAACATTTCCCATACATACGTATGCACTTATATATGTATATGTGCAGCTACATACTTTAAAGTGTCGTAAACTATATATTATTTTTAAACTAGTTTTGTTATTATTATTATTATTAAATTCAAAATAGTAGCTTCTTTGTGTATATATCCACCATAATTAATGAACACCTCGCTGTGCACGGTGGAAAATATACAGTTATACTTGGAGATTTACATATGTATAAGATAGATTTCTTGGGATACAAAACGCATACTTCTTTATCAATAAATCTTTTGATCTGCTCTAGCAAATATAAAAAGACTATAAAATAATTTTGTAATTTTAGTTAGTTTGTTACATGTTGGTTTGGTGTGATCTCCTATAAAAAACTAAAAGATCGAGAGTGAGTTAATTAATTAAAATTCAGTGATTTTATAAAAATTAAATGTAAGTTTCTTCTTTAAGCAATAATGCATAGTGGAGAATTGAAATCTATTATTTTGGTGGTAAATAGTTATACTCTACTATCTGCTTGAAAAGAGAACGACCGAATATTTTTAAACCGGCTTTTTTGTTAATTTAAATTTAATTGCGGTTAGATCATCGACAATAATTAGAAATTCAATTTAGATTTTATGATAATTTAATTTCGATATTTTGAAAATATTCGTCTAGGGCACCGGGAATTGGATTGCAATGCGTTTGTTGTGTATTACTCAAATATGGTTACCACGGTTTAATATTTTTCGCTTACAAAACCAAGAATTCGAGTTTATTGTGTGTGTTACAAACTACACACATTTGTGTTGCTCGTGGAAAATATTAAAATATTTTTATCATCTTCATAAATTCAAGGTTATAGTGCAATAGTTTCTACGTTGTTGTGATTTTGCCTTTAAAGTTCGGTTTATCGATTGATTCATTATTCGTTTTTAGCGTTCGGTATGTGCTAAATAAATTACAATATATACGTGTGCTAATTTAGTGTTTGGTTCGAAGGTCGATCTTGGATAACCCAATTATTCGCGCTTATTTAGTTTATCAATTAAAATGACTTTATGTGTAATCAAATTTTTAGGAAATACCAAATTTTGTTTAAATTTAATTTTTAGAATAAGCTGTCATGTGTCTGCAACAATATGTTACTGTTATTGTTGGGTTAGCGATTGCAGCCGTTTCCAATGCGCAATGTGAGTATAAACCTATTTGAATAATTAACTTTCTGATATTGTACTAAATAAATCAATTTAACCAAATCAGATCAATGTTACACACCCAATTCATATCCCGGACAGTGCATCTCACTCTACCAATGTTCTTCAATGTTCAATTTTATTGATGCGCGCCGAGCGACTGGATTATCATGGTCCGAACGACAATTCGTTACCCAATCGCAATGCTTTGGAAATTATGGACGGCAACCACATGTGTGTTGCAACAATGATGATCCTTTTTTGCAAGTACAACCAACGGCACGTCCGCCAATTATCAATACGGCTCAACCTGGCAATGGCGGTAATTTACTTCCTAATCCAGCTGAGTTACAGTGCGGTCGAGATATACTTTCTAATCGTATATATGACGGACAAAATACTGAGCTCGGAGAATTTCCTTGGATGGCTTTATTGGAATATCAAAATGCTCGAGGAGTAAGAGATTTTGCGTGTGGAGGATCATTAATTAATAGTCGATATGTATTAACAGTAGCACATTGTTTGACTGGTAAAATAGAAGAAGCCAAAGGACGATTGTAAGTAGATTTTAAAATTAAAAATCCATAATATTGATGGTTTTGTTTTCTCTTATTTATTGTTACAGAATCAATGTACGTTTAGGAGAGCATAATTTGGACACAAATGAAGATTGTGAAGTACACGATGGTCAAAGGGTATGTGCTGATCCCGTAAAAGACATCCCTGTCGAACGTATAATTCCACATCCGGACTATTTACCTAACAACCGTAATCAATATCACGACATTGGTCTAGTACGACTCGGACAAGCAGTATCTTATACCGAGTATGTTTTTCCAATTTGTCTTCCATCGGCACAACTTCGTACAGCAACCGGTAACAATGTAACAATCGCCGGATGGGGTCGTACTTTAACTGCAAGGAAGAGTGCCATAAAACAACAACTATCAATCCCAATTTCGGATCAACAATCATGTAGAAATAAATTTGGTTCGATTCCACGGATTGCAGTTCAAATTCAAGATACACAATTGTGTGCTGGTGGTGAGTTTAAACGTGATTCATGCGATGGTGATTCCGGTGGCCCTTTAATGACACTATCTGGTAGTTTATGGTATGCTGAAGGGCTCGTATCCTTTGGCAATGCATGTGGTTTGGACGGCTGGCCTGGAGTTTACACAAGAGTGCCTCAGTATTTAGACTGGATTCGTTCGGTTCTGGAACCTTAAACAGTACTTCTTTAGTTTTATAGATAATAGTTTAATTTATATCGTAATATGTATGTGATCAATTAAGATTAAGTTTGGTATCAACATAAGCCAAAACCCCAATATGTGTTTCACCCGATAAAAAATAAAGAAAATATTTTAATATTAATTATTTAAAGCAAATTATAAAACAAAGATTCACATTTTGATCATGAGAATTGGTGCTTGCTACACGTATTCTTTAGACCATATGATTTCTTTTATCAAACTAATTTTCCTCCAAATTTTATGTTAAGAAAGAGTATCTAACACTTCATTAGAATGCTGCATTAACAATTTTAAGCAAATATTCGTGGTGTAAGGTGTTGATGCCATTTAGTGGGGTTTAAACTTAGCGTGAAAACTGGATTAATAAAATCTTAAACTAATTTGATCTCATCGGGCAAACAGAACAATTGTTTCATACATTAATTCTATTTATAGAATTGTTTAAGATTCTTTGCGTTTTATTAAACTCATATGCACAACATTTAATTGCTAGTATATATGAACACAATCATTTTGAAGAACTATAATGTTCTAAAAGTTTCGCTATTAACATAACTTTAAAAATTATGTGGTTTTTCTAGGTTAAACTGACGCTTTGGAATAGTCACTTGGAATAATCATAATTGTTTCTTTGAATTTCTATTTAAATAGTATTTTGTACTTTCTATTTTGTAACTATGAATTGCATGATTTACAAATTTAAGTTTTTCTTTTATGTAAGCCGAGATTCTAGAGAGATGTGAATCAGCAAAATACTTCAATCCAAAGTTAGTTTCCTTTATGTTAAAGTCGAGTAAAGAGTCGCAGCTATATAAAATAATATATTTTTCATATGATCGAAAAATAGTTCAAACCTGTTTCTGATATTATTAATAAGCAGATTATTTGCGAGAACATTATAAACCAGATAATGCAGTAAAATATATGGTAATATGATCGTTATATTATTATCAATTATCGATTAAGGTAGTCAACCTTCATAAAAACGATATGCCTTAAATCATTCACAACTTTAAAAACTATTTACAGAACGTTTCTCGCAAAACGGGTTTTCCGCATTTGTTTACCAGTTAAAGATTTTAAACTTATCAACGTTTTTATAGAGATCGCAAAAATAGAGCGATGAGAAATTATCCAAATTTTATTTCAATTTTGACCGATCTTATACTGAGCTTAATTAATTTCTGTAGATAGAATTTTAGCAAGTAGCATTGGGAAAATACAAATAAAGAAATGGTCCAACACTTATTGAAAATATCTTGCTTTAATATTTTAAGCTAAATGTTCATCTAGCGGAATATAATCTCGAAATATTAATCGATTGTCAAGTAAGCGAAGAAAGCAGTAAAGTAACTGTTGCGACTAAACTAAATATTGTCGTTGAATTCCTCAAACCATAAACATAACGTGCTATACAAAAACACCCGATTCTGATATTGGGCTTGTATGGTAAATAGCGAGCCAATTATAGTAGATTATGCAACTAGTACTATTAATGGGTAATAATGTGAGAGGTTGGTAAATGCCCGAGGTCACTAGCTCGAGGACTTTTTAATAACACAAGTCGGATGTTTTATTTTATATCATTCTCGACTACAACTTTATCACCAAATAACAAATTGTAACTCTTAATATATGTAAACTTTTTTTCTGACATTTTTCGTACATTTAAGTGACCTTCGCATTTATTGTTTAATTGTCACTATTAAGCTCAAAACAGAACAAGAGCGAAGGCGGCGAGCGAAATCGCCTGTCATATTAGAAAACACCGAAATCATGCAAAACAAACACAACCATCAACGCAGGCGACGACGATTTTTTCGTTGAAAAAAATTTAGGGTCTATTTCTATTTTTGTTGCCGACGAAACAATGTTGCCAACTGTTTTTTATATATGTATAAGTTGGCATCAATTAACCGTCATATTATTAACCATTTTTTTTCAATCTAGTAGTCTAATGCCACAACGTCATGTGTCAAAAACACAGAAGGTTATGCCGTTTGGTTGTTTTTTTATCGCCATACGCTGACGCTTTTGTTCTGTTAGCTACAGCGATATCGCGGCGATATTTTTTATTTATTCGTCGACGCTTGCCGTCGTTGCTCTTGTTCTGTTTCTAGCTGTAAATGAATAAGTTTTTCATAATTGTGAATGGAAATGGTTACATCTAACATTGAAATGGACGATCAGGATTATTTAACTAAAATTAATGACAAAGCAGAGTTAATTGCTTTAAACTTGCTTCCCAAAATGTCTGCTAATGTGTATTTACGCCCGTATGACAAGTTTATGGAATGGAAGAAAAAACAAAAAATTGACGAAAAATGCATTAAAGAATCGGTCATGTTGGTATAATTCAAGAACATTAAAAGTAAATATATATCATTACGAAAATAATTTGATATTTCTCAAATAGTACATTTTCAGCTAAATATAAGGCAAGTTCAATGTGGGTAGAATACTCGAAGCTGAAAACCATGATCGCAAGAAATCACAATATCAATATAAAGTATGATAAGCTCACTCTCTCTCTCTCTCTCTCTCTCTCTCATTCTCTCCATCTCTCTCTCTCTGGCGAGTGATTAATTCATTGATCCTAAACCAGCCGTGAAATGTTTTCCTTGTCACCACCGGGAATCGAACACAGGACCTCCGGTCGCTGGAGAAAGCATTCTGACCACTTTGCCACCGATAAGCTCACTGCATTTTTGAAAAATAATTCTGTGGGATTTCACCCAAAAAATCCAACATTTTCCAACCGGAAATTTGTGTTTGCTGCAGACGATACGAACTTCTTAGCTATGAAGGTAACAGATCACTTACAACCAAATGTATCAATTTTCCAACATTATTTTTGTATGTCATAATGATTTTTGGCGTATATGGTGCAACTCGAGCGGACCAAAGCTGATGTTAATGATATGTGTGAAAAAAAAAGATGTTTACATTATAAAAATTCCAGAAACAAAAACAAATGTGGTGCGCACATTTACTGTGGAGGAGGAGTATTCAGCATGTATCAGAAAGTCTATCAAACTTCGTTCATCAGTTGTTGGTCATAATCGATTCTTCGTCAATTGCCAAAAGGGAAAATGCACATCTCAATTGGAAAAAATAAATTTTTAAGTACACCTAAATAAATTGTCAAATTTTTGAAATTTGCATATGTAAACAATTACACAACACGGGTCATTGTTTTCAGCACACATCTGCAACATTATTGGCACTCAGTGGTGCCGGTTTACTAACCCTTAAACGCCATGGTGGGTGGCGATCATCCAGTGTAGTGCAAGGTTACTATGATGAATCGATATCAAATAAAAGAAAAATTTGTAATCTGATTACAATTGTCTCGACACTTAAATTCTTAATCGAAGAGTTACCAACAAACGCCTTTATTGGAACAGCTTTCTCTTCCATAAATTGCCTATTATAGTCGAAAATGATATAATAGAAATTATATATCCGTATAGTACTCATATGTGTTCACCTTCTTCTTTCGAACAACCGTTAGGTGTAAATTTCGTTTTTTTATTAAAAAACACATTACTATATACCATCACTATAAGAGTCTCCTGCTGCCCAGAAAAAGGAATAAATTGTAGAACTTTCTATTAGAATTATTGTAAAATGGTATATGCATCTATTAAGGAGCGGGCCGGGAGTACCATTGAAGGCAATTTCGCCAACAACCAACTGTATTCAATTTAATTTATAGGTGCTATTTATTTTAAAACATATAGCAATCAAATTAAGAATCAAATCGTTATAACTTATTTTCGTGAGAATGTAAACATGTGTGTGCCGTCTTTCCCTCACCTTAGTCAAGTATTGTGCTCGAATCGAAATTAAGAACTAATTAAGGCTGATGTTAACCGTTTATTATTTAAATGTGGAAGAAGAGCGGTTGGTTTGACAATACCAAATCCCATAAATGCAAATCCGTGATATTCACAATGAAAGTTGGCTATAAAATTAATCTCAATGGGTATCCGACATCAGGAAAGTGTTTCAGTAATGATCTCCCATTAAATAGAAAAAGATTATGTTAAGCCCTTTGATAGTCGAATCGATAATCGTTGTCAAACGCTTTTATTAACACCAACAAGATTGCATGAAAATTACTATCGGTATATTAGGAGGTTAGATAACTCAACAAAAAGCATTTAAAATGCATACGCAATTCTTCTATATTGCATTGCAGGGTGTACGATATACGGTACAGACCTCAAGCGCAAGAAGAACACAAGTGAATTTATTAAAAAGGTTATCTACGTTCTACATACATGACAAATGATAATATTCTGTACAATATGCATCGGCACATACATTATGTAGTGTTGGTGATCTGTTGTATATATATGAACATGTTTTTTTAGTTTATTTTTTATACGAGGCAAATTTAGTTTACTTAAGCTGAGATTTTTCAATAAAAAATAAATAAAGACAACAAAGACAAAATTTAGTTGGCTTTTTGCTCAAGTCCAGTATAGAGTGTTATTATAGTGAATAAAAAAGTTTTGGTATTAAATAAAGAGTTAAACTTGTTTTTGGTATAACTAATATGCAAATAATTTACTAATCACTGATCATCACGAACCCGAAGATGAAGAAACTTTGGTGGATTATATCATTGATAGTCATCTTGTTTTCATTAAATTTTGCTCAAGGTAACGAACAATTTTTTACAAACAAATTTCCTTTATTCCAAGATTATGAAATTTTCAGAATGTACTTCGCCAAACGGGTTCGCTGCCCAATGTGTACTGCTAAATGACTGTAAAGCTGCATACGATTTTTTATACAATAATAAAGGTCGGCCACTGTCCTTGGAAGAACGAAAATTTATCGGTAGATTGCAGTGTGAATACAATTTTGGACAGACCCCACATATTTGTTGTGTCACAAGTGATCCAAGTTTCACATCACTTTTCATCGAGAATGGCACTGTTTTGTCAACAGAACAACGGTTTACCGATGCCACCGATTTACCGAAACTAGATAATTTTGAATGTGGTGTAGATTTTCTAGCAAATCGAATTTTCGGAGGAACAAATGCAGAGCTTAATGAGTATCCATGGATGGCATTACTTGAGTATTTAAAACCAACGGGCGCAAAAGCGTTTGCTTGTGGTGGATCCTTAATTAATCGGCGATATGTATTGACTGCTGCCCACTGTGTGGTTGGAGAGATATTACGCAAAAAAGGGCAATTGTATGTGCGATCATCTTATTTTTCTTTAATCATAATTTAAAATTTTTTAATTTTTAGAAAAAGTGTTCGTCTTGGCGAATACAATCTTGAAACTACGATCGACTGTGAATACACCGAAGATGGAAGTGAAGTATGTGCTCCACCCGTACTGGACATACTCGTTGAATCGACTAAAGCACATCCGGGCTACACGATAACATGGAATCCCTCATATAATGATCTAGGCTTAGTACGTTTGGTCGATTATATACCAGAGGTGTCACATATATATCCAATATGTCTTCCACCAACATCATTCGACTCACCGCTAGGTACAAATTACGTCGTCGTTGGTTGGGGCAAAACGTCCACGGCCAGAAAGAGTGCAATTAAGCAAAAGCTGGTTGTACCTTTGTACAATTTTGTAGACTGTCAAAATTTGTTTAGTCAAATAG
Organism: Nephrotoma appendiculata; assembly: GCA_947310385.1. Taxonomy (NCBI): domain Eukaryota; kingdom Metazoa; phylum Arthropoda; class Insecta; order Diptera; family Tipulidae; genus Nephrotoma; species Nephrotoma appendiculata. Next base: position 374,593,062 of record OX371224.1, on the reverse strand, counting down.
AGATTGCTGATACCCAAATGTGTGCGGGCGGAGAAGAAGGAAAGGACTCATGCAATGGAGATTCTGGTGGACCATTAATGACCGTTCACAATGGTGTTTGGATTATGGAGGGTGTGGTGTCATTTGGCGTGAATAGTTGTGGACAAGGAGGTACCCCAGGAATTTATACTCGGGTATCTAGGTATATCGATTGGATTAAACAGAATTTGGAACCATAAAATGGGTAGTGGTGGACTTATTTACTTTTGTACAGTCGGGCTCAATAAAATGCTAGATAATTATAATGTGTTTAGTTTGAATTTATTAAAATGGAGAAAAAAATCACAATTCGTTTCTTCAAGAATATGATAAATAATTTGAACAAGATATGACGCTTAACTAGAGACCGATGGTAAATAAAATTTATAAATTTCCGTTATCTACGTATAGTGCGATTATATCTAATACCCAATCTCTATAAGCATTAACTCTAGTATATATTCCTGGTTTACCTGGTTCACCACATCTACGAGTAGTTCCAAATGAAACGATGCCTTCTATATACCAGATACCATCTCTGTTCCTCATCAATGGTCCACCTGAATCACCTCGACACGAATCTTTACCAAATTCACCGCCTGCGCATATTTGTGTTTCATTATCAATTGTTATTTGGCCAAGCACTCCTTGGCATCTCGTATAATTTACAAGTGGTACTTTAACATGTTGTTTAGTGTTACTTTCAAATTCAGGTTGGGTACGTCCCCAGCCAGAAATCGTTAACTCCATTCCATCCGACGAGTTCATATCGATCGATGGGAAACATATGGGAGCAATAAAATGAGTTGTATGAATGTCCCAAGCCAATCGAATTAATCCGATATCATTGTCAATCCTGGTACTTGTAAGCCGATAACGTGGATGCGCTTTTGCGAAGTCAACATTAATATCAACCGTTGAATCAGCACAATCAATAGTATTATTATTAACTATTATACAATCAGGCGCTGTGTTTGTATTGTGCTCTCCTAATCTTACATTTACTAGATTGCCCTTGCGGATTATAATGACACCTGTTATGCAGTGAGCTGCGGTCAGAACGTATCGCCGATGAATTAGTGAGCCTCCACATGAAAATGATCGTTCATGAGTAACTTGATGTTCATATTCCAGCCTTGACATCCACGGATATGCATCTAAATTGGTTTCAGTACCTCCTACAATTCGATCCGTTAAAAAATCGGATCCACATTCAGAAGTTAAAGGTAAATTAGAGCCGATATTATGAATACCACTTGCCGTTTCGGTACTAATCTGAGTAGTAATCGCTGTAGGAGCACTCGTAGGTGCCTTTGTCGAAGTGCGCATTACCGTTAATTTGCGTCTCTGATGTAATTGGAAAAACCTATCATTGCTAGCGCAACATACATATTGTTCGTCATTATTGTTTGTGTAGCACAAGAGTAGATTTATATATTGTTTTTCATGCAGTGACATAATATGTTGAGGACGCCTTTCCATATACCTGATTATCGGCGTACAATCATCTAATAATTTGCATTCGGATTGATAACCATTCGGAGTAATGCATTCTAAATAAGCAAATAAACATTTACAATAAATTTGACATAACTTTAGGTTTTTTATGTTCGTAATTACCTTTAGCAAAAATTGGTGTAATTGATACACACATAATCACTAGGAATTTCCAAGGTCTCGTCTTTAACATATTGTTAATTTAATATTTACACTGATCGATTGGTATTTGTTATTAATTGCCGTTAAATCCGTAATGTATACTCGCATAAGAACCAAAAATTATTAATTTTCGGAATTTTTTGAAATAAATTTTTAGAATTAATAATATTGATAATCTCACATGCCCAATTTTCGAAAGCACCAACACAATTATAATTGAGAAACACTACATATATTAACTATATATGTATTTATTCTATATTATGTAGATCTTTTCTACAGGTTATCAAATTTACCACAGTTCAAATGACGTATGCATTTGTACTTTAATTACAATTATAATTATAAACCCGATTTTTTATTAATTTATAATTTATTGACTATTTATGTGCATGGTTAAACGAGGCGAGTTTCCTTGGAAGTTTCGATTAAAACTGAAAGGAATGACGAATTTCAATAAAGCGTACATATATAATTGATTGATTGATTGATTCTGAATGCACGACCAAGTTCTTACACAGGAGCTCCCGGGTGACGCCGGGCCCACCGTACACTCTTTTTTACATATAACAAAACCGAAGGATTGGATAGGTTAGTTAAGTGGGACAGAATCGGCCCGGTTACAGACACCTAGGTATAGCCGATAGTTAGTAACACAAAGACAGCACAATACTAATCTACTAAGGAAGGATAAAGGTTTAATAGGTTTAATGGATAACGATGGTATTGGTCTTCAACAATTGCTTCTCTAAATCAGCAACCTGAGAAAAAATTTGTATTATTTCACGTACATCTGGAAATTTCCTGAAATGTAATTGTAAATTAATGCAAAATTTAATTGATTAAATCGGCCCAGTTGCAGACCCCTAAATAAAGTCGATAGTTATTAATGCAATGACAACACCATTCTAATCTACACAATTAACAATTAATATTTCAAAAAAATGTTATTTCTCGTCTGCAGATTTCCTGAAATTTAATTCTAAATTAATATTTTCAGGCTTCCTAAATAATATAAACATTTATTAATTTAATCCTCCTGCAATTCCACGACTTACAATAGGATTTCCTGAAACCATAATTATTTAAATTATATTAAAATTAGTCTAAAATCCATTAGTATTTAACCCTTAAATCGAAAAAAAATATAAAAAAAAAACAAAAAATTTCATATATAAGGCATCCCAAAGGCAATGGTTCCCGGAAAAATATCAATGTTATTCAATACCGGATTAACTACCGGATAGGATATTTCAAACAATTTTAATTTAATTCGCAAAAATTTCAAATATTTTATTAATTTTGTTCACCAAAGAAGAGAATATTCGGTTAATCACCAAGTATAATTA